>CM067851.1:13200100-14400100 GCA_034638295.1 Phortica okadai | reverse complement strand
TTGTATTGCAGCACTGGCACGCTCATTTGAAAATGATCAGTACTTAAGTGTCGTATGTGCTGTGTCGAGCTGCGTAAAATAGGCAATCTTGCGTCGACCAATAAACGCAAGCCCCAAGAATTCACCGTTTTGCGTAGGCGACGCCAAACGTCGAACATTTACTACAACTACAGGAAGATTTTTCATTCACTTCGCAAAATCGGTTTGATATATTTTTGCATATATTTTTATCAGCACTAAAGTGTCGTATGTGCTGTGGGCAAGTGTCTAACATATGCGATCTTAGCGATTAAAACGCCGTCCAATAACGAGCTGGTGGTGCGTTTTCGCACAAGGATCAGAAGCATTCGTGCTTCAGTGGTGGAAGGTTGTGTTTGCGCATGAATTTAGTTCGATGTCACTAATTCGACGTCGCGCTTTCAGTTTTTTTCTTTTTTGCTTTAAAAGGAAAATTGACTATGAAATCGATTATCCGGATTTTCGATTATACGGAATACTCCGTGTTTTAATTGATCCGGATAATCGAGTTTCTACTGTATAACAAAAAGAAGTAATGGAGAAGTACTTCGTTAAACCTCTTAAAAAGGCTTCGATAATTCTGTTAATTTAACCTCGTAATCTTTATTTTTGTCAAAGAAACTAAACTTCAATCTCTTAAATTAGTAGAAGAAAAATTAACACAGTGGATAAACGATTTCTTTAAGATCACAAAAATGAGCAAAATTAAGATTACACTCTTTTTGAAAAAACGCGAATCTTTATTTAGTTTTTCTCAGTTTGTTTCGACTAAACAATTGAAAAATGAATAAATGCAACAGCACCGAGTAAAAAATGACCGAGAGATTGAACTGACTCACGACACTTGCCATTTCAAACGAACATACACTAAATTATATCGATATCTATTCTGCAACCTTCGCTCAGGCACATGACAGTATGGTCATGTGTTCGTCGGTATCGACGATACCAAACTAGAAACTTGCTGTTGTACCTACTCATGGCATCCTAAATTTCAAGCGAACATGCGGCACTTGATTTCCACGATTGGTTGTAATAACGCTGTTACCGCACTGTTATCTGACTGTAATCCTGCTGCTAACAAAATGTTAAATTTAACAGAGTACGAATCCAATGATCAATAGTTGGCGCTTTTTAATGATCAAAGTTTCTTTCTTAACATAAGACTGCTGCATGTCGCATAGAGGCTATAAAAGCATACGACGCATCTAAATATATCTAGAAATAAAGTAGGTGTGGTGACACTGTTAACGATGTGGGTCTCTTAACTTCGCAATAAATTGTCTTATGGGCACGATTTTGGTTTTCGGGGCGCCATTTTTAGATTAATTGGCCAAAAATCTCCCCGGATAATCGAATTTCTACATAAGATTGGCGTTTTTTGCAGCACTAAATATAACAAGAATTAAAACAAACCAGTAGATGGTACTGGACAGTGAACTAAAAAATCAGTTGGATCAAAAGGTGACGTTTTTGGAAGTACTAAATATTATTCAGATATAACAAGAATTGAAACAAACCAATAGATGGTTCTTTACAACGACCTAAAACATTTGTTGGATCAAAAGATGGTGTCTTTTGAAATACTTTTGAAATCTGCAGTAACAAAAAATAAAACAAACCAATAGATGGTACTGGACACTGGACTAATTTTTGAACATCTTTAAACACAATTGGGCTAATTCGGTAATCCAGTCCCACACAAATCGGACCAATTTGGGCATACTTCATGTGCAAATTGCATTCATGAATATCTCCATATCTCCGTTTTTGTCTCTTAGGAATAAGTCATCTGCCATCTCCCGGTCATCATCCACAACTCGATCCTTTCGGATGTCAACCGTTTCGCCCCTAGAGGGCCAATTTGTACGCAATCGAGATTTTCGATTTGTGTACAAATCGGCCACCTATGCGCTATTTTCTGGCACTTAAATGGCGTATAACAGAGTTCATCGATCCAACAAGCGGAACAACTTTTGGTATTCCAGTTTTACGGCTCCACACGGTTGCCAAATTAGAGGTTTTCCCCCTAAATTTAAGGGTTTTTTGAGTGGAATGGGTTTTTTTTAGAGGTGCTGTATTTTTAGGGGTATTTTCAGGTTTTTTTTTAAACTTGGTTATTATTTCAATAAAGGTGTTCACGCCCAACTCGGTGACGGGCCATTCATTAATTTCTTATAATTATCATAATAATAACAAAGTTTTAATAAAGAAACTCTGAAAGTGCTCCTGAAAATATAGCACTTGTAAAAAGAACCCATACCACACTTTTAATTCCTAAATTTAGGGCAAAAATCTTTAAGTTGGCAACACTGAGGGATGTAACGATTGCGTTTTCGACGAAAACTGTTTGGTATTTTACTTGCAAATATATTTTCTTGATGGTCACCTTTTTGACTCTTGTAAACAGTTAAGATTGAATCAGCTCATGGATAGTAATGTGGCTGGTAACATAAGCCCGGCTCTCATTTGTTAGCTCATTTTCCATTAGTTAAAAAAGATAAAAATCTTTACTATTGACATATTTCCGTGACTTTTGTTTTGCAGCGGACGTCGACAATGATTAAAGGAATACTTTCAAACTGACTGAAACCTGGATGAACATTTCATATTAGGTACGCCTAAGTAAGTAGTGCGATACAGAGCACATAAGCTATAAGCTTGCTGAAAGCTGGTGTGTCAGTTGCATCAGTGAAACCAGTGTCGAAAGTGGCGCACTTGTGCCCAAGACAGCGATGAAGATGATGAGGCGGCATGGAGTTAGAAATTGCTAATTGCGCCTATGTTTGCTTCAAAAGTTGGGCTGTTGACCCATTTCAACATTAATTTGTCGAAACTCGAGTCTTTAGAAAAAGAAACGCATATGTTTGCATGAATTGCTTGAGCTCATGGGCTAATTCAATATTTTAATGATTTATTTGTCCAGCACCTGCTGTGGCACTTGATTCACGTCACGTTTCGAAGTGGCTGTCCGTTCGGGACTTTTTTTTAAAACATGTCGTGGAAGGGTGTTATTTTTGTATTTTGTGTATTTTTAATCAAATTTGACCATCTACATGGATTAATCCACTGGAATAATGATTTATCTGAAAACACGTACGAAACTAATGCAGTACAAAACGATGGATTGGTCAGCGCAACCGGTAGATTCCCTTTCTTGATGCCAAACATACGGCCAAACTCGGTAATATAACAGCTGGTATAATTTTTTATAATTTCTTATCAAAATTGTTTTTGTCTTAACAAATGCAATCGATTCAAAACGATTAATATTTTGATTTCAAGTCTAGCTTTTATTTTGCTATTGCGACGTTTGCATACAAGTGGTTGTATGTGTGTGTATTTGCAGAATAAAAATAGAGAAGACAGCATCAATGTCCTGTCATCGATTATTCTTCTTTGTGCCAATTAGTAATTTAAAAAGATACGTTAAATTTGAAAGCAATGGACTATCTTTGATGATGTTTATTTAACCATCATTCAATTTCAATTTTTATTGATTTGTTACACAAAATTTTTATACGTATAGACTTTACAATGTCAAGCTTTGTGTTAACAGCTGTCTCCTAATATGTATGTACATATTTGCGAACGACAAACCAATATATGTATATATATATACATATATATATGTGGGTGGCAGTAGATTTAAAAGTGTACTACACACGATATTTACAACTAGGCAACTTATAATGTTTGTATCTACATACATACATATATTGCTTGAAGTTTCTTCAGATTTTGTCACGACCCCTCTTTCCTCATCATATTATCGCATTATATTGTTCGTTATCGAAAATAATATGTTTTTCTTAGATTGGATCTGTGGCTATTTAAATGGTTATCTTTTTTTTTTTGATACAGCCTGAACTTTATTTATGTACACCAATCAAGGTTGATCCTTCCACAAGCTACTATATTGGTAAGCATTTTTTTTTTGGTCGTCTTGAAATCAAATTCATAATAATTTATGTTTCTTTGAAGTTGGTTATGAGCCTAATGCCACTATGCACACTGCACATCATATGTTACTGTATGGTTGTGGGGAACCAGGATCGTCACAAACAACATGGAATTGTGGAGAAATGGCTAACACTTCAGCAGAAGAAACTGCAAGCCCGTGTGGAGCTCGCTCTCATTCCCAGGTATATGGTATTTAGAGTAGTTATAAGTGATAAAATACACATTACATTTTTCATTTTTTTCAGATAGTGTACGCTTGGGCAAGAGATGCACCCAAACTGGAGCTTCCAGAAGGAGTTGGTTTTAAGGTTGGGAAAGGGTCCCCAATTAAGTATTTGGTTTTGCAGGTGCACTATTCCAGCATCGAAAAATTTAAAGGTTAGTTTTCAATTTCTTTCGGTGCTTTTTAAATCTTTCGGCTGCTGCATCAGTATAGAAATCTCGGCTTCAGAGACGCTATCGATTTTGTAATAAGTTAAATCTAAATTTTCTTTAAATGATTCTTTTATTTCAGATGGTTCAACGGATGACTCGGGAGTGTTTCTACAATATACTGAAAAGCCGTAAGTTGATATAAAACTGTCTATATTCGGTTTAACAAAAAGGTATACATTTAGATTGAATAAATTAGCCGGTGTTCTCCTCTTGGGTACTGGTGGTTCCATACCACCAATGGCCACTGAACATATGGAAACTGCATGTGAAATAAATGAGCACAAAATTATACATCCTTTTGCATATCGCACACATACACATGGCCTAGGAAAAATTGTGGCGGGCTATAAAGTAAGGTCTGGAGATGGGGGAGCACAAAAATGGACTACATTAGGAAAACGCAACCCATTAACCCCACAAATGTTTTATCCGATTGAAAACACAGAACCAATTATATTTGGAGACCACGTAGCAGCAAGATGTACAATGGAGAGCACCAGAAATCGGATCACTGAAATTGGGTAAGTTTGAAGAGTTTGTAAAGAAAGACTTACAACAATAATATATTTTTTGTACTGTTTTAGGGGTACTAATGAAGATGAAATGTGCAACTTTTATCTAATGTATTACGTTGAAAATGATGATCCTCTGGATATGAAATATTGTTTTAGTCAAGGACCTCCAAATTATTATTGGTCCAATCCAGACTCTGGACTTAACAACATTCCACATAACGAAGCCAGTACTTTGTAATGTATATACGAGGCATGTATCGAATTCAATACCTTCAACAAGTAAGGACATACATACATATATACGTGGGGCTCCTCTTTTACTACCTTATACTATATAATTCATGGTATTTGGCGGCAATTCCCAAATGTATTATTCTTTCAGTCTCCTGTCGCATTGATCATGATATTAAATAAAATACTATAGTTTATCTTAAATTTTTAGGTCGACGACTGATGAAATGTGCAATTTTAACGCTATGTACAATGACGAGATAATGGAATCGATGGATGAAAATCGTATTATTTTAGAATCACTGAACTTTCCTGTAAAAATTATGACTTCATAGCATTCCACATATCGAAACCTGTTTTTATTTTTGTTTTTAAATCTTAAAAACTTGTGGAACGTATCGAATTAAACAAAAATATCTATACAAACTTTATACCTATAGGACATTCCACCGGAAAGAAAAAATATATGTATGTTATATGTATGTAAAATATTATGTATCTGACTTTACCATGATTGTTTGTTTTATTCTATAAATTTATTGTATTTGAATGAACTTTGGTTGTTTGTGTACATGGTCTTTGTATGATATATTACTTAATTATACTGTATTTGTCGCACAAAACTCTTTGATTTTAAATTGATTTTCGCCGAATTGAAAAATATTAAGGACAAAATACATGTTACAGCGATTAAGTAATATTTGATTATAGTGAAGGATGTTGAGTAATGACACCATCGAATTTTGGGGGCCACTTAATAAACAATACAAAGATATCGTACTTATGAACGCATTCGAATCCAAAAAGACGAAAATCTTAAATATTTTCTGTGAAAGAAGGTGGTAACTGCATAGAATCAAAAAAACTAATGATTATGGCGAAGCCGTATCATATTGATTCGTTTCTTAAACTGGTTTCTTTCCACTTTTAACAATATGCGTATTCGCATGTTGGTTTGTTTATATATGTATGTACATATATATGTATGAATGTACTTATATGTATTTTTTTTTTATTCAAACGTTAATTTTTTTAAATTCATCAAACAACGAGGGCTGTTCAGTATTTCTAAATATTTTGTGTTGAATAAATAAATTTGAGTTTTATTAAAGTTGTGGCAATATTGTCTTTAAGGTTTCTTTAAAAATACGGCAGTCAAAATTTCAGATTTTAGTATTAATATTTAGATAGTCTCCATCTAGTTTTTCTATTTTCAATATGATTTGAATCGAGAAATTTCGTTTTGTGCCTTCTAATTTTTGTTGCCAGCTTGTACTGTATGGAAAATGTGCTGATTGATTCATATTGAGAATTGAACCCTGATTTAAAAAAGTTATTCAATGCCAAAGTTAAATTCAATATGTATGTATATGAAATAAAAGCAAAATAGTAGCTGGTTTGGCTTGACTGTCTTCATTTAAAAGATCAAAATACAGTGAAAACTCCTATAAGCGGAGACTTACGACTCCAGTAACTTTTTCATGGCATGAGAGATGTTTATCTGGAGACTTGAAATTTTTATATTTATCCGCCCACAAGAGATGTCCACCTGCAGGAACTAACCGTGACGGTCACTGTATTTGAGGCATTTATGAAAATATTACTCCGAGTTTAGTTTTGAAACAAATATTGAAGGTTGTTTTGTAATTATATAAACACAACATTACTTCCTAAACATATACACGTTAACCAAAAATCAAGTGTTAAGACAAGAGAATTTGATTTAAATTCGAAACACGCATTCACTTTTTAAACTTTAATATTCAGTTCACAGTTTTGCGTTCTTAACCCACAAATTATCTTCTAGTCTATTCTTGGTAAAGTTGTTTTATATGAAATTTGGAAAAAACGACCAAGGATCGCACAATGGTTGCATATACGAGATGACAACACATTATTTAAAAGTAAAACATCTGAAGAATGTTTCGATACATGGTAATGTTCGGGTTCAGAGGTCTGGATTCGATTGTTTACTTGGGCCAACATTAAAATCTATACAATGCGTTCCAAAACATTACTTATGGGTCTGGACGTGTGAAAGCCTTTTTTAATATTCTTGGACAAAAAAACAGAGATAATGATTGTAAAATGCTACATTTGCTGCCCGACCAGACAAATTGTATAATGCTATGTATACGCCCCTTTTTCTTTAAAAAAAAAAACCATATAATTCTTTTTGAAAAACCCGTGTTAGACATATGTATATACTTGAATAATGCTTGCAAGAGTATATACATAAGTATTAAACGATTATGTTGTGTTGATGCTTTTCTTTTTTAAGATATATTTTATATGTATTTATGTATCAATGTATATATATATATATATTCCTGTGTATAAAGATCTCAATTAAAATTAATCATCAAAAAGCTTATGTGTAATACATTAAAGTTTACAATTTTCACAAATCTTATTCCAAATCACATCTTATACAAACTCGAAAATTCATATCTATTATTAAATTCTAAGTGGCTACCAGTAGGTTGAGGTGGTATGTCGTCAAACGTATATGCGAGTAGGGCCCCGTTAGTGTCACATACATTAAAGTTGAGATCATTTTGTAGACCAATTACGTTACCGCTATAATCTTGATTTGAGAATAAATTAACGTTTGTGACCGTATCGCCTTCAACGGGAACACTGCCAGTATTGCTGGCACAAAATCCAACATGGGGTGAGTGTGTTGAAGTCAGAATGCTACAATCGCTATCATCGGTATGTGGCGGTATCAACTGAAATTCATCATTTTGGAATGTGGGCCCACCATCACCACCATTATATGGATGAGTACCATTGTGTATCGCAATGTTCATAGTGACAGTTTGTGGCTGTAGTGCAAATTTATGGTTTAGAGAGACGTTATCGTTGCCGCAATCATCTGTATAACATTCATGATGCTCGGAATTATCAGTCTCAACTTTAAGAATGTTCTCAGAATTAAGCATTACAATGTCTTGTGGTATACTTTCCGAAATAAGCGGTGATGGCGAGTCTGAATTAACTACCTTATTGTAGCTGGAAGCGAATGATTGTATCTTATGGCTAGCTGGATGTAAATTTGGATCGTTTACGATATTTTTTTGTTCCGTGTCAAAGACATTATCGTTGAGCTCACTTTGAAAGTTTGGCTCTGTACTCATATCATTCGATCGGGCAAAATGTTGATTGAGGTTATTAGATGTACACGCCGCATCCACCAGCAATATGTTTTCTCTGAGCTCATTTGAGTTATCATAAAAGCTAAGATACTGTAGTACATCATCATCCTGAGTACTGACCAAATCAACATCACCGACTTTGTCTATTATATTGGTTTTATGATCACCGTCTGAATTAATATCATAAATACTATTGTTATTTTTATATTGGTATTCCATATCCATATGCAGGCTTGAACTTGTAATTGTGTGTTCTGGTAAATTGTGTAGTTGCGTTGATTTAACATTATTCTTCGCTTTTGGATTATCGCCTGAGTCGGTTCGGTTACGTTTTGTTAAAACACTGTTAGATGTTGACGACGATGATGACCTTTTGTATTTACGTCCAGAGGTAGAAATGTTTGTAGTGAGTGTATTGAACGCAGATGAACTCTGGGTATCATTTTTATTGTATGATTTTATTTCAGTTTCATTGGTTGTCTTTGATGCAACTAATGATCGCGTTTGCTTTTTTTGCGGTCTGTATTTATAATGAGGATATTCTATCATATGCAGCCTTCTTAATTTTTCTGCCTCGATTATGTATGGCTGCTTTTCCTCCTTCCCTAAAAGCTGCCAGCGCCTACCAAGTTCTTTTGATATTTCTGCATTGTGTAAGTCTGGGGTTCGTTCACAAATCTTTCGGCGTTCCATTTGACTCCAAACCATAAAAGCATTCATAGGCCTTTTTATATGGCCGGGTGAGTGTTTCTTCGTCTGCAAATAAAAAAACAAAAGCATTTCAATTATAAGTCTTGATGCGAGTAATAAATAATTTAGTACTATATACATGATATCAAATGGATTAAAGTCAGATATTATTTGACGATTGAGAAATCGGTTTCATTATCAAAATGTGCAATGCCTATCTATAGACATCAACAATTAGTTGTTAATACAGAAAAATATATAAAAATCTTGTTTCATTTAGTTAAAAATCAAGGGACTACTGCGCATAAACATTCATACATAAATAGAGAGACAAGACTTTTTAAGCTGATCAAGTACATATGTACATATGTATTTTATATAGTCGACGATGTCTCCTTTATTCTGTTACAAGTTTCATTAAAAAGTTACAATAACATTCAATGCGTGAGAGTATAAAGAAATGGAATGGATAATACAAATAAAATGAACATACATACATGCATATATAGTTATTTTAAATAAAAAGATACGGCACCAGTGTATTTTATATTTAATATTTTCATCAAAGCTTGCACAAGCACAGTAAAGAGATAAAGCGTTCGTGAAACAACGCACACACAGATATTTCATACATACAACACACACAGATATAAACACAATATGCACATGTATTTACACTTAAATATACTTGTGAACATTTTTCTATATAATAAATATTTTCTACTTTTGAAGTTCAATGTCCCAGCCAAGGTTATTATATTCTTTCGGGAGAATAACTCCCCTCCCCTTTCAACGCATACAAACGAATCAATGAAGTATTTGCAATAAAAAAACAGTGGGAAATAATTGATTTCAAAAACAATTTAAAAACTGATTTTGTTTATACATAAAAAATAAAACAAAACATGTACTATCAATATTATAAAGAAAATATAACTTGCGGTCATTCAGCGAAAAGTACAACTTTTTTTCGTTTTGGTAGCAACCCAAGTTGACTGTCAATTTCACACACTCACGAAATTTCATATTTTTTTCTTGTAGAGAATATAAATCGGTGAATGTAATTAAAAAAACAAACTGCAACTGAAGTATTTGTGTTATATGCCAATTTTTAGTGCGTAGTTTTTCTGTCAATATCATAGATACAATTTCCCAAATAGTGTTAGTTAAAAATTTGATTGGTCTATTTATCTAAAACAAGAAGGTTTACAAAAGAATTGTTCCTATTGCAGTTATGTGCATATAAGTTAATGTAAACAAAAATACAGATATACATAATCATCGATGAACTTGTTTCTACGACTTTATATGCATATTGCAAATACTTTCGCAGTGTATAAGAGTTAAGACATTTTAGATGTGATTTTTTTTCAATTGTGACGAGTTCCGTCAAGTATTTCTTGAGATATCTGTACACCTGCTTAAAAAAAATAGTTTCGAGAAAAATACAAAAGAAGAACCAATACGCTGTATGGGGTCTACTGATCACTGCTCATCGTGCTTTTATTATGTATATGTAATTGCTAGAACTTCTGACAAAATTTGAATTTCGAAACTGATTAAAATATTCTTAAAAATATAAAGAATTTATTTATTTGATTTCAAATGTTAATTTTATGAAAATCTCAGGTAGGTGTAACCTCCTAATGAACTTCGCCTCTTATTGATTTTTAAAAATTTGTTGTAATAGGCAATATTATTTACAACATTGTAATTTACTTTTAATAATTTGTATAAACAGTTTTTAAGTCCTTTAAAGGTGCTATAAAATTTTACAAAAGAATTAATTCGACACATACACACATGTACGAAATACAAAAATGTCTATCCGCATTCGAGTCTGAGTGATTCATCGCTGCGATGTACGGTAGACGAAAACTGTTGAAGTGAATAACCGTTTTATGTTTACACAAAAAAAAAAAAAAAAAACACAAAAAAGAGACAGAAAAGCAAAACAAAAACAAAAAAGAACTATTAATATCGTCAACTTCGACCTTGCAGCAGTTCATATACCTCGTGAAGTTCAAACAACCTCGCAGAACTCTCAGAATGAGTTGTACAGATGCTGGAAATGGGTGGACATGACTTGAACATACATACATACATATATATTTCGCGTATATTCTTCTCGTCTGTCGTTCATTGCTCATTGCTGCTGCTTAAGAGGTGGTAAACTTGGATGGATGGAGTATTTATAATACGTACATATACGTATGTACTAACTTGCCGTTAATCGGTGAATTAGATATATTCGTTAATGCTCAAATGTACACACATACATATGTACATATTACTCATACAAACATCCAAAATTGAGTCTAATTGTAGAAATGATTCGCAAAATTTCCCTTGCTGTGTAAATCTCTGTGAAATTCAACTTATGGTAACAAGGTCGATGTACCGACATTTCTGCGTTGCTGACTTATGTATGTATCTAAATATACGACGATTTTAATCATAACGTTCAACTTTCGTATATTGCCAGAAAAAGTGTGTAATATAGACAGCAAAAAAAACTGAAACTAAAGTGACATTCATCGACGCGTTTTATTAGAATTGAAAAAAAAAAAAATGACATTCTTCTAAACTGTCAGCACGAAGTTTATCTCAAGACTATGTTTTAACTTAAAAATGTTCATTCAAGGTCATTTACATTTTCGACGATTTCAAATACATACGTTAACGGTTATTCAAAGCACTTTATTTTAAAGAAATGCGAATCAAAACAATTAGTATTTCAGTTATGAGGCAAACTTTAAAAATTAAATTAAAAAACTATCTTCTGATTATATTTTTTCTAAATTTTAGATAACAACAATAAGAAACACGATAAACTATAGTTCGATTCAACAAAGATTATCGAGCGAAACCATTAAAGTCATAATGATTTCCATGAGTCGTCCAACTGCACAATTGATCCACATGGATACAGACACACACACTATAAAATACATTTTTGTATGCATGTACATATGTATGTGTGTATGTGCGCAATATTTTCATTGCATTTAGGAAATTAACTTCGCATATGACTCATTTAAAAGAGAATACAGAACAGAATAACCCGTTGTGTGTAAGCTCACAAGTGTAAATACATACAAATAAATAAACATGTATGTATATATGTATGTATCTATGTATTACGGATGTATGTATGTATGTGTTCTTTGCTTTGGTTAAATGTGTATTTGTTTGCATGTAAATTGCATTCTATTAGTATGTAAGCATTGCAGGGGCAAGCAAAACGGTCGGTACGATTGCAAATTTACGCAAAGTGAAGGATTTATTAATTACATATTATTTATTTGCTTTTTTTTTTATTTTCTGTTAATATTTATAGAAACTCTTTATACGCGCGCATTTGATGTAAATTGCAAGACAAAGTATTAAACAAGTTGACCAAAATGGTTAACTGAATGAATTTATTGATATGATACGTACTTGTGTTGCATCGGAATATGGCGTACTTGAATTCATGTTGACGCGCTGCGATCCAAACACTAAATTGCTTTCATTTTGATTGCGATTCATTTCACTTATGTTGTTGTTGGCGTTTGCGTTGTTTGAACTCTCCGTGTCGAGATTTTGTTCGGAAGCTGTTGCAGGCTCCACTAACATATGAGTTGTACTCGCTTCTGTAACGGTATTTTCCACAATATTTGAGTTTTCCTCAACTGCTGTAATGATTTCAATTGGAATTGCGTCGTCGTTTTTTGATGTTCCAGAAAATATTGTTGTGGTTGTTGTTGTTGTTGACATGTGTGTATTAGTACTTGTTCCCTGAGGTTTGTGTGGTACCATTTTAGCACAGCAAATTATGCGTCTATATTAACAAGAATATATTTTTTATTTATTTATATGTTTGTTTTTAGTTTTAAAAAAATATTTTAAAATTGCAATTGTTGTTGTTATTTATTTGTCCACTGTTTTTTGTTTTTGTTTTATCAAATTAACTATGTATTTGAAGCATTCGATAGCGTTGCTTTTCTAATTGGAATCCCTGGCATTGTTTCGATAATTCCATTTGTCTTATTTCGACTTTCAGTTTCAAAAACACAAGAAATTCACTTAAATAGCATATAAATACTTTTTTCTTTTTTTCTTTCTAAATTATCTTTTGATGTTACAAATAGAGTGTAAGTGTGTGTGTGTCGAATTGCACAGTGCACAGTATATTATTATTTATCCGATCAAGTGGAAGCCAAGGTAAAAAAACTACACGAAATTTGGTTCCTTGTAGAGCTTTTTTTCGAAATTGTCAAAGACTCACGTTCGCTCGTTTTAACGACATTAAAGATTTTCTTTTTGCTACTGACAATTTTTATTTAAAATAACAAAAACCACAATAAAAACGAAAACCACCAAACTGCTACGATCAAATCGGACGCACACAAACACGTAAACACGTTCGCGAAGGTTGCTTTTTGCAAATTTGTTAATATTAAAAATTGCTCATGGCTTGTTTCCCACTCTTATTTATTATTTATGTAGTTTGCTGATTTTGTTGTAGCACTGTAACTCGGAAATTATACCAACACTACTAGTTTAGAGAGTCTGTTTATCATTAAACATAAAATTTATATTGTTGTATGTACATACATTTATCACATTCTTTATTGTTGTTGTTTTTGTTGTATTGGTTTTGGATTAAATTCAAAATTATTTATGTAACCGAAATATACTTTTAAGTTGCGATTTTAATTTGATATCAATTTGGTGGTCGGTCGTCGGGTCGGTTTTAGTCTTGTTCTGAATTTGGTTAAACTTAAGCGGTGCACAGAATGTGAATGACACTCTCGTTCAGTTGAAACAGCGTACAGACCGAGACTCTCGTGAAGTCAGTCAGGCAGGCAGTCAGGCAGGCAAGCAAGCAGACAACGAATATACGAATATACGAACGAATGAACGTATGGGCGCGTGAGCAAGCGAAATAACGACGACGCAAAAGATATATTTTGTTTTTGTTTATTTATTATATGTATACGTATTTCTTCTTCTTGCTGAATCGAGTCGAGTCGCCACAGCTGTAGTCAAGTTGTTTCATGACTAAACATTTGTACATAACTTTGGCTGTCTGTGGGTATATTTCGTACTTATACACAACCAGTGGCTTCGTATATATATTACCAATGCAATGGGATGCCACTTGGGCTCACTTGTTTTTATTGCATGAAATTTACAATTAACAATTTCAATTACTTTTAAAACTCTGTCTTAATATTCAAGAATATTTTATTTCGATTTAATATGCCTTGCAAGCGTTTTCAGAAATCCCCTTTTGTGGTACGCCTGTTTGTTGATTGTGTAGTATCAACAGTTGCAATAGCGCAGTTCTCGTTTGCTGTGTCGTTCGTATATTCACATTGGTATATATGTAAATTGCCAGTCAAGAGTGTCGACAGCAAAACATTCAATATTTTCGGTTAATCTAATGTAAATTACAAATACATGGAAAACAATGTTATAAATATTGATATAGGAATTAATTTTGAAGCAATTAATCGTACAATTAGTTAATGAAACAAACTATTTGTAAAGTTAACTGAACTAAACCGCAGATCCATCGTATAGTGCATACATACACATACATGTACCCATACTCTAATGCACACAATCGTATTGCTTCTTTGTGTATACTTGTTTTGTAGTTGTATGTATGTACTCATATATACTTATGTCTGTGAATCAGCTGTTTGATGTGTTGATTAATCATATGGTTGTTTTGATTGTATGTGTGATTTTTTTTTCAATATTGTGTGTATGTATATGCGATGGTGAAATATAAACAAATGACGAAGCGGTTTAATAGAAAAAACAATTTTTAAAATTTAAACTTCTTTAGTGTCCATTTTACTTTATGATATTTTACTAACCACAAGTATGTACGTACATACATACAAGCGATTACAAATTATTTTAACTGAATTGGGGGACGTCCATAAATTACGCCAAGTTGTTTTCTATAAAATTTAGACCCTTTTCTCCCCTTGGTAAGATTTTGAGGAACCAACACCACACCTTCTCCTCACCAATTGTATACCACGTAATATTTCCACGTCCCCTTATTGTTTCATCAATTTTATATGTTTACTTCATAAACAGAAAGTATCTTAGCTCTATGAAGACGACCTTTACAAGCAATTACTTGACACAATCAAACAGGAGCTGGTCTTAAACAAGATAAGCCTAGTTTGCGTTTACATAAATACGTATGTTTGTATTCACATGTGTATATTGTATACATGAACATATAAAATAATATTTTTAAAATATAATTCTTTATTATAGAGTGATGAAAAAGGCTTATCAAATGTGTGTACATATTACATATGTGTGTATGAGTGTACGTTTGCGTTGCACACTTGTACTGAATGATTTTTAATTTATTGTAAATATTGTTCCATTCACAGATATATGTATGTACATACATACATATATGTTTATATATCCAAATATGTAATGATTTTTAATTTTAGTTTACTTTCCTTGTTTGCTCGTTCGATTTCCTGTTAGAATGATTGCGCATTACGAGTATTTTTGTTACATTATATTTTTCTTATTAGGTTGCACATGTATGTATGTCTTTATATAATAAATTCACATATATAGATACATATACATATGTTATTCGTATTATAAATTATCTGTGTATGCAATGCAGTTGAATATTGCTTCGTGTTGTTTTTATAACGCGCCAAAAGAAGCTCCATTCAATATATACGGAAACGATCAGTATCGCTCGCATGGAAAAACATTTACAACATGGATGCTCACTCATATCTATGTATTAAAGGATGAGTCGATCTGTAATTCAAAATTTGTGATTTCAAACTATCAAAATTTGTTTAAAGCAGCTTAGAAAGCAGCTCGTATAGCCAGTACTATAATTATCACTGATTTGATAATTGGACTATTAGTTTTTGATGTATTGAATTGCGAATCGAAGGATAGGTCCAGAAACATCACATCAAAGGAGGGAGTCGTCATTGAAAGTTACAAGCCACATTATTAGGTAATCAATTATTTAATTTAAACAGTAAGACTTGTTATTAACAAAATTTAACCAAAAGTAAGTAAGTGTAATAAGAAACATTACCAAGTCATGTTGGGATTAATAGATAGATACATTAATTGAAGATCCCGTTCTACAAATCAATCAAATATAAATTTAAGAAACGTTAATTGATTTTGTTAATATCATTTTCATTTGTTATTTTTATTTCGTTGTTATTCGTGTTCGTAATATATTATATATGTAAAATGCGTGATCAGTCGAGTTAGATTGACCGTTAGATGGGATTTTTTCGTCTATACTCAGCCTATTCAACAGTAACTGCGACAATATATTTTTATTTAGGCAACTCACAAGTCATAACAAAATGAGTTAATAGTTAAGGCAACTCGCACCAGTGCTGCCACTTAGCTTTCTTCCGAATGTATGTTACCTTTTTGTAACTTGGGGCGCTCGTACGCCTTAACTATTAGTCTAACGAAAAAAAAAGTTAGAACATCATTTGTAGGAAATTTAGTTTAATTTAGTATAGATATGTCTTTGACGTAAAATGAGCCAAAATAGAGATATGATGAGAAAGTGATTTTGGGCGTCATTTTTTCAAAATGACGTCTCGGGCGGCGGTGATAGAAGGTCGCAAAGGAAAGAGCAGCCCAAAATCCATATACAGTAGAAACTCGATTATCCGGATCAATTAAAACCAGGGCTATTCCGTATAATCGAAAATCCGGATAATCGATTTCATAGTCAATTTCTATTCAAAGCAAAGAAGAAAAATGAAAGCGTGTCGTCAAATTAGTGACATCGAAATAACTTCATGCGCAAACACAACTTTCCACCACCGAAGTACGAAAGCTACTGATCCTTGTGCGAAAAACCACCACCAGCTCGTTATTGGACGGCGTTTTAATTGCCAAGATCGTATATGTTCGACGCTTGCCCACTATGGATTTTTAAAGCTGGGGTCCCTAGGTGTTTTTGCGAAGTGAATGAAAAATTTATTGTATAAATGTAGCAAATTTTGGGGCAGCCTACGCAAAACAGTGAATTCCTGCGATTTGCGTTTATTGGTCGGCGCAAGATCGCCTATTTTACGCAGCTCAACACCGCACATACGACACTTTAATGTTCATAACTTTCTAGTGAGCATGCCAGTACTACACTACAAATGTTGTTTTGGTCATATTGTCCTTTTTGGAACACATTGCACCTAAATCACATATTT
Organism: Phortica okadai; assembly: GCA_034638295.1. Classification (NCBI taxonomy): domain Eukaryota; kingdom Metazoa; phylum Arthropoda; class Insecta; order Diptera; family Drosophilidae; genus Phortica; species Phortica okadai. The sequence goes on along the minus strand of CM067851.1, from coordinate 14,382,853 downwards.
CTTTTTTCACACTTTATCATTTATTTTCTGTTTTGTTATTTTTAATTCAATACAGAATATTTATGCTTCTGTCGAAATAAATTTAAAAAAGACAAGCACAAAAAAATAATTAAATTCCACAACGACATTCGGCCACACTCTCCTCTGAGAGAATTTTTCGGGTCTCTGAGAGGAAGTACCGTTCGATCGTAAATAATTGGAGAAATGGCAGTTAACAGCAGGCTAACATAAGGCGAATTCGTCTGTTGCGCTCTGGTTTCTCCTTTTATTTCTCTTCCAAATAAAATACCCAAAACGAACGCAAAATGCCCCGGGAACCTAACTAGAATGATCAGCGCTGAATTCCGCTCACTTCCCCATTTGCAGCTCCCTTTTTTCAAAAAATGCCAAAATCGAGAACTTTTTAAGCCTGTGGATGTCGCCTAGTAATTGGTGTCGACTTAGGGCTATACAGTCCCAAAAAAATCACAAATTACCGTTGGATATCCAATGAGTATCTTAAATCTTACGATATTCCCTAAATCTCTCACCAGTTTCTTAAGAGTGAAAGACACCCTCAAAGTTATGTTGCCGCATGTCTGGGATGTTTGCTTCAAGTTTTGCTTCTGATCACGCGAAACTTGAAGCAAATTAATTTTGTCATCAGTCGTTGTGAAAGGTTGTGTGCATGGATGTTGACGGATTTCGTCCATTCTTGCAAATGCCAGGTTTTACGTAATTGTCAACAAAAAATAAACAATTTAAACAAATTTTCCCACAATTTATACATATAAAAACCGCGGTGAAAATTCATGCATGGAACGAGTCCGGATAATCGACGATCCGTATAATCGAGGTCCGGTTAATCGAGTAGTTGCAATTTTCAAAACACGCAAAACTTTCCAGGTAACCCGTTTATTTACGAACTAATTCGCTTTTTTGTTTTATTTGCATTTAATGAACAGAAATTCACGTGTGATGCAGAATAAATTTTACTGTTAATTTTTTTTTTAATGTGCTAGGTAAACTTATCAAATTTCCGTAAGATAAGAAAATTCTCGATTTAGTGAGATTTTAACGAACCCACTTCCCACCCTCTGTATCTTTACTTCAAATTTTGAAAAAAAAAAATTTAAATGAAAGTCGTCCCTTATCCCCCTCTAAATCTTCTTCCTTAGTTAATGAATGGCCCCATAGCCTTAGTATTATTTGAATTCAAATTATATTTATTTGAATAATCTTTATTATATTATTAGCTTTTTTTATACTGCGTAAATAATAAATCGCATTACATTTGAAAAATGGAAATATTCAGTTTTTAAAGAATTAAGCTCTACCAGAACTTTTGTAATATACACTATACTCATTTACACTTCGAATTGAAATAAAATGATTATAAATTAATGTGAAAATTCCTCTTTATGGCCATTTAATTGATTTTAATCAAGTATTCATAAACATGTTGTCTTGTGTTTATGGCTAGTAGCCTGACCATAAGTATTTCGTGATCATTTCATTCAAACGTTGACTAAATTCCATTCTTATCCACGTTTTTTATAAAGTCACAAACTTAATTTACCTTCTATGTTAGATTGTTCAGGCTCTTCAGGCCAAAAAAAACGTATACATTTGCTACAATTAAGAATATATATATATATGTATGTATGTATATTTATTTGGTAGATATGATATCGTTTTTGTAGAAGTACATAAAATATAAACGTATGCTTATCTAAATGCAAATAATCATGGCAAAGTGTTTTAACTCGGCGAGATAAATTCAAAAACAGAGTAAATCAAACGAGATGCCTTTATAATCATTAAAATCAGAACAGAAAGATGAAAACCTAAGCATATATGTGTGTAAGCTTAACATCATAAAACTAATACATACAAATTTTATAACATCCACTACAAAAAACATTTATCAAAGGTGTTGTTTTTTTCCAAATGTGAGAAAGATACAATGTAGACATGTCGGATGGATTTAATCTTAGGCGATATTAAACACAGATAGGTGATCTAAATTTCACTATGTCTCACATGTTTCTCTTATAAACTATAATTTAAAAAAATATTTTATCTCCCTTTTAGAGCTTGCTATCAAATGTATGTAAAGACACTGTTGGAAATTTTTGTTCGGCAAATGAAACCGATTGGCCATGCAAGGCACATTGGTTGGTCAGCAGGCACATTTACTTTTCACATCGGCGTGGGTTGTATTATCGGGATTGTTCAAATTGAATTTGTTGTCGCTGTCGGCTAAATCGGTGTCACTTATTAGTTTATCGTTGAGCAAAATCTGTAAATATTTTCTAATTAATTTAACACGAAAAAAAAAAAAAACAAATCTTAGCACCTTATTCACTAACGCACGTGCCGCTTCATCAATATTAATATTTTCTTTAGCCGATGTCTCAAACCAACCGGCGAAGCCATTTTCATGCACGTACTCATCCATTCGCTCGGATAAAGTCACAACACCCTGTTTATCCTGATCACACTAAAATCAGCAAAAATAGTTGATTGTCAATAGGGATTACCTTAACATTTTATACATAATACATACCTTATTCGCTAAAAGGATGCATGGTATGGGGTTTCCATCGGGTAGTTGCACTTTCGAATCAAGATCTTCTTTCCATTTGGTAACACAGTCAAATGTGCCACTGCGTGTTACATCAAACACAATGAAGGCGCCAACAGCTTCCTTGTAATAGACGCGTGTCATATTACCGAATCTCTCCTGACCGGCAATATCCCAAAGCTGCAATCGCACAATTGTGTTCGGATCCCAATGGAGTACTTTCAGTGCAAAATCAACGCCGATTGTAGCTCGATAGTTCTGACTGAAGAACTGATGAACATAACGCTTTATAAAGGATGTTTTACCCGTGCCAAGTTCACCTATGACCAGGATTTTGTACAAATGTTCGCGTTTTTCACTTGTGGATGTCATTATGGTCTGAAAAGAAAAGAACGTATAAATATGTAAAATTAATATTCAATTCAATCTGTATTTGTTAGGAAAAGTAATATTTGACTGCCTTCCAACTAATTCTGTCGTTGTCACACACATAGAATAAATACTGAGTAGACAAGTGAGTGATTTTTGTAGAACGAGCATGTATTCCACATCAAAGTAATAAGATATGTAAAGATAGACAAACAGACCAATGGCAAGTTGTAGTGACACTAATAGGGCTTCCATAGTGAGTGAAACGCATAATGTAATGCAGTAGTTGTAATATATTCTGACACAAATCAAAAGCGTACTGCTTACCGGTTCCATTTCTTGATCCATAGTTAGATCGCCAAATGCTGGCATCGGTGGGTCACCAGAATCGTATTCCTCTGTATCGTTCGAGGAATCGTTGGCCACGGAATGATAATGCAATGTTTCACGTCGTCCTTGCACACTATCGTGATCACCGCAGAGTGTTGACTGCGTTTGGTAACGTATTCGCCGAAGACTCGATTCACTCTGAGAATCACTTGAACTAAGCTCCTGTGTTACAGCAGATGCTAATGCTGCGGCCCCCGCAGCGTCGTAAGCGCTCGGAGCTGTTAGTGGCCGTACGGCACTGCCGACGGCAAAATGTACGGGAAATGAGGTCGCTGGTGAGATAGATCGAGAGCCTGCGGCTGTGGCTAATTCCTCTTTTAGACTGCAATGAGCGTACTCAGTGGGCTGTGCGCTCTCGGCGGATGAGATTGCGTCTGCTTCGTTTGTATTTTCGTTTTCAGATGAATGCCGCTGATTTTCCAGCGTTTGTACTTCCGATGTGAGATTGTCTTGTATTGATGAAGATGCTTGATAAATGACGTTCGCTTGCAATAACGACGATTGTGTTTGTTTGTAGGGCGGCGTCGGTGGCAGTGTGTGTTCCGAAGATCCGTGAGTCTCAGTTTGTAATTGAATCTGTGGCGTTGATTCTCGTGGTTGTTGCTTGGTCGCTTCAGCCTTAAGAGATGAACGTGCGCTTGGCTGCGTTGTTTGCGTCGTTGTCGGTCGGGAAATACGATGACCGCGTTGTTGAGCGTTGATTTCTCGTTCCCTTCTGCTTGAGACCGCGGTAACGGCTACGGTTGCAACACTTTTGAGGCTCTTCTTAGACGAAGTCGTATGAAGATGCTTTGATTGGGAGGGCAGCGTATTTGACGCAGCTATTTTAGTTGTTGGCTTGCGCACTGCTCCAGTCTGACTGGCATTAGACGAAACTGACGTCTGACTCGCGATTGGGGTTGAGGTAACACGACTCGGCTTGATGGGTGCACGCTCGGGCGGCGGCGTATCTTGTGTGCTCTGTGTGATAACGATTTTCTCCGCAGTTACCTCGGTTTTCGTTGGCTGAGTTGTTAGTGTACTTGCTTTCTTGCTTTTTAGCTTCTTGCTTTTTGCCACTAATGTGGCAGCAACTGCCTTGGCGGGAAAGGGGGATGAGGATGGGGCGGGAGAGGATTGTGCGCTAGTTTCTTTTACCGGTGCCGTACCGACTTTGGAGACTATCACTTTTGTTGTCCGACTACCTTTTCCAGCAATTGCTGCAGTAGTTGTTTCTGTTGTCTTTGTAACTGTTGCTAGTGTAGCTGCTGCTGAGGTTGTCAACGGTGTCAAATAATCCGTTTCGCTCACTGCACTCGCTGTCTGAGTAGACGATGCTCCCTTTCTTTTGAGTTCGCCACCACTGCTTCTACTGGGCTCAACTTTCTTGCCGCTGATCGTTATTTGTACTGTCGTGTGCTTAGCGTACTTGTCAGCTTCAACATTTCCATCGGAAATTTCCTCGTTTTTTGTCTGGTCTTTCTTGCTGGTGCCTACTGTGGTCGATTTGTCCAGCGGCGTATTGTCTGATTCTTGACCTTTTTGATAAACTTTTGATTTTTTTAGATTTCCAAGCAAAAAACGACGAGACAACTTGCTCTTCTTCTTTGGCTTTGAGTCAGTGCTGGCACTATCAAACGAATCCTCCCCGCCACTCGAAAATGTTGGCTCAATATCAAGGCTCACCGGCAGCGAACGCGGCTCTTTGTTGGTTTCCTTCTTTGACCTTGTCAACGAAAGACTACGCAGTGCAACTGAGAAACGTGAGCGTTTAACCTTTGCTTTTTTTTCTGAGCTTGCATCTGCAACTTCGGATGAAACCTTTACTTCGCGTGTGTCCAAGTAATCCTTGTTAGTAGCTTCCTTTGATTCTGTGATTTCAGCGTTTTGCATATTATATTCTTATCTTCGATGAAAATCAGTTAGGGGTATGGCGGAATTGGAAGGTTAGAAATGAGTAGTGAAAGACCAAAAAAAAGTCACGATTTCGATACGATTCAATACCGAATCAATTTCGTGCAATAACATTGCATTTTCAGACATTTTCTAAGGCACTTTTGTGGCTTCGCCATTTTAAAGCTAACTAACTTGAAACTCAAAAGTTCAAATTGATTTTCAATCTTTAATAAGGGTTTCTTGTTTCTTTTTTTTTTTTTTTGTATTTTTTAAGTTTAATTAAAAATAAGATTGAATCCTGTTTCATGCATCCTTGTCACAAAGTGTTGTCAAAGCTGAAAAGCGTTTACTAAGCGTATGTGGCGCACAACAATATTTAAAACCGAACCACCAACAAGACAAATTCATACTGAAATTAGAAATGTTGCATTGTATGCTTTTATAATATTCCGTCTTCCACCCTGTGCATTGCGAGCACTGCAGCTCTGCTGCGACACTGCTAGCGACGTAAGCGTCAACACACCGCAAATGCATACAAACATTCAACAATAGTTGTTGTTGTTGCTGTTATTCTCTAAGTTTTTTGCATTTAACTTTGTTTTTGCACAAATACAGAAAGCTTATTAAAACCGTTAAACACACTTTAAAATGCATTCACAATAATGACGAATGAGTAAAAGGCTACACGAGCTTTTAGATCATTGTTCTTAGTATATGTCCATACATATAGACGAAAATATAAATAGTTAGTAATACAGATAGACACAATCCATTGTTGTTTATGTAAATTTGATAAGCACGCACCTTCAGACAGAGGAGACAAACAATCAATTACACTGTCTCATATGTAACATAAATGAAATCTTTTAATTTTGAAATATGTCATGCGAAAAATTTATTGAATTTTTTTGATTTTCTTAAGTGCAAGTAGATCAAGGATTTAATTGAATATTCAAAGCCGTGAAACCGCTTCTTTATTACTTATGTACTTAGGGGACGTCCATAAATTACGTGAGGTTTTATTCTAGAAATTTAGACCCCTCCCCCCCTCTTGGTGAGATTTAGTGAGATTTTTGCGAACCCCTCCCTCTAAATCTCACATGAGATTTTGCGTCAAATTTGATAAAACAAAATTAAATTTCGTTTTTTTTTGCTTAAATTTTTGAAAAAAAATGGTAAACAAGTGTACTAAAAAACTCACATGAGATGTCCGATGAACCCCCCTCCCCCTAGGTGAGGTTTGGTGAGATTTTCCTGAACCCCCCCTCCCCTAATTTTATCTCACGTAATTTATGGACGTCCCCTTATGTACATATTTTAGCCATGAGACACATCAAAGTTACTCCCTTTGGTGTTGGTGATGGCGCATTTTATGTTTGCTAAATAATTGAAGCGGAAAATATTCATAAGACGCACTTCGCAGGCTTCACGATTCGAATCATTTTACTCAAGTTTAAAATGTTGCTACAAAGTGATCACACTAACCAAGTTGAGCCGTGGGGGTGGCTGCCTTATGAAGGGCATAGTTGTGAGCAGTATTTTCTAAGAGTTAGTTTAATATTTTAGTTTTTGAATGCCGAGTGTTGCTCTATAACATTTTAACTTGTTTTAAAGCCAAACAGACGGCCAAACCCTAATAATCAGTATAACTATTAAAGAGATAGAGCGTACAAAATTACAGTGATTGCAAAATCGAGGTTAACCACATTAAAGCAATACACTAACATGCCAACTATTATATTACAGAAATATTACTGAATATTATGTAACTAATAATAAACCATATAATAATAAGTGTGTGAAAAAATTAGCGCACTAAAATTACTATGAAGTTTGACATAAGTAAAAATGCTTTTAAACATATGTATGTAACTACTGTATATAAAACATAAAAGTATATTAAATTATTGAGCTCTCAGAACAATTGAACAAACGATACTCAATAAATTTTTAATATGTATACTAGGGTGTCCCTTATTTTGCAAGGTTGTTATTTTTTAACGCATATGGGCTAGTTTTGTTCAGTCTACTCTAAAACACTCCCAAGATTTTTTTTTTTTTTTTGGAGCACGGGAACCCGTGCCGACTTGCGTTCAAAACATGCAAGTTACACCTGAGTCTTTAATATAACAATGGAACACTTTCTCAAGCAAATTACACCGGTAACTATGGTGTAACATACGAGTACGTCATTTTGTTGTCATTTCGTTTCGAATTTGTTGGACAAACAATACGCACAATTTCTATGGAACTTAAAAGCAATACAAAAACTATATTTTTGATTGGTGAGATAAATTACCAAATAACGGGTGTTAAGTTACTATCTATCCGCCAAGTTCTCGCAGTTTTATTTTTTAATATCCGCGAAGTGAAATAAAATGAGTTAAAGCTCAAATCAAATTGTTAAAAATTCCTTGAAAAGGAAGTATCCTGATTAGTATTATATAAAGTTTATCTCTTTGGTAATAAAACGCAACACTTAAATTTGTCTTTTCAATAATATTCAATTAAAATTTAGTTATTTGGCGTCCCGAGTTGTATTCAAAAAAACATCTAAAATCTTCTTTCATAAAACTTCAGGGCTCAGTCGGCACAGGTTAGAATTAACTTAGGAAGCTGAAATTTTGTATTTAGGTTAAGTTAAGGATACTGAACAGAAATAGCGGGTATGCGTTTTCAAAAATGCCAAAAAAAAAAAATCGACCAAATAAGGGACACCCTAATGTATACTCATGTGGGGTTATAATAAGAACTTTAAGCATTCAGATTTCCATACACATGTGAAAATTTAGATTAAATATTTATATAATTAAGTTATAAATAACGACATCGGTCGGTAAGCTGGTCAAGAAAATATGTATATATTTACATAACCTCTTTCTATAGTAGAAAAAAAGGCAGTCAAAAGGGATGATTGAGATAGAAATATTCATAAAGTTAGGTTTCCTAATGAGGAATATTAATAAGAAAATGTAATGAGCTTCTTAATAAAGTGAGATCAATAAATTTATAATTTTCTATAATATTCTCATACATATAAATTTGTAAACACCTATGTACATAAACAAATAAAACAGTTCCTTTTTTTGGAATACAATATGCATATATGTATACATATGTATGTATGTACATAAGTACAATACGATGTCTCATAAATTTGATAATATTACTACAATATCTTATCAGTTGTAGATTAGATTGGAATTTTGCTATGCCATTTTCATTAATTTAAGCTTTCATTATTTTTAGTGAATCATTCAAAAATAAGTAAACACAATTTTCTTGGAGTGTGAAACTGTTATATTCCTAAAAAAAAAAAAGATCATAGTGAATCCATATGAAAGGGTTTTCACATTAAAATAATGTAGGTCGTATCATGTCGCAGGCAAACATACTCAAATCAATTACAATATTCTATGTTTGCTAACATTAGCACATGAAATACAGCAGCATAATGTTGAATGCTTTCTTGGGTTGAGAACTTCGATCCAACGAATGCATATTTATTTCAATAATCTATCCACTCGTCGTTATAACGTGGTCGCACGAATAGTCAGCTTTCACTTTTAATTTGCTCTCAATTTCTTTTAGAAATGCATTCTTAATCAACTACTATGTAAAAAAAAAAAGAATTGAAGCTCAACAAGTTCACGGTTATTGACACTTCCGGGTTGAATAATTCTTCTTAATCTTTAACAACGACTGCTCACGTTTATTATATTTAATTTTGAAAATACTTCGTGCAGATATGAGTTTAATTGTTCTAACACTCACCCCATTTTTGTGTAAGTATCCATTATTGCGGTTGATGTCCATATCGGTCGCGGCTATGGGCTCGAATGCTGTTCGATCCGGCTCTTGCTGTAGACCGTAAAGCGGATTTGCACTACGCAATGAATGTTGATTGTTCAAAAAACTTGTATTGCGTCCAAAGATTGGCGACTGCTTCTCTTGCAGCTCGCCCAACTCCACAAATTTTGTTGATGGGCCGCGGTACGCTGTTGCTTCCGTTTCCTCCTCCTGCTCGTGCAATGGGAATTGATGCAGAGATTCCCACGCCTCCCTTGATTCCTCGAATGCAATTGTTGACTTGAATATGTTAACGTTTTTATGATGGAAAATTTGAGAGCTCTGAACTCGCTGACAGTTGTTGCATATGCATAAATTATTGTTGTTTGTTAAAGTGCAATGAGTTTGTGGCAATGCTTCATTGACTGCTTCAGGTACCGAGTAGGAGGAGCTGTTGTACTTTTGGTGAGGCAATGCCGCAGTGTTGATACAATTATAAATTTAGGCACGTTTACAGGCGAAGACGTCAATGCATACGAAGCTTGTTGCCATGCTGCACATAGACGGACGAACGATTGGTTGACTGCTTACAACTTATCATCCACTGCTCTATTATCACTGCCGCTCTTTGGCTTTCTCTGTCTCTGTGTCTTACTCTCCTTTAAAAACAGACTTTAGACTTCACTCACGGATCAACACTTGTTTGCATCCAATTGACACTTGAGTCTTAGACTGACGACTGACTTTTCGATGGCATATAGCTGAGCTATGTCCTATAATGCCGGCCATATATAATTTTTCAATTTTGCCACGCTTTATGTGACTTTTGCTTGCATTAATTTTTGACTGTTCCCTTTGATATATTGTTTGTGACTGTTTTTTCAAAATGTTTGTCTTACTTGCAGACCAACCAAACAATGATTAAAAAAATATAAATTTTGATATACTCTTTGAGGTTATCTCATCTCATGACTTTTATTATAAAAATTTTTAACGTGAGTTTAATGAAACACAATCGTTCGCAAATTAAAAACAAAATCATTTGCGCGCAATTAGTCCAACAACAAGGTATGCTTTTTGCTTCTTTTTTTTAAATAATTGTTATGCGAACGACAAATGAAAAACGAAACCAAAAATCAAACCAAACAGGTTCACAAAACATAAACAACAACAAAAAGTGTCTGTTCAGCAACGGTTAACATAAAGCACTGTTCATATACTTATTGTCATTTAAATGAAACTTTTATTTTTTTATCCACACTCGATTTCACAGTCTTGTTGCTATTTAAAACATACACGAAAAGTGCAACAATTGCGAAAAACACTCACATAAAATATTTGGTTTCTTTCGGAACTTTTTTTTTTGTTTTTATCAAAGCACAAAACGTCCGCACTTGTCGGTTTCACTTTTCCAACAAACCTATTCAAACGGTAAATAACTTCGGCCAAACGCACCCCACAAAAAAAGCTTTATGCGCTATGGTGACTGTAGATACACTTCGCCAACTTGCTAGAACACTCTTTAGACAATCCAAAAAATTGTTCTACGCTAATTGAAAAAGAACGATTGAAATGAATATTTAATGAATTTACATATAATTTCTGCGAAGCCACATAAACTACACTATCTGTATGTAGGGTGCCAAGTTAAGTCATCGCTTTTACCGTTTTTCTTTTTGCGCCACAAAAAATACTAGAAATTCATTTAAGGGTTTTCCAAACGATACAATTTATTAACGACATATTAATTATTATTTTTAAACTTTTAAAACTTACTAATACATATATACGTATATGTTTGTTTATGTTTTATGCAATGCGTGAATATCTATTTCGCCGTTTATAGCAGTCGCGACGCGTCGCTTTGTTTATGATTGTGTAGTAGAGTGTTGTATCACAAACTTTGTCATATAAAAAACGGCATTAAAAGTTGATACGTTTGAACGTGCTCATTGGCTCTCTTACAACTTTTTTAATCTCATTTTTTTTTAACTGAGTTAAACAAAAATTCCCAGAAGAAGAATAATAAAGTTGAGTTGGTTGGTTTAAGACTGAGTTGCTAATAGGGTCTGGTTACAGCTATTAGAAGTCATAAATTTTCTATGGCAAATTTACTCCTACGCAACTTATGTGGACATGCAAGACGTTTTCTTGTGCCCCTGGAGACATACAACCGTTTAATATGAAAAGTAAAGAGCAAAAAATAATAATGCCCTTGCTTTTTTAAAATTATAAACGTTTCGTTGTGGGACTTTTAACCGTCATTTGTAGTAGATAATACAGTTTGAGGCAACGATGAGAATGAGTATTGTCGAATCAATGAGGAATCGAGCAAACATTTTGCCTATGTATTTATTTTTTAAAATCAATCGATTGTCGGGTGTGTTCCGGATGGCAATCGTTGTTCCACGACCGTTTTGATTACACGTTTATCCGTAGGTGTGAATTAATAACGCCGGGCTTTCCTATGACTTTGTATCCCGATCTATAAACCTAAATATTTAAAAATATCAATTGCCAGTTATGTACATTTTGAAATACAGTAAATTTACGTTTATTTGAAATTAAAAATAAATCACATTTGCCAGCAACGTTTGGTAAAAGTTAACGAACTTAAAACTACTTAAGAAGATTAAGAATTATATTAGAACTTTCAGTGCTTAGCACTGTTGTAAAAGCTTTTTGTCAGTTTAGAAACATTTAGACCGAAAGTTATCCATTAATTTGATTTGGTCGATTTTTTCGCAGCATAAAGTGCGCAACGTTCTCGTAGACTAGAAAAGTGATCATGCACGCTGGAACTACTCGTGTCAAACTCGCTTTAAGACCTTTATAAAAGCCCCCTGGACCTTCATACCTACAATGAAATGATTAAAAATTATTAGTAAAGACTCTCTTAAGCTTACCTTCGAAATGTGTGTACATACATTAGTCTTAACTCCAATTCAAATTAGCAAAGAGATTCTGCATAACTTTATTTAATATTAATTAAAAACAAATTTAGTGAATAGACGCTTTACTTACAGTTCATTTGGATGATTTAGCACACTTTGATCGTGGAAAGGTTTCGTTTTCTAACAAGCAAGCAAAGACGATCCTTACAATAAATAAAATACTTGATCGTAAGACTTTTATTACATTTTGTTTGCTTTGTTTTAATTAAATTATTTTGTTTTTTTTTTTTTTAATATTTCTTTCGATCATATTTTGTTACAATATATACTTGTATATGTATTTAAAAACAAATTTAGGTAACAAAATAAATAATGTAGAATCTTTTTGCCAAAATGAACTGGAAGGTTGTTAATATGAGAAATTAAAAGAATCCTAAGCTTTTGTGCATTCTTACATTCTAGACTTCGGTATAGATTTTTGCTTGCTGCTTACTCAAGTTTTTATGTCTAGTTAATAATTTAACTAAATTAAATTAAAATTTATTTATCCATATTAGTTACTCTGTATTAAAAAAAGTTAAAAGCTAAACATTTGATGTTCAATGAAAATGTTTACAATCAATGGGGTATAACTTTATCATGTAAATTAAACTAATATTCATAAATGGTTTTGAACTAACTAAATGACTAAAATTAAACAATTTCCTTTCATGTTTTGCTTTTAAAGAACAAAGTGAACAATTTCACAAATATGAATAGAATTAAACTGGTTTGAAATTAAATTTCACACTTAGTGGCGTATCACAACATTCACATTAACATTTTTATGGGTATGTGATTATCTCATGTGGTTCTTTGTTTTCTTTTTTATACTTTATATATGAAGTTGCCCGTTTGCTTTTTTTCGTTTTCCATTTAAAATGGAAACGAGTTAGACCTAATGACAGTGTGTTCTTGATTTAGTATAGCAGAATTAACCAAAACTGAAAATTTATAATAATAATAATGAAAACAAATTCGGTTAATAACAATAACATAGAAAAAAATGTGAACACATGTGAAATTGAAATCTCTTATTCGTATATCATTCTATGGTACGCGTCATTTAAATATTACTTTTTTTTATAATTTCTGTTAAAGTTTGTTATCAGAATAATTCGCTTTTGCAGACATTTATATACATGCAAAGGAAGTAGTTACTATACTTAGAGTTAGAAATTCTAACGTCTGCCCCATTGAAGACTTTAGTTGGTCAACTTCTCCCAAATAAGCATTACCATGCAAATATTGGGTGTGACATGCACTAAGTAGGGCGCCAGTCCCTTATAGAAACCGCGCATGCGTTCATACCTCCAAGTCTGCATGATACAATCCCATGTGCCGCTGTAGTTGTGATGGTGATCCTGAAGGCGAGCACGCACTACTTGATAGGGATAAGTTGCAGCAGCAGCGATCAACTTTGATATCGCTGCAAAAGCTAAATATTCTGAAGTAGCCTACAATTAAAAAAAAAATATAATAATTTAAAAATAAAGGAAGTCTTAACAGTCATAAGAATGTTATCAAATGAACAATCGGCTCACCAGTTTCGTGTCGATCGGCAATTTACGATATTCATTGTATGCGTTTTTCATTTCCTCGTAAGTCATGAATTGTATCGCACCGTGAGAAACTCCTAACATGCCGGGTACAAAGCCCTGTTTACAGAAAATGTTTAATTAAAAAAATGCATAAAACATTTACTCGACATCACACTTACTCTGTACAAGCCACGAATACCTTCCTCGCGATAGATTTGTGCGAGTGCATGCGCCATACCGCGATACTCGGCGCTACTCGCTGCATCGCACTGCAGACACAGACGTGTCTTTACCACCCAAATGGGATTGGTGAGTACAAGTGTCAGAGCACCTGATTGTGCCGCAGCCAGCATATGCATAGGTGCACCCAACGGTAACGTTGTGTTGCCGCCTTGAATAAAGGTCTTGATTGTATTGTAGCTGCAATAACAAGCGTCAATAAATAAATAAAAAATTGTGACTAAATGTCTAAACCAAGTTACTTACAACATAAAATAGAGACCCCATGATGAACCAGAGCCCCAGATGTTAGGCGTCACGCCCTTGTACAGTCCACGGAAGCCCTCCTGACGAAAAATAGTAGTAAAAGCGCTGCCCAACCCACGATACTGTGGTACAGTTGCAGTCCGTCCATCGTTTACTGTAATCATAAAAGCACAAATTAAGACAATTTGCAAAATACACAATATTTAAAGTTATTTATTTGCATTTCAAATCTAGAAAGTATTGCATGCGGTACTGCCAAACAAATAAGCCCAACATTCAATAAGCGTGTTTGTTATCATATTCCTATTTAAAAGGTGATTACTCACTTAACAACTGTATTTAATTGAAATCTATTGTCAACGGAGCCGATGCCAAACTCAAATATTCGGCAGTACATTTAGGTTGTTTTTCTGACCCCCAAGCAAACTCATTCCCCTGACCCAGCTACCTATTTTGCTCGTAATTGTTTTCGTTAATATTGTTTTTCAAGAGATAACATTATTGGACAGCGGATGTGATAAGCTTTGGAGAAATGGCTCAACTTAATTATGTGTGTAAATTGAATTTAAGCGGACATAACAAAAGTGAAAAAAAATAAGTCAAACTTAATGAACTTTTTATTACCAATCTACATACAAAAAATCAAAATGATACCTCAAAAGCTGAGCTATGAATATTAAGAATCGGATCACAGATCTGACATATAGGAAACAAAAAAAAAAAATGTAAACAAAAACACATATATTATAGATTTTGTAAACAAAGTTACAATATGCTGTTTACTGCTTGCAGCTAAAAAAACATTCCACTGGTAAACAAGCACAGAGACCTAACGAAAAGGAAATTGCGTATACGCTTGTTATTGTAGCTAAAGAGGAGTACATATACATCAGCATAGACTATCACGTGATTTAGCTAAAATAAGATGCTATTGTGTTTGTTTTCCTGATCAACATACAAAGTATTTTGCGAAAGTTTTTTAACCCGATTTCCATTATTGACAATCTAAATCAGCTTTCTACATGAACAGATTGTTTTTATTTCCGGAAACAATTTTGTAAATGTAAAGAATGAACTTGGTCAGCTATTCCGAATGAAATTTTTCTGTTTTGTTTAATATAAACAAAAGTGCACTACTTACCAGCAAAGCGTATTTTGATGAGATCCAGCGGATGCAATATTACAGTCGAAGCCACGCCACCTGAGATGCCAGCAACCAGATGTTCATACTTAACGTGGGAGAAAAGGCTGACTTTGCTAATCTTGTTTGATGAGTTCGGAGACATTTTCGTGTAGTGTGTGTAGTTTGCTTCGCCGTGCTCTGTGTTTATTTTATTCCAAGAATATTCTTGTCTAAGTTTTTAGTTTCTATTTTTGTTTCCGCTTTTTTATCGAACGAAGCGCACCTTAAATAATTGTTATGTTAATACACACACATGTAGTATTGTGCTTGGTGGCTACACTTAAAATTGCCAAAAAGTTTAATAATATTATTTCTTTAAATTAGGTATGTACACGTTTCTCCAATCTTTGGTTTCGTAATTCTGTTGTCGTTTATGATTCATGAAATCATTGATTCAGACAAACAGTAAGTTGTCTGTGCATGTGTATAACCTGCTTCGTCTCAAAATTGACGTTGTTGCTGTTGCTAGGCGCAGACTGTTCGAAAAGTACGGGTTCAGAGGGTAATGATTCATTACCAGCACATTTTGGCACAAGTGTTATAGTTACACTGCAACTCATCTTCCTTATGCAATTATGTTTCTATAAAAATCTTTTCTTCTTTTTTACAAACTTTACTTTGCAAAACGGCTGATGAAATCTTTAATTATTAAATTTACACGACTTTGCCTCTTTCAACATGAACTTCGAAGCTTATTTGTAATTTCGGCAGGAGACAGCGTCTACTTATGTCATTAAATACCAATAACTTAAAACAACTTTCGATTTCGTGCTCGCTTACAACTTTGATTTTTATATCATTTTCAGTACACGAGTACCTCACGTGCTTTTATAAATTGTCACAAACATCCACACGCTACAAAAAAAAAGACCGAACTGCCATCGTCACGCAGTGCTACCAACTTTCAAAAATTTTTCTCCCCAAACTCCAACCAAAAACCCCTAAAATCACGCTAAATAACCGCCGTATTTTAGGAAATGTCTTAAGCAAGTTAAGACGCTGTTAAGGGTTAACATTCTCTTAACTGCCAGTTGATAACATTTTAAGAAAATTCGTATTTTAGGAACAGAAAAAAAAAGCTCTTTTCGTCTTAACGAAGACATTTTCTAATACCTGCTCGTGAGGACGTCTTAACAAAGATTTTATCGCAAATGTTTGCGAAATTAATATAAATTGGAAAAGTATGACTTTTTTTCAATATTAATAATTAAATAAATAATAATTTTCTTATTACATTACTATTTTGAATAATTATATTCACTTTTACTCATTTTGCAAATATTTTGTTTTCAAAAAATAATATAGCAATTGAAGCCACATAATCAGGAAAACTCTATAATTGCATTTGATTATTTATTTGTTTATATTATTGCAGTTTTATATCTTTCAAATCAGAAAAACAAAAGCAATTGTAAACATGAATGAACATTAGGTAGGCCTATGTTCCATGACGATACACGGCACATATGCGATTGTGTCAGCTAACCGATTGCTGTGTCAATTGTGTCAGTGAATCAGTGTCAAAAGTGGCGCACTTGTGTCTCAAAATGGAAGAAGAAGACGAGACGGAAGAAAAGTGCTAGCTGCACTCATGTTCATTTGAGATACGCGAAAACATAAGCAATTTAAATATTCCATGCCGAACTTAACATACGCTTAACATAAATTTTTCGTACTGTTCTGTTAAAAACAGCTTTCGAGTAAAGAAGAGCTTTCGACTTAAGAGGTTGTTGCCTAAAATACGAAATATCTTAATATCCTCTTTAGAAATATCTTCGCTGATACATTTGTATCAACGAAGACATTTTTAAGACATTTCCTAAAATACGGCGGTAAATATTATTGTAAAAGACAGAAGAGCTCACTAAAAATATTTCCAAACAGAAATATTAGAAAAAAACCGTAAAAATACGCAAAACAATTTAGAATTTACGCTGAACAGTTGACAACTCTTTTTGAAAAAAAAATGGTAAACTAGTGAACTAAAAAACTCACATGAGATGTCCGGTGAACCCCCCTCCCTCAAAGTGAGATTTGGTGAGATTTTGCAGAACCTCCGTCCCCTAATTCTATCTCACGTATTTTATGGACGTCCCTTTACCAATTGCGATTTTATTCGGTGATTTTTTTAACATACGATTTCATTTATTTTATTTACCAAGTCAACTAAAATACCCCTACAAAATATAACATCCCTAAAAAAATCCCATTTGACTCTTTCGGCTAACATATCTGATCCTTTCTTGACGCCGAAAGGCATTTATGAACCTTCAAAATGAAACTTTAAATTGGATATTTTCGAGAAAATACGCTTAAGCGTTGTACGCATCTAACTTTGAACCAATTAGAATATGACAGGGAATTCACATATATAAATTATTCAGCGCACTTTCTTTTATCATTTCCAACATTTTATTTTATTCTTTATTCATAGAGTAATACTCGTGATTATCATATATTTAGGGGGAAAGCCCCTAACTTGGCAACTGTATCGTCTCAATAAACCGATTGGACCGATGTTGGATAGAACATTCACACAGTCAGAGCAGTCACTTGACTTTTACCCATTTTTTCCACTTGTTCGTTTTGCCTAATTTAACAAATTAAGGAAGTGGCAATATTCATTTTAGCTGTTTGGTATCGGTATCGAAAATACTTCCCAGCCTCCTCAACAAAAAATTGTGTATTTTTACATAATCAGTGTTGGAAAAAATCCAGACCTACCATTCGGGTACCAAAAATTTTTTGGTATAACTAATATATGTAGTTTGGTGCAAAAAGTATGATTTCAAAATAAGGCGCCATTTAGTTTAGCGCACAATTTTTTATTTCAATTTATTTAACTCACGGAAAATTGCCAGATGCCAACTGTCCACTCCTTTAAAGGTAACTTAATTTTTGAAATCAACTAAACTATTATACATACCTGTTGGAGGAGCCCAAAACAGACGCATCTCGCTTGCTCAAGTTTTCAACATCAATTCCCAATTTTTTGAGATAAAAATACAAAGGTGTTTGAATTGTGGTTGTGTATATTCTCATGCGATGTAAATTTAGTATTCTACATCGATAAACAACTAATTGTATAAATACAATCAAAGCTTGCCAAAATCAATTATATATTCGTAATCTAATCCGCATCTGTTTGCATGAGCTATACAACACTGGGTAAATTTCCGGCATCAATTTCGTCAGTTGATTATAAATTTGTATGTTTTAGAATATTAAAAACAATGTCGGAATTGGAAATAAAGGAGGCGACAGCACTATCGAATGCTCAAAAAGCGCGAATCGAGCGAAACCGAGAGAAGGCGTTAAATTTACGAAAGGCAAAGCTTTGTTCGCATCCTTATGCAAAGTAAGTTAGCATCCAATTTTACTTCAACAAGTGTACATGGGCGCATAGTACATATATGTATATTGTTATATTGCAGAGATGGAGCAGATAAGTCGGTTGACCCGACTTCGGTAATCAAAGTAAAGGGTACTAAGTACGTGGACAGCGGTGGTGGATTTTTGTTAGAAGAGACACTAAATGATGCAGACAAGTCCAATAAACAATCAGCTGTCGCAGAATTACCAGTCGACGACAGTGTTCCCTTGCCAATCCATTTTGAAGAATGTCAAGAATGTGGGGATCAGTTTGCAGACTCGTTTTTGTTCAACAACTTTGGGCACAAAGTATGTGACAAATGCCGCGACTCGGATGACCGACACTCACTGATAACTCGTACGGAAGCTAAAGCAGAGTACTTGCTGAAAGACTGTGACTTTGACAAGCGCGAACCACCATTGAGATACATAAGCCGCAAGAATCCTCATAACGTCCGGTGGGGTGAAATGAAATTGTATTTACACCTCCAGGTTGAAAAACGTGCTATGGAAGTGTGGGGTAGCGAGGAAGAACTAAGTCGGCAGCATGAATCACGCGTTGAAAAGCAAGAGGTAACAAAAATTCGGAAGTACAACAAACAAATGAAACAATTAAGAATGGAAGTCCGCAGTAGTCTTTATACGAAACAAACATCTGCCACCCATACTCATGAGTTTGGACCTGATACTTATAACGAGGAGGAAGACACCTATACACATGTGTGTTTAACTTGCTCCTACACAGAAACTTACGAAAAGATGTAAAGTTGGAAAGAAGCCTTCATTATAATTAAAACATAGAATTTTGAACATAAGTATTATTGCTTAAGAATTATAACATTAAGCCACCCAGTCTCTACATAGAATTTTGTTAATTATTTATTACAGTTTCGGTTATTTATGTCAGTTTTTCAAATGTAAACGTTGCAAAGATCCAAAAAGCTTAAAGTTTATAATAATGTACCTAATATACATATAGTGAATTCATAAGATTTTCATTTGTTGTCAACTTTAACTGAGATGTTTTTTTTTTAGTAATAATTAATTGCGCGATACATAAAAAAAAAAATTAGATCCATATACATATTTATTTATACCATAGATCAACATTTAACATATACTCAACTACAGGCTCCAAATAAAATAAAAACACTAAGGATGGATAGTTTGCTCTTTTGAAATTATCAAGATCTAAGTTCCTTAAAAATGCACTACAACATAAACTAAAACAATAACTTAAAAACACGAAAAGGCAACCCAGTCTCATTCACGCATCAGGCAATTCAATATTGGACTCTGCGTTGCAGCGCACAGTGCTGAAAAGTGCATCAGGTATTTTTTTATCTCTCCAATTTTTTGTAAACAAATTAATTAATTAATAGTATTAATAATTCTCATCAACGGAGATCCACGATGCGAAAATATCAGCAACTAGTCTTGCTCCTAATATCGTGCTTCAGCATTGGGGTCCTTTTAATGTACAAAAGTGAGAATAACCGGCTTAAATATGTTCTTCAGGTAAAAATACAAACATTTGTATTTTATTTATATTCCTGTTGATAATTTTTATATTCCATTCAGGTGGTGAATTTCTTCGGCCGTAGCGATGCTGCAGTATTGCGGAGAATTGAAGCTAGTAATAATCAAACGATTATACCGGAATTTAATAAGCCATTGGCAGTGTGGCAAGCGATTGGTGGAAATGAATCATTTCATGCTTATGCCGCGTACTGGTATCGTAATGGATTAATTTCGGGCGGGGAAGCAATAGCGCTTGTTGTCGGAAGGCAAGGTGCAGTTATTAACTTTCAATGTAATCTTGGTTACGATCGAGGAAGGAAAATAATTCAGGGAAAGTTCAGGTTTCAACGTGCTGACAATGAAACAGATGTTAGCAAAGGTAAGCTAAGTAGCTTTACCAGCTATTATTTCTATTGCCGCATAACACGGGATTTTGGAAGACCGGAAAGCGTGACGTTCATAGACCGTTCATCGGTACCTTCAAAAACTGGAAGAAAGTTGCGTTTGCGCCATTTAAGGAACACAGATACAGAAAGTGCACCTTTGGCTTTCTCCGCTTGCGTGGATCTCGTAAATTACAACAGCAGCTCTCGATTTGCTGATGAGGAGAATAACTTACTGCAGTTTTTCCTATTTCATCAAGCAATTGGAATACAACACTTTATAGTATATGATTACGACGAACTGCCTAGTCGCGTGGCTCACCTTTTGCAGCGCACTAATTTGCAAATGTATCATTTACCATTCAATTTTCCATTTGCCATTAGTCCCACAAGCTCATCACACCTTCGTCGATTAATTGAAATTGATTGCTTACTACGCAATGTTAATCAGGCGCGGAATACAGTGCTACTTGCACCTAATGAATTTGTTTTTCTTAATTCAAAAGACGGCACTGAGCGGTCTATACGTCATTTTTTAAAGCAATTCAGAGACTCACGGAATATCTTGCCAAGTTTTTCAGTCTGCATGGATGATCGACATAAACTGCTAATGGACAACACACAATACGATGCAGACGGTCAACATTCACAGCACAATGTTTACTTTTATAATTTGGGAAGACCAGTAACAGAACTTCTAGATACTATTGGCGGTGTTAGTACTGTGTCTGTAGCTGATGGATTTGTACACCGGTACACAGACTGTCAAAAAGTAGGACCTGATGGATTAAAAGACTGGCGGACCTCAGTGCGTGAAGATTTTATGAACAGAATTAAATCTGTAAAAAACGAAATAGATCTCCTTATATAGTTTAATTTAAATAACAAAGGAGTAATTCATTAAGCCCTATGTGTATGCGTTAAGTCTTGTAGGATAAGAGATTCTAAAAAAATTATTAGTATTCAAATTTAGACTGACATTTATCCAATGCACATACGTTTTATTTTATTAAATATGACTTAAACTGGTTTATGTCTATAGACGAATTCAATCAAGAAAATCCTTTGGAGATTTACATACGTGGCGTAGCTATAATCTAAAGCTAAAGATGATTTATGGAATCGTTTGTAAGTATGTATATAAACAGATGTTCGATTAGTAGCTTTATTTTAGTCGTTGTAGAAGAGCTGCATTCTTTAGACCAGCGGTTTCAATAGTAGAGCTGCCGTCACTTAACTCACGAGTGGGAAACGAGGAAACAAGGATGAAATTCGTGTTAACGTACTGGGGACGTGCACTGAAAATAAAAGGATAATCATTAATACTTTCACCACACCACAGACTAGCAGAACACACATCTGTATAAAACTGCGAATATCAGAGACTGTGTGCGTAAGATTGAATTGTGCTGCAATGCGGGATCCATCAGCCAATCGAATCTGTAATGTCGTTGAAGGTGCAGAAGAATCCAAATTAAGTTTTTCACGAGCTAAAGTCTCGTTTTGGGTGTTATCCACAGTGTTCGTTGTTGCCGGTGCCGATATATTAGTAGCCACCACGTTGGGCACAGGACTGTAAATAGTAAAAATTTGTTTAAGTCTGAAAAAAAACACACTTTTTGAGTCTTTACCTGCCAAGTGTATGACCAGAGCCTCTAAAAGTTGGTGGAGTCGGCTTGCTTTTGTAATCCTCATGTCTGTGATCCTCGACATCAACATTTACCATACGACCCATCTCTAGCAACTCTTGCGGTATTTCGCTAAATAATATGGTGTTTCAGTTTAATACAAATTTTTATAAATTAAATATAATACGCACCCTCTCATAACGGTTTCCAAAAATTCTTTATTTTCACGATCTTCATAGAGACGCAACTCTCCATCATCTATTGAAAATCCTTGCGTCCACAATTTGAGAACTACAACAGGTTTCTTTTCCGAAGCGAGATCACGTTGTGATGCCACAACGGTATGATCACTTTCGGTCATGCCGAGACGTACACCTTGACCCCATGCGTTTGCGCCGCGACTTGTACTAGTCGACGGTGAAGACTCAGAAATGTTCTGTTCTTGTGCCATTCGAAACATATCTGTGAGTTCCTCTCTAAAGTTCTTGCGCTTTGGCGGACCCAGAACCTGCTGGCCAGACCTATCGGAACCTCCGGCATAAAAAGCTTGACCTTCCTCATCGCTGGACGAACGTTTCGACATGTCACCCAATGTAGCGAACCTAAATTGCGAGTTGTTATAATCGATATTTTAAATAAAACACATTGGAACTCACTTTGGTTTTGTAGAGGCTGCCTTTCCGAAACCTTCGGGTTCAGACCCTTGGTTGTCCTTAGCAGTTGCTGCTGCACCACTGCTAGAAGATGGAGCCTGGCTGTCCATACCAACAGCTTGACTGTCCTCGCTTTGGTAGCCCAAAAAATTATTTAATGCATCCTTTCAACGTAGAATAAAATTTCTTAATAAACATTTAGTAATTGTTATTTTTTAATTACCTCTAAGCTCCAATTGCTTCCAGTTAAGTAGAATCGTGCTACTTCTTCGTCCGTACCGCTTACTTGAATAAATTGGGCAATAAGATCTGCCTGTTCCGACATGGTTTTGAAGTTTTTAGTGGTACTTTTCGCAAAATTCACTGAAGATGATTCTTCAAAATCACATATGTTCCCGAAACACTAGTGTTGCAAAGTTCCAACGGTGGTTAATCTTAAAAAATTATTTAAAATGAGAGAAGAAAAGATGTTTATTTGGACAAACTTTTCATTAACATTGGGGGACATCCATATATTACGTGAGATAAAATTAGGGGAGGGGGGGTTTAGCCAAATCTCACCAAACCTCACTTAGGGGGAGTGGTGGTTCATTGGACATCTCATGTAAGTTTTTTAGTTCACTAGTTGACCATTTTTTTTTCAAAAATCCCATTTTTTTATAAAATTTTTAGCAAAATCTCATGTGAGATTCAGAGGGAGGGGTTCGTCAAAATCTCACTAAATCTCTTCAAGAGAGGGGAGGGGTCTAAATTTCTAGAAAAAAACCTCACGTAATTTATGGACGTCCCCTTGTGAACCACTTAACAGCTCTGTTAGCCGGAATTCAAAATACACTTAGCCCTCGCTTAACACGGACTCTTTTAGCACGAACTCGGTTACAAATTTGCTCCCTTTCCCCTTTTAACACGCTGAAAACCTCGTTCTTACACGATTTTGACTATTTTTTTTTATAAGGAGCCACCAAAAAAGAAAACATGTTGAATCGAAACGGCTTAAACTATAAATACCAACAAATGCATTTCAAATTTGATATAAATATAAACATATGATCTTCTTACTTTTTAACATTTCAGAGTTTTTAAAAAGTTTAACATGTTAATTAATTATATGAAGTAACTTTTTTAACTTAATGCAAACTTTTAATTTTTAAAATATGAATGTTATACATATATTTAAGGCATATACATAGTAAATTTTGGTTAGTTTTGAACAAATGTATGAAAGTTTAATGATGACACCCTAAATTTCAACAATAAAAAAATGTTTTTGTTCCCAATTTTGAATTTCAGGAACGTAACCCCTTATTTTGTACTGAATCCATGTTTCGCTTAACACGATGTTTTCTAGGAACGTAACCACCGTGTTAAGCGAGGGCCAAGTGTATTCTTTTTTCTTTAATTTTTCAAGTATTTTTTACTCGTATGTTACATGCAATCACACAATACATACAACTTTTGCATCAATTTTGCAGGTTTTGGGTTTTTGACTTCGTCCCCTCGAATTATATGACAACAATATCGTCCACAAAGTCATCCAATTCTTCCTCAATTTCTCCATCAAGACCAACATCTATTCGTCATTTTACACTACTTATTTGACTTATTTAACATTGAATCCATTGATTTTCCTTTTTTTGTGGCATTTCGAATTCATTTCTTTCGCTCAATCGGCACAATTACATTTTTCGTTTATTTACTATATAAGAAAAAGAGAAATTCACGAATTTAAGCAAACTTGCTAATAAGGGGACGTCCATAAATTACGTGAGATAATATTAGGGGAGGGGGGTTCAGGAAAATCTCACATATAGGGAGGGGGGTTCACCGGACATCTCATGTGAGGTTTTTAGTTCACTTGTCCACCTTTTTTTTTCAAAAATTTAAGGAAAAAAAAAATATAAAATTTAATTTTTTTTTATCAAATTTTTAGCTGTTGCTGTTAAAGTTGTGAGTTTTTCTTTTTCGTATATGTATAAGCAAACGGAAAATAAGTTTCTGGAAGTGGTGTGTAAAGTGGCCGAACAACGTAAGTAGTTTAGATAATAAATTCATGCAAAAGTAGAGCCACTTTTTCATAGAAAATAACTAAAAACTATCATTATCTTCTTTCAAACAAGTTGGGCCGAGATTAACGAATCCATACGTTAACAAACGACATGCCTTGGTGTCTATGAATCTCGTTAAATTTTGGCCTCTGATTTTTGTTGTTGACAATTTAACTTTTCATACGTTAACGAGTTATGCGTGAACATCGCAATTCTCGTACTTTAATAGGTCAACCGACCTTTCGAGGAAACCCTTAATAAATTGAAAATTTGAATTCAGTCAGGTTTTGTTTGTTATTTTAAGCTCCGAATCAGAGCTTGTACTTATTTACTAATTATGGTCACATAACATATTCTAAATAAACCATGAAATAAAATACATATACATAAAATCGATTTAAAACAAAGTTCTTTATTTAAAATACAAAATCGCATAATACGAATTTTACATAAATAATTTGTGTTGCACAACATTCCATTTTATCATACATTTTAAATTACTAAATAACAATTGGATAACAGCGTTCATAAGAAACTTAATTTTACATTCACCGCTTAATCAATTTACTTATACAGAATTCAGTTTTTATCACGCTGCAAATAAAGGACAAAGAAAATATAATCGTGCAATTAAATTTGAAAAAAAAAAATAAATCTAACCAAACTAATTGAAAAAAATTATGCACAGTGAATGCAGACCCAATGTTTATATAGTCTATGTAAAGTTAGGTGTGTTATGGATGTATGTATTTATCAAGGCGCTGTATTAGCAAAATGCGATTTTACCTTTTTAGTTTACAAACAAAAAAATAACCAATAACTGGCACACCTTAAACAATATATGTATGTTTGTGAATAGTCCATTGGGCAAAATCAGTAGGTAGAAGATGTATACTTGTGGACATCCTGATTTAGAAAAAAGTTGAGCCAAACTACTCTATTAAAGTGTTTCTAGCGCGATAATAGTTTGCCCTGTGAATGTAATGGAAAACGTAAGAAGATTGTATCCCAATGATGACAAAAATCCAAAGTGGCAATGTAGAGGTTATATGAACAATTTAAATACGTAAGTAAACAAAATATTAAAAATTCGATGAATAAATCCATTAGATATATAGAAGTACCTTTCTTACCTGGCAGTAGTAGTTAATCAAAAAAGTCAAACCGACACCCAAACCCACGGCTAGTATGTGAGAGATGTGTAGATTGGGCAACGGACGGCGCTTGCGTAGCAGAAACGAGAGCAGTGAAGATTTACGATCCGAATAAGGCGGATACCGTGCACTTAAAACAAGAGTAAAAGACATGTTGCAATAATAGCTTAATGATTATCTGTTTTGAAACTTACGATGCCAATTTCTCCCCAAAAGCTGAAAGGTCCTTGCCAAGGCACGATTTCTTATGTGAGAAAGTGTCGAAGCCGTATTTGCCATGGTATCGTCCCATACCGCTCAATCCCACGCCACCAAAAGGCAGGACATCAACTATAAGAGTTTGGATTACAAAACGACAATTTAAACAGAAATAAGCAATTCATATGGTAGATATTATGGGACTTTATAAAGCCTTTTTACATTAATAGCTTGTAGTAATAAACATTTTCATAGCCTACAGTAAAATTATTCACCATTACCCAAAGTTAAATTCAACCATTAGTAATAAGCAAAAAATTTCCAAAGGAACAACATTTTAGAATTAAGTAAATATTTGGCATATGTTTTTGCCATGATTATTGTTTGCTTTTTCGTGGCTAATCATTATTTCAATCAAACCATTTCAAATAAATACACATCCTTGGAATAAGTTTACTTAAAACTCGTCCGTCCAGGGCGTTTCAAATATCTTTTAGAATAAATTTATATTTACCTTCTAAATTGCTAATGTCATAAAAATCATCTATTAAGTTAGTTAAAAAATATACAAGTCCTTGAAAGGACGCAAACTTCTCAGGCCACCTGCGTAAAGGTTACCGATACTTGAATATTTATAGTCTCAATTTCTGGCAGAGCTTTCGCGGTTACATTTTTAAATAAATTTAGTTTTGCTCATTAAGACTAATACTACTACACGTTGCTTTCGTTAAGAGTCAATTGTGTCCAAATAAAAAAAAACAGAACATAAATTAGTACCTCCACAATGCATAATAGTTTCGTTGCTGGAAAATCCGCCACTTGTGGTGTTGTTCTTAAATTCTTTCACTAATTTCTTCGAATTTGAAAAGACGTACACTACTAAAGGTTTTTCTCTGTTTTAAAAGGAATAAAATATATGTTGATATAAGCGCATAGCAAAGTAAAGTAAATAAAGTAATAATTAAATGAAATTGACTCATTGTTTCAATGCATAAATGAATGAATGAAAGACGTATTCAATGCTAATATGTATTTAAAAGTTCAAAACACTGAAGCCGTTTCAAAAAAGTTCAGAAAGTCACGAAAGTACAAAGCTTATAACTACCTATATCTGATTTACACATACACATTGTATCACTTAATTAAGCAAACAATAAAGCACCAACACCAAGAGAATAAATTAAAATACTTTAAATACCGAAATATATACATATATAACAAAGGAATGGGAAACATTTAAAAAATAAACATATTTACAAAAGGTATCTCCTGCATTGAGCTATTTGCTAGCGACAAAAGTTCATAGTACCAAAACCGTAGAGATTAGCTGATTAAGACTTTTGTCTAATTTTAAATAAGAAAGTGGGAGCGGAGAATGGGTTCCTTCAAATCGCCATAACATAATCGAAAGGTCAATTCGTTCTTACCAGCGTAATGCATTATTGTATCGTTCAGACACATGCCACCCGATTGTGTACCGTTTATGAATAAATTTTGAACATCTTTTTCCGTTGTGAATATATACGAGACAAGTGGTGTCTCTCTACATTTAGAGAGTGTGTTGTATTGAGTTTTTGGTTTTGAGTTGATTGTTTATATATGTATATATATATATATATGTAAGTGTATTGGACGTACAACAATTATGCGCGTGTGAAAAGAAATGAAAAATTTTAAATTAAACAATATTTTTAAACCATTGCTGAAATTTATAATGTCACAAATGAAATTCACACTCAGGGAATCGTCGTTGAATTTTTCGAATTTGAATCATTTCACACACAGTGAAAAATTCACTTTGGAACAGCTGCACATTTTTTTCACGATCACATACCTGGCATTGATAAACTTGATTGCATCATAAGCGTTTTCTACCGTAAAAATGGGCAATATTGGGCCAAAGATTTCTTCTTCCATGATGGGATCATCGGCTTTAACATCCACAATGATGGTTGGTTCAATAAAACGTTCAGATGCGTCATGCTTACCACCGGCAACGATTCGACCGGATTTCATGAGACCAATTAGACGCCTTAATGTGGAAAAGAAAAAAAATAATAAAATGCTTGAACACCAACAGAAAATGTCGTCTTATTTACTGGAAATTATTTTGATTGATGATGCGACTTAGATCGGGGCTGGCTTGTATGTTGTCGCCATACCACTCCTTAAGAACACTTTTGACCTCAATAACAAACTTGTCCTGAATCTCTTTTGAGCATAGAACATAGTCGGGCGCAATGCACGTCTGTCCGCAGTTGATCAGTTTACCCCAAAGTATACGTTTGACGGCCGTACGCAATTCCACCGATTTGTCAATATAGCATGGACTGTGGTGTGCATTGAAAGCGTTTAGTTTCAGTCTTCATTAAATGGGCAGCGACAACTTACCTCTTGCCACCGAGTTCAAGTGTGACCGGCGTCAAATACTTGTTGGCAGCTGCGTGTATGATTTTACCAACGCGCGTCGATCCCGTATAAAAAATGTAGTCAAAACGTTGATTTAATAGCTGAGCAGTTTCAGTCGGGCCCCCGCAGACAACCGGATAACATTCCTAAGGTAGGATATATGTAATGAATTATATTTGAAAGACGCGACGACGTCAGAGCTTACATTATCCAAGTATTTGGGTATTTTTTCAGCAATAAATTTTGCGCAATTGGCGGCAATTTCGCTGGGCTTGATGACGACACAATTACCGGCCGCAATGGCCGCAGCAACAGGCACTAACAGCAACTGAAGCGGATAGTTCCAAGCACCTATGACCAACACAACGCCAAACGGATCATTAAAAATCTCCACATCGTCCATCAGATTCACAAACGACTTTTCCGGCTGCAGAAATCACAATTTAAAACCAATTTCATTTATACACAAATTTATTTATTTTCTTGCTCACCTTTTCAGATTTAACCCAATCATCCAAATGATACAATATGTGTTTAATATCATTCTTCATGAACTCTGTTTCCACAATAAGACTCTCCTGTTTCGGGCGACGCAAATCGGCATCCAAAGCGCCGATTATCTCATTCTCATGCTCTTCGTACAAACGCAACAGGTTTTCCAATTGTTTACGTCTTCAAACAATAGAAAATAAGATTAGTAAATAAAGTGGTGGGCAACAAATGTTATGCTTAATTCTAATAATTATAAATTTATTTATTCTGCTCTGTGCAGCATATCGTAACAATGATTAACAACAACTGAAATAACCACTTTTACTTTCAATGTTCGTTCAAAACCAAAAGTGATGTTATCAAAATATTGATTTTTTTTGCAAATTTAATCAATAAAAACAAAAAAAAAACGCGAGACAAAGAATACGAGAAGCAGAATTTCACAAATAACTTTTTACCGGAGGCAATAAAGTTCAAGTATTGAAATAGTCTCTCTCTCTCTGTAGCAACACGAATCGAATGTGTTGATGTGTTTGGACATTTGGACATTTATTGAAACGACGATATTAAATGATTATCAACCTTGGTTTGAGATTCTTCCGTGCTTCCGGTTTGTTATTCTTCACTGTTTTAAACTGTTTTCGGATATCTGAATTTCTGCTTTATGTCATTTTTTTTTTTTTGCGCTGAAGTGCAAATGTTGAATCATTTGAAAAAAATAAAATAAAATAGAAAACAAAAATGGACTTAATGCAATTACATGTTATGAAAAAAAAGACACAGTGAACAAACTCGTTTTTGTGCTTTGCTAACCTGTATAATTAGAGTCTTTTCATATGTATGTCATTAATCACAAATCGCTTTAGAGTCCAATGTACAAACATTCAGTACATACATACATATGCATAAGAATTATACTTATCAGACATACAACGCTTATCTGAATCTGAGCAACTTGAAATAAGTTTCGTTATCATTTTTAATTTAATAAAGCAAAACTAGTAGCAAGTCATCCAACAAATTTATGGTTTTCCTGTACGAGACAATCTTCAATTCTACAACCGGCAATTATTTTTCTTTGCTTCCAAATTTACCTGTTTTACTAAACTTACCTAAAGTTGACATTCCTTGTTTTGCCGCTTGAAAATGCAGTGCGGGCACGTTGTAATATCTAATATCGTTGTTGTTGTTATTCGTGCATAACATGCAACACGATGGATCGATCAGCAGCAAGTACGACGTTGGAAGCCATCAACCAGTATGTTGAAATATAGGAAAACAAAATATTACTTTAAAATTACGTTTAATGCTTGTTACGCGCAATGAAAAGTATGTATATATTTCATTACTCAAGACTTGCTCATTTCGTTTTTATATTACTAAAAAAAAAACAGAAAATTACACTCACGTCGTCAAAGTTTGCCATTATCTCGACTTGCACGTTGCTTGTTTCTGTTTCTGTGAAAAGCGAGTCAATAAATATTGTAATTAAACAGCGCCTTTTGTTTGTTTATTTATAATGCGTTGTACTTTGTTAACTACTGGTGAAATATTTATAAAAACGTATAGAGCTATTTGAATACATTCAAGTCATTCACCACTTATTAAAAATAATCACAATATAATTTTAACTTTATGGAAATGCGTGCGCTCAAGAAGCAGAGAAAGAACAACTAAACTCGTTGACTGTTCGAAATTGAATAAAACAGATGCAGCCGAGAGCTCCCCGCTAACCAAAGCTTTTGAGCTTTTTGCTTATGGGCGATGTTTGCAGCCACTTAAACGACCTTTGGAATACCCTATATATTTGTATATTACTCTATTAATGACGTGTACTTATTTATGCGATTTCTGGCTGATTTTGACATTTCCTGTGTGATTTTGTAAAAAAAACAACCCGCACCACATACATATATGTAGTTAAATTATATTTTTATAAATTGCTGTTCACATTTATAGGACCTAATTCGTCAATTGTGTAGTTCAATATCCCCTTGAATTCCCTTAAAATAATTATTATTAATTAACTTAAAGGTTGGCATGAAACTTGAACGAGTCCCCAATGATGTGATTTAGTAAGATTTGGCTGGTCACCTTAACTTATCACTCGTAATAAATGGCCGGCTCCATATTTATTTTCAGAAAGTAAATTATTTAGGCTTGCTCCGGTGTTCATTTTCGCAATAATTTTACGAATTGTAGGTGACTTATCCAAGTTCGGCGGTGGAACAATTGACACTGTCTCTGGCAACACTCTTCAAACTTAAATTTTTTTGATCCGGCAGCTCCGCAATGCACCTCAGGTTTTCGTTACACTTAACCAATGTGCCAAGCCATCACGTACATAATACCGCAATACAATATTGAAAAATTCGAATTATTATGTACAATGTATGTTTAGTAGTGTTGGCTTATAACATACAATAATAGCACACAGAAAACTTTGTTTATTTATTTGTATGCCCTTTACCGTATGTACAGGATATATGGCATGACAGACCCTATAATGTATAGATATTCTTGAACAGTGTCGAACAAGAAATCGACTTAGCCATCTCAGTCTGTCTGTCTAAACATATAGTACATACTTATATCTCTTGCATCACGTAACTTACAGAAATTAAACTTAGCATATGGATAGAATAAAAATAAAATTAAATTTTAAATGGGCGTAGCAAGGCCCACATATAATCTATATAGAAAGACTTCATATCTCTGGAAGAGTCCAGAAGAGTAGAAATTAGTATAGAATAAAAATGAAATCTAGCAGTCGTACAGGGAAGGTACAGGGTATTTCGAAGTCGAGCACTCTGAACTGCAATTCTTTACTGGTTTCTATCGGTTGTTCGCCATCGGAATCAAGCAAGAGCGACAGGTGGAGCGTGTTTCACCACAATCAATAAACTAATCCTTCATTTTGTTACAAAACAGGTATTTGGGACAAAGATCTTTATAGGTAAACAAAAAAAACATCAACAAGCAAAAAAACTCTGTGTCATTAAAACACAATAATCACAGGTGTAATTAAACCGTTTATGCATTTAGATACATTAAAATTAAAATTGTTTGTCAGTTCTAAGTTCATAGTTGTATAAATTTAAATTCACTTTTCAAACTATAAAAAATAATAATTGTGCACCATTGAAATAAACACCTTTGATATATATTAAGTTATACTTCAAAAAGTCAGTAAATTCCGTCTGTTACCAACAACGTTCACTTTTGATAATGCGATACGAGTCTAAGCATTATGTATGTACTAAAGAAACAATAATTAAACTATAAGTTTATATGTATGCGAACATATAAATAAATAAATTGCAATGTCCAAAATAACAAAGTACTGACAAACCTCACACATAAATATTGTTTATATGTACAATATACATATGTATATAAATAAATAGTTCATGGCTCTGAAATATTTTTGTATAGTAATGATGATTACGAGCATTTAAGCGAGTCACAATGAAAAATGTATAGCAAGCATGATATTGCGGTATTATTATTTTTAATTTTTTACTTACCTATGTCTATCACGACTGATCCTCGATCATCGTCTGTGTTATCTGTATTAAGTTTTTTATATTTCATTTATTATGTTATCATAAATAGGATATTACACGTTTGACATGTGATTCATTACCTACTGATTGATTGAAATTACTTTGTGTTGTAGTTGTCATATTATTCGATTGTGGATCTCCAACAGACGATCTCCTCGCAGGTACAACTATTGCAAGAATTCTGTGTGAAAAATTGGTAAGAACAATTATGTTGTACTCTTGTAAACTGGATTTCAAATGTATTCTAATTGCTGGAGATGGCAAAGAGATCTGTATGTAAAATCTCTAAATCTGCCTGAAAAATCCTAGTCTAGATTAGTTCAAGTTATGTCGAAAACGGCTAAACCGTTGCAAAGATTATAGCCTCTATATCAAAATCACAATCACACACTTCAACTTCATTTATTTGGAAAGATTACCTTGGCACATTATGTCTTTATGTATTCTTTGCAAATTATTAAATGATTAATTTGTATCAACTATCTACTTTATATCAGATGTAATAACTGAAGACGCGTAAGTGTGTTCTCTGTCTATATACATATATGCAATTTATATGCACTGTGTGCAAATATGCAATGACAAGGGCGTAGCCAAAGGGGTTATATGTGTGTTAGCTTTGTGCATATAACAGAAAAGGGTACTTCGTAATCAAATTTACTGAGATACAGCATTCTTATTTGCTTTCGATTACTTCAGCATATTTGTTGTTGTCGTCTTTAGCGATCTTTACAAACACAAGCATTACGTCCCATAGTGTGAAGCGCACAAATACGCATTTACCTTGAACATTGAAGTGTAAAGTTGTTGTTTTTGTGTTTTGAATGACTCGTCTACAATACAACTCAAACATATTAATTTTAAAAAAATTTCTGTGTGCGTAGTTTTTATAAACGACGATTTTTTGAATAATCATCACTTTTTTACCGTATCATTATTTTATTTTACTATAACATATTTAAATAAATACAACTTTTCAGTTTAAGTGAAACTTTCAGTTGATAATTATTGAATTAGGGCTAACTTTTAGTGGAGCAATGCTTCTGCTTTCCGATATTATTATTTTGAGTGTTATCATTATTATTAAAGTCTGCGTTAAGTAACTAGCCAAGTTAAATAAAATCAGAAACAATGAATTTGTATGCTGCTTTAGGTTATATGAAAAGAAAAATTTTAATTTTACATAAATAGTGGTCGTACATGATATCTTTGTAAGTTTATGTCATCATTCGCGATTCGGCTTTATGACATTTACAAACACAAATATAAATCTTGTTTTAGATCACACACAAACTAAAATCATTATTTACCTGTTTGTATTTACTGGTAACGCTTATAAAGTTGTTACACATGCGTCCGTCCAGTTGGCAACTTAATCACAGTTTGTTTTTAATTACAGTTTTTTCTGCAAAAAAATATCACAAAGTTGAGCGTAGTAGCAAAGCACTGATTAAAGAAGCAACAACGAGAACTACAACAACTATAACGACAATAATGGCTGAGACAAAGACTGTGTCAAGCCGTCTTGTTTACTAATAAATCTAAACACGCGTTCATTCCATTTGGTATGCAAAACATATAATTGCTATCATGTATATATATATACATATCTAAGTATATAAATAAAACGCGTACATTGGACCTACTCGATGCCGCCCGCCCGATTGATTTGTTTTGTTTTTTAATTTTTGAGCGTTAGTTGGATACAATATATAAAATTTGACTCGCCTCGCATTTAATTGACTTAACCGAACGATGTGTAAAACGCGTCTGAGGGAACAAATATTACACTCGCGCTCAATCACAGCAATCGACCAGGTTTGAATAAGCTCAATAATATAATTACTTCGATGCTTTGCTCGGCAATGTCAACATTGCGTGACAGCTTTAATGCTCAATATAAACCACAGTGGGTTTGTCATTTTTAACACAATTTTTTATTGATTTTTACCCATTAAACCAATTTTAGGAACTTTCTAGATACATATGTTATTTATGTTTTATATGCCAAACACAAAAACACGCATAACCTTTTCAACTGTCGAAAACAAACTAAACACAAAATGTTAACAAGTTTCAGAGATCAAGAATAAAAAAAAAATTGTTTTACAAATTTTCATTTATAAAGCGCGCGTAACTCAAAAATTCCTTATTACCAGAATTTTAAAGTAGCCTTTCTAAACAAAACATATATACATTTAAATAAAAAAAAATTCAAGAACAGCTGATGTTACTGTTACCAATGGTAATCATAGTAAAACCTGTTTTGGTGGCGGCACAAACCCTGACAGTGATCTCCGTCTCAGCTAAAACAGGTAAGTTAAGTTATTTCAAAATAAAAATAAAAATGTTTATTATTATTAGTAATTCTTGTGTGCAAGTTAACTTACTATATTTAAATATTAATTGTTTTAAGTTGAAATAGCTGTTGAATTTGATTGACTATAAGTGCCACAAGAAGTCCTTTTAAGAATTTTCAACATCCCAATTATAATCTTCAAGCCAGGATTGCTTTAAGAGTAAAATTAAATGTCTAAAATTAATTATGAATTAATAATTTATTTGCAGATCAAAAAACAATAAAATATATTATATAAAAATATTTAAATAGCCATTTTCTGATGGTTAAAAAGCGACGAAAATGGTCACGTATTTTTTGGGTACTTTTAAAATAAAAAAAATTAAAAGTATTCTTAAGTTGGTGCATACTTCTAGGCATTGCGTATATGTATTCAAAATATTTTGGAAGTTTTTAAAACGTAAACTGTCATCTAACAAAAAAATAAATAATACAATTAAAAATAATAAAGCACTTCCTGACTTTAAACTAACATCGACTTTAGCGCTTTTATCAAATCCAGATGAATATACAATGGGAACCGACAAATTTCAAAATAAGGTGAACTCATTTTCTAACAATATTTACGATAAGTTGAGTTCGATTGAGAATAATATTGTTTTGTCGCCATTTTCGATCCAAACTATCGGGGCAATGATCTGGCTTGGAGCTGGTGGGGAAACAGCGGCGGAACTAAACAAAGGCCTTCAATTTGACACGACCAATGAAAATCATATCGTCGAAAGTTTCCAAGTCGTACTTGCTAAATACGATAAGAGTAGCATTTTAAAGTTGGCAAATAAGATTTATGTAATGAAAGGTGTAAAGATAAGCAGCAAGTACAATGAGCTCATTCAAGCACGATTTTTAAGTAGTATCGATGAAATAGATTTCCATAGAAGCGAAAATGCATCGAAGGAAATAAATGCCTGGGTCGCGTTGCAAACAAACAATTTGATAAAGGATCTTGTGCCATCTGGCGTACTTAATGCAGATTCTTGCATGGTGCTCATAAATGGGATTCACTTTAAAGGCGACTGGGTTAAGCAGTTTCCCAAAGCTGGTACACACCGGGAGAAATTCTTTCTAAACGATTCACAGTTTGAAGAGATTGAAATGATGAGTTTGAATATGAAATCATTTATGTATGCAGATCTATCGGAGTTAGATGCAAGTGCTTTGCAAATGTCTTACAAGAACTGCGACTTATTTATGCTAATTTTGTTGCCCAATCTAATTTCTGGTCTTAAAATGCTGGTGGAAAAACTGAAATTAGTAAACTTATCCGACATACCAAGCAAAATGAAAGACACCCAAGTAAATGTGAAATTTCCCAAGTTCAAGGCAGAGTTTTCAGTTGAACTAAAAAAATCGTTTAATGAAGTAAGTACAGATTTTGAAAATGCGAAAACAAAGTTTAATAAAAAATACTTCGTTAGTTGGGCATAAAGCGCATGTTTACGGATTCGGCGGAATTCCCAAAAATGTTGAAAGTTCAAATGCCAGTTCACGTATCTTCGATATTACACAAAACGTATATCGATGTCAATGAAGAGGGAGGCGGCAGCAGCTACAGGTTTGATTCAATACATTAAAAATATTTGCAATAATTTAAACAATTTGTGAACTCAAGCGGCTGTAATGATGTCCAGAACCATGCAGACGACACTAAAATTACCAACTATATTCCATGCAGATCATCCATTTTACTATGCAATTCTCAACACAAATGGTTACCAATTCTTTGTCGGCAATTTTGTAAATCCGAAAAAAACAAATAATTGTAATAAATAAACGCTAATGTCCTGACTAGGGATGTCAATTTTTGGAGATTTACCAATCCCGGGATTTTCGGGATTTTAAAGTGAAATACTTTAATAATGTTTTTAGAGAACGATTCAGAAAAGTCCTACTACTCTCTTCGCAAAAGTTTTTGTAAACTACATTAAAACATGTTGGGCAACTGTTCTTTTAAATTTTGGCCATCATTCTGCAGCCCCCCAAATCATAACATCAATACTTCAAATACTTGAATTAACTCTTCTTGGTTATGAAATAATGGAATTTTTAGAACATGCTTTCTAACTTATGGATAAGTAAAAATTATTCAAGTCACAATAAAAAAATCGAAGTCCCGAATATCCCGGGATTTAGCAAATAAAATCCCGGGATTTTCGGGACTCCAAAAACACTGAAATCTCGGGATTTCGGGATCCCGGGATTGACATCTCTAGTCGCGACAAACATTAATATTGAAATGTATCTGCAAGTCCTGTCGGCTGATAGTACAACTTAACTTCCGCGCTGTTCTGTTCAAAGAATGCTATCCTGTTCATTACACATTATTCATTAATATAGAAAATAATATGGGAAATCTTGGATCGGGGGTATAAAAACATTATATGTAATTATAATAGATTGTAATAAATGACTTAAAAATGGACAGCTGAGTATATCAGTGACCGATCAAGCAACCACTCTGCACAGCTTAGCATTGATAACAATTCAGTTTAATCAGTACTTGTTTACAAATTCGAAAACAATTGTCATTTGATAAGGATGTTAATATATAAACGTGAATGAAACAAACCTTAGTTGAGTTGTGTGTTTTACGTCCGGCAGTCTGTGAATTATTACAAACTAAATTAACAATAAATATAATATAGCCAAGATGCGATTAACAAGAGGTAAGAACATTAAAACGAATATCCAAATTTGGATGATAAATTAACACTATTTTAGAGAGCAAAAGTGTCTTGGGAGAAAAGCTTTTCAGTTTATGAGTTTAAAATTGTTCAACATTTACTTTAGTCTCAGCCAAACGTAAATAAAGTATTGAACAAACTTACGTATACGCTAAATTTGAGTAAACGTTAGTCAAATTAGCACTGACAGTCAGGCTATTTAATGTTTGGCGTTTATCGTTTTATGAGTATTCGCTGAAGCTTCGTCGAACAAACAACTTACCTCATCGCTTACTTGTTATACAACGTAATATTTATATATGTATAGCTAAAATAAGCATTTGTGATAATAAACAAAACAAAAACAAAAAGTATTACTCATAAATTGTGTATGGAACCAATTAAGACAAATAGGAAAACTATTTCAACAAATTTTGTTATTAATCAAAGCCGAGTACTTTACTCAGGTTTGTGAAATCTGCGTTGTAACTTTTGACTGATTCACGCATATACAGAATACATAAATAAATATACTATTATTTACAGTGTGTCTTCGTATATATTTGCCGCTGTTATTTATTGTTTTGAGTTGCTCGCAAGCCCAAGTGATCGAAATGGCCGATTCCAACATTGCTGAATTCTCCCGTAAGCTGGCCATCTTCTCCATAAATGTCTACAGCAAGCTAACACTGCTAAAGCCAAACGAGAATGTCATCTTTTCACCATTCTCAATACAAACGTGTGGCGCGATGGCGCGTATGGGCGCCGAACATAAAACGGCAGATGAATTGGATCGCGGCCTCGGTTTGATTTCGAGTGACGTCAACGAAATTGCCGAAAGCTTTCACAACGTGCTTGCCGGCTATGCTGAGAGTGATGTACTACGTATTGCCAATAAGATCTATGTGAAGCAAGGCTACAGTTTGCGTGAAGACTTTAATGATTTATTGACAAAGAAATTCCTATCCAGCGCTGATGAAATTGATTTCGCAAAGAACACTGAAGCCGCAGCGGCTATAAACAGTTGGGTGGAATCAAAGACTAACAATTTAATAACCAATTTAATACCGCCCAGTGCATTGGATGAGTACACCAGAATGGTTTTGGTCAATGCAGTACACTTCAAAGGGGATTGGGTGCATAAATTTCCTAAGCATTTAACGCGCGACGAGGACTTTTATTTAAATGAATCTGATAAGCTTAATGTAAAAATGATGAATGTGCGTGAACATTTTGCCTATGCCGAACTAAATGAGTTGGATGCACAGGCTGTGGAATTACCATATAAAAATTCAGATTTGTCGTTGTTGGTGATTTTGCCCAACTCTCGCACAGGCCTAAAAAACCTCGAAGAGAAACTGAGATCTGTACAATTACCGGAGATCATAAAAAAATTGCACAAAGCGCATTTGAATGTCAAACTCCCAAAATTCAAGGCTGAGTTTGAAATTGAGCTTAGCGATGTATTTCAACAAGTAAGTTTGCGTTAATCTACTGAAATAATTGGTAGTAACAGTAATATATAACTTCTTCATAGTTGGGTATGTCGCGTATGTTTGGTGACTTTGCTGATTTTGGCAAAATGTTGAAATCGTCGGACTCAATTCAAGTTTCTAAAGTCATACATAAAGCCATCATTGATGTTAATGAAATTGGTACTGAGGCGGCAGCAGCAACAGGTAGGCAAACATTGAGCTTATTTTAAACTTACATAATGTGTTGTTCTTATTTATGTTTGTTTGTCCATCGTGTTATGTACTATAAATGTTCGTCTTCTGTCGTCACAATTCTTATCATCTTTCATTTAGGCTCTGTGGTTCGCATGAAGCGCAGTTTACCGGCCATGCCAAATGTTGAGTTTGTCGCCGATCATCAATTTATCTACATTTTGAAGCAAAGAAATGCCCATGCGCTACCAATTTTCTTTGGCGCATTGTATAAACCTGATGAAGTTGTAACTGA
Organism: Phortica okadai; assembly: GCA_034638295.1. Classification (NCBI taxonomy): domain Eukaryota; kingdom Metazoa; phylum Arthropoda; class Insecta; order Diptera; family Drosophilidae; genus Phortica; species Phortica okadai. The sequence continues at coordinate 14,343,316 of CM067851.1, read as the reverse complement.
ATTACACGATGAGCTATAGAGAAGCAAAAAAAAAAAAAAATGTGAACTGATAATAAACAGATGCGAAATGATAATCAAAAATTTTAATTAAAAGGGCACGTTCATACGATTCACCTAGACATCTTAAACATTATAAAATGCCATTAGGCTCATTTATATTTCTATTTTCTTTGACTTGAACAGGCATGACTATGTGTTTTGCATCAATGCCAATGTTTCGACCGGAACCCAGAAATTTCTACGCAGACAGACCATTTTATTATGCGATCATTAACAAGGCTGGCCAACAACTTTTTGTGGGAAACATGCATCAGCCGTAGATATCATCATGAACATTCGCAACATTTTCGGTTTAAATTCAAGACTGAATTCATTTAAAATAACTTAATAAATGCATAATTGAAAAGAACTAACCCAATGTTTGTTGCATGTTCTTTTTTGGGATCCTTTACAAAACTTGGAACATTATTAAAAGCACCATTTTTTCTACAGGCTTTCACATAATGCCTGTAATGGCTTTTAAGCGGAAACGTTTTTTTGCTAACCATCCGTTTATTTACTTTGTAAAGACGCGAAATAATACTTTGCTCTTCGCAGGGCGGTATTTGGGCTAAAATATACCACTATCAAAATGTTACTATTTTAAGTTTTGTACAATAAAAATGCATTTACAATTTAATTTTCCTTTCCCCATTTTCCCTTTTTACTTAAATATAGCAGACTTTTTTAAGAAATGATATTGAATTTTACATATTAAAGCAAAATATTGGTTCCAATCTGTTTACAAAAACCACAATATCAAAAGCACAAAGGATGTACTGCCGTTTGTTATCGTATCAACGTGTGCCAATGCTATTAGCAAAAATGTACTACGAAATGCCGAATGACTCAAATTTGCATCGAAAAATTAAAACAATAAAAAGTTTTACTTCAAAAATAATGCAACCAGAGCATATTTTGTAATATACGCGGTTTATTACGGGACAAGCACTATTCACTTAATTCCTTCGGGTTTAATTTAATTAATCTGCGAGTTCTCCCTTTGGGATTCTTATATGAGAGATTGTGCAAGGACGACATTTTTGTACAGGTATTTCAATAAGTTTAACTCATTAATGGAACACGAAATTATCTAGTCTACAGCCGTACCATTATTTGGTTATCTTTAACTTGTCACTTCATAAGTTCTCTGCGTTTTAAATACCACACACACAAACACTTCAGTTTACTTCTTTTTTACAAATTATAATTTTATTGTAAGACGAAAATCAAGACGAAATTCACACTTTACAAGCAAACGGGCTTAGGCTTGCCGGCATGAGCTTTGGAGCGTTCCTCCTGGCGCTTATCAGCCTCAGCACGAGAAAGGTTGCCCTTGCGAGCGTAACGTTGGTTGATTAGGAACTTGACGTCCATCTAAATAATAAAATACCAATCAATAAATATAAAAAATACACGAAGCATAACAATAAAATACTTACACCAAGGGTGCTCTCGTGGCGCTTACGCATTGGGCGCTTGATACCATTGCGGTGAGCTTTTCTGGTTTGGTTGTGATTTGTGTGATTCTTTGACTTGGCCATTGTGTTCTACCAAAGCTGCTGCAGATTCATAAACACAATTCATTTTGATGTCGTTGTGATCACATATGAAAAGAAAACCAAAATATTGATTAGTTTACATACTACGCATAACAAGTTTTAATTTCAAGCATTAAAACAAACGATTCTTGTTCGTATTTACTCGATTTGTCTAGATTTTTATTTATTATTAAATTTATTTGCGACCTACGTTTTTGACAGTTAACCGGAAAAGAGGTGGGAATATCAGACTACGACTATATCCTATAGATGTCGTTACTAGTAAAACAGAGTTGTATTTTAGACCTGTAATATGGAGTGTTGTACAGTGACTGTCAAAAAATGCATATATACATTGAATATTGGAATGTCTCATGTAGCTGAGAATATTATTATAACATGTCCGTGTCTAGCAGTTTTGAGCGATTCATGCAATTTTAAAATAATGCCCATTTTAGAATACTCACATGTATATTCATTTTTTGGTTATTTGAATAGGCCATTAGTGATGTTATTTGATGTTTTTATTGTTGTCAACAAATATAACTTATAGAGTTGTGCAGACGATACATATTCCCGCGAAATAAATAATCCGTCGCAAAAAAAAATCCGCTAAAACAAACAAAGTCGACACGGTGTCATCAAAGAACCGCTTGTGTTTCGAATAGAGGCTCAATTGCTTCTTAAACCTGGAAGAAGAAGAAGATGGCTAATAGAAAATGCTGGTTAGCTCAATGTACCTTCGAATTGAACGGGCAGTTGGGCTTCGTCAATATGGGTGACAAAATCAGAGGGAGAGAATTGCTCATCACTAGTGCTGTCTACTTTTCTGCGCTCCCACTAGCCATTTTATTTACAATCGTTAGCCAAATACAAATTTGTATATGTTGTGACACAACTGGCGCCCACATTGCATCAAAAGCTTAGGTATTTATCCTTAATTTCCCTTTTTCCTTTTTACCGCTTCACAAGGCGTTCTGTAAGACTTTTTTGGAATGTTTCAGGCCTTGCCCAAACCTTACCTGTCTAATTTCCTTTTACAGAGGGGTGGCCGCTTTTTGAAGGCCTAAAGCATGCTAGCTTCGTTTCCCGAAAATGTTGTTGGGAAGGTCTTTGTTGTAACACGAAGTGCGAACGAACATTTTAGTTTTTCCATACATGGTGTACTGTTCGAAATCTGTACTGTTCTTTAAATAAAATTCTGTTAATATGTTAACTAACAGCGTGCTTTGTTATCAGCCAGACGTCGAGTGTTCAAATCCCACTCGAGGAAGAATACAAAAATAAAAAATAGTAAAAAAAGAAGGATGTGCGGAGGGAGAACCAGCGGAATATTCCTGAGTCATTTTCAGTACCTTTGCAACATTAATTCTATTCTGTCTTCATCTAACTCTTTGTTATTTTACTTTTAAATTTAAAACTACAAATTAATTTTATGAAATATACACCGGCCTTAGATTCGAACCTAGCGTCGTTGGATTGGAAGCCGGCACTCAACCAACTTGACTATAGGTATCATTGAAGCTTTGTAAATTCAATATTATATAAACTACATTTATTTTTATTTTGGTAGAAAATAATATTTTAGTTTCCTAAAAACTTAAGCCGAAAAACAGAGTTACTTTCTGTTTTACATCATCGGCTACTCCTTCTCATCTCGCTTCTAAAACCTTCCATAATCAGGCTGCCCTTCTAATCTCGCTGCTAAAAAAGCTGAAGGGAAGGTGCTGAAAGTTCGTCATTAAAATACGTGTTTGAGAAGGGTTTGGTTCAATTTACGTAAAACTTGATGACGTCAAAATCCTCCCAAGCTTGTTTCAAGTCACCTTCCAAGGCAAACGGTTCACCTGTCCTTTAAAAAAAGGCTTTATAGAAAGCCTTCTTCGTCAAGGTATTCCCATTTTCTCTCTGGGAAGGCACTATGGAAAGCCTTATTCGGCAAGGAGTTCAAAAATTTCCTTCTGGGGTATTATATTTTTTTATATTTATTGCTACTAATTTTTTTTAGAAAAAAAGATTTTTGAATTGACGAAATGTTAAAGGTTGCCGCGCTGTATGAAGTATGTTACTATCACTCAGTATTTCTGTTATTGACAGAGGCGAGAAAGAGAAGGCACTCGAAAAATGGAAGAAAATATAGAAAAACGGTGCCGAGCCCAAAAGGGGACTAACAGAGCTGTTAAGCCACACTGATTCAGAGATGTGTTCGAAAATCATCGATGATTATCCACCTCTGTTTTCTGCGCTTCGGCCAAATTTTATTTATTTTGGCCACAAAAATTGTTCGTGCAAAATCAATGTCGAAAATACCCAAGTTCAACTCAATATAATGCAATTTGTGTATAAATAAATCTGAAAAGTATTACGGAGGAAAGTGATAATGTGAAAATATAATGTGTGGTGCTATTTAAAAAGTAATTTGTCGCAAAGCCAAAGTGTTTGTGACATTCATTCGTTGTTCCATAGTCGAACGCATTACTTACATATATAGTTATTTTAATAATTAATTTCGCAATTTGTAAAGATCGAAAAGCGTGCGAAAAATCGTTGAGAAGTGAAAATTTTTTTTGTTCCACCGCCACCACAACTCACACAAACACGCCGAAGAGGCACGTACAGCTCAGCTGCGAGTCACATACACTTGCACACACATAAGCCAGCAAACGCACGCCAATTCCGACTTACATATATACGGTCAGCTGTCGCCGATCCTTTGCGCGGCAAATTTGCAGGCACAGTGAGGCAAGGTGTGTTTTTAGCTGGCAAAAAGCCCCTTTTGCAACTTGATTTGTTATTGATTCAACAGGTGAGTAGACGTATATTATACGGTGGCTAAATACTAGATAGATACTATTCAAACAAGTAGTATTAACGAAAAAGACACTTATTTTAGAAAAATTTCTTTTATTTTTTACAATTGGTAATATGAATTGAAAATTATATTGCAAGTTTTTGTTTGCTTAGTTGATATATTTCCAAAAAAAACATGTCACCATATATTTGCAAAATAGCAGATAATCAGTCCTATTTAGTTGTATTCAATGACTTGACCAAAACTCAACCAAACGTGTTAATTTATAAAGCAATCGGGCCCGTATGACAAGCCGATTATGCCACTGACAAAAAAAAAATGGTACTTCAAAAGAAAATCGGTTATATTTAATTTAATAATGGCCATATAGCACACGAGTTTTTCATTTTTCACTTTGTTATGTTTATTTTAGAAAATATGAAAGAAACAAAATATAGCCAACGATAATACAAGTACCTGGCAGTGGCCCAAATCTTACAAATCAATAATTATTCTATTGACTGTGTTGCTTTCAAAAATAAAAGAAAATTCCCATTCGAATTATTTATTAGCATAATCTAGATTGATTTGTGCGTAATGTGCACATTGCGTAATGTTGTTATTTCAAGCAAATCCATCACAATTCTGACGATTGTAATTTAATGTCGTGGGGTTATAAAATGCTTTGTATTTCACTTATCAACGGCGCTCGTATGAAAAAGAAACAAAATGTCGAACTAAAAGCTATCAGCTCTATATTCACTTATCTGTCTTTGCAAAAGTACTTCGAACGTCTTTTGATAAATTCAACTCGTTGACTTTATTGTTGTGTTGTGTTGGCTTTGGGTCGTGGCGCTTTAAAGCTTTCAGGGCTAGATTGACTTAATCACAAAGTGATATTGACCACTTGTTGTTATTATTTCTTTGCAACTATTAATTAATTAAGTTCTCAGACACTTGATAGTGCCACAAACAATCGTTCATCTATCAATCACATTGATTGGTTTCTTGCCACATTGAAAGATTATTGGTTGTTTCTCTATTTACAGTGAAACACAATTTATATGATTGATGTTGTTATCTTAGGCAATAAGAAGTAAATTAACGTAAGCCCAACATTCATAAATCATTTTCTTTACGTTGTATGATCCACTCATTGATTTTGAATTTAGAGTTTACTAAGTTAATCATATCAAAAAGTATCGATAAATAATATCGATAGAAACGTAGCTTTTTCGGAAAGCTTTTGATGCAACAACATTCAGCTGGACCCAAATAAGCACAAACTGTTATCAAATTATAAGTCACCAATCGCAGTTGAGAAACACACAGCGAACTTCATTATTTTATTTGCCGGTTCTGAGATCTTTAAATATGGAACCACGATGAATTCTTCGGGTGGCTTCAGATGTTTTCTTTGTTCCTTACAATTTAAACGTGTTTTTGATGTGGACACATTGGAATATATTTCAGCTTGATTATTTTATGTAACTGAGGTATTGAAAAAAATCAGAATGCAACTGTTTTCTGAATGTTTTGCTTATTCAACTAATAGGGCTTAATCCGAACTTACGTGTTTACCAAAACATGTTCGCAATTCATTTATTTTTGTTATTAAATTGTGTTAATCAAGAAGTCATTTTTAGAAGGGGGAAAATAACCGTAAACAAACAAATGCATAAAGATGACAAATCACAACGAAATGTATTGTAGATAAATGTAATAAAGTTATTAATGATACTACAGAATTTGGCAATTGCTTTTTATAAGAAAGGTACGATTCATTCAAAGAACTTCAAATTAATACTAATTTGTGATAAGCATCATAAAATGAATAAACCAAATATTTGGCAACGGAATGTGTTAAGCAAGGCAGAGCTTCAACGTTGTGGCAAACTTAATTACTGTAAAATAAACTGAGGTAGATAACATTTGCAGCTCGAAATAAACGGTACACAGTTCTATCTTTCGGCCGTTGGAAGTTGTTCGTAGTGTTCTTCTATCTCTATTCTTGTATACGCGTTGTTTTTAAGCAAAACAAAATTCGATTACGATACTCTGGCAAGCAAAAGTTTCCCCACTTATTGCGTGCTTATTTGAATTTTTCATTGTTTCTGCAATTAAATGTCATTGGTGAAAAAAGTGAGAAAGTGCAAGACTGCAAAATGACGGAAAACTTGCCCATTTACTCTATATCGTATTTCATGGACACACAATGTCAGTCAACCGCGTCAAATGTCAAAGTAAGTGCAAGCAATTACTTATGTAAGCTGTTTGCAATTTTTTGTAGTGTAGTCTAAAGACGACTCATGGGGCAAGTATGCAGAAGATATCGAAGTTATATAGTTACCACGGGAACAAAGACTTTGATGAGTTTATCTTAGGTGTCATGTGCAAGTTTAATAATCAAAATTATTTACAGACTGCAAAATGTGCGTTGCGATAAAGTAAACATTTATATAACTAATTACGAACAGAGAAGAAATTTCTTCAAAAAACATACAAAACTTTCACGTCAATGTGGCGTGATAATTCTAAGTAGTGTGACATTTTTTAGACTTTTATAATTATGTCTGTGTTTAAATGTATATAAATGTATATATATTATTATAATATACTTTTTTTAAGTGTAGCTATTCTAAGCACAATGTTTGCCTTTATAAAGGCCAAGGTCACATAGTCATCGACATGCTCCTGCCAAGTTTGTAAGAGATCCTTTTTGTTTTTAGTGTGACAACGCGATTCGCATAATTTCAAATAACAGCGAATAATAATAGAAAATTGACACACTAAAACAAAAGAATCAACTCATTGCCAAATTGTCTGTTCATTTATATCTTCTATATTCCACTGTCAGTCAGTCAGTCTGTTTGTCAGCGCGCCACGCGGTTTTTTCGATGATCCAAAAGCACAACAACAACAAACATGAATATATACAAAGATATTCATTTATACATACATATGTACGTCTCAACACTCATTGATGACGTTTTCGGTTGTTGTTCATAAAAAAAGTCAAATAAAATTATTAAAAAGTTTTTTTTTTTAAATGCGCTATTTTTATGTGATAGAGAAAATTCGAAAACTTTTTGGTTCTTATTAATTTTATCATTGAACTTTCGAAAATTTTACAATAAACTATTTTGGAAGTCATCTTTTTAAAAACTGCTCAAGTTCCGTTAAAATTTTGATAATATTCCATTGATAACATTGCGATTGAAGTTTGTTTGTATAAGATTTGTTTCAAATTAAGTTGTACACATATAAGATAAATGTAAGATACACAATATAAGATAAATAAATTAAATAAAAACAAACTAATTAGGTATGTCAATACAGAGTTTCATATCAATGACATTTGTCGTTTCATAGGTGTGTCTTATTTGCTTAAGATATTTTATTAGTATTTCAAATATAGTAAAATGATAATTTCCTCGCAGCTTATTCACATTAATATTTATTACTGTTTGAAAATTATCTGCTTCACAAATATTTATTTGCATCTCATTAAGAAGTCAAATTGTAATTAGAAATGGTTCTGTAAATAAGTGAGAACTTTTTTATTGATGATAAAATATTTCAAAGCATGGTTAATTGAAATAAAAAAAAAAACATACATAAATGAAAACAAAAACAAAATCGTCAATAACCGAAGCAAGGTAACTGATAATAAGATAGTGGGTAGTTTGATAATAAAGTTGTTTATTTTCTATTTTCTTTGAATTATGAAACAAATATGTTTTTTTAGGGTTTATAAAATATGGAAAACTAATGTCTTGTTTATGTCATTATAAAAACAAACTGGGAGAGTATATTAAATCTAAGAAAAGAAAAAAATTACATTAATTTTGTCGAAAACTACTCAAGCGATATTTAGTTACTTAAATATAACCTTTTTAAACGCCAAATATAACACAATTGCCTTAAATAACATACATAAATGCCAAATGACTCACATGTTTTTATAGTTCATTAATTCGCGTAATTTGAGGCAACTAGAATATCTTATATATGTACATGTATCATGTTGCCTTATGTACTGAAACCGAGTGTTCTGTTAAAACAGCTTCAGATTAATTTCACAATTGCGATATTTTTTTTTTGTTATTAAACAAAAAATCAAATGAATAAATAAGTAAATAAAAAAAAACACGTTGAGTGATTTGTGAAAAGGCAGAAAATGTTAAGCTTTCTTATCAGTCACAGAGATCAGATGGTAAATAAATACAAAAACATACAAACTGAGCATACGGCAGTCGAATACATTGAGAATTTGTGAGCTTAACATACTATACAAGTATGTATGTGTAGCGATATAAAATACACTGAAAAAAAATGAATTAAAATTGAAAATGCGTTTTTAATAGACTATCCAGAGATTTTAATGATTTAATTAATTGATTCTTAGTAAGAAAATAAAACTACTTTTAAAAGTTGCATACAGATGCACTATAAAGCCTAAGGAACACTCATCTACACAAGTACATACATAAAAATTAGTTAAATAACCGTTAATATGAAGTATTTTATCAAAAGAAGAGCGCACAAAAGTTATCTGTCTGTCTGTCTGGCTTTGTGTATATGTTTGTTTGTTTGTTTATATGTACATATGTATATGTATGTCTGTCTGTCATGTGTGCCGGCTTTAGTTGTTGTCACCGCTGCCAACAGTAACAACAGTTTTTGTTGATTCCCAGTTGCTTACACACACTCTCGCTCTCTCCCTTCTACACTTTGGCTTTTTCGCTCACTCCTGTTTGCAATCAGTGTCAGAACAGTTTAGTGTATTTTATTTATTGTTTTATTTCATCCGTTGATAGAAAACCAACCGAGTGAACGAACAAATTTACTCAACACTCATTTTAGTTTTAGTTTAGCGCGTGAGTCGCTCTGAGCGCTTCGCAAAAAAAAAAAAAAAAAAAATTGCATTGCATTCCGTTTAAAAAAAATACATTTAATATTTTTTTTATTGTGAAAAATATATATATATGTACATATAAATGTTTGTTTGTGCAGTTTACACCATAACAACGCGAATATAAAGCAATCTTCAATTGTTAAATCGTTAAATATTTACTGAACTATAAAAGACTTGCAGTGATTTTGTTATGCACTTAGAGTTGTGCAAATAATTGAGGCGCATTGACTTGCATGCCTGCTACTCAGCAAATAAAACGTACATAAAGTATACAGATATTATTTTGAAAGGTATCTAACAGTAAATTAGTGTGTGCCTTGTCGAAAAAAAATAAAAAGCAACACTGTAACAATGCGACGCACACCAAAGCTATGTGAAGTAGGCCGTGCCTATTCGGAAATGTCGCCATTGAATCCACCCAATTCGGCGCCCTCAACGGCAAGTTCCTCGAATGAACGCCGCGATTCCTCCGGCGGTTATGGCAGTTTTTTTCCATTTGGCTTTTTACGTAGCTCATTTACAAAAGCCGGGACTTCACTACAGGTAAAATGAATGCAGAAACAAAAGGAGTTTTTTCGACATTAGGCTAAGAAAAAACACACGTGGCTTTTGTTCATTTGATCGTTTTTGTTTTGTTTTTTTTTTTTTTACCTGTAAAGCCGATAAGCAGCTGTTGATTGTGTGGCTGACACCATATTAGAGTGGGTGGAGTCGTGTGTCATAGAATGTGCTTTATCAATTGTTTTTAATGATAAAATTTTCATGGATAAAAAAAACAACAGTTTTATATAACGTTAATACAAAGAAAACAGGTCGCGAATAATTCGCAAATATATGTACATACCAGGCATATGTACTCTATTCATTTATAACTTTTTGTTTTGTAAGGTTTTCTATTTACTGATAAGAAATAATTTTTAGTTTAGATTTAATAACACAACAATTAGAAAATCGAAGGCTAATCGCTTATTTTATTTATTATGAGTTTTGATTTAATCATTGCATTGATTTATTCTACGTTATAAAATATTCCAATTATATCTGTTATTTGTAAATGATATATCATGTATATTTGTTGCTTCATTTAAAGCTACTACTTAACATGCTTTAAGTACTGACTGAAAATTTATTAATAAATATTTGAATTTTATAACGAATAGCCAAATTTGGCCAATATTCATGTACCTGCATTCGACGCAGTGTAAATTATGTATGGCACAAATTCTAATTCATACTGTTTTTGTTTAAAAGGACTTTAGAAAGAAATAAAGTCCGAAACAATTTGTTTTCCTCTTTGAATAAAATGACGACTCGTCACAACCCAGCAGTTCTCCGATCTAGTACAGAACTAAGTTCGGAACTAGTTTGAATGTAAATACTACTAGTGCCAGCTCAATCTACTCTCAATGCTTTCAACTGGTGAGTTTTACTAGGGGATGTCATAGTCAGAGGTCAATTGTCACAATTCTACCACTTTCGTCTAGTTACCGAACTAGTCCTGCCGGACGAGTTTGGGGTATACGAAAAAAAGAAAATGAAACCGTCTTAAGTGACTGAGTAATTGCTTTTTTTTTATTATTAATTATTAATTGGTTATTTAAATAACTTTATTTTTGTATTGTTAATAACAATTAAATTCCGGTGGCGCCGGGGTTTGAACCTCTTACCTTCGGTTCCATAGTCCTACACACTAAACTCAGAGCTAGAGCAGGCGACATAGAAACATTTGATATTTGATAAATTTTATTTATTTGATATTGTTTAGATCAGACTGGTGCCTTTATGCTTAACTCTGTCTGATTCAAATATTAGTCTTCAAATCTCCTTTAGAAATAACTGCGCTGATACATTTTAATCAACGAAGTCATTTTTAAGAGATATCCTTTATCTATTTTAAGCCATTTTCAAAATAATTTCAAATAATTTATTTATGAATGAATGAGTTTTGTTGTTGAAAAATAATCAATTTTAAGCGCAGCCCAAAAATATGGAATAATAAATTACATGCACTCTCGAGTTTTTGAGAGAGGAACAGAATTTTAACAGGGCTAAAGAGAGAAATTGAGAGACCCTGAATTAAAACGGGAGGTAACATTGAGGTAACAGTGTGGTAACAGCGCTGTTAAACACCGATAGAAATGAAGTGCCGTATGTTCGCTTGAAATGAGTCAATTATGCCCAAAAGCATGCTAAATTTTGGCATGTAGCATTTTCATTTTCAAGTTTTGGGGTCATGCGTTCAGTCGAAGTGTCATGTGCCTGTGCGCACGTTGCAGAACAGATGTAAAAATAGTTTAGCAAGTGTCGTCAGTCAGTTCAATCGAAAATTTGTAATTTCAGAGCTAGCAGAGGTTTTGCAGATTTGAGAAAATAGCTTCTAAAGCGCGGTCAAGATGTAAATATTTTCCGACTCGGTGTTGATGCAGCATGCGCCGAATTTTATTGATGTTTAGACGAAACGAACTTAGAAAAATTAAATTAAAAAATGTAGTTCGAATTGGAAATATAATTTGATACTGTCTAAATTCTTTCCTTTTTTTTTTTTTTTATTACAACGTTTAACAATAATCAACTCATCAGGAGTTATAAATTGTTACGCAGGAAAAATTCGTTCCTAAATTCGATAATAATGCCACCAATGTTTTGTTTTGTCAAAAGAATTGAATACCTTAAGGGGGTATTCTAGTGTAGAAGCCTCAATTTTAGTCGTTTTTCATCGCACGATAAAAAAAAATATAAAAATATTTTTAGTATTCGGTTTTTTGCAAAGTATTTTTTGATATTTCAAGAATACAAGAAAATTTTCCCCAAAAAAAAAAAGCTATATTTATCGAGTTATAATGTCGCAAAGTAGAGGCCAAAAAAAAAGGTGGGGTCATGGTTGGCAGGATTCCAATCCTTGTAGTGTCCGAAAAAAAAAAACAAAAACGCAGTTATTCTCAGGAAAGACATCGCTATCGTCCCTACCTCGGGTAAAAAATTAAAAAAAAATTTCACAAAATGGCGACGATTTAAAAATGAAAAATGTTTTTTTACCTCTTTTTTTTGCCTTCATGGATTTTTTAAAAATAGTAAAACTAATTGTATTGCATTATCCGATTTAGGGACGATAGAGGGATGTATTAAGAAAGTTCACTCAAAATTTCAAGTCAATCGAATAATTAGAACTCGAGATATCCTGCCAACCAGGTCGAAAAAAGTAGTTTCGAGAAAATCGAGTTTAAAGTTTTGTTCAGCGTAAAGCGACACTAGTACCTTTCATCACAAAAACGCTTATAACTCCGTAAATATTTCGAATTTTGAAAAACCCTTTTAGGCACATATTCTTAAGGGTTTGGACCTTAAGAAAATGTAAAAAAAAAAAAATGATTTTTTCAAAATCCTACACTAGAATACCCCCTTAAAGTAAAATAAAGTAATATCAAATGATGATGAAAAACCAAATTGAATTTAAATATCAGAACAGTATACAAATGTATGCACAGAATATGCTTTGTTTTCTACAGTACAGTACAAAAAAAATGAATGTTTTTGTGTTCTGATTTTAATTCTAATTCTACTAAAAAAAACATTTTTTTAAGCTAATGTAAAAATGTACACGTGTTTGAAAAAAGCATTTATATGTTTATTGGTAGATAATTCAAAGTGTCACAAACTAAAGGAAAATGAATGTCTAAGTACCTTTTACGTCAAAAAGTTATTATAAATGAAAATGATGTGTCGTTTGCATGAGCAAACAAATCGCAACACAGTGTCATAAAGCTATATAAGACAGCTTAATTGCTCGTTCATATTTGCAGTTAAGTCTGATATCAGCTGAATATGTCAAGTATTTGTTTGTTTGCCTGTCGCTGCTCATAAAGTATTGAAAGTGAGCACTATAGCAACAACAATAACAATAACAACAACAGCACATTCAGCACTATGTTTCTTTATAAGTGTTATAATTGAAATCTGTGACTGACATCAACACAAGCAAACAAACAAACAAATACACACACATACAGACATTAACGCTGAGATTGAATTGGCAGGAATACTAAAGAATATGCAATCCAAGAAAATCAGTTCACTTTCTCGTTTCTGTGCCTTCACAACGCGTTCAATAATTGTTGAAATTCACTTTTTTTTTTTTATTTAAATTTTATACCAACAGGAAATAAATCTTTGTGCAAACAATTACGCCCTCTTTGAACATACAAAAAAACAAAAAAAAGAATAACAAAATGTATAGAAATTAACACTGATTTCAACTGTTATATCCGCACAAATAAAAATCCATATCGGTTTATCTCTATTAGCTGATAAAAGTGCGCCGGAAAAATTTGTTTTCTTAATTAATTAATTTTCAATTATTTGTGTGTTGTTTCTTTTTGCCCCTTTTTTTATTTGTGTCTATCTCTGTGGCACTTTTTTTTCTTTTTTTACAATGCTATTGTTCGAACAATGTTTTATTTTCTTAACGCGCGCTTATTTAAATTTGTTTGCATGAATGCGGGCGCACTCAGTTGAGTTTTATGCACGCAACGCGATACTTTGTTCTATTCTCTGTATAAAAACAAAAAGGAAAATTGTGTTATTAAAACACAAAAAAAAAAGGAAAACCGTTTCTCGATTCAAAACTACTTAGCAAAAATCATTCAAGACGGAATTAAGTGGGCACAGTTTGACGAAAATGTTCAAAGTGCGCTTGAAGGCGCACGCCGGCGAGGGGGAGGTGAGTGAAATGCATTCTTTGTTTGTAATAGAAAGGCGAAAAGACGAGTACAAAGACAAATTGTGCTTATAAATAATTGAAAAAAATTGTTGAGAAACTGCAGATACATTTGTTATACTAGTATGTAAACGATTAACATGCCACAACTAAACGTAAAACGATTTAGAATTTCTTACCAACTAAGATAAGTTTAAACGAATTATCAGACAAATAAGATATAAAATAATTAAGTAAGATAGTGTATCTAAGTTAAGTATGTGAGATATTAATAGATTACTTTATATAGACAGAATTTTTTATCAAACGACAAATGTTTTTGAATTACTTTGTACTTGCTTGGATCATGAGGTCCTTGTCAATTGACTTAGGTAAGCCAAAGCTACCAGAAGTTGATACTTCATATTATCTTTTTGAGTATGATCATCGATAACAGTGAGAATTTTATCAATAAGTTGGAAAAAAAAACATTTTCATTATTTATTTCATTATTGTTTATTTGAAAGGAGTAAGTACATAAATTTTATGTCAACAAAGTAAATGAAAACTAAATTACTGTAAACGATGTTGTGCGTCAGCTTCTTGTGTACTTTTCTGCCGAGTAAACTGAAGTGTTTTCTTTTTTTGTTCACCCTTTTTTATGGCTTTACAAAGCCATTCTTATATACATATGACAATCAATCGATTTTCTGTTCTGTTTTGTTTTGTAGTGTTCGTTGTTTGTTCATTAAAGTCACTTGAGTTTCTTGAAACAAACAAGAGAAAAACAACGATGACGGCAAGCCATGAACCAATCATGTCAATTTAATTGATTGCCTCATTTCGATTAATTCCAATTAAACTAAAATTGTTTGTTAGCGAAAACCAATAACTGACATTGCTGTATGTTTATTGCAACAAAAAAAAGATATTATTTATGCATTTTCTGATTTCTTGTGATACATGAATTCTGAAAAATTACAAAAAAGAAGCAAACACAAACAAAGGCATACGAAACATAACTTTGACAGCTCAAAGTAACAAAATAACCCAGTCAATGCAATAAACATTATAAAAGTAACAAAAAAAATACAAAACAGCCATCAATAATTTTAATATCATTATTGTATTCAGCGTGTAAAGCAGCAAACAATCATTGAATGCAACATAGAGCACACGACCAAAAAAACTTGATGAACACCAACAGGAAAAACATTAATTAAAAAAAAGAAAGAAAACAAATAAACAATACTTTCGTGTAAAGTAAACCAAGAAACAAATTAAAAAACAAAACAAAAAAAAAGTCATGGAGAAAAATGATGATGCCACACACATTAATATGCCTGCAGAAGATGGTGATGATCCCATCCCAGTGGCCATAAATGCAGCGGCAGCAGCAGCAGCAACAACAACAACAGCAGCTGAAGCAACTGCACAGTCAAAGTCAAGCAAAACAACAACAAAACGTACACCAAAAGCAAAGACAACAAAAAATTCAAAAGTCACGATTATCACAACGGGCCACACGAAACAAAGCACAATAAGCGCACTTGTACGTGGCATACACAATCAGGGAGTACACGATACAACTACACTACAACGGCCATTAACTGAGGATCATCAAATTCAAAATGAACTGCATGAACAAGAGAATGGCGATGTTGATGCAGAAGCCACACATCCAGACGATCCAGAAAAACTACAATTATTGCATAGTTCAAGATCAACGCCAAACTCTTTTTTGGCAACGCCGCGTGCACGTACTGAGTACTTGCCGCATGCGTCGCTGCCACGTTTCATAATCAACATTGAACCGCCGGATACGCCATGTGTCACAACACCCGAACCGGGCGATGGCGATCAGCTGAGCAACAATGGCAGCGATACAACCCACAGTCCGACACGACGATTCAGTCAATTCAATCTGGCATTGCGTCGTATCTCCCACCTACATCACACAAATGTAATGTCAGTAAGCACGTTTCGTTTTGTGTCATGTTGCGCTTGATTCTGCGTAACTAGACACACCATAAAACAATAACAACAACAACAAACTTTTTGTGCCTTTTTCTTTGCCACTTTACTATGTATCTGTGTTTGCGCTCGATGATCCGATCCTATGTTTCTACTAAACTTAACTTCGCTCGTTTGTTCGCTCCAGCTCCACAATCTGTTCCCACAGAACTCTTCTCTTTGCTACTCTGCTTTGCACAGCGTTCTTCTTCTTCTTCTGTCTGCACCTGAATAACTTACCTCCTCTTTCTTTTTTTGTTTTTGTTGTTTTCTTTTTATTGCTCATAAGACACAAGCTCATAACCTGCTCCCCTGCTCAATGCCCTTTATGCTAAACGCTTGTTGTTGGTGTTTGTTATTTTTTTTTTTGTTTTTCATAACTTTCTGGTGTTCGATGTTTAAAAATAGTTCTTCCCGCCATCTTAGTCCAAAGCGCAACTGCAACTGATGCACACTGATTGTGCTTGAAGTTTATTGAACTTTAACCAGCATTAAGTGAGCAACAACAAGTGTTGTATACAAATGTACATTTGTTTTATTGAAGTGGGTTTATTTTAATACCCATCAATTAAAATGCGATTAAACACTTGAATTAGTCAATTTACTAACGACTAACCTAAGAATCTTATATGCGATAATAATTTGCCTTGGTGTTTTTCTTGTTTAATTTTATTTTTAAACATGTCTAATCAATTGTTCAAAAATATTTTAAAAATAACAAATCATAACCAATTAAAAAAAAATACCTGTCTCAGATACAATATCTTTTATGTATTACACTGAATTGAAAATTGATTACTATTGCATGTATTTTTGACTTTATTTTATATTTAGACAATAAAGGTGTTCTTGAAAGTATTATTATAAGTACACGCTCAGTCAGTAGCGATTTATCACAAGTGTCTGTTGTCAAACAATGGCGAGCTACATTTTCATATGGTTAACATTGTTTGGCTTTGTGAAGAAAGGCTTTCAGTGTTACAAGGTACATACTACCTACATATATTTATGCATTTCTCATTGACGACGTCTTTTCAACAAAGAAGAAAAAAGTTTAAAACAAAATCTTTATCAACTTCGTGACACACTTGTGTCTGCGTTAATTATGCATATATTTTTCGCAGAATTTCACCAAAAGTTTTGTTTTAAGTATTTTTGTTTTTAGGGGGGAATTTTTTGTGGCTGACTTTATGTCTTGCGTGTGTGCCTCATAACTGTTTAACAGAACGCACAAGCAAATAAAACTTACCACATTTGACGCATTTTCAAAAAATCCAACTATTTTATTACAAAACGGCCAATCACCACGTAAAGTAGTATCGTATGAAGTGGCATTTGTCTAATGTATCTATCAAATAAACACTTCACTTATCTGAATTGGTTTAGAGTCAATTTTTGTAGTTAGCCAATTAAGTGTTGATTTTCAGCAGTTTATTTCTTTAAAAATAAACCTTTTAAGGTGGGAATTGTAACCATCAGTTATTAAAAGTATAACATTTTATGTTAAAAAAATCTGTGTTATCTCTAACAACGAAAGACAATTAGGTATGAAGACTGCCAGAACGGAGCTCATTCTTGATTTACTATTAATTTTTAAGAGTATATTTTTTTTTTTGTTCAAACGCGCATCATTACAAATTTAAAGATACATACATATTAATGTACCTCATAATTACGAATTAAATATCAATTTATAAACTATTTACTGTGCATTCACAACAAATTAATGATAAATTAAATTAAGTACAACAACACAAATAAAAAAATGACCAATCTAAATGATTAAAGCAATACTTACATATTAATTACTCTGCCAAGCAGCTAAAAGCAACGGCCTTCTCAATGGCCACCAATCAAAGAGAAATCCCAACTTAACTCTTAACGTGCACCAAAGACAACAACAGCAACGCATGAAAAAGCAGAAAAAAAGGCAAAGAGTTTCAAAGGCAAACCGCAAACGCGATGTTTGTTTTGCAAAAGCTTACAAGTTGCACTTGGATTTGGCTTAGTTGCAGTAGCAAACGCGTCTTGCCACAATGTGAACGCGTACTAAACAACGCGCACGAAACCAAAACCGAACAACAGAAGACGAATAAAACTCACAATTGCGCTTAGTCAGCTAAACTATCAAACCGAAATCCGTCAAAGAGGCGCGTCTTATACTTATACATTTGAAATAGTTAAAATTGCATTGTATTTGTATTTGTTTCAGGAAAAAAACCAAATTGAACAAACTCGCAGCTACAAAAAAACATAGCAAAAACAAGTTTACATTGTTGTTGTACGGACGTGCAGACTTGTTTTAGTAATTTACGCGCGCTTATATCAAAATTACAGTTTAACGATTTTTTTTTTTTTTTTTAATAGTGTTCTTTGAACGGTTTTAATTTACGCATGTATCTAACGTGTGCAACTGCGGAGCATTTTGTAATTTTAGAGTGATTTTTTAACACAAACGAATTATAATTTAGTCGCGCGTTACTTGGTTGGCACGCATATTGATAAGCAACATCAAAGTATGTTCGTATCTGGACTTTTTTTATTTGTACATGTACATCAGTGCTGCTTTTATCTAATAGATGAGCAGTCAAACTGTCGCTTTCTGGACAGCTAAAACGACATTGTGCAGTGAAATGGCAAGAGTTCGTTCATTCGTACGTTCGTTCGTTTACTCGCTCGCTCGCTCGCGCGGTCGCTTGCTCATTTACACATTCACTCACTTATTCGGTCGTTCGGTCGTTTCTCTTAATGCATTGTTATTGTAGTTGGTTGCTGTTTGTCCAAAAGTATGAAGGACTGTCGGCACTTGATGTCGTCGTTCGTTCTCGTCATTCGTGCTTTCATTCGTTTGCCATGCCTTGCCGGTCATTATCAGCACATATGTTTGTTATCGAAAGCGTTAAATTTTCGCATACATTTTGAGATACGCGCAGTCGTCGTTGTCGTCGGTTAAGCGCAGCATCTGCAGTACATGTTTGTGCTGCAAACGAGCGCGCGCGCATTGAAACGAAAAATTAATTAAAAAAAAATTCTATATTAATTAAAACATTGAAATTAATTTCAATAATAATATTTCAACAACAGTACAAATTACTGAACGAACGACTTTTATTTGTCTTATTCGTTTAACTTTATAAATAAAAAATAATATAAATAAAAAATTACATGAATAGTCATAATTAAACGCAAACTTAACTTAAATAAATTGTAAATCAAATGTTATTATTGTTCTATTTGAAGACGCGTTTTTATCTGCTCGCTTGCCGCCGCTGCTGCTGTTAATTGTGCACGTCAAGCATTGTTAAATAAGCTTAAATTTACACACATATCACAAGCTTAAAACAATCAAATTTAACAAAAGAACAAAAAAAAAAAAGAAAAATATACAAATTTTTAGTCTTTATTATTAAGATTTTCATAAATGCTGCAAGAATATGAAGTTGTCAAAGAGCTTCGATGAGTTAATTTTAAACGCGTCGCGTCTGAATTTAAAAGATTTGCGTTCGCCCGGCAAAAAGAAACCGAAAAATGTTAGTAAGCATTCTTTTATTAAGTTTTAATTATTTAAGTGAGGTGCTAAAATTTTGGAGTAATTTTTTTTTTCTGTGTTGGGGTTTATATTGACTATTACAATAAAAATTAGTAAGAATTGTAAAAAATAAAATCGGCAGACAAATTTGCAAGTTTTATGCTTAGCAGATTTAAAAAAAAAATAAAATTAACGAATACGGAACGGAAGATCTGCTCAAACTTTTATTTTTGCATTAAGGCCTCGCGCTCTTTTCATGCTTCGATGCGTTTTAGCATGAAAATATTAGTTTACAAAAATAAAATAATAAAAACAAAATTTATTAATAATTTAAAACTTCAATGTTTACTCTGGTTTAGTTGGCAAGTGTTATATTTTATTAACAACATTAATCGTCGTATTTCATTGTCTTATTACAAACACACGCCTAAACCTTAAGCCGCCCTATAAAAATCAAAACAAACAAATTGTTTAATAACAAAATATTCAGTCAAATGAAATGAATATATATTTGTTTAAATTATTTATTTAGTTATTCATTCTGTTTTTTTTTTTAGTTTTGTTTTAACTAATTGTTGCTAAAAAATTTTCCAGCGCAAGCGTGTTGGCTGTTTGATTGCTTATAAGCAAATAAAATAATTTACGTGTCTGACTTTTGTTTTTATGTTATCAGCTGTGTTTAAATATAAACATACATATAGTTAACAAACGAAAAGCAGTTTTGTATCTGCACGTCATACATAGTAAAAGTTTTTGCTTTTTCTAAGAAATGTTTGTGAAATTATTTAAATTGCGCTTATCTGTGATTTATTTAAGCGTCTAATAAATTGTAATGCAATTAAATTTAAAAAAAAATATATATATATATCTTACAGCAAAACTTATTATTGTACAACATTCGTGAAAGATGTATTGTCTTTGTTCTAGTATGACTTTTCTTACAATAAATTCAGGCACGTGTTCATAACGTACGTCGTAATCAATATAAGTAATAATATATCAAATTAGTAGCGCCACTTTTGTCATAATTATCACATGCGATACTAGTAGTGAGTATCTTAGCGATACTTTTGTCATATGTCTTTATCTATCATTATACTGACAAGTGTCACTCACTGTGCAGATTTTTCCATGAACGATCAACACAATGACAAATTAAATATATGACTTTCTTTAAGTTGTTCTTGTTGTTGTCTTTCTTGAATACTTATCCTTTGGGCAGTTGTGCTCATAAAACTTGTCACACATACTTATCATCTATGAAAAAAAAGGCACACTTGACAAGTTGCTTTTTTTTAAATATTTACAAATTTTTGTTCATTTCTTCTTTTTCTTTTATCAATGATATTTGTATATGTATGTATGTATGTATACTTAAATATACAGTATGTCAAGAAAGTGTTTTGACAGAGGAAAAAAATCACATTTCTCAACTTCATTTGCAAAAATAAACCACTTCTCGAAGTACAAAAAATTTGTTTATATTTTATTTTGATTATGTATGCATCTAAGATCTAAATAACAACAAAAAATAACTGAATATATTCAGTTTCAGTACTTAAAAAAAATAAAAACAAAAAACAGCCATATTTTTCAGTGTCAAGAAAGTGTTTTGACAATAGCTGTAAACCTGTGTTAACCGCGCTTTAGTGCAAGTATCGTTAGAATTGAACTTTTATGTGTTGACCTACACAAAGCCTTAGCATTCTTTAGTTCTTTTGTAATAAACTTTCTGGTGACAAGTTTGTTTTTGGCCACAAAACAATGCCAGGAATGAGAATATCGGAGGATGTCATTCAACTGGTTTATTATAACCACCAGATCGGCAAAAGCATTCGGGATCTAATTGAGACCTGTCTAGTGAGACGATTCACAACATATTAAACAGAGCAGAAAAGGAAAATAGACTGGGTCCTAAGCCAACAAAAGGCCGGCCTCGGAAAATTTACAATCGAGATGAACGAAAATTAGTAAGAAAAGTGTCAGAAAACCCACAAACATCGCTTAAATCCATTGCAAAAGATCTCGAGGAGGCCACCGGTGTCCGAGTTTTTCATGAAACCGTCCGAAGTCTGCTGAAACGGAACGACTACACATCCCGTGTAGCCTCTAAAAAGCCTTTACTGTAAAAAGTAAATGTTGAAAACGATTGTAGTTTGCCCGAAAGCACCAGAATGACTTTTGGAATAATGTGATACTCTGCGATGAGTCCAAAATTATGCTATACTATAATGGCGGGCCATCCAGAGTCTGGCGGAAGCCTTTAACAGCTTTAAAAAGTATCAATATAATTCCAACAGTTAAGTTTGGAAAATTGTCCTATATGGTGTGAGGCTTCATATCGCGGAACGGGGTTAGAGAATGGGCTTTTATAGAAAACACTATGGATGCTAAACAGTACTTGGACATTTTAAAATCAAATCTAAAAAGCAGTGCAAAGAATTTTTCATTTTATGATGGAAACAGGCCAACTTTTAAGTTCTATCAAGATAATGACCCTAAACATAACGCTCGTTTGGTAAGGATGTGGACACTGGACAATTGCGAAAAATTATTGGATACTCCTCCCAAAAGTCCAGACTTAAATCCTATAGAGAATGTTTGGACTTATTTGATAAAGAAAGTGTTCAAATGAAGCTCCAGAAACCGAAGTGAACTGAAAGCAGCTGTACTCGATGAATGGGAAAAGATTCCGGAGACACTGGACATAGTAAAACTTATTGATTCAATGAAAAGGCGTTTAGAAGCTGTTTATGCTGCCAATGGTGGCCATACAAAATAATAGACTTTATTTTTTTACCGTTTAAAAGCTCTTTTAAATGTTTGTTAAAACACTTTCTTGACACTGAAAAATATGGCTGTTTTTTGTTTTTATTTTTTTTAAGTACTGAAACTGAATATATTCAGTTATTTTTTGTTGTTATTTAGATCTTAGATGCATACATAATCAAAATAAAATATAAACAAATTTTTTGTACTTCGAGAAGTGGTTTATTTTTGCAAATGAAGTTGAGAAATGTGATTTTTTTCCTCTGTCAAAACACTTTCTTGACATACTGTATATATGTACATAGGTATGTTTGCGAACTTGTCATATCTCAGTTAGGTTCACTTAACAATTTCGTATGACATTTTATTATTTCAATCAAGTTAAACATGAATTCTTAATTAATATTTATTTGTTCTGCACATGATTGAAGCGTTTTGAAATTGTTTACAAAAATTAATCATTAAAGCATATGACTTGTTTGTCAAAAACGTCTACTTCCCGTATTTTCCGCATATTTTGAAAGTCTTGTATAAATTAATTTCCTGAATAAAAAACAAAAAAAAACCATTTAATGTTCCTTTGACAAAAAAGTTGTGCTGTGAAATTTATTGACAAATAACTTAACTAAATTTCCCGCTATATTCTAAACCAATAAACAGTTCACAAAAAACAAAACACACAATTTGGTAACCTTACCCCCTTTTATAATGTTTTTGGTAGTTTGATCGATTGCATGCGGTTATGAGTTCTGAAAACCCCCAAACAATAAAATCATGCGCATCTAAATGAAAGACAGTTTAACGAACCGCTTTCTTTTGTATATTTTCTTCAAAATGTAGAACCTTAATCGCTACGGAGACTCAATGGGCTCGTTGGGACATCGTGCGTTGCTACAGTATGTGGACAGCAATGACTTGTCGGGCTTGCGCGCTATATTGGACAGTCGACATATATCGATCGATGATCGTGACGATGTAAGTCACTCGGCTGTCATTTGTGATTGTAATGATTGTGATTTATTTATTTTTAATGTTCAGAATGGCGCGACGGTGCTTATGATTGTTGCTGGACGTGGTCTAACACCTTTTGTGCGTGAGCTGTTGGCACGTGGCGCTGATGTGCAGGCGGAGGACAATGACAATTGGACGGCATTGCTATGTGCATCAAAGAACGGCCATTTTGATATTGTACAATTGTTATTGGATCATGGCTGTGAACTGGAACATCGTGATATGGTATAAAAAGGAATAAATTGTGTCATCGTTTATAAAACTAATCATACAATAATTCGCACAGGGCGGTTGGACGTCACTCATGTGGGCCGCGTATCGTGGACACACAGATTTGGTGCGTTTTCTTTTGGAAAAAGGTGCAGATGTGAATGCACACGGCAATTTTCATCTCGGTCCGTTGCTGTGGGCAGCGGGTCGTGGCTTTAAAGAGATTGTGGAAATGTTGGTGCAACGTGGTGCTAAAGTAAATGTCGGTGATAAGTACGGTACGACAGCTTTGGTTTGGGCGTGCCGCAAGGGTAGTGTGGAAATTGTAGATACTTTGTTGAAAGCTGGTGCTAATGTCGATACAGCGGGCATGTATTCATGGACGCCATTGCTGGTTGCGGCAACCGGTGGTCATACGGAATGTGTTACCTCACTGCTAGAGAAGAAACCGAATGTTAATGCTTTGGATAAGGATGGCATGACAGCGCTATGCATTGCAAGTCGTGAAGGTTTCCAGGATATTGCCGCCTCATTGATATCAGCAGGCGCTTATATAAATATACAGGATCGTGGTGGTGATACGCCGCTTATTCACGCTGTCAAGGGCGGTCATCGCACTGTAGCCGAGGCTCTACTAAAGAAACATGCTGATGTCGATATACAGGGTAAGGATCGAAAAACCGCAATTTATACTGCGGTGGAGAAGGGACATACGCAAATTGTTAAATTATTGTTATCCACGAATCCTGATCTCGAGTCAACGACCAAAGATGGTGATACGCCGCTGTTGCGTGCCGTCCGTAATCGTAATTTAGATATTGTGCATTTGTTGCTTGATCGCAAGGCCAAGGTAACGGCAAGCGATAAGCGCGGTGACACCTGCCTGCACATTGCGATGCGTGCACGTTCGAAAGCGATTGTTGAGGCGCTATTACGCAATCCGAAGAACAGTCAGCTACTCTACAGAGCCAATAAATCTGGTGAGACGCCCTATGCCATCGATACATTGCATCAAAAGACAATATTGGGTCAAGTTTTTGGTGCACGGCGTCTCAATACGAATGAAGACTCAGAAGGCATGCTCGGTTATGAACTATACTCTTCAGCATTGGCTGACGTCCTGAGTGAGCCGACACTAACAACACCCATAACAGTTGGCCTCTATGCGAAGTGGGGCAGTGGCAAAAGCTTTCTACTGAATAAATTACGCGATGAAATGAATAATTTTGCACATCAATGGGCAGAACCACCATTGAAAACGGCTGGTCTACTCTTCCTTGTCTGCATACACATTGCGCTGGTATTCGGCACGATTGTCGGTCTTGCCACATGGTCCGCCATGTGGGGTGGCATTGCGTCTGTGTCCTTTCTGGTGTTCACCTACATTACGCTGGCGGGCATTAGCTATTGCAATATGCAATTAGACATGTACTGGGCATACTCGGTGCATCACGGCATCATGAAGCGAATAGGGCGTCTAAGACTTATTTTACAAGTGGCATTCTGTCATCCGCCTGGTCCGCAAGCTGATACTCAAGCTAAGCCAGTACGTTTTCACTTTGCTGAGGCAAGCAGTGCAGCGCCAACAGGCGAAGGCGCCGTCGCCGCTATGCTCGCATCGCTCTTCGAAGCCATTGAGGCGCATTACGGTTGGCTATCGTCACGCTTGTATCGCGCATTTCGACCGAGATCAGTGAAGATCGATTCGAAGTGGCGTTGGCGACGCATGTGCTGTGTACCGATCGTTATACTTTTCGAATTGGGTCTACTGACATTAATAGCGGGCATTTCGCTCGTTGTGGCCTATTTTACGCATGCCAATGAAGACGAAAAAAAGCAAATCATCGTGGCCGTTTATGTAATAACGGCAGTGCTAATTACTTTAATTTGCACAAACCTTCATGTGCTTGCCAAGGCATTTGGTGCGCTTGTCAAATCGCCGACACGGCAACTGAAACAGCTGCAACGAATCGAACGTGAACGCACCAAGGAGAATGCGCCGCTCACCATCATGGGTGCCGAGGTTGCCATCATGACTGACATGGTCAAGTGTTTAGATGCATTTACGAATTCTCAAAGTCGTTTGGTTGGCGTTGTTGATGCACTGGATTCTTGTGATACCGAGCGTATACTCACGCTGCTGAATGCTGTACAGACTTTGCTCTCTGCGCCGACACGACCGTTTGTGCTATTGATCTCTGTTGATCCGCATGTCATTGCTAAAGCAGCCGAAGCCAACAGTCGTCGCCTGTTCACTGAGGGCGGCATTGGCGGTCATGATTTCTTACGTAATTTAGTACATCTGCCAGTCTATTTACAAAACTCGGGCTTACGCAAAGTGCAGCGTGCCCAGATGACTGCTTTGCTCTTTAAACGTAACTACAATGAGTTCCAAAACGATGATGGACCAACGTTGGGACATTCGGTTTCGGCTCGACGACTGTCGAACGCCTCGGAAATAATGTCCAGTCAAGAGAAATTACGTGGTCCGCCACAACGTGGTGCTAGCAAAAAATTACGTCTTTCGGAATCCGTTGCAAGTTCGATTGGCTCAAATTTACATAGATTGGGCCAAAATCCACAGGGTGTACTCGATCTATCGCGCATTGTACTCACAGACGACTACTTCAGCGATGTTAATCCACGTAGCATGCGACGTCTAATGAATGTCATTTATATAACAGGTGTGTTTTTGGATTATTTGATTTTTTTTTTTTCTCTTTTAAACCACAAAATATTGCTATTGCATTAATTTTTTTTATAGTACGCTTGCTGAAAGCATTCCAAATAGACTTTAGTTGGTACCGTTTAAGTTCATGGATCAATTTAACCGAACAATGGCCGCTGCGTGCCAGCATGATTGTGCTGCACCATGATCAGTTCATGGACAACTGTGACGAAAGCGTTTCCTTGCAAAGTGTCTATGAGAAGTAAGTATCCCATTGTGCAACAGAAACATACATTGTATGTATATACATTATTAATTTATTTACTTACTCTTTTCCGAACTTTTAGAGTTCGCCCTAAACTCGCATGCCTGCGTGAGGCTGCACCGCTGTTAGAACTTGACCGTGATGAGCGTAAATTGGATGCGTTTTTGCAATTGCATAAATCAGATTTACTTGTTGCCGATCTACGTATATTCTTACCTTTCACTATTAATCTAGATCCCTATTTACGTAAAGTTCTAAAAGGTAGAAAATCGATAAAAAAAATCTTTACCTAAAAAATAAAATTTCATTATATTTTGTTAACAGAGGATCAACAAAGCATCGAAGATGAGGGTTCATTAGTGCTGCAAGCGAAGCCAAGCATTTCACACAGCATGCGTTTGCCGCCACCGCCCGCTACATATGTGCCTTCACCAATACCATATCCACATTTTCCAATCTACCAGAACGATTTTGCTGGCAATGAACTACGACAACGTATACCAAGTTCCAGCACTGAGCCAATGACAACCCCATTGCTTAATTCACCGGTTGAATCATTTGGCGTAAGTCTATCCACACAAATATCTGCCGACCAATTATTACTAACCAAATATGCGCATATTACAGGAGGACGTGCTGCAAACCAAATTGACAGACTTAACTGTCGAGGGCATTGTTAGTTTGGTCGAACGCATCGATGATCTTAAACCGGCTTTACCTAAATTGGCGCCACTTTTGCGTGAAAACGCAATCAACGGCCGTGTGCTGAAGCATTGCGATCTGCCGGACTTAAAAACGGTATAAGAATTCAATAATGTTTTGTTATAAATAATTTAAACGGATTTGTTTTATTAAAAATGCACAGGTGCTTGGCTTAAGTTTCGGTCACTGGGAACTATTTCGTTTGCTTATAATGACATTACGGGAATTGGAGAAACAACAACCACGCAAACTCAAACCCACACCCGCCATTACTGATACACCGATAAATACGCCCACAATCAAGGATACCACCGATGTTCATATGCTGGCGCCTAGTCAACCGCACTCGCGTAAGAACTCGGCAAGTCATGTGGAAAAACAGGTGAGTACTTTTGAGACTATTAGATAGTCATAGACATACATACATACATAGTAAAGCGTCAAACGCATTTACATACTGACACAACACAATACAGCACTGGCTTACAACAATAACAATCTGAACACTGTATTATTGTGAAAGAACATCATTTGCCATAACAATTATCATAAACCATACATGTTCTTGTTTTTTGTTTCTCAAATTTACCACGAATCGAATCAAATAAAAAATAAACAAAAACAAATTATAATAATTAAAAATGTGCAGTCAAAAATCCATGATTACGAATATATACAGGTAAACTCATTTTCCAAATCTTATATGTATGTTTTTTTTTTATTAATAATTGTTTTAAGTAAAATAATTTTATATAAAACGTACAAATATTGAGTTCCTTAATTGATTTTGACATTAAATCAATTAATTAATACTAATTTGTAGTTGAGTTTTATTTATTGAATGAATTCCTTTCATGGTTTTAAGTACTTAGACATTAATTTGTAATTTATAAAAAAAAAAAAATTATATTTTTAAATGCATTTCCAAACCGTAAACAATTTTAGGTAACACTCGAGGAGCAAATGATTTGCGGCGCTCTACAAACGCTAAATGAAGAAGCATTTGAAGATGTTATCAGCAGCGAACGTCCTAGCCCATCCGGTCTGCCAACAGGTGAGATGTTAGCTGCAGCGGCACAACTGCATTTAGCACCCATACGTGAATCGTCCGAGTTTGGTTCACCTTCAGATGAGCAAAAGATTAATCATATTCTACAGTTTAATAATACAACCAACAACACCAATCCGAACACAAACAACAATAATAATTTACAAACACAAAAATATTTAACCAACGAGTATAATCGTAGTGCTAGCACACATTCTCTACAGAGCCTAAGCGGTGGTCTACAGATGCGTATGGGTAACGGTAGCAACGATATGAGCAATAATGGCTTAGTTGTTGTTGGTGGTGGTGGTGGTATTGGTGGCCTTATACCAAATAATAGCAGTGTAAGACACAGTCTTGTCGGGGATGCAAGTACAGTGCAAATGCTCACAAAGAGCAATTCATATCATGCACGTCATCATTCAATTAGTGATGATCTGCTTGGAGACGCGTATTCGTCAGTGACAACATACACTACGGTGCCGACCGTTGTGGTTATACCGAATAGTAATGGTGATACAATTTTCGATGATACGAAATTATAGAAGTGGCATATTTTAACCAAACGCTGGCATCACTTATGATTGTGGTGGTCCAAGTGTAGGTTTTGGCGTTATATCAAGCAATATTTATACGAATTAAGAAATCGAAAAAGTTTAAAACATTGCGAAACAAAATAGATACATTTGAATTAAGGTTACAGGGAAACGAACTGTAGTAATTTACATAATGACGAATATCGAACATTTGTCTTTTTTGTAAAACAGAATGCTATCAGAACCATTAACAAAGCTCTTCCAAATGTTAATGATTTTAATGTAGTTATAGTGTATTCAGCTTTCGTACTTATGAAAAAAAGTTTTATATGCAGTAGCAACATAATATTTCAACTTAAAAAATAGGTCATTCTAAAAGTCATTTTCGATGGAATTCAGTTTCATTTTATAAATTCCCGCTCAGTTCGCTGTTGACTCGATTCTCTCTATCTGTACTCCCTGAAAGTACAGATCCAACACACACAATACACACACACATGCACACGACCTTCATTGACACAGCATCAACAATAAAAGAACTGTTATATAACCCAATTGTTCTTGTCTACATACGTTTTTTACTTTTTGTTTGTATTCCTTTGTTAAAAAAAATAGTACATTTTTTATATTGAAACAAAAAACAAACTTTTGTATGTAAAACGTTTAAAATAATATACTTAAAGTATTAAGTCAACCAAAGAACATATTTATTAATTGTTAAATATATAAAAGAGAAAAAAAAGAAAAACGAAATCATTTCAATTGTTGCTTCAATTAGATAAACAAAACAAAAACATATTTGTCGCAAAGCGAAAAAACTTGTCAAGAAACAAATATAAAAAAACACTTACATAAAAGTCGCAAATTGCAATCATTGTCGCTGTTTATGTTTATTTAAATTTTTAATCGAAAGTATTATAAAACAATGACAAAATTAGCCAAGCACTTTCAAAAAAATCTTAAGTAATTTAAAGAAAAAAAAAAAAAAAAAACGAAACAGACGGATTTACATTGAGTTTTCTTTAAATTAAGCAATTTTGTGTTTCGCTTAATAAATAATATTATTTTGCAATGCCGCTTACAAGTGCCAAAAATTTATAACTAATTTAGCTGAAAAAGTATTAATTATTTAGCCTCTTAGCATATTAGTTTTACTGACTATTTTGTCACATGGTCAGTGCGCTTTAACAAGCAATTGACAAAAACAAAACAAAATTATGATATAAAATTATATGAACATTCCCGTTGTGATTTAAATTAAAAATAGTTAAATGTTTTATGTTAATAACAAATTTATTTTTCAATTACTAACATGGGTTTTTACTTTTTTTTATAATTAACAAAAGCAACAAGAACAATAACTGCATGTGTATTTTTAATTATTA
The DNA here is from genome assembly GCA_034638295.1 of Phortica okadai. NCBI lineage: Eukaryota > Metazoa > Arthropoda > Insecta > Diptera > Drosophilidae > Phortica > Phortica okadai. Next base: position 14,313,198 of record CM067851.1, on the reverse strand, counting down.
TAAGTTATTAACTAGTTTTAACGAGCGAAAAATAATGAATAAAAAAAAATATATTGACTAACAAATAAAACCGAAATAAAGATACAACATATCTAAGTTACTTAAATAATTATTATAAATAAAATGTATTAAGTGCGAAATGACTTTCTATTTCTTTACGCACTTACTGGCCATTTTTAAACTGCTTTTCGTTAGCATATTTGGACGCAGCTTTGGGCGTGGCTTAATTTTTGGTATAGGTTTGGAAATTGTATTTTGGAAAGCTTTGCATGCGCTTTGATTTAATAACTTCTTTGATTGAATACTATTTTTTTTTTATTTTTCTTTGTTTATGATGTTAAAGATAGATGTAAGACTTGGGTTATCATGTAAAGCGTCCTTCAAATACATAAATAAAACTGGATAAACCATTCGAATAAAAAAAAACTCACACACATGTTTTGTGTGTTGAAACGCATTTTGCACATTCTGCATTACAAACTCACTGGGCAAAGTTTGAAAATCATTTATATATTTGTTCTATGTGCTTTATTGCTTTCATTAAGACAACAAAATATAATATAACTGCAACTATTTGTAGACTATGATATACCAACAACGAGTACCGTACTTTCATCGACTATGATGACGACAGCTTCATCGCCTATGCAGCAACGTCGAGATTCCATACTGAAGCATCAAGGCAGCGTTAAGACTGATAAGCGTGTATCGATCAAACAAACAAATAGTACTAGTAACAGCAATACTAATAATAATAACAACAACAATGCTAAAATGTCTTCAAATATTGAATATATCTCAGAACGTCAAAATGATTCAACATCAAGTAATAGAAATCGTTTGACAACCAAACCGCCTTCAGGTAATTTGTAACTATCAATTCCACAAACAACAAAAAAAAAACAATATTATTTGCATTTGTTTTTAGGACCACGCCCAGCATCGCTAATCATAACTAAAAGTGATATGACACCGCAATTTAAATTATTGCGTTCGTCGTCAGTCGATTACGATGATATCGAGGGGCAGCACAATGCAACAATGAATGCGATTAAAGCAACGCTTTTGGAACAACAAGAGGATGAATCGGCACCGTTGGTGTTTACTGCACGTAAATGATGTGAAATACTAACGTTAATACAATTATTAGTGAATATAATGTACATGTACCTTATCTAGTTAATAATTCGTTGTCACAAATAATTTTGAATGAGGCAGGTTTAAATGTTAAACGCTTAATAAATAGTTTAAGTTCTCAAATAGGCCTTTTAGTAATATTATTTAAGAACCATTTGCTCTAGAACATATTGATTATGACAAAGCAAATAATAATATAAACATAAGCCAGTGTTGCGACTGTTAATATTTAAAATATATATTTAAACAAAATATTTGTATATGTATGTTCTTTATTTGGTAAACTTTTAATGTTTTACACGAGCAAATCCAACTTTATTATTATTCATTTAGTATTCGCGTTTGATGTATTTCAGTGAACTTCTGGCCGCTTTGACTGCATCAATCAATCGCGTGTTATGTTGGTTCTCATCTAACTCCGACTTTGGGCACATTTTGAGTATTTCCTCGCACAAAAATATTGCATATTTTTGCTTATGAGTCATTGTACTAGTATCAATTAAATTTTCGTTGGAACATTGTGTACCAACATCAGACTGGGAATTTTTGAAGTACTTTGGTTCAGTTTGGCTTTGAGCATCTCGTTGAAACGATTCACTATCATCATTGGAACTTTTTAACATTTTTAATAGTTTTGGCGGCATTTTCACAGACTTTTTACATTTCTCTAGACGGCTTGAATTAATGTTTACTAAACGCATTATTTCTGCAGTCGGTTTTGATGGTTGCGTAAAGCCGTAAGCTGAGAGAGAAATACGCGGTCGAGCTGATGTCAATGAATAGAACACATTGTTAAGGCTACATAGTGGTGAACGATTTTTTAAATTGGTATTTAATGATCTCGTCTTGTTCATTGAGCTTATTGTCTGCGTGTAAACGAAACCATTGTAAAGCTCTGAGATTTCGTTTTCCACGAATGCTTTCTGTTGCATTTTTATAAGTGCTTTCACTTTTTCGACTCTTGTTTCGAGACTTGATGGTGGGGGTATTATAGTTATTGGACGATCCATAATTTTTTCCAGTTTAACTGTTTTGTTCTTGGCCAGTTCATCACTTCGTACCCAGAGCTCCGGTGAACTAGAATCACGGTTCCGATGTCTTTTTCGTTCACTTCGATGTTCACTTATACTACGACTGCGTCTTTCTTTCTTATATCGACGGCTTCGAATTCTACTCTTACTTCTACTACGGCTATAACTGCGACGTCTTTTCGTATTACGACTTTTTTCACGACTCCGACTTCGCATGTTTCTTGAACTACGGCTTCTTTCTTGACTTAGTCCTCGACGGTAAGATACACCATCGTCATCATCATCTTCGGAGCTTGATGTGTATCTGCGATGCTTCTTTTTCTTGCGTCTCTTGCGCTTTTTCTCTACAGGTTGTTTTTTTTCGTTTTCAATACTTTGCAACATCTGCGTATATTTAAGACGATTCCTATTCAGTTCTTCTTCGCTTTGAGAATCCCAAACCATTAATTGCTCAGCCTCATTTGTTTCTTGTTTTACATTTTTGGTTTCTGTAGGTGAATGTAGAAGTTCGTCGAAAAAGTTGGACGGTACATCTTCAAATTCACTGTCACTTGAGTCCTTCGAGTCTTCTATTGAATTCACCTTCGTAGATAAACAATTCAAGTCATTTTGTGCATTTTCATCATCCACCCAGTTGTTGCCATTACTATTTAATGTATATTCTGTAGTTGGAGTTATGTCATTACTTGCATTTGTTCCAGTATCTACTGTTTCTCTAGGATCAATTAATTTGCTTAAGCTTTTCACAGATATTTTCATAATAGGTGCGTCAACTGTGGAAACTGGATCACAAACATTTGAAGTCGATGCTTCACCATGTGTGTGTTGTTGGTTTTCGTTTGCACTCTTATCAGCACTAGAGTTTGGCTGTGAAATGCCCATTAACATAAGTGTGTCGTCGTCACTTTCATCAGTAATCTTATCCGGTGTAACATCATCATCATTTATGTCATCTTCTTCATTCTTAGTTTTAATATCTTCTACATTAACTGTTGATTCTAAATTTGTACTGCACGGCAACAATTCAGATTCCTCTTCATTTGGAGTCTCATATTTGACTTGCCCGATTACACTTTGTGCTTGTGGCATTGCTTGATTGTCCAAAAGATTAGACTCATCTAGTCTTTCGCTTTTGACATGCACACTTGAATTAACTTCATCATGTTGTGCTGACGACGTTTCTTCAATGGGTAATATATTGAACGCCTCATCTTGTACTTCAGTTTTTACTTGCACGTTGAGATTATCTTGAAGTTGTCTTTGTAATGCCAGTTCTTCGGGCCAAAACAGATCAGATAGTGATTCATCAGCTTCCCCAGTTGTAACAGTACCGAATTGAGAACTAGCAGTGGAGGACAACTGACTATTGTCCGTATTCCATGAATCCATAGTAACGTTACTACTACATTAAACGCAAGAAACTTAAACGAATTATACGCAGTTCACCGAAACAAGAACGTCGTTCTTCAAAAGCAATAAATTTAGTTAAATGCCAATTAAAAATGAACAAATTAACTATTCGCGCACGAACAAAACAACTTTCAAAGAGATAATCTCTGCGCTCAGTGTTACCAACTTTCAAAACTGTTTCCCCCTAAACACAAAGCAAAAACCCCTAAAAACCATACAATTTCTAGAAAATCATTATTCGAATTATTTAATTTTTCGGGAATTTTAGTTCCTGGGGCGCCAAGATTTGAAGCCATTTTTAGGTTAATTGGCCAAAAATAAACACTTTTTAGTGAATAAAAAAAATTGATATCTCGCACCGTTTAGGAGATATCGGGCGTTAATTAACATAAAAATGGCCTCAAATCTTGGCGCCCCAGGAACTAAAATCGTGCCAATTTTTCTAAATTGGATTCGTCTAAACAAATGAAAAATTCATTAAAAACGAAATTTACGCTGAACGGTGATTAGACAGCTTTGCGTCGTGAGATTTTTACGTAAAAAAACGAACTATCCGGGGGAGCCACGGAAAGACACATGGTAAAATTTATTTAAAAAAAATGGTTAAAATTTTTTTTTAATTTTTTGTCAGTTTACTTTGCCAGTTCATCACACACAGATACTCACACACTCACTTACTCTCATAATCGTTCAAGTGAAGGGGTTCTTTAAGAAAACATAAGGCAAACAACGCGGTGAAAATCAGATTGAGAGCAATAGATGATGTTCGCTCAATTGAGAGAGAGAGGATTCGAGTCACTGTTGTGTGAACCGTCATATTTCTCTATTGACAAAGCGCATGTTGCGCTAACACCGCTGGCGATTTTAGGTTTTCCGACCCCGGTTTCATTTTTCTTGTTCTTCCACTTCTGCCGACGTCGGCGACACTTTTGTGTCAGTTTGGCCTGTTTGGGTTTCTTAACCAATTGCTAGTGTACCCCCTCATGTCTACCTAAAATTTCAAGCGAACATGCGGCACTTGATTTCCATTATCGGCTTAACAGCGCTGTTACCCCCCTTTTACCACACTGTAAATCATCAAGGTCACTCAATTCTACTCATGTTAAAATTCTGTTGCTCTCGAGTGAACTGTATAAGGTTGTAAGATGTTCTTTGCGTTTTTATTAAAAAAAAAAAAAATTTATGAATGGCCCGTCACCGAGTTGGGTGTGAACACCTTTATTATAATAATAACAGTTTAAAAAAAAACCCTAAAAATACCCCTAAAAACATAGCACCCCTAAGAAAACCCCATTCAACTCAAAATCCCCAAGTTGGCAGCCCTGTCTGCGCTACAGTAGTATGTTACTAACAGTCGGTATTTCTGTTATTGACAGAGGCGAGAAAGAGACGGCATTCGAAAAAAGAGACAAAATGATAGAAATGTAGGCTAACATAGCTGTTAAGGCCGTATATTAAACCGAGAATGGAAGTCACTTGACGTATGTGCGCTCCAAATGTCAAGTGACATGAGATGGCACACCTGCAAGTCTTTAGGTACGTGACCGACTGTCTGAAGTCTAATTTACTTATCTCTTAGTAACGAATTTCGGATTTGAATTCTTCAAAAACTTATATGTATGTGATTAAAACAGATGTCAGTGTTACCAAGTCTCAAAAATTGTTCTCCCTCAACTGCAACCACAAACACCCAAAACCTCAATTACTACGAAATTCCCCTAAATGAATATTATTGGGCACTGCTGTGCTTTTCATTTTCACAAAAATTTAACGATTTCGACCTAAATTCATTAATCACCCCAAGACGCCAATTGATTTTCTTATAAATAAGTAATACTTTAAAATTTAGGGTTAAGGTCATTTCGGATAGAAGGGGCTACTTAGCTCCTCTATGACAATTGTGAATGCTCAGTTTAGGCAATGCAAATTACAATCACTTAAGAACATAGAGCAATCGTTGCAAACGTGAAAATATGGATAAAACTGACTACAATAAAATTTCAAGTGGTAAAATTTAAAACAAAAATTTTATCAAAATAATAGCGGTAAAACAATTAATGTCATTAATTTTAATATTTATTATCAGTAAGAACTAGAAGAGCAAAATGTAAATGCAAACAAAAATTTAGTTGAAACCAAGAATTATTGTCTAAAGCAATTCAAAAAAGGACAGATCTGTTTGGAAAAAGCTGAAATGGCATCACTATGAGAAGATACAACTGATAACGACGTCATCATCAATTAACCGTTTGCCGGTTTTTTTTATCATCAGCCTGCGCACTTCGAACACGTTTCTGAAAATGTTTTGTTTACACCTTCCGCTGTCGGCGACCCCACAATGTGACGTCATGGTCACACAAACGTAAACATTGAACACAGAAAAGCTACCAGCTGACTGCAGGCCTCTTCGACAACTTATAAAGGTCACCTTGAGCTTTTGAAAAAATTAATCAGAATATTTTTTCGTGCGTGCAATTCAGTTGAAGAAATTTGCTGGTAAAGTGTTTTTATAACTATTTAATTTGATGTTTTATTAATCAATTAAAAAAGAACAATTAATAAAAGTTGAGCATTCAACAAATGTTTGCCTTTGATAAAAGTTTAAATTACTAGGAAGATATGCGATTGAATAAATAAATTCGAAAAATTATGTATCATAATGAAAACTGTGTATATGCAAAAGCGCAAAAAAGGCTATTTAAATATATTATTCAAGTGAATGAAATGAGTGCAGTGAACTCTTTGAACTATTTGTTATTAGATTATAGTAATTGTTTATAACTTTTCAAAGTTTTCCAAAAGATAAGATAGGAATTGCCAATTCAAATATTTCACTGTGGTAAATTGAAAGATAATTTATTTAAAGCAATTTCACGATAAAAAGCTCTTTTTATAAAGTTTTATTTAAAAACACGGAAACATTTAAACCATAAATAACTAAAATAAAGTGTTGTTTGTTGTTGTTGGCAAAGTGACACTTTTTGTATTTGTAGTCGTAGGTCGTTGGTGGCGCGTCTAAATGCAAAAGGTCTTTAACACTTACCAAACTAAATATAAACCTACAAATGTATTTCTTCCTCAAATAAACCAACAAAAACATTCTTACCATGTTGTAGGCTAATCGGATGTCTGAAATACGTTTTGTTCAGAATGCTGTTGAGAATACATACATATGTTTTTATCAAAATACCCGATATTGGCTTCAAATTGAACTGTTTCGGCACTTTCTGGTTCTTCAATGACTTATTAAAATTGAAAACTTGAGATTTTGTTTTAGAATTTATCATTGTTAAGCTGTATTTAACACTATCTATTAACATGTTAGTTTTATAGCAAATACATAAATGGTGTATTTAACAAAAGGCCACTAGGTTCGTTCTTTTTCTTTTGGTTAACTATAAAATTTTAACTAGATAAGAAATCATTACAATAAATACGACATTTTTCAAAATCGATTATTTTGATAACAGAAGCAGCAATAGTGAAATGAGTATTAAACTTTTGGCATAACTAAATATTTAATTTTTATACGTGTAAAATATTTTCCAATTTTGGAAAGTCATTTTGTATATTTTTAGCTTTTAAAACGTCTATTTAGCACTATTAAATGCATTGATTAGATGTGTGGTTTTACTTGACTGATAAGATGTTCGTTTGAAACTAAAAAACATGCATTTGTCACATGCACTGATATTTGCATTCCATAGTAAATCTTTGTCGGCTTAGTTATTAATCAGTCACACATAATACACTGAAATGCATATTACTAAAACAAACAATTTAGAAAAAAAAACAAAAACTTATACCATATGTACATATATTGTTTGGAAACGTTGCTTGAGACAGGTTGTTGTTGTTGTTTCAGTTGCTTTGCTGAAATTGTTCGGGTTCATGTGTGAGCGCTCTCTCAATGCGTTTTAGTTACTCGACTGGCGCCAAACTAAACGAACTCTCCTTTACGATTGTAGATCAATTCTAGAAAGAAAAAATGTTATTTGCTGAAGGCGTCAAATGGCTATACATGTCAACACGACGAAATCTTAACGTACTGTTTCATATTTTGATGCGTTATCAATTCTTCCGTTGGGTAGTCGATTTTTGTATTAAAGTAACTGCTGGCAATCCTAACAACAATGTGGGTATCAAAAACGATCATGAAAACAATGATGTTGATGATGATGATGTTGACGGTATTGATAATGATGATGATGCAGTTGTCATTGAGCATGCAAGCAAAGTAGTGTCAAAGCAAGTGACAAGTGTTAGAACCACAAGTGCAATTATGGGCAATCAAAACAGAAAATCATTAAAACACCACAGTAATGAGGTATGAATAAAAAGCGATTAAATAAATAAATGAATCAAATATAAAATTAACAAATGTCCCAAACGTAAAATTGTTATCATTGGTATTTTTTCAAAAATAAAATGTGTCATATAGCAAGTTGCCTAACAAAGTCAGTCCTTGTGTGAGTGAACATAATTAGTAGTTAAATATTATAGTAGTTTTTTGTTTCCAATTAAAAAATATTAATAATATTGCTTGCTGCCTGCTGCTGTGGTGTTGTATTGATTCGTATTATTGTTGTTATGACTATAAATAATTCAACTAGCGGCGCTCCAACTGCAACACAGTGATTAGCGCAAAGCAATAAATAGTTTTTGCATTTATATATAATATATAAAAATAGTTTAATTTATATTATAACATATTGTGTAATGCATTTGATGTTTGAATACTGTCCAGTTTTTGTACTGGAATTCAGGGTGACATTGAAATCGAATTGACGAGTTAAGTGATTGCCTCAGCATTAACTGAGTGTTGGGCGTAGTTTCAAGACGATCGCGCGTATCTTGTGTCTGTTACTAATTAGTAGTTTGTTTAAATTAATATACAATAGAAAATAAACCGATCATTTACAATGCCTATACGCATACAGAATTCAATAATGGCGAAGGACACGGATACGACGAGTATACCCATTACCGAAGGCGTACATGCTGAGCATGTTTTATATAGGCTTAAACGTGGTGCCAATATACGTGTTCATCCTGATGCAACACTACTTGGCCGGAAGATCTTGCTCTATACCAATTATCCAGAGTCAGGCAAAAAGTTTGTGCGTACAGAATATCGGGCGCTCGATTGGTATCTAAAAAATGGCACAAAAATATCATCGAAAATCCGACCAGATGCGCATGTTGTCGACACCGATATTTATGCTGAGATTAAGCTTGAAATATCCGGCACATTTCGTGTATATTTTCGCTTCGCAGATAGGTAATTGGAGCATGATTAGCTATTTTAAATTATTGTCATTGTAAGATTATTAAAATTGTTGTAGTAAAAGCGAAGACGCAGATGGTGCGCTTTACGTACAAGTCGAGCCTATACTCCATGTTGGTCCTGTGGGTGCTCAGAAGATTATACCGTTGGACTCAGTGCGCTGTCAAACCGTGATTACCAAATTGCTTGGTCCGATTAATACATGGGAATCAAAATTGCGTGTTGCTAAGGAATCCGGTTACAATGTCGTACATTTTACGCCCATACAGGAACTTGGCGGCTCACAGTCGGCATATTCATTGCGTGACCAGCTCAAGGTGAACTCACATTTTGCAACGAAGAAGGGCGGTAAGGTTACATTTGATGAGGTGGAGAAGGTGGTGAAAAAGTGTCGCCAGGAGTTTGGCGTAAGTAGTTGGAACTATTTAACTTTCTTAACAACAATGTCAACAATGTGTCATTTTTCATATTTTTTTTAGATGGCATCCATTTGCGATATTGTTTTAAATCACACTGCCAATGAATCGGAATGGTTGTTAGAACATCCGGACGCAACATATTCATGTGCCACATGTCCGTACTTAAGACCGGCTTTTCTATTTGATGCATTGCTTGCCCAATGCGGTGCGGACATAGCCGATGGTCAGTTAGAGCATGTGGGTGTGCCAGCTATCATCGATCAAGAGTGTCATCTGGAAGCTTTAAAGTACCAATTGCACAATGTCTACCTGCCCAAGGTCAATATACACGAACTGTATCAGTGCGATGTGATGAAGTATGTCAATGAGTTCATGGTGCAGGTGCGCACACGTAAACCACCCACAAATGTTGCTAAAGAGTCGCGTTTCAATGAGATACAACTGATACAAGATCCTGAGTATCGACGCTTGGGCACAAAAATCGATTTGGAATTAGCATTGGATATCTTTAATGCTTTTCATGGTGATTGCTTCGATGAGGAGTCACGTTTCAAAAAGTGCGCTGAAACATTGCGACACCATTTGGATAATCTCAATGGACAGGTATATGCAGAAATTCAGGGTTATCTGACCTATGCAATCGAAAATTGTTTAGCGGGTATACGTTATGAACGTGTACAGGATAGTGGACCGCGTGTCCGTGAAGTATCGGAGAAATATTCTATTTTTATGACATATTTTACGATGACTGCGGCAATAGGCAAGAGCCTGAAGGAGATTGAACAGGGCATGTATGGTAAAATGGGTGAGTTTTTCATGGCGCACAATGGTTGGGTAATGGGCTCGAGTGATCCACTGCGAGACTTTGCTGAAGAACAACCAGGTCGTGGCAATGTCTATCTGAAGCGTGAGTTAATTGCTTGGGGCGACAGCGTAAAATTACGCTTTGGCAAAAAGCCCGAAGACAGTCCATACTTGTGGAAGCATATGACCGAATATGTCGAGATCACCGCACGCATATTTGACGGAGTACGGTTGGACAACTGCCATTCGACACCGCTGCATGTTGCTGAGTATTTACTGGATGCGGCACGTAAAATCAATCCGGAGCTATATGTTGTCGCCGAGTTGTTTACCAATTCGGATGCCACCGACAATGTTTTCGTCAATCGTTTGGGCATCACTTCACTTATACGAGAGGCACTGTCCGCATGGGATGCCCATGAACAGGGCCGTTTGGTGCATCGTTATGGCGGCTTGCCTGTCGGCGGCTTCTATGTTAATCCTAAGCGTCATCTTGCGCCAACTGTTGCACATGCTTTGTTTCTTGACTGGACCCACGACAATCCATCGCCTGTAGAGAAACGTTCGGTGTACGATTTGTTGCCATCAGCGGGTCTTGTTGCCATGGCTTGCTGTGCTACAGGCAGCAATCGTGGCTATGATGAACTAGTGCCACATCATGTAAGTTTACCTGATAATTTCATGTTATTAAAAAATGTTTATTAAACTATTACGCATTCAGATCCATGTGGTTGATGAGAAGCGTCCTTATCAGGAATGGGGCAAAGGTGTCAATTTCGAAAGTGGCATTATTGCGGCCAAGAGAGCTCTAAACTTGTTGCATGGTCAACTGGCCGAAGAAGGTTTCAATCAAGTCTACGTTGATCAAATGGATCCCAATGTAGTTGCAGTCACACGCCACTCCCCCAGCACACATCAATCTGTTATACTGGTAGCACATACCGCCTTTGGCTATCCACATCCCAATGCTGGACCAACAAATGTGCGTTCTTTGCGTTTCGAAGGTGTGTTGGATGAAATAATTCTCGAAGCCGATCTAACAATGAAAAGTGATAAGCCTTTTGATCGTCCGGCACCATTCAAGAAGGACGAGCATATCATCAACGGTTTTGAGCAATTCCAGTTAAATCTGCATGAGCATATACCTCTCTCCAAGTCACAAATATTTAGAACCACTTCGAACGTTGATGGCAACAATACACAATTGGATTTCGTCAATTTACGTCCGGGTTCCGTGGTCGCCATCAGGTAAAGACACGTTTTATCGTCGAAACAATAGACTTTACTCATAATAAGTGCTTTAGGGTTTCAATGCATGCAGGTCCGCGCAGTAGTTTTGATCGATTGCAGAAACTAATACACTCCTTGAACTTTGAGGCAGGCGCGGATCACGACGAACTTCAGGCAATTGTTTCAAAATTGGATTTGGTCGATTTGAGTCGTGCGCTCTTCAGCTGTGACCAGGAAGAACGTGACATGGGCTTAGGCGGTGCTGCCTATGATATACCAGATTATGGCCGTGTTGTGTATTGTGGCCTACAGGGCTTTATATCATTGTTAACAGAAATCTCGCCGCATAACGATTTGGGACATCCATTATGTAATAACTTACGTGATGGAAACTGGATGATTGGTAAGTTTATAAATACTTTTACTTGAAAGTCATCAAATTCAATTGAAAATACATTTAGATTACATTGCCGATCGTCTCAACAATTTTGAGAACTTGAAGCCGTTGCACAAGTGGCTAAAGTCAATTTTCGAGCCATTAAAGAATATTCCACGCTACCTCATACCTTGCTATTTCGATGCACTCGTTAGTGGCGTCTACAACGTGCTGTTGAATCAGGTTAACAATTTAATGCCGCCGGAGATCCGTGATGGCCATAGTTTTCCGCAATCGTTGGCCTTGGCCACATTGCAGTTCCTCGACGCATGTAAATCAGCAAATTTGCCAGCTCTCAGTCCTGGTATTAGTCCACCACCACCACCGGCTATATGTGTGACACTCTCCGCTGGTTTACCGCATTTCTCTACTGGCTATATGCGCTGCTGGGGTCGTGACACGTTCATTGCACTTCGCGGCATCATGCTCCTGACCGGTCGTTTCAATGAAGCACGTTACATAATTATTGGCTTTGGTCAATGTTTGCGTCATGGTTTAATACCAAATCTTTTGGATAAAGGCGCCAAACCGCGTTTTAATTGCCGTGATGCTGTCTGGTGGTGGCTACATAGCATTAAACAGTACGTTGAAGAGGCACCGAAAGGCAAGGAAATACTCAAAGAGAAAGTTTCACGCATTTTTCCCTATGACGATTCGGAGCCTCATGCTGCCGGTAAATTCGATCAGGCGCTGTTCGATGTCATGCAAGAGGCTTTGCAAGTGCATTTCCAGGGCTTACAGTATCGCGAACGGAACGCTGGTCACGAAATCGATGCTCATATGCTTGACCAAGGTTTCAATAATCATATTGGCGTACATCCTGAAACCGGTTTTGTCTTTGGGGGTAATAAATTCAATTGTGGCACATGGATGGATAAAATGGGTTCATCTGAAAAAGCCGGCAATCGTGGTTTACCAAGTACACCCCGTGATGGCTCGGCTGTGGAGTTGGTAGGCCTGCAATATGCTGTACTGCGTTTCATGCAAACACTTGCTGAAAAGCAAGTAATACCACATAAGGGTGTGGAACGCAAGGGAGCGAATGGTCAGCAAACCACCTGGAGCTATAAGGAGTGGGCTGATCGTATTCAAGCTAACTTCGATAAGCATTTCTTTGTAACAGAGAAAGCACAAGCTTCACTAGCAAACAAAAAAGGCATCTACAAGGACAGTTATGGAGGCACTCTTGACTGGACTGATTTTCAACTGCGTTGCAATTTCCCAATCACTTTAGCCGTTGCGCCTGACTTGTGTAATCCACAAAATGCTTGGCAAGCACTTGAAAAGGCCCGTAAGTATCTGCTCGGTCCATTGGGCATGAAGACACTCGATCCCGACGATTGGAACTATCGAGCCAACTACGACAATTCGAATGACACCAATGATTGCACGGTCGCACATGGCGCCAACTATCATCAGGGCCCAGAATGGGTGTGGCCTATCGGTTTCTATTTACGCGCACGTTTAATTTTCGCAAAGAAATTGGGCTATCTAGATGAAACCATCGCAGAAACTTGGTAGGAGAATAATTTCTTGTATAAAACAAGTATTTAAAAATTACTAATTATGTGTTACACATTATACTTTTCAGGGCTATACTGCGTGCACATCTTAAAGAAGTCCAGACATCGCACTGGCGCGGTCTGCCCGAGTTGACCAATGATAACGGTTCCTATTGCGGTGACTCCTGCCGCACACAGGCCTGGAGCATTGCAACAGTGTTGGAGGTGCTGCACGATTTGCACACACTTGGCGCTGATATATAAGTTCGACAATAAAGGCAGCAAACAACTCAAGGAATAAAATTACAATTACAAATTATGCAAAACCAAAAATGAAGATAATTAATGCACGAAAGTTTCTTTAAGATATTTAAAATTTATTGTTAGATTATTGGCTTGTTCTTTTTTGTTTTAAGTCGTTCTCATTGTTACATTTTGTAGAAAATATATTCGTTTTAAAAACAATCAATATCTACATACATATATAGATTTAGAACTTGGCGGAGCAATCAGAATTAAGCCATTGTTGTAAAATGGCATTTGACGTCAGAAAATCGAGTTTAAGCTCGGATTTTGTGATAATTTTCAACGCATAAGAACTTTTAGGTGGCCATTTCGTTCTATAGAGATTTAAAGATTTAATCAAGAGTCAAGTATTTATAAATCCTAACAATTTAAAACAGAAATAAGGAAGCGCTCTTTAAACGATATATGAAATTTTTAATATAGAGTTCCTAGGTATACCCTGTAATTATTGGGAAATTTTAACTTTACAAAATACAAAAGTTTTTGCAAAAAAAATTTTAAATTCATCAGGAAAGCATTAAAGTAAAATTCAAGTAATAAATATACTATAACTATTACTTTTAACAAGTATGGAGTCATTTCAAAAATTAATATTTTTGCTTATTTTGTAAATTATAATTTTAAAAACTTTTGGTACTGTCTGTATAGACATAAATAAAGCTTTACTTTTTTCTTCTTAGCCTAATTAATAATTTAAAACTGATTGCTTAAAGTTAACTAATCTTAGAAGTAATTAATAATAGTTGAGTGGGATCGTTATGTTAACCGAATGACAATTATGTTTGGCCATTTTCTTTTCCATCCTCTTCTCTGAAAGACTTCAGTTCACGGCCGATGCTCTCTATTTGCATAGCCGCTTCCATTAAACCTGACAACGGCTTGTCCAATTTGGGTTCCGATAGACAATTCACGTTCGCCTGCTTGGCTGATGCAACAGTGTCGGAGATTTCTTCAGAGGCCTCACGTCTTACACGTAATTGTGCTGATTCTACACTGGCTGAAGGATTGGTAACTTCGGTGTCACTCACTGACTTCAATTGTAACAGATCACGTCTTATTGCATCCACATTATCCTTTGCCACAGTTTCGTTTGCAGTGTTTTCTTCTTTAACGATTTCTTTCGCTGGGTTGGCAACAACTTCAGCCGCATTTACCTCACTGACGTTTCGTTGTAGTGCCAATGGAATTGGTAAGCGAGAATCCAACTTATGTCGACTATTATTGTTCATTTTTTCACCTGTTTTGTACGAGAGTGGTTCATAGACGCCGGCATGCGCTTCTTGCTCTTCACGTGCATGTACACTATCTGCTAATATGTTTAAAAGCGATCCTTTCGGCCTACGCTGTTCGTCATGCAGGTCCGCGCAGTAGTTTTGATCGATTGCAGAAACTAATACACTCCTTGAACTTTGAGGCAGGCGCGGATCACGACGAACTTCAGGCAATTGTTTCAAAATTGGATTTGGTCGATTTGAGTCGTGCGCTCTTCAGCTGTGACCAGGAAGAACGTGACATGGGCTTAGGCGGTGCTGCCTATGATATACCAGATTATGGCCGTGTTGTGTATTGTGGCCTACAGGGCTTTATATCATTGTTAACAGAAATCTCGCCGCATAACGATTTGGGACATCCATTATGTAATAACTTACGTGATGGAAACTGGATGATTGGTAAGTTTATAAATACTTTTACTTGAAAGTCATCAAATTCAATTGAAAATACATTTAGATTACATTGCCGATCGTCTCAACAATTTTGAGAACTTGAAGCCGTTGCACAAGTGGCTAAAGTCAATTTTCGAGCCATTAAAGAATATTCCACGCTACCTCATACCTTGCTATTTCGATGCACTCGTTAGTGGCGTCTACAACGTGCTGTTGAATCAGGTTAACAATTTAATGCCGCCGGAGATCCGTGATGGCCATAGTTTTCCGCAATCGTTGGCCTTGGCCACATTGCAGTTCCTCGACGCATGTAAATCAGCAAATTTGCCAGCTCTCAGTCCTGGTATTAGTCCACCACCACCACCGGCTATATGTGTGACACTCTCCGCTGGTTTACCGCATTTCTCTACTGGCTATATGCGCTGCTGGGGTCGTGACACGTTCATTGCACTTCGCGGCATCATGCTCCTGACCGGTCGTTTCAATGAAGCACGTTACATAATTATTGGCTTTGGTCAATGTTTGCGTCATG
This sequence comes from Phortica okadai, assembly GCA_034638295.1. Taxonomy (NCBI): domain Eukaryota; kingdom Metazoa; phylum Arthropoda; class Insecta; order Diptera; family Drosophilidae; genus Phortica; species Phortica okadai. The sequence goes on along the minus strand of CM067851.1, from coordinate 14,297,440 downwards.
GTTTAATACCAAATCTTTTGGATAAAGGCGCCAAACCGCGTTTTAATTGCCGTGATGCTGTCTGGTGGTGGCTACATAGCATTAAACAGTACGTTGAAGAGGCACCGAAAGGCAAGGAAATACTCAAAGAGAAAGTTTCACGCATTTTTCCCTATGACGATTCGGAGCCTCATGCTGCCGGTAAATTCGATCAGGCGCTGTTCGATGTCATGCAAGAGGCTTTGCAAGTGCATTTCCAGGGCTTACAGTATCGCGAACGGAACGCTGGTCACGAAATCGATGCTCATATGCTTGACCAAGGTTTCAATAATCATATTGGCGTACATCCTGAAACCGGTTTTGTCTTTGGGGGTAATAAATTCAATTGTGGCACATGGATGGATAAAATGGGTTCATCTGAAAAAGCCGGCAATCGTGGTTTACCAAGTACACCCCGTGATGGCTCGGCTGTGGAGTTGGTAGGCCTGCAATATGCTGTACTGCGTTTCATGCAAACACTTGCTGAAAAGCAAGTAATACCACATAAGGGTGTGGAACGCAAGGGAGCGAATGGTCAGCAAACCACCTGGAGCTATAAGGAGTGGGCTGATCGTATTCAAGCTAACTTCGATAAGCATTTCTTTGTAACAGAGAAAGCACAAGCTTCACTAGCAAACAAAAAAGGCATCTACAAGGACAGTTATGGAGGCACTCTTGACTGGACTGATTTTCAACTGCGTTGCAATTTCCCAATCACTTTAGCCGTTGCGCCTGACTTGTGTAATCCACAAAATGCTTGGCAAGCACTTGAAAAGGCCCGTAAGTATCTGCTCGGTCCATTGGGCATGAAGACACTCGATCCCGACGATTGGAACTATCGAGCCAACTACGACAATTCGAATGACACCAATGATTGCACGGTCGCACATGGCGCCAACTATCATCAGGGCCCAGAATGGGTGTGGCCTATCGGTTTCTATTTACGCGCACGTTTAATTTTCGCAAAAAAATTGGGCTATCTACCATCGCAGAAACTTGGTAGGAGAATAATTTCTTGTATAAAACAAGTATTTAAAAATTACTAATTGTTTGTTACACATTATTCTTTTCAGGGCTATACTGCGTGCACATCTTAAAGAAGTCCAGACATCGCACTGGCGCGGTCTGCCCGAGTTGACCAATGATAACGGTTCCTATTGCGGTGACTCCTGCCGCACACAGGCCTGGAGCATTGCAACAGTGTTGGAGGTGCTGCACGATTTGCACACACTTGGCGCTGATATATAAGTTCGACAATAAAGGCAGCAAACAACTCAAGGAATAAAATTACAATTACAAATTATGCAAAACCAAAAATGAAGATAATTAATGCACGAAAGTTTCTTTAAGATATTTAAAATTTATTGTTAGATTATTGGCTTGTTCTTTTTTGTTTTAAGTCGTTCTCATTGTTACATTTTGTAGAAAATATATTCGTTTTAAAAACAATCAATATCTACATACATATATAGATTTAGAACTTGGCGGAGCAATCAGAATTAAGCCATTGTTGTAAAATGGCATTTGACGTCAGAAAATCGAGTTTAAGCTCGGATTTTGTGATAATTTTCAACGCATAAGAACTTTTAGGTGGCCATTTCGTTCTATAGAGATTTAAAGATTTAATCAAGAGTCAAGTATTTATAAATCCTAACAATTTAAAACAGAAATAAGGAAGCGCTCTTTAAACGATATATGAAATTTTTAATATAGAGTTCCTAGGTATACCCTGTAATTATTGGGAAATTTTAACTTTACAAAATACAAAAGTTTTTGCAAAAAAAATTTTAAATTCATCAGGAAAGCATTAAAGTAAAATTCAAGTAATAAATATACTATAACTATTACTTTTAACAAGTATGGAGTCATTTCAAAAATTAATATTTTTGCTTATTTTGTAAATTATAATTTTAAAAACTTTTGGTACTGTCTGTATAGACATAAATAAAGCTTTACTTTTTTCTTCTTAGCCTAATTAATAATTTAAAACTGATTGCTTAAAGTTAACTAATCTTAGAAGTAATTAATAATAGTTGAGTGGGATCGTTATGTTAACCGAATGACAATTATGTTTGGCCATTTTCTTTTCCATCCTCTTCTCTGAAAGACTTCAGTTCACGGCCGATGCTCTCTATTTGCATAGCCGCTTCCATTAAACCTGACAACGGCTTGTCCAATTTGGGTTCCGATAGACAATTCACGTTCGCCTGCTTGGCTGATGCAACAGTGTCGGAGATTTCTTCAGAGGCCTCACGTCTTACACGTAATTGTGCTGATTCTACACTGGCTGAAGGATTGGTAACTTCGGTGTCACTCACTGACTTCAATTGTAACAGATCACGTCTTATTGCATCCACATTATCCTTTGCCACAGTTTCGTTTGCAGTGTTTTCTTCTTTAACGATTTCTTTCGCTGGGTTGGCAACAACTTCAGCCGCATTTACCTCACTGACGTTTCGTTGTAGTGCCAATGGAATTGGTAAGCGAGAATCCAACTTATGTCGACTATTATTGTTCATTTTTTCACCTGTTTTGTACGAGAGTGGTTCATAGACGCCGGCATGCGCTTCTTGCTCTTCACGTGCATGTACACTATCTGCTAATATGTTTAAAAGCGATCCTTTCGGCCTACGCTGTTCGTCAGCATTGAGCGGCGCTGGTTGTGGTCCAGCGTGATCAAGTTTTGTCGCTGTCTCCACCTTTGCTAGTGGAGGCTGAGGCGATGAAAATAATTGCTCTTTGGAAGGCGCGTCCTTCTGCACCTTCTTTTCAATTTGCTCAACTTTTTCAACGACTTCGCTTAATTTTTCGGCGACTAAGTGCTGAGTTTCTTGATTTTGTTTGGCCAATTCCTCTTTTAATTCGCCTACGGTGCGTTCTAACAATTCTTTAGTCTTCTTCAATTCATTTCGTGTTTTCTTTAATTCATCATCTTTATCCTTGCTTTCTTTTTGCTCCTCAGCGACAATATCCTCCTCTTTTTTGATAGCCGCCTTGTCGATACTTTGCTGTACGGTTTGGTTGGCTTGTAATCGTGCCGCCATCGATGGCTGCTCAATGAGAATCCTTGAGCCTTTCTCAAGAGTATTATTATTTTTTTGTGATAATGTTTCTGGTTGAGCTTTGGGTAGCTCCACGGGCTTAAGATCAACGGAAACTAAAGATTTAGCTGCTTCATGGTTTTCTGCAACTGGTAGTGGAGGCATTGGTTGAGCATCCTCAGATGCTGATTTAGCAATCTCCGCTTCCTTAACCAATTCTGCTTGCAACGCGTTCTTCGTTGGCTCTTTATCGTTAGTGTTTTTGACTTTTTCTGGCTTTAGATTTATCGAAAGTTCTTCATTTAACGTAGGCTGTTCTTCAATCTTGTTATGAGACTCATCCATTGGCAATGGTGGTTCAGGTAACTTCTTTGCCGCATTCATATCCTTGTCATTATTTTGACTTTGCAGAGGCTTGTCATCTTGTACTATATCTTGATTTAAATTATTTGCGGAATTTTCGCCTTCAAACTTCTTTAGGAATTCTGCTTTCTTCAACTGCAGTTCCATTTCAACAGCCTTGTCGATTGATGACATTGGTGTTGGTGGTTTGAAGAGACTTTCTTCAACAATGTTTGCTACTTCCAGATGTGCGCCAGAGCTTTGCTCATCAATTGCATTGAGATTGGCAAAAGTACCCAAAATCATTAGACAAAAGCCGCTTACAAATATAAATTGCGCCAACATGCGTTCGGTGGAGTCTTTTTTTATGATTTTACGGAAACTCGATGCTGGAAACATTATGCAAATAGCGACGCCAATGGTTGAGCCTACTAAACCGATAATCAGCTCAACAGAAGGTATCATCAGTGCAAAGCAAAGTGATAAACCAACTATGAATAGTGTAATGGCTCTAAATCGCGGCTCCGGTATGTAGCTGCTTGAATCGGTGTGACCCTGATGTAATTAGTAAGTTGTGAGTGTTAAAAAAATCAACTAAATACAATTTTTTACCTTGCGATATAGCAATGAGTAAATACTCGCTCTGCATGGAAATATGACCAATGGAAAACTGAATGCAATCGAAAGCACAAAACCAATTTTAATTATGTCGCTGCCAAACGATGGCGACAGGTTGATAAGAATGTTGCCTGCAATGAAAACAAAATGTAAATGTAGTGCTTGAAACATTTTTTGCACACTATGGAAGCTTACCAGCGAACGTCTGCGTACAAAATGCGACATAGCCAAAGAAGCCTACTGCAATATATACAAAAGTGCATATCCATGTGGCATTACGTACAATACCATTTAATTTCTCCAAACTTTGATTATTTATACTTCCGAATACTTCAAAAAGTTGCCTGAAACAAATAATATTAAAGAAATTGGCAATGGATTCGTTTAAATTGATAATCGTACATTTGGCACGATAATGCCATACTGAAAATAGGCAAGCATTGCAGCACTCCCGCCGGTTCCCAATACAACACTTTCTTTGTCCAATCATTGGCCACAATGTGCGATTCTGATTCCAGTATGATCTTTATCACTAAGCAAACGTAGAAACCAATTGAGGCCGTACAAAGCGTTGAGAGGCTATCTACATTTCGCAACATGCCAAGTGGCAAAATGCACAAAATGGTCACAACAAACATTACAATAGTGCGTAAATGTTGATGACCAGTCTCGAGTGCAAATATTTTTTCCACGATTTGTGGTCCTAAATCGCCGACCACTACGAAGTAGGTGATGCAAGTGCCAACCAGATAGCCGATAATGCAAAGTTCGGCAAGCAGTTTTCCAGATGGCCCGAATGCATGGAGACCGAGAAATTCGAAACTTTTGCGACGTGTCAGCAGCGAACATTTGATTAAATAGTGGCAGCAGATACGCGTTATCCAGTTGCTTATTATTAGCAAAACAATGGCCAGTACAATACCGCACTTCTGGAAGCAAAACGGCATTGCTAAAATGCCTACTCCAATAATGCTGTTTGCCAGCGTCATTACATGTCCAGTGTGTGAAAACATTTTTGCCCACTTCCTTCGACAGGTCGTGGATACACTGGCTTAGTTAATAGATAAACACCAGAGGTTCGTCGTTCCCACTTTCACTATTCAAGCGTCGAGAGATGAGCTAATAATTCGCGCAAAAGCTTATTTGTCCAGCTTTGGCTGTTGAAAAGACGTGGGCGCGTGTGTATCATACAAGTGTTTGTTGCTAAATATGTGAATAAAGACAAAAAGTGGTAGGCAGTTCATTGTAAATGCGTGTACGTAGGAAATCACTTACCATGAAGACTGAAAGATTAGATAAAAAACACTTGCAATGTTAATTATGGTAAATGTTTAGATTAGTAATATTCTGTACAAAACTAAGGCGTGATTTCCTATTAATTATTCTTTTTTAAAGCTGTTGTGCAAAATTGTATTAAAAAGTAAAAATAATAATTTTTGTGCATTTTACAGGCGGCCAAACAAAAATAAACAACGTCAGCAGGTGCATCATTAAATAAACAGTACAAACATATGAACTGGAGGTGAAAAACATCGATTTTCGGGTGCATTGATGTTTTCGATGTTTTTAATAAAAAACATCGATGTTTCGATGCATTGAAGAAAACATTCGTTACTTTTTAAACATGCCTTATTTTGTTATTGTAATTTTTTTTTTTTAATATATACCAGTTTGTCTACGACTGTAATGTTTTAAACGTGCTTTATTTTTGATTGAGATCATTATTTTTGTTTATAAATAAAAGTTTGTCTACAACTGTAGAGCTAAGTAAGGTCCTTCTATCCGAAACGACTTGACCAGCTTTACTAAAAACTCTCTCCGACTCACAGGAGGACGCCCTCATTGGCTTTCGACGTCCGAAGTTGTTAGTCCAACAAATGAAAAGTGTCTAAAATTGAACGTTTGATTTAGTGCAAAGGACTAAATCAGGCACATGTATTCTGCTGCAAGTGTTTAACGTGGTAGTGCAAATTTGTTAATTGTCGACCGTCTTTATAAACATACCGCAATAAATACAAATGGTTTATCGCTTGTTTTTTTGTAGTGATCCCACACTACCGATGTCTCCCGCTTTCGCTTTGGAGTTGCCTCGTTTTCAGTCCCCAATCCTGTCCCTACAAATAATAAATGCGCTATAAATGGGTAAGTATGTGTTGGAAGTGTAGTCACAACTGCCGCCCACATTGATATAAAAGCTTATGCTTCTATTTGGATTAATACTTACTTTTTGGGTGTTTCTCCACAATTCCTTAGTCGTCTACGGTTTCAGCCAACACCACCAAATAAAAACCCTAAATATTAACTAAGTATTATTTATTTATAAGAAATATAATACAGATTTGTACTTACAATTCCTCTTCTTGAATAATCAGGGATGTGTTTGAAAATCATCGATGTTGGCCTCTCCAACATCGATAATAGCGATGTTTTGGAAGCATCGATTACATCGATGTTAGCATCGATGTTTCTCCACCTCTAGTACAAATGTAAGACAGACTTAAGGGGCCCAACAAAGTGTTTGTTTGAAGAAGTGTAGCGCCATCTACCGTTAAAATTTTAGGGAGCTGTCCACTCTTGTCTATGGCGACATATGAGCTCATTTCGGGTATCTTTTATATTGACATAGTCCAATTGCTTGTACAACTGCACGGCACACTGGGACAGTCACTACTTATTATACTTTTTGCTTGTCTTCTTCTTTCCATTTTAGACGCAACTGCTCCACTTTTCGACGCACAAATGTCTTTTTAAATGACACCGTGTCCTGGCAACACTGTTTTCAGCGATATGGCAACCCTCCTTTCTGTGTTTCTTTCCGTTCTGTAAATTAGAAACGTCAAGATGGCTGAGGTAATTTTGCTTTAAAAATCGTTAAAAATATTAGACATCTTCGCTGTAAATTGTAGTAAAATTACGCCAAAATGTGCAGTGCAACTTTTTTCATATGTGAAATACGAATTTTTAGCAGTTTCTCATTGATTAAATGTATACAAGATATATCAATATAGTGTCTAACAATTGTTTTGTTTTTGTGCTATACAGCAACCTCAAGTTGATGAAATTAAGAAGAAGCGTACCTTCAAGAAGTTCACCTTCCGAGGTGTCGACTTGGACCAGCTATTGGATCTGCCCAAGTGAGTATTAATTGCAAACTGAATTTGCGGCGCTCTTGTCATGCATGGGTTAACCTAACTTTTGTGTTGCTATTTTAGCAACCAGTTGGTTGAGTTGATGCACAGTCGCGCTCGCAGGCGTTTCCAGCGTGGCCTGAAGCGCAAGCCATTGGCTCTGATCAAGAAGCTTCGCAAGGCCAAGAAGGAGGCTCCACCAAATGAGAAGCCTGAAATTGTCAAGACCCACTTGAGAAACATGATCATCGTGCCCGAGATGACCGGCTCCATCATCGGTGTCTACAATGGTAAAGACTTCGGTCAGGTGAGTAATCATGATCTTCGTGCCACTCACACAGCCTTTTGATATACTTCTTTGTCTTTGTTAAAGGTTGAAATCAAACCCGAAATGATTGGACACTACTTGGGTGAATTCGCGCTTACCTACAAACCCGTTAAGCACGGTAGACCCGGTATTGGTGCCACTCACAGCTCCAGATTTATTCCACTCAAGTAAAAGATTTACAGTTACGTGTGCGCTTTGCTTGGAATTTTTCTTACCAGCAATAAAATAAAGGAAATGTAATTTTTTTAAGATACAAATGTATCCCGTTTTATTTGCTGGAGTATGCAAAACGTATACCATAATAAGAAACTACAAGTAAGAAATATACAAATAATATTTATTTGGAACTCATATGTAGTCATATTGTCTACTGGACTCGAGTGTAAAAAACACAAAATTCGATTTCATAGCCGGTTGTAGCATGTTATCTTCGCCTGCGACTTTGGTTGTTTGCGACTACAACGCGGTCGTACGCTGTGTCCTTCATGCCACCGTAGGCGCGTGTCTGTGCTTGTTGCTGTAGATGTCCAACGCTGATGCTACCCGTCTTACTTCTTGCAGCACCCGCCATGCTGTCGTTTACCTCGGTCGAACCGTACGCGCTGTCTTTCACTTGAGAATCATTTTGTTGGCGATTAAAGTAGTGTACCGTCTGCTGCTGCTGCTGCTGTAGCTGCTGTTGTTGTTGCGGTTCTATTATAGAAGCATTTGCTGGCAACGAGATTTGTGCAAGCGATTGAAAAGCATTAGCTAAGCCCGTAAATGTTACGGATTTATTATTCTTAGTATTAGTATTTTTTACATGAGGATTACCATATCCATTTGACATTAGCGTATTGAAGAACGAGCTGCCATTTGGTGCATAACCGACTGTTTGTTGCTGTTGCTGAAGTTGATTGTTATTTGCAAAGAAGCCATTGCGACCACCATTGAGACTGCTGTCTATAGCCGGCGTGCTTGCGAACATGGCCGCCTTTAATGAGTCTGATTTCGAACGTTGCAATATGCTTTTTGTGGCAATGACATTTAGGCCACCGGTGCCGACACCAATTGTATTTTTAGTAGGCGGAAAATTCGGAATATTATTGGCGGTTAGTAAGCTAACGTTGCTTAGCGATTGGTTTATATAGCGCACATCAGCCTGGTTGTGCTCACCTAGGCGGCTTATATCCAAATCAAGTGAGTTGTACATTTGCAAATTGCTCGCAAGCATATCTTGTCGCGAACCGAGTGTAAGCAAACTGTCCGCGTTATTCATGGTCGAAGCAGTACTGTAGTTTGAAGGACTGGCGGAATTTGCGTATGGTCCATTTACAACGCCCATCACACTTGGCCCCTGTTGCAGTGTACCTGTGCGTGGATCAAAGTGCTTCTGGGCGGCATCTTTAAGGGTTGTCTTTATGTCTTTAGGTTTATCCATTTGTGGCTTACGAATCGAGGAAATGTGTCCGGCAACAGGTTCGCGTGATAGCGATGAAGATGGCGACGCTGAATTGGTCTCTTCGTTCTCCTCCTGAGTAGAATTGAAATTATGTGCACGTTCATAAAAACAAATTTAATTTTTAAATTTCTTTGAGACTTACCTCATCTTCTTCGGCAATGATCGATGACTCAATCCAATCTTTGATGCGATTCTTTTTTTGCTGACGATCGACATTGGTCTCAATGCCACAATCGGCCAGTGTATATAAAAGACGATTTTTCTCGTCAGGACTGCTATGAAACGAGTACATCGAAGGACATAATTCATCGGTTTCATATTCAGCCATCTCCTTTTCGGCGGTTTTTGCCAACCAGCGATCATCGAGGAACTTAGCCAAATCAGTCAGATTTTTTGGACGTCTGTCGGCGCGTGGCTCCAAGAATCGTCGGAACATGCGTTGTGCTCGTGAGGTTAGCAACTTAAACAGTTTTGGTGTGCGTCTTATGGGCAATACCATTGTGCCCTGCCAGGCCATGTAGCGCACATAGCGCGGATCATCGGAGGCGGCTTTTTGCCAGGGGAGACAGCCAGTCAAACACACAAAGATGACAATGCCGAATTGCCATACATCGTGACTGGGATCAGCTCTGTACAAAATTAAATCGAATGACCTTAATAACATTTTTCAACAATAATGATGAATCTTACTTGTAGGTCCCTTCCGGTTTTACCTGTTGAAAATATACAGAAATTTTCAAAATATATGTAAGTCAAGTTGTTTTTATTTATTTAAAGTATACTCACTTCTAATACTTCTGGTGGGCTATATGGCAGCCATTCGTTACGTCGCTCGACAACGGTGCCCGCCTGAAACGATTCACCGAAATCACACAGTTTGACTCGCGAGAAATCGGAGCGATAGATCAGTACATTATCCAATTTGATGTCACGATGTACAATGTCTCTGAAAGGAACATTGTTATGGTATATTATTTATTATTTAATTTTCACTCTTTTAGACCAATTCGTTCCAGAGATATAACGGCTTATTACCGTGGTTATATGTGGGCGTGGTTACGCCCATTTCAATATTGAATCTTGTTATACTCCATTCCAATATCATACATGCAAAGTTTCATTCTTGTAGGTAGTATGGTTCTTGAGATATAAGCGTTTCAAATTATTACTATATAGGGGCGTGGCCACGCCCATTTTTTTAATGTAGCTTCTTGAGGTTTGAGTCAGCTATATACACTCCAAATTTGGTGTTCCTATCTCAAAAGACAACCGAGATAAAACGAATTTTGTAAGTTTTTTCTCGAGGTTGCTTCAGTCATTTGCCCCTCACCCCTAAACTAAGTCCAAAAGGGGGAATACAAAATAAACTTGATCTGCGTAATGAAAAACAGAATCGAACTGCGAATAGATTTTGGTTCTATCTATTATAGTTTCCGAGATCGACGCGTTCATACAGACGGACGGACAGACGGACATGGCTAAATCGACTTCTCTTTCGATACTGATCAAGAATATATATACTTTGTATAGTCGGAAATGTCTCCTTTAAGGTGTTACATACATTGTCGATGCGCACAAAACTAATATACCCTTGTACCATAAGGTACAGGGTATAAAAATAAAACAAGAGGAAATTATTGAAAACATTTTTTGTCAGAAATAAATGTAGTAGAGTACCGGGTATCCGGATCAAAAAAAGTTTCTAAATCGACGATAAGAGCCGTTACGTATAAGTCCGGATAGTCCCATTTTTGGATAATCGATGTTAGGATAATCGGGATTCTACTGTAAGAAGCAATCCTTATAAAAAAATAAAACAAATGAAGCATGGAAAAAAAGTTTGTATAAATCACAGATTCCGGGATATGCTGCACTGCTTATCGTTATAATTTTGCGCTGAAGTTTGTAACAAACCAAAATATACGTTTCCGACCATACAAAGTACATAAATTCTTGATCATGACGACAAGACGAGTTGATTTAGCCTTTTCCGTCTGTCAGTTTACATATATACAATCTCCTCCCACAGTTTTGAAGTTATCAAGATGAAATTTTGCAGCGAGTCTTTTTTTTTGTGCGATGAATTCATTTGTCGGAACCCGCAATATCGGACCATTGGAACTGGTAGCCCCCAATAGGAAATGAAGAAGAAAAATGAACAAAAATGAAATTGTATTATGGAAAACTTTTTTGTTTTGAAAGATAGAGGGCTGACGTTTCCCAACTAGTAGTTTTACGTACCCCGACTAAATGTCTGAAAGTTTTATTGAGATCGGAATACTGGAAGTGGTACCTGCCATACAATATGAAAACGAGGAAGAGAAGCAAAATTTTTTCGTCTGTGTATGGAAATCATTTTTGTTTCTTAACCAATCGACTGGAAACTTTATAATTATGTTCTTGGGGAGGCATGAAAACGATCTTGATAAAAAACCAGTAAGGGAGCTATTTTCAGCTTTGCTGAAACGTATATATTCTTGCAAGCATTTTCTCAAGTATCCTTATTAGAAAATCTGTCTTAAAGTTTTTCCAATAAGAATCTAAGCGTTTATAAAGATAAAAGGGCGTAGCCCCGCCCCTTTTCCAATTTTTTAACAAATATATTGCAATCATTGTACACTTTATTTTGCGATCTTATATCTCATCGGCTTACAGAGAAATCACATTTTTAAGTTTTACTCTATATGGGCGGTGCCACGCCCTTATATCCGATTTGTACAAAACTTTGGAACATGGTCAAGGATTTATAAAAACGCGTAACTGCAAAGTTTTATCCGTTTATATTTAAGAACAAAAAAGTTTTTCTAGCAAAAACCGAATTTTTGACCGATTTTTCCTATGGGAGCTATATGCTATAGTTATCCGATCTTCACCAATTTTGCATTGTGTTTAAATGTATGTCCAAGATGTTCTTGTGCAAAAAATTGAGGCGATAGCTTTAAAAACAAGGTGTTTATTGAGCAAAAACCTTATTTTTGACCGATCGTTCCAATGGCAGCTATATGCTATTGTTATCCGATCATGCTGGATTTTACTTACAAACTGCCTGCAATTATAAGAAAATTTTCTGCGTTCTAATTCCTTCGATATCGTTTAAACTGAGCCCGCAGTTGATATTGAAACAGACGGACAGACAGACGGACAGACAGACAGACAGACGGACAGACAGACAGACGGACAGACAGACGGACATGGCTATATGAACTCGTCTCGTCGTGTTGACCAAGAATATATATACTTTATATAGTCGGAGATGTCTCCTTCTCTGCGTTGCAAACTTCACGACAAAGTTAATATACTCTTGCAAGAGTAAAAAATGGGCATGGCTACTCCCACTTTTAACAAAAATCAATAATTTGCATATCTCCGGTACCCATTGAGCAAAAACAATGAAAATTGGTATGTAGGCTATTAAGACAACGAGAAGTAATATTTAATCAAAAAAAGTGAGCGTGGCACAAAAAAGGGGTGTGAAGAGTATATAATCTTCAGTAAGGCTGAAGATAGCGTCCAGTAAGGATTAATAAGTTATTTACTAGACAAAAAGCTTCAATACTTACTTTGTGTGCATGTAATCTATGGCGGCGGCTATTTGTTTTGCTAGTCTTTTGCTGTAAACCTCGCCGACGCCTGTATCCGTCACATTCGACGTTAGATCACCTGAAATTTATGGCGTTAAGTAGTGTAAGTTACGCGATTGCCAATTTTTTTTACCCACCTAGCGGTGCATATTCCTGTGTAAATACGTAGAAGCCAGCCGTCTCGAATGCCACATCGTAGGTTGTCACAATGTTGCGGTGTATGCCCAGATGCAGGCCATAGTGGAATTCGCGATAGAAATCGCGTAGCGAAACATACGGTTTCGGCACTGCCTTTAGAACCATTTCCGTTTGCGAGCCACGATGCTCGACCAGTAGTATCTTGCCGAACCATCCTTCACCAACAATTTGTAATATATCAAATTCATCAACTAAATGAATCTGTCGAGAAGATGAGATAAATACAGGTTGGAATTTTTCATGAAGAGATTTAATAATTGGTACATGAATGTTTGCTCAAATCAACCGCATTTTCTTCAAGTTAACAGCACATGTTTTTTTCTATTATTTATTGGATTTTTGCCAACAATATTCAAAAAAAAAAAAAAAAAATTCCTTTGTCAAAACACATTTCATTAATGTATAATAAAAAACAACTAAATTGTTAGTTTCGTTTCTCTGCCGCAATTCAACTTTTCACAATCGATTTTTGTGCGCCTTTTCTAACGATTTGTGGCATTTTCTTACAATAATTATTTTTTTTTTAATGTGTGTTCATGCGAATTCGATGTTTTTCCGCTTTGACACCTAATAATTAAACATTCATAAACATAAACCACCTGTTTAGATTGTATCTGTCGATAGGTTGTGCAGCGTACGCGTGTTTGGGTTGAAAGAACGGACTTTGTAATGGCTTTGAGCGTTTCTGGTTTACATTAATCGAATTCAGAAATTGTGCATTTGTTTTTGTTAAAATTTTCGATTTGAAAACTGATAATTTATACTTGTGTTTGTTTATTGCATTGCATTTTCACAGAAGAAATATACATTTGTACTTTTTGTGCATTTTCCATAGAACAGCAATTCATAAAGTTTCAGAAAAAAATTTTACTGAATGAATTATTGTATGAAAAACACGGATACAAATATTAAGGATATTTGCATGAGAAGCAATAACTATTTGGTAAAAAACACGACTTAATCATCGAACGAAGAATTAGAAATACATTATGGAAATCGCCACAATGTCACACGTTTACTGATTTTTTTTAAATGTTTAATCACACCTTAAATAACATTATCTAATAGTTATTTAAAATTACCTTTTCCAATTCGAATTCGCGAATTTTGTGTATGTTCCCTCGTGGTCTCTTGGACATCTTTACATCAGCTGGCCTTGTGCATACGTAGATTTGTTTTTTACTTGTTTTTTTTTATTTGTTTTGTGATTTCGCAATTTAATTTTAGTTAACAACAAGAAAATAGCCTCAATTGAAAGACTTTTTGTAACTGCTTCTTCTTTCGATGTGTTTGGCTTGTGATTTTGTTAATGTTAGAACAGATGCATTTCAATACAATTTAGGACATAACTAGAATAACTTTGATGTCTAGCACAAGGACGATATTTAATTGAAATTTATTGCACGCATTACGACAACAAATCGTTGCACATTTCTTAGGAATCTATTGTCTATTAATTTATTTATTTCTTTTGTACGAATTTCGTTTCTGTTCTATTGTGAAATGATCGGCGCAGTTATGTATGTATCTAAAGAAAGAAAATGAAGAAATGCCGGGACATGAATGACAGACAATGTTTTATGTCGGCGAACACAAACATTGCAAGAAAGGAAAATGGCGTGCCGACAATGATAAATTTATATAAAAATTTTCTTTGTAAAACAATAAAAGGCGCGCGTATTTATTTTTAGCGTGCAAGCGTAAGCGTGACACAAGATCGTGAGCGCGTGAGTAGGAATGACCGAGTGGGTAGAGAGCGAGAGTGCGCATTCAATATGAGTTACAGTAAATTTGTATGTTTTCATTCTTGTTTATGTTCTTTTTTATTTTATTTTCTTAATTTTTTTTTTTTTTTGCGTTTAATTTGTTGTTTTTGTGTTAAGACAATTTACTGCATTCAACTTCCGGGTTGTTTTAACTTTTGATGCCTTAAAAAAATATTATTACGCCGGCGACATTTATTTATGATGTCTAGCAAAATTGTTGTTGTTTTTAAGCAAACAAAAAAAAAAAACAAGAATTTCTGTTAAATTAACTTGTAAGAAAATGTACGTGAATTTGATTGAAGTTCAATGCAATTTGCATGCAATTTTATTCTATTCTGTTTTTATTTTTAGCACAGTGTAGTTTTTAAGTGTTTTGTTCATTAGTTGTTGTTGTTGTTGCTGTTGCTGTCGTTGTCATTTTTGTGTTTATTGTGTTTTTTTTTCGGGTTTTTGTTTTTGTTTGTGCGCTCAAATTGAACAATGCAGTTTTGCCGTTCCGTCTGGGCGTAAACATTTATTCTTAATACTTTTATACAAAAATGTTGCCACATGTAATATAAAAATGTACACAGTGAGCGTCTTTACCCCAGGCCAACTCATACCCGGCTCGACCCGTCCCACAACACTTGATCATGACACGCACTGTCTGCAGCCGCCGACCGACACCGTCGCCTGCCAAAAAATTAACGAAACACTTTGATTTTTCGTTCACTTTTGCACCGAAACCGCAACAAAATTAACAAAAAATAAAAAAAAAAACAACAAGAAAACAAAAAATAAAAGAAAAAAATTAAATATTTATTGCGCCACGACACGACTCTTATATAAAATCAAAATGAAATTATGTGAAATTTGCAGAATTTGTACATGTTCATTCTTAATATTTAATTGCACATTTACATATATTTAAATTTATTTATAAATTGTTAAAGTTGTTGGATTTCCAAATGTTTGATAGTTTTAATTGCACTCATTTTATATCTTGCTTTTTTTACCGTTTTGGTAGTTGTTGCAAAACTGTTTTGTATCTTTTGCCCTGTTTTTTTGTTAATTTGTCGTTCTCTATTTTTAAATGCGTTTCGACGTCGACGACATTCGCGTAGTTTTCTTCTGGCTTAGTGGATTTTTCATGTCCGCATCTGATGAAAATCCGTTAGCAACTGCGAGTGTTTCTCTCGGGCCCAAACACACACCAACGAAACGAAAAGAAAATGTATGAAAAGAAAATATTTAAAAAAAGATCTTGTTGATTGTTGTTCTTTGTCGTTATTTAGTTTTCGCTTTTCGCTTCTTTTATTTCATTATTTGTTCGGTTTTGTTCTTTCGGCGCGTGCAAAGTAAAGGCACGAAAAATGCCGAAAAGCATAGAAAGCGCGACCTCCCCCATGAACAACAAAGTTAATTACTAATTTGGCGTCGATTTTATTTTTTTTTGGCTATCGAAATTTTTTTGTTTTTCAAACAATATTGGCCGCGTTTCTATTCTGCAAGGCATGAGCAATCATATTCTTGGTTTCGATGAGTAATGAGAACTTTTGCTCTCGTTTTTCGTGCTTATGTTTTTTTTTTTCTAAGCTAGACGCTCGACCAGACGTTGCTCGACTAATGTACATATACATATGTATGTGTAATATCGTAAATATACGGAATAAATAATTTTTTATTTGAACCGCAAATATTTTCGAGGCGCACGCATCTATTTTCTCAATGAATGATTTATCAATTGGTTGCTGATTGATTTATTTAATAAGATTATACTTATTTAATGTTGTATTTAGAAAGCCATTTTTTTTAACAAAAACTTAAAAGCGTATGAAAAACAATTGTTGTTATATAAAATAATAAATTGTTGTAAAACAATTTCAGGCTGTTTTAAGTTCTCAAACGATAATTCGATTTATATTTTATTTAATGAAAAATAGAAGCAGAACTTCAATGATTTCATCAGATTTAAGGATGTCTATAGTAAAAAAACAAATATTTCAATTATACTTTAATTTTGGTATAGAATATCTAACACCGCTTAAATTTTTTAATTGGAAACAAAAATGTGTTCGTGATGCAAAACCAATAAATTAATTACACTGGCAGACAAAAAATAAAAAGCGGCAATTTGCTTAAAATTTTGGTGGTACACGAGCCAAGTTGACCTCAAATTCCGATTCCGCGTGTTGAAATCCTTAAGGTTAGGTGCGTTTGATCAAAAGTACACGAAAATTTTTATTTTTTGTGTGCTAGCGTATTTTTTCACTTTTTCACTTTTTTAATTTTTAAAGAACACTAATTAACAGCCTCTGTTAGAAAACACTGCTTTAACAGACAGCGTCAGCTCTTAGCAGCTGTAGGCTCATGCACTTCTTCAGCAGGAAACCATGAATGTATACACGCACACACACACACACTTACATAAAGTAACTTAAATTGGCTGTTTCCGCTTTTGGCGTTTCCTTGGCGCATGCGCCTTTTTCGTACAAATAACTTTTAGCTTTGCATTAACAAAAAAAGGAAAAAAGTTACGTGCTTGACATCATTTATGGTCGGTGGGAATGTCAATATGAGAGTGTGTGTGACTGTTGTGTGTGTGTGGGTGTGTATTTGCTTGTTGCTTTATGTCGCAGTTGCAACCACTTGTCGCTGGCTATAAAAGTCGCTGTTGGCTGAGTTTCTTCTGCATACTTTCAAATGACACCGTTAGTGTCAAACCGTTCTTCTGTTTAAAAATTCCATTTCATATTTGTGAAAATAAAAGGAAATTATTGTTATTTTGTTATCATTAATAACGTTAAATTCTTGGCCTAAATTCAATGTGTGAAATTTGGCGAATTTTATGCATTTTATTGCTTTGTGTTCGACTATTTTAAAGTGTTATTTAAAACTATTATTGTATTATTAAATGAAACGCAGAAAATGCAACAAAAATAGTTAAATTTTAAACTTTTGAAATTCAAGGTAAATGTAAAAAAATTTATTGTACATCGATATATGTGTGTGAGTGTGGTAAATTAAAACAAAAATGTATATCGAATTACTTTTCAAGTTGAATTAAAATATTGACTGGTTGCGTTACAAATGCATAAAATAAACGTGGTAACAAAAGTCAAACAGTTTCAGGTAACAAAATTTACCCTTTCATTGTAAATTAAGCTTATTTGACCAAATGGGCCAAGTTGAAAAACGAGTTTGACGTTCAGCGCATTGATTTAAATTCGTTTAACTAATTGTATGCAACATACGAACTTTTATAGCGCTTAAAATGCATTTAGTCGTTTATCACAGATTTTAACCGTGCCTCAGCAGTGACCAGTCTGACTGCGCGAGTTGAAATGTTACTTTTGTAAATCAGTTGTGTTTCGGTCGAAGAGCGCGTCAGTACGTTTTGTGTTTTACTCAAGTGGCTTTCTCTCGTTAACTTTTAGTTGTAGTTATTTAAATAATTGTTTTAATAAATTCAAGTGTTTATTGAGTATGTGTTGGGCGTAGGTATCTGCAAGCAGTACAGAAATATGTCTAATATACATTATTCGAGCGTTGCTACAGGTAAATTATTTGAGGCATTTTAGTTTTTAATGAAGTGAGTTAAGTTAGACGACAAAATTGAATTATATGTTTTTGAATAAGTTTTTCATACATTTGATAAAACATTTTTTGTAGTATTTTTAAAACCATTAAGAAACAACGCTGATTTAAACAATATTTAGCTTGGTGAAGAAGGTTATTTTTTGGAAAAGATTTGTATTCAAACTTTGCATTCTCATATTCGATAAATTACAATACTAAAAGAGAAATTTAGATCATTGGAGTTATTATTATAATTTTAATAGTAATGTATAACTTACTCTCTGTTGGGCAAGCAGCAGGCAGATCGCACAATCAAAAACATATTTGATAATATTATAATCAAATCGACTACATTACCCGAAATAATTTTTAAAATTATAAAAATGTAGATTTTTCGTGAAGTTGAACCTCTTCAAAATCAGCCTAATTGTTTAATTGAGTTTAGTGAGTCGTCATCGAGGCAATTATGAGTAATTGAAGAATGCTTGCGTGCTGTGCACAAACGCACATCAAAAGCTTGCACAACAAATGCCAAAGCGTAAAAAAGTATCTTTTATAATCATACTGACAGATGAAATCAGTTTTTTCGCTCATTCGTTTTAATTAGTCTAATAGTATTTCCGACGTTTTCATTGGCTTTGCTTATCTTTGGGCACAATTTGTAAAAAAAGAAAAATTTTAAATAATTATTATATAAAACCCACAAAGCGTTCAAGCTGACGTAGAGAATGCTATAAAAAGCTATAGAGCACAATGCGGTTAAGTTATTTTTTCAATAAAAAAATAAAAAAAAAAAAATTAATAAAAACGAAACGAAAACCTTTTGTGCTTCTATTTTGTATCGCCCAACCTGTCGTATACGTCATGTGTGCCGCACTTGAGTAATTGTGGTGAGCACGTGTGTAAAATAGACAAACAGGTTTCAAGTGCTATCACTGATTTAATGTTCCATTCAGTTTTGAATATTTCCGTTTTTTGTTTGCCTGTTTTTTTGTTGTTGTTGGATGAGATGACTTTTGATTTCTCTTGTTGTTGTCAATTAACAAAGTCAGGCTAAGTACTTTCATGTTTGTGATTTATATTTCAGTGACGAGGGTTAAATTAAATGTATGTTAATAATAATTTCCTCAATGTCTGTCGTCTTCAGATTTAGCGTGCGGCGACGACGACGTAGAAAAGGACATCGCTACGGCGGCGATGTCACCGACCAGCGGATCGACAGCTAAGACGCCAACAGCACGCGACAGCGATAACGGTAACGCAGATCAGCGTGAAACATGGAGTGGCAAAGTCGATTTTTTATTGTCGGTTATTGGATTCGCCGTCGATTTAGCAAACGTCTGGAGATTTCCTTATTTGTGTTACAAAAATGGCGGTGGTAAGCACAATTGTAATAACGTTCAAACTATAAAATTATGAAAAATAATCGGACAAAACTCTTTCGTTTTAATTATAAAACAAACAAAATGTATTTTCATATAGTTTTATTAGTTTTAAAATAAGTTTATTTATTTATTTATTTCTTATATCAGAGAAAGATAAGTGAATACTTGACACGACTTGCATTCTGTTGTTAAGAAGAGTCAGAGCATATTTCTAAGATTAAAATTTTAGTTGTCAAATGTCTATATGTTTTGTTCCACCTGTGTATTTTCAAATGTGACCCTATTAAATGGGTTTTTATTCATTATTTGTTATTTATTCTTAGATCATCTGCTCTGCCTTCATACTATTAAATCCTTCCTACCCTTTTGATTCGCCCTGTAGCCGGTTCTCTTTCAGACATTCACTGTTTCAACTATTTCTTTGCCTCTGAAACGCAGTAATATTTTAATATCATCATCAAATGTAATATATTAACGCGAAAACTTATTAGGATTGTGATGAAAGCCATGGAAATAAGTCATTTAAGTGACCGACCGATGACGTGACTATTATATTGTCACATTATTTTTCATATCCAATTGAATAAAATTTCACCTAAGTGAAATCAAGCTTATAACGCACACAAGTCACAGGTCATAGGTTAACAATTAATGCTGCCCAATCTTAGGAACACAAAAAAAAGAAGCTGTTTAGCCAATTAGAGCACAAGTTTAGTGATTTATGCGCATCAACACGCCTCATTTGATGCCAAAGCAATGTCATGAATCAACTTAACGCCAATGACGGCAATGACAATGAGCGTTTTTGTCGCTTTTTTAACACTTTATTTCCATTATTTATATTCTTTTTCTTCTTTTTTGTAATACTACAAGCCTAAAATGTGTGTGTGTGTGCTCGAAATGAGGGTGTGCGTAAATGAGCGTCGCTATTAACTTTGACTACTTTGAAAGAAGAAAAGAACAAAAAAAAAAAAAAAATTACCGGCAGTAGCCACTTTTGTTGGCTGCCGCCTCAGTACATTCTGACAGGCTGCCACTTGATGCGCGTACGCAACGCCATCATTCAAAACAATTTCAAAGTTAAGTGCTTCTGTATGACAACTAAATCTGGCAGTCATAATCGCATTTGGCATTCGTAAGTATGTGTGGTGTGGGTAAGTGTATAACATAAGAGTGTGTGTGTGTGTTTGTTTATGCATGTGTGTGTCAACGAAGAAGAAGTGTCTAAGTGGTTGACTGCTCTTTCGTTCGTTGGCCCGTGACTTCCGCGACGTAAAGGATTTCTTCTATGACTATTTTTTGTTTTTTGTTTTTTTTTTTTGCTTCTCGTCTACATCTTCACTTTATTGTGCTTATGACAAAGAAATGAGCACAACAAAAAATAAAGAAAGAACAAAAAATAAAAAAAGAAATGTGAATCATATTGTTAGCAATTCATGTGCGACACACGTTTTTATATGTGGTGGCACTAAAGCTTTCAAATGATTTCTCATATATGATGCGATTAACGATTTGACTTTTTTTTCTGCTGCTTTTTTTTTTATTAATACTTATTTTCTTTGCCTTCTTCGTCGCCGCTTACCACAATTTCTTAGCACTTATGTGTGTTTTGCAGCTATTGCGTGCAGGAAGTTATTTCATTATTTTAAAAGTATATTTTCATACGCTTGATTGCGCACAATCAACGTTTAAGCTTCTATGCTGGCCACAGCGCTTTGGTTGTAATAACTAAGCCGCTAAGTCCATGACAACATGGCCATGATAGCGTACTTCTAAGCTTGGCAACAGTGGCAGTTCACACAAGTACATACCTTTAAATAGTATCTGAAAAAAAAAAAATAAAGATGAAAAAAAAATTGTGCTTATTGCTTTTTAATGCCAGCTTAAGTGACTTTGGTTTTCATATTCTGTTGCATACTTACAGGCTGTAAAATTTGTGCGTTTCAGTATGAGTAATATTAAATAAATGTTCTACAGTCGATGATTTCGATATATTTTGTGCATGTATATAACTTGATTTTCATTTGTATTTCTTACTGCATTAACATTGCGAAAAAATACAAACTAAAAGTCGTAAAAAATGAGTTAAGAGTGGTAAAATAGAAATTCAAGTAATACGTTTTAAAATAATAATTTCTAAAAATAGCACAGTTCCAACAAAAAAAAAAAAAAAAACCAAAAAGCTATCGTTTGTATTAGACACACAAATTTTATTTGTTATGACGTCACAGTTTCACATATAGAATATGAATGCGGATCCCACTTCAATGACTTATAAACACATGCATACCTATCGAACTAATACAAAAGCGCCAAAGTAAGCCAATCAATTGAAGCCACACACACTTGACACATACACATGTACACACCTATACAAATTGTAGTCGACACCAACACTTGAGCATATTTACTAAGTGGTTGACTGGCGTTGACGCCTGTTGCCTTTGGCATATTATTGTCGACACTAAAGATTGTGCTGATGATGTTGCTGGTGTTGACAATGCCACTTCACCCAAAAAAAGCAACACAAATGAAATAAAAAGAGACAAAAACTGTCAATATTGTCTTTGATGTCTACCTTAATTTTATTTTTGAAATTTAATTTACATAGACATCTACACAATAGCCTCTCTACACAATTATGTATGTATGTATGTATGTACGTATATAAGCTAGAAATTAGTACGATAGAGCAAGAATTGCAAGTGGGGCGAAAAAAGAGAGAACAAAAATCAATGTTATGCAAACCGGAAATGCCATTAAGCGTGCGGAAATTATAACTTCACTTGCATAAATGTAAAATTATACTTTGTCTGTACGAACCAAACGAACTTCACTCTAAGCATCGTTAGAACTTTTAACAGCTACAACAATGTACTTACGGACAGTTATACGCTGTGCGGCAGTTTTGTCTCTGCTCGGTTTGGTTCAGTTCGGTTCGTTCAGTCTTCATGATAATAGACTTAATCGAATCATTCAAGTTTCACTCATAGTCACTTCTCAATGTATCGATGACACTTTTTTATAATTTCGTCAGAGCGAACAATAACTGTCGGCGTTTCCATCGACAATAGACACATGCACATGGTAATAGATTCATTCTCCTTACATGAAGCAAGATAATTTAGTTGACTTTATAGTTAAAATATGTAAGCACATGTTTTGCTTTTACCATTCGGATCTGTTCTTCTACCGAATATAAATTAGTTTGCATAAATAACATTGAATACAGTTTATTTTAAGCAAAATAAGAGAACTTCCTATCCAAATAAATTGTTGTTAAAAATAGTTATTTTACAAAAAATGAACGATGTCAAAGTGAAGTGCAATTAAGTGTCGGCAAGGCTAACACATTTTGTTTTTCCTTTTTGCAAAACTTTGTTAAGTGTTGTGTGCAACAACTTTTCTCTTTAATATTCACTTATTAAAACGCTTTGATTTTATTTGTGTGCCTTTGATGGTGTTAGTAATAAGGCACATAAAAGTCCTTGAGCAACGGACAATGTCAATTTACTGTCGACTCGACCGTTGTCCTTGTTTCACATTTGCATTTTGCAGCATATCAATTTGAATCGATTGATTTTTTCTATGCTCAGCTCATAACATTATTCGTTGGCGACGTGTAAGAAATTGGTTTACATTGCTTGTCCATAAGAGTTGCTTAATTGCTGTTCAATAATTGTGTTAAAAAAAAAAAAAATAATAAATAAGAGTTGGCGCAAACCGTTACATTTTTGTTGCAAATTGCTTTTAAAAAGTTGCTTGAGTTTGAAACTCATTTTAGTGTATCTTTTTTTGTTTTTACATTCTTTATGGAGTGAACTTTGTCATAAAATTTATATGGGAGGAAGGAGATAAATTTGGACTCTTGAATTTTTTTGTGTACCACTGGAACTGGTATACCCAATACAAATTTAAGATAATAAAGGGAACATATTCTTTTTTATTTTCATATCCAAAGTATTTGTTGCAATACCACGGTACGACACAATAACCTACTGTGGAATTGTATACAAATATTTTAAATCCTTATATAGAACAAGACAGAAGATAGCTTTTTCTTGTTTCGGTTCAAGTTAAGCCATGAAATTTATTGTTTTTGCCATAAGAAATCAGGAAGTCTAATCCAGAAACTTTATTTTATATAAACATATAATAGAATATAGAATTACATGATATTGCTTTTGTAACATCTACATTCGGATATCTTGAGCTGATCTGCATCATTTGATATAAAAACTCATTGATCTCATTGATTATTTTTCACTTATTGCAGGCGCATTTCTCGTACCGTACTGCATTATGTTGCTGGTTGGCGGCATACCGCTATTCTACATGGAATTAGCTTTAGGTCAACATAATCGCAAAGGTGCAATAACATGTTGGGGGCGCTTGGTGCCACTTTTCAAGGGTAAGTATTGTAGAAATACAAAAATTGAGAATACTCAATGTCATTTCAAAAATCAAATTAGGCATCGGCTATGCTGTCGTATTGATAGCTTTCTATGTGGACTTCTATTACAATGTGATTATTGCTTGGTCATTGCGTTTCTTCTTTGCATCCTTTACAAATCATCTACCTTGGACATCATGCAACAATTTATGGAATACAGAGAATTGTAAACCGGTTCGTCAAAATTGGAATTTATTGCACATTTTTTATATTTTGGAATTACGACTTTGATTTGTTTACAGTTTGAGGTACAACTTGCAGCGCGTGCTTTGGCCAGCAATTTGACAGATTTTGGCGGCTTTGGCAATGAAACTTATTTAAATGGCAATGAGACGCACTTAAACGTTACTTTGACAACCTTAGCACCTACCGAGCGTTTTCAGTCTGCTGCCGCAGAGTATTTCAAGTAAGCCGTCATTATTTCATAGTCTGTTTTTTAATATACTTAGAATATTCGATATTCTTGTTTATTTCATAGCCGCTACATACTTGAATTGAATCGCAGCGAAGGCATACATGATTTGGGCGCCATTAAATGGGACATGGCGCTTTGCCTGCTGGTCGTATACTTGATTTGTTATTTTTCGCTATGGAAAGGCATAAGCACATCCGGCAAAGTCGTCTGGTTCACAGCACTTTTCCCTTATGCGGTGCTGTTGATTTTACTAATACGTGGCATAACACTGCCTGGTTCCGCCATGGGCATACAGTACTACTTGAATCCGAATTTCGATGCCATTTATAAAGCTGAAGTTTGGGTTGATGCAGCGACGCAGGTGTTTTTCTCATTAGGTCCGGGCTTCGGTGTGCTTTTGGCTTATGCTTCGTACAACAAATATCATAATAACGTTTACAAGTAATTAGAATATGTTCTTGTATCTGAAAGGAATACAAAATTGTTAAACTGTGCGTCTTTACAGAGATGCATTACTCACGAGCTTTATTAATTCAGCGACGAGTTTTGTTGCTGGCTTTGTGATATTCTCCGTTTTGGGTTACATGGCTCACACTTCGGGTCAGAACATTGAAGATGTCGCCACAGAGGGTCCTGGTTTGGTATTTGTGGTGTATCCTGCGGCAATAGCAACAATGCCAGGCAGCACATTTTGGGCTTTGATATTTTTCATGATGTTGTTGACACTTGGCTTGGATAGTTCGGTGAGTGTTGTGTGTGTTAACGTCTTTTGTACGATTTGTGTTAAAAATGAGTACTTTTTAAATTTCAGTTTGGCGGCTCAGAGGCAATAATTACCGCCCTAAGTGATGAATTTCCAATAATACGCAAAAATCGTGAACTATTTGTTGCCGGTCTCTTCTCGTTGTATTTCGTTGTCGGCTTGGCTAGTTGCACACAGGGTGGCTTTTACTTTTTTCAGCTGTTGGATCGCTATGCGGCCGGTTACTCCATATTGATTGCTGTGTTTTTTGAGGCTATTGCAGTCTCATGGATTTATGGTATGCATTATAAGTTAAAAAAAATTGAATTGTGTTATTATGTTGCTCTAACACTCACATACATATACACACATACAGGCGTTAATCGCTTTAGTGAAGATATACGCGACATGATTGGTTTTCCACCTGGTCTATATTGGCGCGTCTGTTGGCGTTTTGTGGCGCCAATATTTCTGCTCTTCATCATTGTTTATGGTCTAATTGGACACGAGCCATTGGTCTATGAGGATTACACGTATCCCGTTTGGGCCAATGTTTTGGGTTGGTGCATTGCCGGCTCCTCGGTGATATGTATACCAGGCATGGCCATATTCAAGTTATTAACAACGCCGGGCAGCCTAAAACAACGGCTACGTATACTGACAACACCATGGCGTGATCAGCAGATTGCCGTTAATGGCGTTACAACGGAGGTGACATTGGTTCGTCTAAACGATGCCAAGGATAAGGAGAGCGCCGAAGTTTGAGTTCGGCCAACTGCTAGATTTCAAATTTATTATGTATAAATTTGAAAGTTCACCAACAACTCGGTTAATATTTAACATAAACACCAACACACTTACACTGTATGCATGTAAGTTTATAGAATTAGTGCGACAAAAAAAAAAAATTCATTTTGATTTTGTACACAAAACAAACGAATGCAAATTTCATAGACAACGTACTTAGGTTTCGTTACGTAAGCAAAACTACTTCATTTCTCATGTGGAAAGTTGCGTTTTGCCGTTCGAAATCGTAAATTAATCTTATTACATAAGCTCGTTAGGTTAGAAAACTCAAGTCACTATTTAGCTTGTTCAAATCATAATTAGTTCAAAGTAGAGACAAAACTATCTAGTAAAACAGATAGATCTGTAACGTAATTGAAATAAATAACAACATAATACGTATAAATAATACAAAAATAAAATAAATAACAAAATGCTGTGTAGATAATATTTGTGAAAAACAAAAGTATTGTTAAAAAAAACTTTGTTTGTGCGAAATTAACTGTAAAGTGCTTTGTTCATTCGACGTTCATAATGCAAAAAGGAATTACTTAAACTTAAATATTTGAAAAAAATATAAATCATTAGAAAATATTGTATATAAATTGCGCGCAGTTCAAGCTTTAAATTTTATATTCGTGTAAATATTTTGACTTGGATTTCATCGAAATAGCAAAGGCGAAGAAAATTATCCAAACAAATATGAAAAAGTGCAGACATTTGCTCAAACAGCCATGAGCAAATGTTGTTGCAATTTATGAATCGAATATAAAAATTACTTTTAAGAACTTGTTAATGTTTAGTTTTAAAACGAATTTTTTCTTCACAGCCATGAAAAGATTTGTTAAGTTTTGCTTTAATATTTCAATTTACATAAGTCATATATCATAGTCATTTTCATATTCATATTTGTTCAAGTATAAGCTAATAGAAGGCATTTGTTACTAAAAATATAAAATCGTAATTGAAGCAAAGTTTGCAGCCATGAATTTTGCTTCATACACCGAAAATCTCCACCTTTATGGTTAATTTATTAAAATTTTTGTTTTATTTTCGAAATATTTAATAAATTCTTTTTAAGTTGAAAACTTAAAAAAAAGTAGAAAAGTGTCTTTTATTTTTCTTAAGCGGGTAAGAAATGCAATGTGCTTCTGAGCTTTGTCTGAGCTTTCTTGGTCATGCTTATGATAAAACATCTCACAAACTTGGCGAACATTTTGTGAGATATAAGAGGGTATAGAACTGATTTAAATGAAATAGCTTTCAATGTATTTCCAGGTTAGAAATGCTTTTGTGTATTGGAAATATAACCGAGCTTGTTGGAATTAAAAGCTTTTAGGCAAGGACTTATAGTGTTACATAACTATAGAACGCAATTTGTTTGCTGTATGTGTGTATTCTGGCGGTGCATACATATGACAAAGTAGCTGAGAAATGTTCTTGAATAAAGCTTCATCGGTTGGCAACTGTTGTATCTTAGAAATACAATGTACCCTATTTGTGAGGGAGGTCATTTAATTATGCATTTTGTTTTCTGCATCGAAGATTATTAACACTGTATTGAATTACTGTTCATGGTCACAATAATTAATGTCAACATTTCTGAGTATGAAAACTAAATATGTTTTTTTTTTCATAGAAATTTAATTGAAATTTTTGTTTTTCTGAGAGTTTGTACATGGTTTGCATTATGGAGTCTGACTTTATGGCCTGCACCATGTATATTGGGAAATGGTTACACATCAGCAGCATCGAATGTTAGTTTGTTTTGATTTTATTTTTTTTGATAGCCAAATAGAACATTTTTTAAAACCGCAAATTTATAATTTTCACTCTTGTTCAATTCGGACCTGATTATTTATGCCTTTAGCATTTTGTTCTAACTGCTGAAACATAAATAACAATTTTAGACATTTCCGTTTGTTAATTTTCAATGCAATGCACAATAAAGACCAATTAGGCATAGCTGTCGCACCCGCACATAAGCGCATGTTTTGCACATTTATCGGAAATTGGCGCTGTGACTTACGCCATTCGCAATTTGAAAACGCCAATTTGTGTATTTAATGTATGTGTGAAGCTTTAAATTTTACGCCACAAATAAATAAAAGTCATAATTAATTTTATTTGTAATTTTTATTTTACATTTATTTTTGTATTTTATAATAAACTCTTTCAATATTAAAATGAGTTTTAACATGCAAAAAACTGTATTTGTTTTAAAGTATTTAAAGAGAAAATGAAATGTTTTAAGCTCTCCGACAATTGAGTTGAAATAAAACGTTTGTTGTTTTATTTTTTGTATCTAAAAAGTTATTAAAATAATTTCTGAATTTTGATTTTGAAGTACATATATATGATTTTGTATATACTTCAGGACTATCAATACAGTGTCGGCAATGGTTATTTTTTGAAGCATTATTTTTGCGGAACATTGTTACATTACAATTAATATGCATTTTTGAGCTTATAAATGATTATATTTTTGTCTCAAGTTTAAAATACAGAAATAAGTTTATTTTCTTTATAGCATGGGATTATTAAAATTGTAATTTGGTTTTTTGTGAATTAAGTTTTCAAAATGTGCATTTATGTATTCGGTTATTAAAAGTGCCATTAATATTCAAGCTCAACAAATTCGGTTTACAGCATTTGTAGTTAAAAGACTTTGATTTGACTTTATTTGTTTCCTTTCAAGCTGTTTTTTAAGATAACTTTCGTTTTTCGTTGAAAACTGGTTCGATAAAATAAAAATTAACAATAACCTGCCTTCTGATGCAGTCATTAATTAATTGAAATTATAGGATGCAAATGCAATACAAAAATTGAGAACTCATAAATGGGAGTCGCTGAAAAGAACGAAGAAAGGTCTGATTTTTTTTATTTGAATAGCAGGAAGATGTTTCGGAACATTTGATTTCGATTTGTTTTGTTTAACTGTTTTATTTTTAATGTAACATTTGACATATTGACATAAAGAATTTAAATTGTTGTATTTGTTTGTATTCACATTTATATAATATTTTAAATAATCTCTTTGTTTACATTGAATATTTCATTTGTATATTGATTAATATATGTATTTCTTGAATTGAGTCTAATGCACTCCATGCACATTTCAATAATCCTCTTAACGTCTTTGACTTAAAAACGTATACAGCATTCAATTTGAGCTTTTATTGGCTTGTGTACAAATTAGCAAAAAATATTTTTATAAAAAAAAATAAATAATAATCGTCTTGATCAATTGAGAAGTACATGTGAATTTTCATTTTTGGAAAGTGACATGTGAACTGAAGTATGCACAAACACGTCGGTTGTCCAAGCAACTAATGCTCGCTTTTATTCTAACCTTGAAACTTTTGGAGTATCTCTGTTCATTAGAATCATAATCAATCGAAAAGCATATGATTTTGTTTGTCTGATTTGTGTCTGAATCCTTCTTAATTCTCGGAACGTTTTTTTCCATTAAGCAGGGTTTGGACATAAGCATGGGACGCGTTGATGTTAACCTAAAGTGTTCATTTGCAAATGTGCTAATTAAAGGCTAAAATTCCAGTACTTAAAATGAGCTCAGAATGCCAATGTTAATAAATTAGATTCATTATTTTTGATAACTCGGTAGCAACTTGTTAATTTGGCATGAAGTGTATTAAATGTACGACACAACCGAACTTAAAATTAAGTTTGTGTCGTTTTGAGATATTTTCAGTGTTTAAATCTTCTTAGTTTATACTTTTCAATGAAGAATTGCAAGTTTGCTTTTTGGATTTTGTTTTGCTTTATTTTTCATTTTGTTTGAGTTGTTTTGATCTCTTGTTTTATTTTGTTGTTACAAATTTGCAGGATGCTTGCATTTTCTTTTTGTTTTTCTTTTTCCATTTTGTGTGTGTTGTTTGTGTTATTTTCAGTGTTAATACGTGTTGATCTCTATATATTATTTTATGTATTTCTCAATGCAGTTTTGCAAGTTTTTGTTTTTTGTGTTTTTTTTTTTTTTTACTTTGGTTTTTGTCTTTTAACGCAAATGCATAATTGCTCTACCAACTACATACATAAATATATGTTTAGACATATGTATTATCTGTTAGGTATGTTCATATATATATATGTATTTGAACTATGTATTGGAATAATCTTCTTTAATGTGGTTTTTTGTTTTTTTTTTTCATCGTATGATTTTTGTATATTAGTTGTTTTTATTAGTATGTATGTATAAGTGTATCCTTTTGTATGGTTGCATTTGCATAAATAATTATTTGTTCTATGTACGTATGTGTGTATTTTGCTTTTGTTGTATTTTGAATATATGTATGTAAGCTTTGTATACGTAAATATTTTATATTTGATTTTTCGCTGTTGTTGCTAATTGATATGATTCTGTTAAAATGAGTTGTGTTGTGGTTGTTGTTGTTGTTGTCTTTACTTTGACAGTTACTGTATTTTTTTTTTTTTTTTTTTGTTTGTTAATATGTTGTTTTTTATATATATGTATGTATGTATATATATTGACGGCTGAGTGACATTTTG
Organism: Phortica okadai; assembly: GCA_034638295.1. Lineage (NCBI taxonomy): Eukaryota > Metazoa > Arthropoda > Insecta > Diptera > Drosophilidae > Phortica > Phortica okadai. Next base: position 14,267,110 of record CM067851.1, on the reverse strand, counting down.
ATATATTTTGTAATGACTTTTTTGTTGCAATAAATTAAGCCGTTTTAAGAAATATTTTGTTGTTTTAATTTGAATGTTTGGTGGTTTTTTGGGGGTTTAATGTTGTTTGTGCTATGTTCTTGCCCAAAATAAATTGGTTTCAATGCTTTTTTCATTTTCTTTTTCATTTTTTCCAAGCCTGTGTCAGATTCAAACATACTTATGTACATAAAATTTGGTCAGATAGTTTTTTTATTTCAGATATTTGATTTGTAGACTTTTCAATGGTTTTTTTTATATATGTAATTATGGCCATCATTGTTGGTTCGGATCGTCTAATTTCGACACCTTTGTAACTTTAAAATGTCGTAACCATCTGTGTCGATCATACGTGTATCAGTTTTATCAATAGTACAATCGTTTTCAATTTGAAAATATATGTATAAATTTTAAATTGCATATTTAAACTAACACCAGGCTTACATTTCATAACTAACAGTTTCGGTTCGTCGTTTACGCTCTCAAAGACACATTTTACAATTGACGCATGACTTATGACAATATTGCATGTTAAAACAATTTACAATAAAATGTATTTGGATTAAATGTTTTAAAATTAACAGCTAAGTACTTGTATGTGTTGAAATTTCGGTGGCATTTCATATATGTTAAGGTTGCATGAAAAACTCAACAATTGTTTATTATGTTATTTTTTTTTTTTTAATTTTTGTTTTTATAAATTTGTAATAATAATGAAATGACTGTTTTCGGAAAATTAAATTTTCGCGATAATGCACATTGTTGAATAAAATGCTTAATGATGAGTGTTGTTAGTGAATTGCTTTTATTTTTTTTTTTAATTTTTTTTTATATATCTTTAATAATAGTTTAACTGTTGAAGCTAACAATTCTAAATATTAAAAAAATAAAAATAATAATAAAAACTAATTAAAATAGTTTCAGCTTAACTTTTAGTGTTGCACCAATAGATTTTTATAAGAATTGATCTATGTTTAGCTTGCAGAGCTGAGTATAGTTTTAAAATATATATATTTGTTTTCTATATAAAGACTAATTAAATATAATTTACCTAAATGTAGTATTTCGTAGTAGACTTAATTATGTATTTAATTAAAATAACCATTTTTAACTTAACTGAAAGTTCTTGTTGTTTTTTTTTTTGTTTATAGAAGTAAACTTTAGTGTGTGTGAGTGTGTATATCAACAATTTCTTCTACGAAGTCCTTTTCCATTGGGTATCCGTGTGCTTAGGTCTGTTGTATAGAACTTAAAAATGCCGGATCAACTGATGCAACTTTGGCGGTCAAAAATGCATGCATACAGAACAGCAAACTCTGAAGAACTTGACATTCTAATTCCTATTAAGAGAATTTCATAGTTTTAAAACGAGAAGAAACATTTCAATGAAAATAATTAAAAAGTAGATATATTTGTATGTGTATTTCGTTGAAGAAATTTTCGCAAAAAATACAAACTTTGACTTAAGCTAAATATTTATTAATGAAAATGTGTGTAACTCATTTGTCTTCGAAATTCCAAAGAATTCTCGTTAAGTCTTAAACTTTTGTTTGTGTGCGTAATGAAAATGCCGAACTCATGCAACAATTTGGTCTGAACGTATTATGCAGCAATATGAGATAACAAAGTGCTGTAGACTGGGAGTTGGTTCGACAAAAACTCATTAAATCTTGTCTTTTGCAGCATAAATAGCTTGTGATTGAAATTAGTTTTTGGACATTCACTTAACTGGAATGCCAACCAGAAACTCAGTTGGTTTTTGTTTTGTGTTTTTATTTATTTTTCTTTTCCGATTTTTGTTTTTGTGTTTTACCATTTTTGTTATTTACTTACTTTTGTTTCAATAGCACGCGTCTCATGATCCTGAAAGTGCAGTTTCAATTTTGATTTGCCATCGTCGCTTGAACCGCGCAACTGTGAAAATTTGTAATGCCAAACAATGGCTGAGTCAGCGCCCTCGGCAAGCGAAAAACCAGACTGCCAGTCCAACGTCAGACCGCCACTTTTACCATGATGCGATACGGCGAAAGTTTTACGCTGTTTTACAATAAAATGCCAAAAGAGGCGCGCAAAAAATAACAACAAAAAGACATAGAAGAATGAGTGAAAGCCAAGTGTACATTTTTATAGTTTTTAAGTATGAAAATCATTATTATAATAATAAAAGTTAAGTCGTGTTCAAAGTATAATGAACGAAATATTAAAAAACAAAAAAAAGTATAGCTATATAATTTTTTAAGTACATATTTATGTAGCACTCAGCTTCTGTGGACCTACTTCCCAAGTAGCTGGTAAGTGCCTACAAACATTGACTCATTCGCAAATTAAGTGCACGCTGGTTGTTTGTGTTGGTTGTGCTTTGTTGGCTTGCTGCCATTTGAGGTGCAACGATTAATAAAATGGCAGCGCAACAAAAAAGAATAAAGCAAACCACTTGCCATAGAAACAAAATAACGATATAATACTTGAAGTCAGATAGGGTTTTTATTATTTAAATTGCTACTCACATTACTGAAATAAAATAAAAAAAAAAATAATACAAATAACAACTATTTAGTAATCATAAACATTGTTAAATATTTATAAGCAAATTAAATTTTCAATTCATTGAATTTACTTGTTTAAAATTAAACTCAACGTGTTTGCATTCTTTGTTTTGTAAACAGCAACCAATATAATTCATACGCCTCGTTGCACACATCCAATCAATTAACGCAAATCATGACCAAGAACATAATATTGATTACTCAATTATGCATAATCAGGTGAGATTCAATTTGGTCAACAAGAAATGTGCACATTAATTATTTGATTTTTATAGTTGACTGGATTGCAAGCCATGGTTGAAGGCTACGTTATCAAGTGAAGTACACATAATGTAGAAAAACATGAGTTTTATGTGAGTATCGTAGGATTATCATAATCTTCTACAGAGCATTTTGTCATTAAGGAGCGATTTGTGTGGTCATAAGGGTTTTAAAAATTTATGTCAGGAAATAATCTGAATTGAATTGTGAAAATTTTTAAGTCATTGTAAATAAATAAAAAATGGAATTGTACTTTAATTTAAAGAAAAAAAAGTAATGGTTTAAATGAAAGATGAAAGACATCAGCATCTAAATAATAACCCATTTTTTCATGTCTTTCTTATTCTTGCACCGGCTGCAAAACACGTATAATAGAGAAACTTTTATTGCCTGCTGAGCTACAGCTTATTTACTTTTGTATTAAAAAAAATATGCTCAAAGTTGCATTAAATACTTCGTTAAAACGTGACCTTTGTGTGCTTTATAAGAAAATCTATAAAAAAGTTTTTATGACTTTATTTTGAAGACTTTTAATTGTATTCACAACAGGATTATTGTGCAACAAATCGGTTGCTATTCAACAGTTTTTTTTCGGACAAATTGAGCTTTCAAATTGCAACTTTAATGCGAGCAAATTACTTCCCAAAGTCTTATAGTTTGTTTTTGAAAATGATTATCTTCGTTTGTGCTGAAATCAAGCGTGAAGTTGCAGAGTGCACGTCACTGATTTCTAACACGAAATGTTTATCGATTTGCTCATGTTTACTCATTCTGTTGCCGCCTTAGTTGTAACATAAGCTCTTAGCGGTCAGTGACTTCTCACATTGTGCTTGAACAACTTCTTAGACTTTGGTGTGTATTTGCGTGTTTCGTATGCGAAATGCTTCTCAGTATTTTTATATATTTATTTTTTTCACTGGTCAAGGATTTGTCGTACATATTTGGTAACTTTTCTTGTTGCTGCGGTTACAAAGTGTATGTTGCTGTTGCATGTTTCATTTTATTTTTATCAAAATGTTTCACTTGATGTTCGTTAGACGCAAGTTGTGGCGTGGATTCACTCTACCTTAGTGACTTTAATTTGAGTACGCACTAGTGTTTCAAAAACAAAACCAAATTCTTAACTTTTATATTTTTGTTACACAAAAAAAAAAAAAAAACAAAGTTAACATACGTGAAAAGTATAAAAATGCGAAATGTTATTGACTTTACTCGAAAACAATTTTAATAAATGTGTTAAAAATGTTGAAAAACAAAATATTTTTCGATTTGTAATTTGTTTTTTATTTGAATTAATCTAAACCTTCAACCTCCAAGGAATTTCTTTGATGTAATATGCGTTTTAGTATGATTTATATGCCTTTTGTTTTATTATTCCGTTGTGTTTGTGGAAAGACTTGATTGCCAAATAACAAAGCCTTCTGTGCGCTGTGCCCATAATCTGTGCCATACATTATAGTGCGTGACATGAAGTTCTAATTTTTACAAGTAACGAAGTTTTTGGCAACAATTTATTGGAGAATAAGCAACATTTAAAATTGGAACTTTTGCCTTTGATATGAGGAAGTCGATGTTTTTGTCAACATTTTTTGTTCATAACTTTTAAAGAAAATTTATTGGATTTGATTATTTATATAAATTTGCAAAGTTATGATTGTTCAATATGTATTGACTCAAATTGTATTAGTTCAATCAAAGCTAGGTTCAAGCAGACTTAAACATGGCATCAAATTAATGTGATATTTTAAATATTACATTTCTATATATAATATAAAACCGTTCTATAGTTGAAGCTAACTTTCTTCTAGCTGAAGATGCCTTTTTTTAATGTCAAGCTTCAAATTTCAAGACAAAGTTAGAATTGTACAAATATCTAGATTCCTAAGCAGCAAATTACTTGAACTAAAATCAAGAGTTACTTGAAATATTGAATCGAATAGATGAAGTAAAAGAAAATCCTACAAGAACTTTGACACACCTCCCTTCATTTTAGTGTACAAATAACATGCTTCGAATGTATCGCACTACGTATAATTGTTAACTTTTGCCGCCGTGAATATCGATTTACGAGTATATACAGATACAAGTACCATGACCTTACCATATTAAATTCGAAACTTGATGGCGCAAGTATACAAATCAGCTGTATTAAGTATCTGTGTAGGTAAGTTTGTTCACACCAATGCGTGAGTATTTGCCTTGGTAACCGTGTGTCAAAACTTTTCAGGCAAGGTTACATTGAAAATAATTGCATGGCAACATGCAAAATTATAAAAGAATGAAATCCCAAGCGTGAAAATGACAAGTAAAATTTCAATGACAAAAATGAAAGCAAAGTTGACAGTTGAGTAGACAATAAACGTCAAATCGCACGCATGTACACATATATCATGTCATTTGAGTGGCTACAGAAACTTGTGTCACATTACATATTATGATTGGCACTTGAATGCAACTTTGATGATATTTTATATGAAAATTACAAATCAATACTCAAATACTTATTCAAAATGAAAGTGTACTTGATTGTTTGTGCATACTTACGCCTAATTTGATGACGCTGGTCACTATTGCCGCATTCCAACTGTTCTCGATGCGTAGCAGTTCCTGTCGCGTTTCAACGCTCAAATAACGCGGTTCATGGCCCGAACTTTGAAGCAAGAAACAATGCTGACGGCTATCGACCGTTTCGGATTCCTTCACAATGCGAAACATGGTCTGATAAACTTTGTAAGCAACCAAGGCCTTTGAAAGGCCGGCAACGTTCAACTGAAATAATGAGTTAAGACAACATTAACCACGAGCAATAATGTTATATGAAATTTAAGCTCTAAGAATGCCAACAAATGAACATTGTAAAATAAATTTCAGTTGTTTAAACTGTTTAAAGGCCAGAAAAAAAGCAAACAAAAAAAAAAAGTTACGTCAATTGATAAACCCACTTAATTTACACACGAAGGCGTTGAATTTGCCTTTTTATTCTTAAGCTTTTTTTCTTTTTTTTGTGAATTGTGAAACTTTTCCCTTTTCGTTACAACCAAATAATAAATTCGCTTTGCTTTGGCCTTTTTTAATACTCTGTTTTCTTTTCTTGTGAATTTATTATTATTATTATTCTTTTTTGCTGCTTTCTGGCAGAAATTTATTTGATTGCGTTGCACATTTGTGTTGAAATAAATAAGCATGTCGCTGTTAATGTCGTTCATATTGTGTTTTTAAACAGAAATGTTATACTTCATGCTGTTCCAATGACTGACATGAGTTTGCACAAAGGACAACTCATACATGACTGTACTCAAGGATCTGTGTATGTGTGCGTTTTTGTTTTTGCATGCAAATTATACCACATTCCGTATTGCAACTGGTTCATCAGATGTTAAGTTGCATGAAGCTTTGCTGTCGTGCAAGTTAAAATGTCAGTTGTGCTGTGGCTGCTGTGGCTCAGTATATGTCACATTCATACACAGCACAGACATAGCTGCATATGTACACACATACATAAGCTCGAATACGCCGCGACTCGTATTTGTTCACTTTGTTTATTAACTCTTTCAATGCTGTTGTGCTTTTCTATTTGATTTGAAGTCTATGTGAAATTTATGACATTTGTGTTGCACAAAGGCTCTGACGTTGGGAGGTAATCGTGCAGCTTGTTAATTTGCTTTCACATGCAAATATGAGTTATTGTTTAAGTTTGGAAAGACTACCGGCGGAGACTCTGAAATAATACTAATCTATGCAAAATATTTATATACTTATTTGTATTTTTTTTTATATTTTCATAGAATCTTCATCACGTAAGCCTCAATCATACTCATAAAATATTCCTCTGGCAATTGAGATAATAGAAACAAAATGCGTCTGAGTGCAGTGATAGATTTTGAACAATCTGAAAACTTTAGACTAAGAAAAGATCAGTGAACGATAAGTGAAAACAACAAGAAATATGTCACTGTTTGAGCGCTCTATAAATCGTGTTCAAACGCTTTTAGTGCAGTGACTTAGATAATATGAAACTCTATGAACTCTTTGCAATGCAAATTTCGCTCATTAGTGTATGTGCAACTGCGTTGGGCTTTGTTCGTGTGGCAACGTCGCTTTGTGCGTACTTTGAGTGCACTCACTTGACATATAAATAGAAGAATGAGGACTGCGAAATGAGACTCTTGCAACTCGAAGCATGTGACTTGCTTTTAAAAATGATAAATTAATAAGCTAACGAAGCTATGCAGTATTTTCAAATGTAGAGTTTTGATTGAAAGGAAAAAAAATAAAAAATCCATTGACACATTTGAAAGTCAACTTCACTAATTAATTTGAAATTAATTAAAAGGTCGTAAATGAAATATAAATAAAAATAATAAATAAAAGTAAATTAAATTAATTTTTTTTTGACTGCGCATTTTTATACGACTATATACATAAGTATATGTATGAGTATTCTGTGCGTGTCAAAGTCGGCAAAAAACAAACAAACAAGTAAAATAAAAGACCGAACTTGGCAAGGAGAAAATCGATTGTTTATCCTCGCTTGCTGTTGTTGTTGGCTTTCATCTAACACGAGACACGATGTCTGAAAATCGTTGAAAATTTGCTTATGTATTGTAAGTATATGTGTGTGTGTGTGTGTGTTTGCTTGTAATACAATTTTATTTCTTCTGTTTTTTTCTCCTCTTTTTGTTTGTTTATGCTTTGGCGTTAAAGATTTATTTTGACATGTCTGTAAGTATTCTGCTTTATATATATGTATATGTACAATATAACTTTGACTTTGTACGCTTTTATGAGTGTGTGGGTATGTCTGTCACAAAAAACTAAATCGTTATTGATCCTTCGCTCATTTGTGTTTGTTTATTGTTTATTCCACCTTACAAATATTTTATACAGACTTTCGCATCGTATCTTCATTAGTTTGCGTTTTTCTTTGTTCGATTTTTTTTTTGTTTTATTGTTTATACTTTACCCTACATTAGAAACATTCAGTATAGGCTTATGTAATTTACACTTACACGAACAGTTGTCTGTCGTGTGGCATCGCGTCGTGTCGCGTCGTGTCATACTATGAGACCCACATCAGCTTTTTGATGGTTCAATCTTTGTTTGTGCTTGTCATGTGCTTTCCCCTTTTTGACTGTTTATTTGTCAGCTTGAGTGTGAGTGTTTAACGTTGTCATTTGCTTGTCAATCAAATTGAATTTAAAATGTTTTCACGCTTCGTTTGACGCGTCTCTGTGCCTATTCGTTATTGCATTTGTAACGCTATTGAGCGTATAAAGTTCACTTAGAAAAATTTCTTTCGCTTTTGCGGAAATTAGTAAATGTAAACATTTTTTTAGGCACAAATGAGTAAAAGAAATACGTGCGTAGCAAATGAAAGTATTATAAGTGCTTTAATTACACTTTATAGTTGTTTAAATTCATGTATATGTGAGTGTGTGTGTGCCAGAGAGAGTAGTTAACTAAGACAACTACGCACTGACATTTTCATTCGTGCACACAAACTGAAAAGGTTTGTTCAGTCTTACAGTTACAAAGCGATGACGAAACAACTGGAATGACCCATTTAAAAGTATCTACGTAAAAGCTTAAGCGCGCTATGTAGCAGTTGCATTACTGTGTACCATTTTGGTGCACAAAAACCGGATGTTGGTTCGACTGAAAGCGGAAGTGCTGAAACAAGCAATGAAAGGCTACAACAGCAAAAGGCAGCTGCTGAAGTAGTTGCTCATCCGGTAAAATCACTGCAATTTTGCGCTTATGCTGATGAGTCATGGGCATTGGCTTTCTATCTATGTAAATCCGGAAATAACTTTTCGCAGCATTTAAAATCACATTACGTTTACGTAGCTTAGATCTAAAAGTACGTTAGTTAATACACAATGACTTACCGGTGGCGATTCAAATAGCATGACTTCGGTGCCTTTAAGCACTAAGAATCTCGGCTTGTAGCTCTGCCAGGAAATGTTGTTGTTGATAACGCCCTCATTCACCCAGCCCATGTATTCGATTCGTTCGCCAACAGCAAAGTTTCGATTGTAGAGCTTCATCTATAGTTTTTTTTTTTTTTTTTATGGATTAAAGTAAGAACGAACAAACCAAAGAATAAATTGTGATATAATGTGTTATAGATCAATATGAAATTTGTGCGTTTTATTTTGAAGCCAAATAGGTGTTGTTGTTTGCCTCAACCACTTTGTTTTCACATCAAGACAATCATGGCAACGGACGTTACTCATACGCCACGTCGGCCACTTTGTCTGACTGTCTGTCTGTCTGTCTGACTGAGTGTGGTATTGTATTATTGTGTACATTTCCGTTGTTGTTGTTGTCTTGTTTTCCCCTTTACTGTTGTTATGTGCATTTCACAGTTTGTGAATGTTTGTGTGTGTGAATATGTTTTTTGCAGTTTGTTGTTTTTATTTTTGTCCTGCATGAAAATTGCTTAATTGAGTGCCACAACGTCGTCTGTACGACGTATCTTCAAGCTTTTAAAGTTGTAATTTATTTGTGGTATATATAAAATCACAAATGACTCACTGATTTATCGTTGTGCCGGTAAAAGATTTATTACACTTGCATCATTTACCTGTAAATGTGTTAGGCCGACCACATTATCGGTTATTAGCTTCAGCCATTGACTCAGTATGGCCAAATCATCACAGTGTATAATGCCCGTCGATGTGCCATTCAAACCACGCACTTCAAATGCGTTGGGACGCAGTTTATCCGTGCCGTAAATATATCGCGTTACATAAGCCATCATAAGCGGCACTTTGTGAGCATTTGATAAAGAGATAATTAAATAAAGTGTACTCTAGTTACAAATTGATTTAAACAAAATTGCCATTTACCTGCAACCACATCGATCCATTTTTTTTCCGGTTCCGAGCAAATTGACATTGGTCGACTGCAACTATGACTGATGGTGTCGCTATTTACCGAGGATTTATAACCTTCGTCAGCCTTTAATTCAGCACATGTTATATCGTTGTCCGATTCAGGTGTCTCCTTAGTCACTGTAATTGACATCAATTCACTTTCTCAGTAGTTACAAGTTAAGGCACAATATTAAATAATATAGAATTAAATGTCATTTCACATTTATTCAGCATTTTCTTAGAATTTACTTAAATGTCTTGTTTAAATTTACTAGGATTATTAAAAATGCATTTTCAAATGAAAATGTCAACGTTTGAAAGGAAAACGAGTACACTCAATGTGTCTTAGGAGCTACTTTTGTTTTTCAGTGACAAATCGAAATTGTGCGCAACAAAATCAAGTGAATGTCTTTGTTAAGGAATATTCTTTAAAATATCAATTAAAATTTTCTAAGAATTACAATTTAGCATCCTTCAAATCGGAAATATAAAGTTTGCTTTGACAAAGTTTAATTGAAGACTATGTTAGCAACAACAGAAAAAATGTGATTGCATGACACTTTGTTGTTGGTGTGGCACAGAGTTGCTATTGCGCTTTCTGGTTTTTTTTTTTGCTTTCACATTTTAGCTTTATAATGTTCACACTTGACGCTGGAGCTGGCAAGCGCAACAACTTGGCCGTGCTCACGAGCGCGTCGTGTACATTTTTGAAATAATTTACCGCTGACGGTCTTGTTGAATATTTAGTGCGTGCCAGATTGTTATGCATGTGCAATTTTGTTTAATTTAAATTTAATCAGAATGTTAAATTGACTACTTCAGGGCACTTGTATGTTGTTGGTTTTGTAACTTAATTTAAATTCACAATTAATTTCATTTGTTTGTTGGCATGTTTACTTACGTTGCTTTTGTAAAAAGGGTGTTGCGGCACGATAATGCTTTACAGTCAGTACAACAATATCACCAGCGTTTCGTAGTATATTCACAGCATCGTCGTGCGGGCATGCGGTTATGTATTCGCCATTCACTTTAATTATCGCATCGCCAACAAACAGTTGACCCGTTATGTCGGCCGCTTGATCCTTGTAGATGCGCGAGATTAATATGGGCAATTTATGTTCGGCGCCGCCTTTTATGCTCAAACCGAGACCACCTTGCTTTTGGCGTGTTATTTGCACCATGCGTTCCTGTTGCATGTTGTATTTGTATTAGAATATGCAATGAAATGTAAATAACACATTAATTTGAAAGTAGAAAAAAATATAAAATTTCAATCAATAAATATTATTTTCCGAAACAGTTGAAAAAGCACGTCATTTTCTATGTACACTACAATATTTATTGACTGTACATGTGCTTGCAGAGTTAACAACAGCAACTACATATTTATGAACTTTTGTGCTTTTTCCTTTAAAAAAAGAAACCAAACAAAATAGAGTGAAAAACAAATAAAGTTCTCTTTTATTGAATCTGCACGCACGGCATGTATATTTTCATTTTTTTTTTCACTTTGTTGTTATTCTTTGCAATGACAGTCCATGCAAATTGTGTACAACAACTGTGTGTGGGCTTCTTTGACAAGAACTTTTAATTGAATTTTTTGCTTTCGTTTCAACTCTTGTAGCTGCCATGATAATTCATAGTTGATAAAACGTATTATGCAAGCGAAAATAAATAAATAAAAAACGTGTTTTTTTCATAGAAGGGAATTATTCACATTAGATTTAGAAAAAAAATGTAATTAAACAGAATTTATATTATATAATTAAAAAAAAAGTATTTTTTTACCTTCGATTCCATTGGTGGTCCATTTTGTTGCATACTTGTTGGCGTTACAATTTCTAGTTTCTGTAATGTCACTAATTCCATCGTTAAATTCAGTCTAAGTGGTTCCGGTCGGCATTTGCCATCGCTGACATTCACCATGCCAGTGCGTACCTGCAAGATAATTTCAGTGTATTATTACAATTGTATTTTCAAAAGATCTACGACAAACTAAGAGATAATTCATAAAATATTTGACAATTTTATTAACTTATTTAAGCATTTTGTGGCTGAATTTATTCTGATTTGCAAACGATTACATTAAATTTATAAATTATATTATTGCATGATTTACCTTCAAATTTTGATCAAGTTTTTCCTCAATTGGGGTAGCCATTTTTTCATTTAACTTCATATTTTCTAAAAATAAATAAGGAAATATTCGATAAGTTTTTTTTTAGTTTTGAAGTTGTTTTTTAATTTTTTAATTTTATTTGTCATTCAACAATTTTCAACTTTGTTTTGTTGTTTGTAATTATTAGTAAATGACTGCGAAGAGAATTTATCATTAAATCTTATCTTAAGATTATGATATTTGCTTGGAAAACTCCATTTAAATTTAATTATACAATATTCTGAAACTTCTTCATTTTCCAATACATTTTGGAATAAAATCTGATCAAAACAAAAACAACGTATTAATTATATAATCCCTCGCTTATGAATTTAATTTAAGTTGCTCAATAAAGTATGCAACGAAAATTTTTTAGCATTGTATTCCGTGGCTTCCATGTGTTTTTAATAAATTTTTTTTTTTTTTTTTTTTTTTTTTTATCTTTATCTTTATTATTCTTGAGATATACGAGGTTATTAGTGTTCCTCTTGATAATCTTATTATCTGTTAATTCAGCCCAAAAGGGCGCGCCGGCTAGCTGATAGGCTAGCTTTATCTTTTATAGACATAAAACAATTAACAATTAACAACAAACAATAAATAATTAACAACAAAAACAATATCACAAATAACAATCACAGTTAATAACATCAAGACCTTCGAGTCCTTGGACGTCGCGTCATTAGCTCTCGCGGCTGCCACCTTTTTAGTCTCATTGGAGGGGCTTCTCTTGCCAGAACCCTCGCCAGTCTGTTTCTGTGTCGCACAAGCCTATCATTGTATCGGCTCGAGTGCTTGTTTATTTCGTCGAAGACTGTTGCCATCTTCAGATCGTTGTGCAACATTGTGTTCCGAATAAACCATTCGCAACCGGTAATCATTCGCATAATTCGGTTTTGTGCCACCTGAACTCTCTTCATCTGGCTGTCACAAGTGATTCCCCAGATTTGGCACCCATACCTCCAGATCGGCGCGATAATTTGTTTGTAAATTGTCACTTTGTTGGCTAGTGACAATTTGCTTCTGGAGTTGAGTAGCCAAAAGTTTTTAGCCGTCGCAGCTCGTACGCGTATTCTAATTGCCGTAACGTGTTTGGAGAAAGTAAGCCTGCGATCCAAAATGACGCCGAGATACTTAGCCGAGTCTGCCTGAAGCACGGGATTGCCCTCTATTGTAATGGCAGGCGGAGTTCTCCTTCTCAAGGTGAAGCACACATTAGCCGACTTTTCGCTATTAATGCCAATGTTCCAGCGCTTCGCCCATTGCGCGAACATAGTGGCGTACTCTTGAACTCCGTCGGCAGCAGTGACTTCACAACTTGATCTGTGAGTGACACAGACGTCGTCTGCAAAAGTGGCCAACATCGTTGTCAGGCTATCGTCTGGCTGCGGCATATCACTACTGAAAAGGCAGTACAGTAGAGGACCCAGTACACTTCCCTGTGGAACACCAGCTTTAACATCGTACTTGGCAGAGACGGCCGAATGGAAGCGGACCGAAAACTGTCTTCTCTCCAGGTATGACTGTAGTAGCCCAAAATATGGGGCAGGCAGCATATTTTTAATTTTAACCAGTAGCCCTGGGTGCCATACTCGGTCAAACGCTTCTTTGATGTCCAAGAAGAGGGCGTTGCAGTACTCCTTCCTGTCAAATGCCGTCAAAATTTCCCCAACTAGCCGGTGAAGTTGCTCAACCGTGCAGTGACCAGCTCGGAACCCGAACTGGTGCTCAGGAGTAATCCCCTGAATATCCACAATCCTGACAATCCGTGCAGCAATTAGTCTCTCAAACACCTTCGAGATCGAAGGGAGGTTTAATAAATAATAAATAATACATACTTTTTTTTTACCTAATGTTTGTTTATTTTGTAAGTGTGCCTCATGTAAGCGTCGAGTTTCATAAATGAGCTAAGGTAAGCCCAAAGGCAAAAGTAAATGTAGCATTATTATAGTACAGGTACATTGTACATGTTATTTTTGTGTTGAGAAATGAGAAAACAACTCGAGGGTGAGTCAATGAGTTGTCAAAGGTTTTTTTATGGCTCTGAAAAGATTTTTTTGTTTTTGATAAAGAAAATTCATATTGTATTTGTGATTATGTGTTTGTTTAACAATAAATCATTTTTAGCAAGCATTTTAAAACTTGTAACGACAAACAAAAAGTCTTGATTTCTTCCGAAACTGGCGTAATTATAATAAGTTTGATAGAATATCTTATCACGCGTTTAAAAAAAATGTAAGGTTTTCTGAGTTTTTTGACAGTTTTAAGTCAAATGAGAGAAGAAAAGTACAATACGTCATTATTGAAACGCTTGAGCAAAGTAAAAGTCATAAGTTCTTATTGGCCAAAGCTCGTCTGTATATAAATATGGCCAGACAGCATTGTGAGAGTTATAATAAAATGCCAGCGGCAAATTCTCATTTATGTATGTTAAGATTCATTGTTCTTTTCTCTTTTTTATATTGTATGAGTGTTTTATGCAACAGCTTTGATGACTTGTTCATATTCTTTTGTTTTTCTTTAGACCCTTGCACAAGGGAATTACAACTTGGTCATGAAGCTTGTTGCCCACAAAAAAAAGTCTATAAGTCGAGCTGATTTAGCAATGTCTGTCCATCCGTTTGGTTTAATACGAAAAATATGTTGTTGTCTAAAGTCTTCATCCACAATCGCATTTTTAAGATTTCTTAAGCATATAAATGTCGATCGATTGGACATAAGATTTTCTTGCAAACCATTTTGTTTTCATTGCTAAAAAGTCTCAAACGTCCGAATTATCTTTATACAAAGTATTAACTCAGCTGGGAAGATGCAGATTTGTTTTTTTTTTACATTTGTTGGTTCTTTACGCTTGTTAAACTTGTTAAATTTTGGGTCAACAAGCGACCCAAACGAACACAACAACAAGCGCCGCGCATCATGACTCATTTTGTTGGTAAAACGGCGCTCGGCTAATTTTTAAGTATGTCTTTATGCACATGCCCTCACAACTCACACACACACAGACACTTGCATATACATATACTAAATGTACACACAACATTTCTTAATCTTTCGTGTTCATGTGTTTTTGTTTATAGCCAGCTATGTCAAGTGTAGGTTAATTGAGCGTGTCAGGCAAGTGAAAGTGTGCAGCTTAGCAAACACATTCGCATTCTATGTGTGTAAGTGTATGTGCCCGATTTTTTATACTGTTTTTATTTATTTATTTTTTTTGTTTTTTTGTTTTTTGTATGTCAGTGGCATGAGAGTTCTGTACACAATTGTTTGTCTCATTATTTGCTTTGGGCTTATACGAAACGAGGTAAAAAGAAATGTTTCTTTCAGACTCATTCAATTGCCAATGTCATTTTTGCAGTTTTATTCAATTGCGTAATTTTTGTGTACTGCAATTTTTGTAATTTTTGTGTACTGCAAATTTTGTAATCAAATTTTAATATACAAAATTACCATATATTGGTCTCAGGACATGAACATGTTAACAATGCACAATGTTACAAAGAATAACACTTTTGACATTCAATTTTGTCGTATTTATTATTTTTTTGTAGATCCTAAAGAGATCCTTTAAAATATTTTGTTTTAAAATATTTTGTTTTTTGACCACGTTCAACATCAATTGAATTTAGCCTTAGATGGATTTGGTAATATCAATGAAAGCACAAATGTTACTGCAAATTGGGTAAAAAGAAAAACTGTTTCGTTAATGTAATAATTTTTAAACTGTTATCACTTACTTAAAGTACAGACTCCCAATGACATAATCGTTAAAAGACAGCTTTTTGACATTAGATACGGAAATAATATGTTACCAAGTATTGAGCCAATTCGTCCGATTACCATTGTTGTTGTCACAATGACCGTACTTGAAATTGATTTAAATAAAAGAACTTCATGCAAAAAAATATTTAATTGTTATGACTTGTACAAAGAGTCTTACCGCACTTGTGTTGGAAAAAATGATACACATGCATTGACTAAGGCAATTGCCGAGATGTACTCCACAGACAGATATATTGTAAATGGGACAAACAGTAAATATCGGCCTCTGACCACATATAAAGCAAAAGCACCAATGGTCGCAATAAACAATGAAATGCCTTTGCCAAACAAATAATTAAATGAAATTAAGTTTAAATTTACGAACTATGTTCCACGTACATAAAATTAGTTTTGGTCCAACTTTGTTGACTATAAGAATAACGATTATAAATGATATTGATACTACAACAGCTATGACAATGTTGCCAATGTAACGGGTTGGAGACACATTCTGTACACACAATTAAGACACAAGAAATATTGAGACATTAATGTAATGTTTTAAGATATTTACGTAAGTGCACGCATTCCTACATGCAATGGTTCTTTCGTATGATGGCAGCGTTTCAGAATTTGCTTCATAATTACTTCTTCCACAATTACCTTTTGTAGAATTTTTTACCGCAGAGACTGTATCGATAATCGCACAAAATTCAAAGGAATCCCCTTCCAATTTATCCAAAGCGACAAAGAAGACTGGCGTCCAAAGTCGAAGCGTATTTTGACTTTGTGTTTTTTATTTTTGATCAATTATAAAAATAATAGTGTTAAAATTAATTCAGCTCGATGAGCACCTGATTAACTTACCACATGAGAGTAAAGAACTCAATAGAGAATAAAAGTATTGCAATGATGAAGTATTTCTTAGTGATGATTATCTTTAATTTTTTTAGTGATTCCAAAACCGATTGATTTTTTTGTTCCAAACTATTAGTAAACACAGGTGACTAATCAAAAATCGATTAGTATGATTAATGATCACTATCATTTATGAAATATTCTTACAGTAAACGGCGTCTTTGAACCTTTATTACAACGGTGAATTTTTTCAAAAGTTTGCATAGCTCGATCTGTGTTACCTTTTGTTAAATCAAATTTTGGACTTTCTGGTAGAAAACAGAATGCAATGCCAACTATTAAGCTTGGTATTGCGCAAACTGTCATGAAAAGCTGCCAAGAGGTATCTAGAAAAGATCGATGAAGTATGTCATACTACATGGATGGAGTAGACTTACAAAAGAATGTGTCGATATCTTTGTGCCAATGGTGGGTGAGAATTATTAAGGCAATTATAGGTATCAAGACAGCAGATAAGGATAACATTATTCCGACAGAAAACAGCATACGTGTTCGATACTCTTTGGAATTCATTTCAGACAGATAGGTCATAAATGTCGCATATCCACCAGAAATACTGTGCACGAAACTAATTAATATGTTTTATGTTAATTCAAAATAATCACAAACCTTATTCCACATATAAATTTAAAAATCAATATTTGAGTGAATGATTGGGCAAGAGAGGCACACGTAGCAAATACAGCATCAATCAAATGAGTTAATATGAGAACCATGCGCCGTCCTTTTAAATCGGATATAAAGGCCCAAAACAGGCCACCAAATATCATACCAATATATGTAATCGAATTTAGCAAGCCCATTTCGGTAAGTGTTACTTCAATATCGCATTCTATCTGCGTTAGAGCAAACGCCAACACCGAAGTCGAAAATATGATGGCACAAGCCATAGGAAAACTAAGCACAATCAAAGTAATATTCATGCAACCAAATCCACAAGCAGAAATTGCGGTATCAAACTCGTCCGCTAATTTATTCTGATCTTCATTGGTGTCATCGCTTTTCTTTGTTGTTTCTGTTTCACCAGCGTCTTTTTTCATTTCCAATTTTTATGTTGAATTTTAAAATTTTATTTAAAAAAAAATATCAGCTGATGAATTATATATAATATGTATACTAAAGTTCAATCGTCGCTGACTAAGAAACAAGGAAACTTTATTGCTCAACCTACTACGTCACCGCTGTAAACAACCTTTAATTATTCATTTACTTTGTGTATATTTTAAAATCAGATCAGATATTCATTTCTTTTGTCTTATTACTTTGATTTAGAATATTTTATTTTAGTTTTGAAGTCAGTTGTTGCTTCAAAGTTTGTTAGTCCAAAATTTATTGTAAAAAATTAATACATTATGTCTTCTCTTCGTGCATTGAGCCTTCTTATCAAGGCGAGAAGCAGGTCATTTTCCCAGATACAAGATTACGTGTCGCATCGAAAGTATTCGACTGATCCCAGTCCCACAGAAGAAATCAAAGGACTTGTTGTTGGAGTTTATCTTCAGGATAAAGAGAGCCAATTAAAGTTTACGCCAAGCGGTGAAAAGGCCGATGATATGGTAGAGGGCAAAATAACCGAACTAGCCAAGGAGTGTCAAATATCTGGTCATGTTGGCAAAGGTAAAGTATTCAATAATGTTGGCAAAGAATTCTCGTCGATTGCCGTGGTTGGCCTCGGTGCGGAGGGTGCGTCATTCAATGATTTGGAAGTGCTTGACGAGGGTATGGAGAATGTACGCATAGCTGCCGGTGTGGGTGCACGTGCCTTGCAATTGCAAGGCTGCACTGAGGTACATGTCGACGGAATGGAGTATCCCGAACAGGCAGCCGAAGGCGCTGCACTTGCTGTATGGCGCTATAACATGAACCGTCTTAAAGCCGATCGAACGCTCACACCCAGATTGGCATTGTACGATTCGTCTGACACCGATGCCTGGACGCGTGGCTTATTCAAGGCTGAATCACAAAACTTAGCACGCCGTCTTAGTGACACGCCAGCCAATATGATGACCCCAACGATATTCGCACAGGCTGCGGTCGATGCGCTCTGCCCATGCGGCGTTACAGTCGAAGTACGCACAATGGATTGGATTGAGGAGAAAAAACTAAATTCGTTTCTAATAATCGCAAAGGGTTCATGTGAACCGCCCATTGTGCTTGAGATTAGCTATTGCGGCGGTTCGCCAGATGACAAGCCTGTGCTGCTTGTCGGCAAGGGCATCACGTTCAATAGCGGCGGCTTATGTCTGCGTGAAAAGTGTAGCTTGGCCGAGTATCGCGGCAGCATGTGTGGTGCTGCTGTTTGTGTTGGCGCAATACGTGCAGCCGCAGCGCTCTCATTGCCGCTCAATGTATCTGCTGTAATACCGCTGTGCGAGAATATGCCATCCGGCATGGCGTGCAAGCCGGGTGATGTGGTCACGCTGATGAATGGTAAAACCTTAGGCGTGCGTAGCCTTGACAAGGCTGGTACAGTGATAATGGCCGACAGTTTGCTTTATGGTCAGGCTACTTTTAAGCCAAAATTGATGATCGACGTAGGCTGCATGGCAATGGGCGTGCGCAAAGGCCTTGGCGGCTCAGCTTCTGGTCTATTCTCGAACTCAAATCATCTGTATAAACAATTCGAAAAAGCGGGCGCTATCACAGGAGATCGTATCTGGCGTTTGCCCCTTTGGAAGTATTTCTCAAATTTAATTCAACAAAATAAAACGTATGACATAAGTAATGATGGCGACGGACCGGCTTCTTCATGTATCGCAGCTGCTGTATTGCATCAATGCGTGCCTTGTATCGATTGGGCGCATTTAGACATACGTGGCACTGGCCTGGTTACCAAGTATGGTGTACAGCCTTATTTGCTTAAGTGTCGCATGTCTGGACGACCAACGCGCACGATCGTGCAAGTCCTGCATCAGCTGTCCTGTCCCGAGTAATGTCAATTTAACAACATAGAAGTCGAAAAGTAACTCTTAACAAGATGTAGCATCCGTAATTGTTATAAATATTCTGGTATTGTTTTGTATTTGTGTTTGTAAAAAGGTATCTCGCTTTGTATTAAAGTACTGTACACATAATATACCAGTCTCGGAAATTTGGCTGCGGTAAGGAATTGCAACATGTCACAAAAAACAACATGCACACAAAAGGGCATTCGCCTCTGACGCTTTGTTCTTTTTTTTATGCAAGTAACATGCAATATTGATTTTAGTGTATTTAGGCTGACTACAGCTTTGTTGGTTTGTTTGCTTGTGTATGCGTATGTGTGTGTGTCATTACTTGCAAGCGGTTTTATTGGCATATTGCCAGTAATTTCTGATACTGACAGTCAATTTTTACTTGATTGTCAGTATGATTGCATAAAATTGGGTTACCTTAAATTGATTTA
Organism: Phortica okadai; assembly: GCA_034638295.1. NCBI lineage: Eukaryota > Metazoa > Arthropoda > Insecta > Diptera > Drosophilidae > Phortica > Phortica okadai. Next base: position 14,247,184 of record CM067851.1, on the reverse strand, counting down.
ACATTATGAGCAACAAAACATTTCCTCTTTGTGTCAATTAGGAAAGAATTTTTTAGGTATGATTACTTAATGTTTGCTAAATGTTTTAGTTTACTAATCGATACAGAAAGTTATGATTTAATTGTTACTTGAATGACTTTCTTTTTCTTTTCTTCAAATTCAGTTTATAACATTCATGTAAGTTTCTCAACATACCTAAAATTCATTTTCATGATGAATTAACTTTCTATGTCAAGACAAACTCCAAAAGATGTAATTTCTGTGTGCTAAAGGCAAACTGAACGTAAAAGAACAACACACCAGCATAGCATTCAAAAACCGAGACGCATGCTTTCTGCGTGGTTCAATCTTCTCAATACAACGCACATTCACCCTCTGCCCAAGCCCAATATTATAATAGCTATGTTTGTAAAGAGTATTAGAGAGACAGCTTGGGTTCTCAGTTATTCATATAACTTTAATGCACTTATATTTTTTGCTATCTACAATCTTTTACCGCTGAACAAAAAAAAATTCTATGAAAATTCTAACAACTCGATAAATATCAAATGACTGTTGTTATGCCGCAGCAATATGTATTCATAAGCATTTTTCTGAACTACTTATACGAGCGTATTGAAGTAACCTACATAAAATATAGGCTTTTGTTGGTTTCGAGCATAACTTGTGAGGCTTCGACAATCTGTCTGAACGAAAATGTATTCGGAAATGCTTATAATCTCTTTTAGTGTTGGTTTCTTTTTTTTTTTTGCCAAGTGATTAAAAGTAATTAAATTCTTAGAGTTGAACTTTGTCACATTGACTTACTACAAAACGTGTAAAACTTTTGTTCATTTTTAATTGATATTTTTATAAAATATTGTTTTTAAGTTGTTTGTACTTGTTTCCTAATTAAACTATGAATTTAAAATTGAGTATGAATTCTAATTGTTAGCTAAAATTTTCATACGTTTAATTAACTATTAATTAAATGCCAAGAGGAAAATAAATTGAATTGCTGACTCCCAATTTATTTCTGTACTCTAATATTTTTTAACTTTATCTTTTAGTGAGTTTTGAGTTACATTTTCAATTTAACTTTTGGGCATAAATTTTAGTATTTGTATTTGTTGCCAATTACAAAATGCAATTCAGTGTGTGGTTTTGTTGAGTTTCTGCTATGCAACAACACCATTACAACAGCAATTAAAATTTTAGTACATTCGTATGGAATTGTTTACCTGTCACACATATTGGAAATATTTTTGTACACAAAATTGAAAATATGTGTGCTACCAAATGTCTGCAAACCGCAAAGGAAATTTCATATTTGTACACACAAATATTTTAGATACACTTGGACAGTGACACGCACTGGCACTGTTGAGTGAACGTAAATGGGGTGAATAAAAATAAACAGATATTTTACAAATGCACACATATGTTTCCAATTAAACATATTGAAAACAGGCATGGCATGTAGAAAATCAAAACGAATTTAAGTCTACAGAAAGAACATACGAATAGATCAAAACAAACACTTACATATGATTTCTATACATAGAATAAACGTGTATGATAGAAGAGTATCAAAGGAAATAATCGAATTGTAATACGAATATTGTGTGTGGGGTTGATGTTGATGTTATTGGCATATGAACAATTAGATGTGCAGACGGACAATATGACAGCAGAGAGGGAGGCAGAGAGTCAGAGCACTTAAGCAGAAAATGTGCTTGACGACGCACAATAACGTAAAGAGACACGCGGTACATATTACATGCCACAAGACAGACCGACAGACAGTAGCAAAAGGTCAAATGTAGGAGTCGTACCTCAGCATGACAGACTGGCTGTGTGTCTGTCTGTCCGCCTGCGCTTGAGCTTATTTGTTGTAAGAGGCAAGCAGAAATGCGTGTGCGTTATCAATGATCGGAAATTGTGCTGCGGTTTTGTTTTTGATTTGGTGCAACTTTGTGCGACTAATTAAATTAATGACTTTTAATGTGCTTTAGCGACAAACTCAATTGTGGTAACAACGTGTGTTGGAGGCTAATTTCAGAGCACAAATGCGTGCGAAATTTTGCATGAGAAAAGAAAATTAAATAATTAAAAAAATTAAATAAGGTAAATTAAATAAAGTTGAACAGCAATGAAATGAAAAATATATATATTAAGCCAATAAATTAATTTGTTACTTGTTGAAAACATAAAAATCAGAAAAATTCTATTGATTTGTATTGAAATAAATGTGACGGCTGTAGCAGAATTCAGAATTAAACTTATAAAAACTTTTATTTACGTTAAGCTTTTCGAAACTTTTAGCTGTTAAAGTTGCACAACTACATGCATATGTAAAATGTATTTGTTCATGTTGAAACTGCTGACGTCAACACGGTCGAATGGCTGATGATGATGTGCGCTAATTAAATTATGAACTTTTGCTTCCTGTGGAAAAGCTCGTATCCTGCTCTTTGTTGCCTTAAAACGTGTATACATACGTGTAGCAGATTGTGTGCTTTCAAAAACTTCTATATTACCTGAGCATCAAATGAGCTGTTTTATATTTTAATTAAAGCAGAAATTTACATTTAAATAAGTATGTTAGTCCCATGACAACATTTCATTTTATCATTCGTTCTATTGTGCTATACAATTGTACACAAAAAGTGTTATAATATCATAATTTGCACAAATACATATACACTTACTAAAAAATATTCTATTGGCCAAACATTGTTTGCTTGATATACATACATACATATGTATACACACACTCAGACAAACAGCATGAAAAATACTAGTTGATTTTGCGTCGCCTTTTGCTCATACTCAACCATTTGCCACTCAAAAATTCTATTTTGCAATAATGTGTTTGTGTCAGCCCATCAGTGTGAGTTTGTGTGTGTGTGTGTGTGTGTGTGTGTGTGTGTGTGTGTTAGTGTTGCAAATGCAAAATTAGTTTTGGCTTTTGGCCAAATTCTCACAAACAACTTGAATTGTAGTCGTGGCAATTGGTATTCCACATCATGTATTGTGGCGTTACTGCAGATTAATATGAATGCGAACAAAGAGGCTCAATCGTACGCAATAATTGAAATTATTTGCACACAATTCGCAAATACGCAAGAATATTCGTTATAACATACGGCAGTGAAGCACTTAAATTGCAGTTCACAGGCAGGCAGACAGACATTCAGACAGTCATTATACGTTGCAATCAGTCTCAGCTGCCAATTGCAGAGCAACGAGTTTTGTATCGCGTGTGCCGTGGTCCTCTTCGAGCTTTTAATATGCTGTGAGTTTTCATTTTTTTTTTATGCTTAATTAAACAGAAATGAAGGCACATATGCCGCGGAGGCACTTTTCAGATGTGTTTCGTCCTTTAGAATTACTCTGTTTGGCACTGAGCATAACGACAAGGATGTGCACGTATGTGTCATGTTGCTGCCCCATGCGTCTATAAAGTTACTGTGACACTTTTGTAAAGGGGGATTTATGATAAAGAAAGAGTTTAATAAGTATATGAAAACATTATGTTGTTAATTAAAAGGAAGAAAATAAATCGAAAAAATGTTCATAGCATGTCTTTGTAAGGATGTTTATTATAATGAAAGAAAGACGAAACTTCTTTATTGAGTTAAAAAATTCATCATGAAAAGTCTATCATTGTAACAAATAAGAAAACATTTTTAACAACCCAAACCATAACTTATTTAGCTGAAAACTGTTTGCGTATTGATTCAAGTACTGTAACTTTGGCGACGATTACATAACTAACAACGATGAAATTTTCAGGAAATGAGAAATTTAACAAACGCATCCTATTTCATTTAGATTCAGAACACCCAATTGCCTGCTGCCCTGTCTTAGCTGCCGCATCAGCACAGTTCTTGGACCAAAAATCCTTGAAAGTGCTTTTTAATGATGATGATGTTAAGAGCCTTTCAATCGAAGTCTAAGATTTTCATAAACAAATCAATAAAATAAAAACAAATGTGCGCAGTAAAACATAACGTGATCAATAATTTTTATTTGAATAAACATGACCAATTGTTGATTCATTGCACAATATCGTACAATAGAATGTACAATAATATGGGATAGATTGTGATGTCGTTCAAAATGCAGACCTATCACAATTAAATAGCGCTTGAAGTTGAAAAACGAACTACTGGTCGTGCGTGTCTGGAGGATTTATAACAAAGGGACACGCAATGTCAACAAACGAACTATAAACATTAATGTTAAACACACAATGGATGAACTTTCAACTCTGGCAAGTAAACATGTTGTTTGCTTGGCATCAGTTCTGACATGCATTACGTATTATCGCCTAACGCGAGAAGCACGCCAGTTGGGATTATACAGCACGTGGCTCACTTATGTGTCAATTTTTCAACGTTTTGAATCATTGAAATGTATGTACATATATATGAGTGTGTATTTTTCAAGTTTTATTGCAATTCTGTTTTGAATATTTTATTTGAAAGCGACGTGCAATCAAAATGTTAAAAAGGCAGTGAAAAAAAGGTGAGTTAGCTTTGACACTTACCACACACGCTCGTTGAAATAGAGGAACTTTGGAACGCGAACAGCGTTGAAGTAAAAAAGTTGAAGGATGAATATATGTTGAGCCTCAACACTCGAAGATTTAATGCATCACGTTACACGCACACAACTTCAAATACTAGCCTGTCAATTTTGTTGTTGTTGTTGTTGCTGTATATATACATATACATGTGTATATTTATATATATTTTCTTTTCCTTTCGTTTTTTACATACTTTGGGGTTGCTGACACTCACAAGCCAAAAGACACACAGGCCCACACACAACCATCGAAAGACATTTAGTCAGTTTGTGATGGTCTGCTTGTAGTTGTTCCATTTGTTGATGTTTCCGATGGTCTTGTTGTTGATATTTTGTCGTCTACAACAGGACGACATGCAGGGCGTATTTTGGAGCACCACATGATGGCGTTGGTGTTGAAAGTGCGCGTGTTATACTTTTTCTCTCCCGCGTGCTGCAAATCAGCTGTCAAAATTGGAGCAAGTTATACTTGTACCGTTTTGTTATTGCTGCCAGTTAATGTCAATTTACTATTAAGCGCTATTTTGTGTCTTTGTTTTACAATAGTTCGATTTTTTCACTTTGGCCTTGATCACCACACCCCAAAAATATGTTGTTTTTATTCACTTAAAAAAGTATGTTCTTATTCTATATGCATTTCACACATTTAGATAATCCTGCTTATAATTTTTGGTCATATCAAGTTCATTTATAAAAGAAATTGTCTCTGATTTTATTTGAAAAAGTGTATTTCATCTTTAATTGTTCTATTGCACAAGGAAAAACGCACAAAAGTATACTTTAAATGTTGTTTGTAATTTTTTTAAATTTGTTTTTTATTTTCCTTCAAAGTCGCTTTAATATCGCGTATCCGTGACCTTTTCTCGCCCGACTTTCTCAATTGCAGTTCACTGTGTGAGTGAATGGTGAGTGTGTACGATGCGCGCAAAAGTAAAAAATCCCAAATTTGCTATTGACGATATTTGTTGTGTTGGACTTGCACTTGTTCGAAAATAACTGTAAGATTCTACTAGCGGTTTGTTGGCACTGGCCAAAAACAACACCAAAATCATTAAGAAAATTTGCGAGAAACGCAAAAGGGTCATATTGACGCAAAAGTGTCGGCCGACGTCGGCAGAAGTGGAAGAAGAAGAAGGTATGGCTAAAATCGCCAGCGAAGGTAGCGCAACATGCGCTTTATCAATACTGCAATGTCGTATCACAAAAAGTGTCAAAAGAGAGTAAAAATCCTCTATCGCACTCAATTTCATTTCTATTGAATTGTGATGAACGAAAAGAAACGAAAAAAGTTTCATCCCAACTGTTCTAAATACACAAAACGCGTGAAGCGTTCCACCTCAATATACGAATATTTTTGAAGTTTTTGGTCGACTTGATGAGCTGTTTTTCTTAAATCATAGCGATATATCGATACATCGATATTTTTTAATAATAGCGATTTAATTGCGGTTCACTGTGTGAGTGAATGGCGCTACCAATAAATATTCGGTTAGGTTAAATGGAATCAGTGTTGAGTTTCTTAACGTATTTGAAAGAACATAACACATAGTGGCTTTTTTTGGGGAACATTGGAAAAAGAAACAAAAAAAGTCTGTTTTGCACAGTGCTGCCACTTCTTTACTGGCAAAGCAAAAGGATAAAATAGATTTTTTAATGATTTAGTGACCTAAACCTATTTATGTAGGAGGTTTGGATTTAGCAGGCTCGTGGTCATTCACAGATCAATTATGTCTGTTTATAATTGAGTGCGACAATTTTAAATCAACAACTAACAACACAAGCTTACAGGCAGTTCGTCCGGCCGTTTCGGGAGTACTCTATCATCAACGATCTTTGCTTGGTGACTGACCAACGATTTGCAATTGTAATGTCAATTAAAAAAAAAACTGTGCCTTAGAAATAAGTGAATGTCATAAAACAACTCCCTCTCAACAATATAAATTAATTGAGTCTGTATTAGACTGTATGACTTTTTTAATTTAAATCGGAAAACTTTCCAGAAAGAAAGCCCATAATCTGTATGAAAACCATACAAAAATGTGAAATTGCCACTATCGTAATGATTCCAAGAAATGTTCGCTTCTTGATAGAACAACAAAAGTCCGTTAAATAATTTGTGCTGATCGAAACATAGATTGGATGAAAATAAAGATCTAATGTAGGATCAAAAGGATGTATAAAAGGATGTAATTGCCCCCTATACCACAACTTCGATACTTTGAATACTTGAAATCGTTTTAGTTCATGAAAAAATACATAACAATTCGATATTAAGAAAACAAGAGAGAATCAGATAAATTTCTTATCTTTTGTGACAGTTTGTCCCATGTTTTCGTCCTTTAACATTATTAAAATGCCGATAAAATGTTAGTCCCAAAGGATTTTTATTGTGGAACATTTAAAAAAGGAACATAGAAATTTTATAAGTGTATTTGTTCTAAGCAATGTGAATAACGAACCGGAACGGTCAGTTGTTCTAGAAAGTTGTCATGTTGCTGTAATTACTTTTTATTTTATTGAATTGCTGTAAGTGTTTGCAAACATACTCATAACGTAAAGCTGCTTAATGCGTAATACAAATACTTTCTTTGCAAGCAATGGTAAACAAACCGGATGTGAAGGAAGCATTAAAAAGTGGTCATGTAATCTGACTACAAAATTTTTTATTTTTGTAATTTTACTTTTCGGACTTCAAAACCAAAGATGTTCAAAGCTTTGCAATTATGAAACTCTGCGATGCATGTCAATACTAGAAAGTTTAGCCTTATTAGATGTTTTTAAGAGCACGCTTAAAATTGGTTCCAAAAGAATTAGTACAGTTTATTGCCGATAGTTGTAGAGCTTGCTAAACTGAAGGCAAACTAAAGGCAATAAAAGGAAATAATGGTCATATATGAAAATTAGTGAACAAAATTTGTGTCGTTCAAATTACAAATCTCATAATTGATTTTTTTTTTTTTGTTTATACGCCGATAATTTGGGAAAAATAATCCTTTGCTTTGAATTTCTTAGTACAATTCATTTAAGTTAAGGTTGGTATATCCATATATGTATGTCTATAAACGAGATACTACTCACTCATTATAGGAGATTCGAAATTTTAGGACCGATTGAGATTTCATTTCGCATAGTAACTGCTTTGTTAATGTAGACTCTGAGAATAGAATTTCAGAAAGTCCTGTTCATTTGTTAAGCAAAGCGATCGGGTATGAGCTAGTACTTATATACATATATATAAATCACTGTGCACATTGGAAAAGTCCAGATTCTTTTTCTTCGCTGTTCCTTTTTATTATGTGCAAAGTTTAATTAATTTTCGTTAAATGTTAATCAAAGGAGACTTACCTGCTCATTAAAACTTTTCGTCTTGCGTTATTTTGGTTTTGCTAAAGTTTTTTTTTTTTTGTTTTTGTTTTTCGCCAAGTAAGCAGCAAATACGAATAAGAATGCACAAAGGATAATCGGCAAAATGATACGCAAAATAAGCTAAACAATTGCAAGAAGTTAATTAATGCGGCTAAGATGAAATCCATTGGAATACTTCGATGAAGATTACCAATTATTTGCTTGACGGGAATGAAGACAAACAATGATGGGAAAGGAAATTGACGGCGCATATGTGCCAAATCAGCATTACAGCTTTTCAAATTAACAATAAAACAGCTATAGAGGTAAGAAACTGAAAGGAATTACAAACTTTTACAATTGTACGAACGCAGAAAATCAGAAAACTTTCTAATAAACACTTTATCGAAGCCAATAAAAACACAACATACAATTATGGAAATCAAGCAAATCAAGGCGAAACAATGAAGCGTTGCTCATATTTGAATATTTGCAAAAACAAAAGAACGCAAAAAGAAGTGTGACAATTTGTCTTGTGTACGCATATTTGTTTGAGGATTTACAGAAAGGAGCATTCATGATGAAGTGCGGAAACCAAAAAAAAAATGACAAATAAAAGAAAAAAAAAAAAGAATAAAAGGAAAACAAGAAAAGGTAAGGAAAACTGAAAGTAGCTGTTTGGAAGGATTTCAAAAAGTTAGTGTGAAAAAGAGAAAAAACTAAAAACGAATAAAAGAAGTGCGAGAAAAAGTTGGCAGCCAAGAGGGCAAACTTAATAAATTCACTCACCTGCTGTCGATAGCTTTTTTTGCCGGCACAATTGCAATGCGTTGAGCACTCTGACTTCATCATGGCTCTTGTGACATATACAAGAATTTTAATTATTAAGAAACATGTGTATTGTTATCATCGTAATGCATAATGTTTGAAGCTTCCAAGGAAGCAAAAAAGTAAACCCAAACTCAATGCAAAGTGTCTCTGCCTCCAACGACGGAGATAAAACTTCCGTGTTTTAAAAGTGAAGTTAATAATCACACGCATTTTTGGCCATTTGTTTTGCCTGTAAATCGCCAAGACCGTTTGTAATACTGTCCGGCAGTGGAAGTGTGTTCAACCTCAAGCATATCGAACTTCGTTGTTTCATTGTGTCTTTGTGATTGTACGTTTGTGACTTTCGTTTTTGTGCCTTTTTGGTTTCGTGTTTGTCTGTGTTTGTGATTGTGTCTTTGTGTGTAGTTGTGTTTTCCGAACGGAAATCGGTTTGGGTTTTACGTTCATGTTCAGCATTATTGGTAAAAGTTTTTTGGTACGCAAAAGGGAAAATTTTTTAGCTGATTGAAATTAGTTGAAGCATAAAAAAGTTTGTTTGCAAACAATTTTATACGAAAATATTTCGGTTGCAAAGTAAAATTATGACTGCTTTGCATATTTCTGGGCGCAATGTAAAAGTTTCTGTGCCCTTTCAAGTTATTGGTAAATGTTGGAATTTATAGACTTACAGTCCCCTTTTTCTTTTTCTTCTTGTTTTCGACGTTTATTGTTTTTTGTTTCTACTTATATTTGTGCAATTTTTTGTTGATTTCAAATGCTATCAGGTGCGATGTCTGTTGACTTTGGCGAAATGATTATTGACTTAAAAATGTAATGATCTTTTTTTATATTATTATTCATATACGTACTACATTATTGGTAAACAGAAATTAAAAAAGTTACAAAATGTAAACTAAAAAAAAAAAGCAAAAAACATAATATAATCAACCACAACGCAACCAATAAAATCAGAAACACAAACAACAACAAATTAAACGAACGTTAATTGTAAGTACATAATCATGTTATTTTTGTAGCTTAATGAAGTTAACAAAATGTTGCTGAGCTAAATACACAAAACGAAGGAACGAACGAGCGAGCGAGTGAGCAAGAAACGTTTGAGTTTACCGCTTTGGCATCCTAATCACAGGATAAGCCTGAAGTAGCTGCACAAAAATTTAATTACGTTTGATTCACTGCGGCTTGGCTCCACAGCTTTGCTACGCCGGAGCAGTGAACGTAGTGTCAGATGAAGTACGCTTCGATAAATCACAAAATCAATTAAATTAGTTAAGTGACATGACAGAGCAACAACAGAGCAACGTTGCCAATGATCAATAGTGAAATAGGTGCTGGTGAATGGAAGCCAGCATCTATCTGTGCTTAACTCACTCAGATGCAGGCAGTGTCAAAGCATTGACAATATTTTTATTTACAGTGCAAATCTTTATAATCATTTTGATTTAATTAAAAGCGGAAATCGATTCAACTAATTTAATTTTACCTTAGCAAATGTTTACATATTAAATAAATGAACAATTAAAACTTTAAACTAATAGAGAAATATCGTCTGATTTGGATGTTAAGAATAACAAAACTATTAAAATTCTATTAATATGTCATTTAATAGACCGTTAATGTTTATATTGATCAGCAGAACGAAATGTGAAGTAAACATGTTGTTATGTAGAATAACAAAAAGAACGTTGCCATATTCTTGAAAAATAATAGTACTGCAGGCCAAGACGTTACGCATGATATCTGGTTCCCCATGGTAGATGCGAACAGCAGACATTCAAAACGATTTGTAAGTCAAAAACGATTTGGAAATGTACAGGCCCAAAAATATATGGAGAGGTTAAATAGTCTTCCTAACTGTTAAGGCGACGCAGTGTGGGAGGTATTCTTGTTGAGAGAAGACTGAAAATATCGCATCCAGTTGATCTCGCTACTAGATCATTTTAAGTTTATTTTAATATAATTTCCTTTTATACTTCCTTTTATGTTTAAGTTTCTTTTCACACTTACTTTTATTATTTTAAGTTGTTTTGTCAGTTTTTGTACATAATTTAATTTAAGTTGTTTTTTTTAATAACAAAAAAGTTAAAATAATCTAAAGTGAAAAAAAAGCATTTCATCAATACAATTGATGAATTTATGTGTTTGAAAATGCATGCGAATAATTCGAAAATAGCTTAAATGTTTGGTCAAATTTTATTCAAATAATAATTGACTCAATTTGTATTTATTCATTCATTACCATAAACCACACAAAAGCGCAATAACTTTCAAACGTATGCGTTTGTCAATTTGAAATATTAAATAAAATGCCACAGAAATAATGACAAACTTTGTTGCGTTTTATTGAGTGTAATGTGTAAACATAGAAATGAAATTAAAAATAAAATAAATAAATAAATGAAAGTGTTAAAGTGCCTAAAAGTATGTAACGAACACGTTTTGGCATTCTGGCTGTGTTGTCCAGACACCGTAAATCATGCATTTGGATACAATTGGCCACCGTTGATTGTTTGTGGTTTCACGGCATTTGTTTATTTTCGTTGAGTGTGAAATAAATTACACGCAACATTTAATGAAAATATTGTATAGCAAATTATTTAAACTGTTTCCGTTACAAAAAAGAACCCAGGCATGTTCTTCAGACTATTTAGTGTACGAACATCTTAAAATATTTTTCTATAATTTTTATTGCTTTATTTAAATCATTTATTCATTTTTTTTGTATTATTGATAAATAAATACTTGATACGTGAGTAATTACCTAACGAAAATAAAAGCAAGAGAAAATGGGTTTTCCTTTTTGGCCAATGTTGGCGCTATTCCAGAAAAAATATGCAATTTTGCGATGAGCACGATTCTCTCACGTATGTGAATGCGGTGCAATCAAAATGTGGTTAGTTGCGTGTGTCAACTTGGAAAGTAACCAAAACAACAATAATAATATTAACATGCACGTTGACAGTTGAATGGCAACAAATACAAACGCACACTCACACGCACACACACACTTACAAAGCATTGGCCGTTGAATGAGTAACAATTGTCAACAATTTTAATTTTCATATGCATGCAAGCACTAACTCTGCTTGAAGTCAAACAAGCGCCCAACATCAACATACCCACAAATATGTAGTATACTTCTAGGTGCGCAGACACAATTGCACAAATATCACGCACGCATGCACGCATGCATGCAGAATAAAAGTAATATTTGCATACATACATGCATGTGTATGTTTGTATATGGAGAGAAATGTTGGCCGCATGCTTCCGACCATGCTTTGCGTGTTGCTCGATTTGTTTGCCAACTTTTCACAACACAAAAATTCAACAAGCTCGAACCAGCAGTGGTGACCCAACCCCCCTCCGCCCACACAGTGCGACCAATATCATTCGGTAGATATGAAATCATTTTGTGAAAATTGAGTGCCGACTGCCTCACCAAAGCCGATTATAAATATTTCAGTACATGACGTGCTCTCCTCATGTGATATTCTGTTGCATTTGCATTGCGGTGAAACATTTAAAAAAATATTTTCGTTTTGCCAGCAATGAAAATTGTTTGCGGTTTGTCATGGCGAGCGGTTTGTTAATTATGAATTATTAAAATTTCATGACAATTTTCCCTCAAAAGTATTTTGATTACGATTGTTGTTGTTGGTTATTATTATTTTGTTGTTGTTGTTATTGTTGTTGTTGACATTGTTGTTACCGCCATTGTTGCCAATTTGCGTTTATGTTGCCGTTGTCAATTGCAAATTTACTTAATATTTAAAACGTATAAATTTTGAAGTTCCCTTTTTCGGTTACATTTTTATTAAAAGTTATTGCAACATTTGTTTTTCAAAAAAATTTATTTATTAAATATATAAATATTTAAATTTTATTTGCTATTTCAAAACTAAATTTTGATACACTTCACAACTCTTGAATCGTATTGTATTAAAATTTGTGTCAATTGAAAGTTTTTGAAAAAATTCTTGTTAAAATTACAAAATATATTCGATTATATTAGAAAAACAAATAAAATAAATTTAAGCAAGATATTTTGATAAAATTCCAAAAAAGAGTTGTGAAATTTGTAAAGATTTTCAATGCTATAAGTTTTTTATGATATAAAGATGCTCCTTGGTTTCCTAATTTGTTTACTCTTCTCTATTCACTTCATCTGAAAAACTAATTTGATAAAAAAAATGGGCATGGTACAAGAAAATGTGCGTGAAGAGCATTCAGGCTTTGGCAAGGCCGAAGATAATTTTTTACTGGCTTTACTTTAGTTCCTTATTATTTTGTTTGGACTTTCTTTGAAATTCTCTTACGAAAAATGTTAAAAACACGAACTTCTATCAATGCCTTGATGAAAATTATTAATTAAAACTTAAAATAAACGCGCATAAATCAATTACGAGTATCAATGCAGCGCTGGCTGGGCTTTGTTGGATCTCGTTGCAGTAATGGTGCTGTTGAAGGACTTTGGACGTTTCTTTGCTCACAAAAGAAGTGAAAGAATCGTGTCGAAAAGATGCATAGGAAGTTGTTTACAAAAGGCACAAAGTGTTGGTGGCCCTGAAAGGATACCAGAAAAATGTGCACAAAGCACAAGGAAAAAAATGCGAAACAAACCAACTGTAAAGAAAAAGTTGATGACGCGGTCAATAGCAATTTTTTATGCAAAATGGCTTCTTCAGTATTGCAGTTATGCATTGTAGCATTTTTTCTATTGCGCCATGTTTCTTTCAAGGTTTAATGCTTCTCTTTTTGTATGCTCTTCTTCTACTTTGTTTTAACAGCAGTCTACAAATTGAGCACAAAGCAAATCGCTAAAAGTGCAAAGTTTTACACGCGGTGCAAAAAAAAAAAAAAAATCTGCTCAATTGAAGTATTCGTTCGGTCACTTGAAGTGTGTACGTGCAAAATGTGCGAATTATGTGCAATGAAATTTTTTTTCTGTTTTATTTTTTTCGAATTGATCAAAGAAAAGTTTCTTTTGCGTTAATTTGTACAAAGTGCGTATAATGAGTGCCAAGTCCTTTTAATTTTCGCAATTTCTTGGATTTATTGATAGTGAAAATTACATTACTGAAGTTATTAAATGGAAAAATTAATTAGGAACATTCATTTGAGTAACTTAACTTAGAAAGCTAATCTAAATTGCAATGAAGGCAATAATCCATTTAATGCAAAAAACTAAATTAAAACACTATCATGCTTCAAAATTGATTTTAAAAAGAAGATCTTGTGTAAAGAATACTCATACGACTGACTGGGCAAATTGTTTTTTTTTTATATTTCGTCTATTTTATATTTCATGCTAGGCGAATTTGCAGTGATGGATTTGGCGGTAAGTTCCCATTCTCAATGCCCATTGAATGAGCTGCATTATAATTCTGATTTGTCATATATCAATTGTACAATTGCTTTACAAAGTGTCATATATGTTTTTAAATTTTGTATAACAATACCTTTAACTTTACAAAATACTCCAATGAACAACAACAAAAACAATATATTAGTGAGTTCCCCGGCTTTCATTGAAATTTGAGTGAGTTTTTAGAAAATGTTGGTGGCTAACTGATACTGTACTTTAGAGATGGAGGCAACAATATACTCGTATTTAGATACAAAAGAAAGAAGCTTTTGCAAATTGTGTTTTTCGCGCTTAATTTCATTTCCGTTTAAGTACCGTTGCGAATGGCATGACAGTCGCCATTTTTCCAACGAATAAATGAACGAACGAACGAACGAATGCGCACCCGTACATAAATTTCATTTTAAAAGCATTTCATTTACATTTCGTCCATTTTTGTTGCCATTTAAAATTTTAACGCAAAACTTTAGCATCGAATTGTATATTTTCCCTCACAGACCACCGCTCACCACCCCGTCGGCCAACGAAGCCTATGACAATGGCTTTGCTGACGCGTTCATTGAGCTGATGGCCGTTGCTGTACAAGAAATGAAACTCGATCCAAAAAGCATTTTATTGTTTTACCATTATTACAGGTGTGCCCAAGCGAGTTTTATGACTCAAACGTTGTGAGACAACAACAATAATAGCAACAACAACTTCAGCACAGCATCACTAAGGCTCCTGCTGCTGCTGTTGGTTGTTGGCACTAATCTGCTCTGGGCTGCTTTTAGTGCTGCTTTTAGCAGTTTCCGAAAATTTTAACGATGCGTCTTCGAAATTTGTTTAAGAAATCTATAAAAGTAACGAAAGAAACAAGCAACCAACTAAAAGCAACAACACATAATGTTGATAGCAAAAGTAAGGCTGGAAAAATCGCTTTTCCGTTTTTCTTTTCGATTTTTTAGCATTGACTTTGTTTTTACCCGTTGTCTTTGTTACTTTGCTATTACTTTGTTTTGTAACTGAGTGCATGTTAGTTGTTTGTTTGTGCTCAGACGTTCGTTTGTACTTTGGTAGCGCGCTTTTGTGTGCTGCCGCAGTTGACGACGTCGTCGTCGTAGTCGTCGCTGTTGCACGCGTTGAGAGTGTATCTTTCTTTATTTGATATTTTTTTCTTCTTGAACTTGGCTTCGTTGCTCTACGCTACAAAGAAGCAAATCGAGTTTGCGAATAAATGAAATTACTTTTCGGTCTAATGACCATCATCTGCTGATTTTATTAGATTTGTTTTCGTTGCCATTGTTTGTTTGTGTGTGTGTGTACGGTTTCTTATTGGTTTTTTCACAGCATTTTAGGGTAGTGGGCAATGGCATACCCAATATTGAAACGTGCATAGCGCTAAATGAAAATAAAATGAAACGCAAACTTTAAATGGTTTTTGTGCCCAATCACCGTAAGAAAATGTTGATAAATTTTTCAACTGAGCCAAACCATAATGGAGGTTGCAGCGCCAAAGGTCAACAGTTGTTGTCAGCGATTACCATAATATTAAACCAGAAAAAAAAAACCTTCAAACAAATGAATAAATGAAAAAAAAGCACACACACAGAAACCCAACCAAAAAAGAAAAATATAGTCAAGTGTGCTCAACAAAAGAATACCCTGCACTTGTTGTAGGCGGTGCTACATCATATAAAAATGTATACCATATATAAGTATATACACATATCAAGCAATGTAAATATATTTCAAAATTTTAAGAACATCAATGGATAAATATGGAAAAGTTAAAAAATTGAAGTCTCTTGGTCTTTAGGGGGTAACATTATGGGAAATGAAGCATTTTGTGGTATGCAGTTTTTAAGGGATATGTCTATATGTGTAGTTTCTGATTCTCATACTATTTAACTTGCGCGATATATAGCTTCATATACATCTTTCTATCACTTCTGGTGTTTATGCAGCAGTCTTTTACAAATGGTTACACAGGAACAAACAATAAATAATAAAAAAAATAAATTCTTTCGTAGCGAAAAGCACTAATGCCATTTTCTTCCGATGTCAAGTAAGTTAAGCCACGGAACGCTGATTTAATTTGCCTGTTCGGTGTTGACTGCGCAACGAACCAAGTCGAAACATGCCGTCAAGGCAAAGGTCAAGTCGACTTAGACGCAAAACATCATGATTGCTGTCAACTTTACTTCATTTCAAATATAATAAAGAAAAAATGCATAAAGTTGCTATGCTACAATAAGTATTCTTGTTCATTCATTGCTGACTTCTGTCAGCTCAAGTAGTAAATAAATTGTCAACGAATAAGAACACTTTTTTCTTAAGACTAGATTTTTATTATCATATTATATAATTAATTATATTTACATTCTGTCTATCATAATAAGTAAGTCGAGTAGTATAATAACGGTTGAAGGCTTATAAAATAGAACATCATTGGGACTTAAGATATTCGGTCACTGATTTACGTGGATACAATGTGAATTGTGTTGGAACTAACAACTATAACGATTGCCGTGACATGTTTGATTTGAGTTAAATTAATTTACATGTGCTGTTCAAATTGTCCTTGGAGTCATTGTTCAAAAGGTGCAGGGAAGTACAGGGAACAGATACCAATTGACACTCATAATTGACAGCTAAGCTTTAAAATTGATAGTTGATTATTACGATGACAAAATTTTTCTTTAAATTGAAAGGAAAATGTATAATATAAAAAAGATGTTGTAATGCGGATTTTCAAGTAGTGCTTGATTTGTCTTCAGTGAATTTAGTACTTTATTCTAATGTTCGCGTTAAAAATTTGCTTCTTAGTTTTGTATGTTTCGGTCGTATTGAGCGGCAAATTGTTACCGATTGCAGAACCCAATAGGCATGAAGAATTCATACAAACGCTTTTGCAGAAAATATACCATGAGGAAACATTCGAAACAGTGCTATTAATGAAGAAGGACGAGGATGAAAATTGTGGACTACGGAATTTTAAAACAAAAACCCCAATACTCCGTTTAGACCAAACAAGCCGATTCCATCTGCAGTTACAGTTCAATGCCAGAATCCTGACACTGATCTGCCAAGCCAATGAATATAGGGAGTCTGTAATGTCGAGTTTGGCATACAGCTTGCAGAACATGAGACAGTCACGCATTGTTTTGTTGTTGGGAACAATTCAAATGAAACGTTTCTTTCAGGACATCAAAGCGTTTGTCAGCCGACATCAAATAACAAAAATGATTATTTTAGTTGCAAATTCGAAACAAACCTTTGACTTTTATCAATTGAAACCGTTTCCAGTGGCGCATATAATAGAAATCCACGACAATACAAACTTAATTTACTTTCCTCAACACTGGCGTAGTTTTGGAGGTAAAAAAATTGTAACTCTGCCAGATCAACTGTTGCCTCGGTCTTTCGTATACGAAGACGTTAAAACTAGAGAAAAAAAAGTGAGCGGTTATGTGGGCGAGCTAATAAAAACTTTTGCAAAACGTTACAATCTTCAAATTGAATATCAGCGATCACTTAAAATTGGCGATATGTATAATATGGTGTATCTACGAAATATGACTTTAAAAAATGAAATAGACTTGCCGGTGAGCTTGTACTTTTACTCGTTGCCTGATGAGAAGAGCGTCTTCACCTATCCATACGATCTACTAAAATGGTTTATTATGGTGCCATGTGCTCAACAAATCGAAACGGCTGATGTGTACTCAATGATATTGGAATCCGAGTTAATTTTTGTATTGCTTGCAATCTCTAATCTACATGATTTGCTGTCGCATTTGCTTACATAGAAATTTTAGCTACGATAAACTTATATTCAATGAACGTATCTTTGCTACTGTAATCGGTCAGAGCGCCAAGTTATCTCAGCCAAAACTTTCTACTGCAAAAATCATGTTTCTAGCGATTTCGTATTTAGGTTTAGTTTTAAGTTCCTTATACGCTGCACATTTGAAAACTCTATTGACAAGTCATCCTAAGTTGAAAGAGATCGAGAATTTTGGTGACTTAAGTCAGTCCAATTTGGAAATCATTTTTGATAATAGCGATAGGTTTTTCTTTGAACAGATTAGTCGGCCGCATGTACAAGTTATACGGGATCAAATTCATTATGTGGACACAAAAATGCGTAGTATGTTATTAAAACAAATAAAATCGAATCAAGCTTTTGGCATATCCTACAGCCGTTGGGAGATATTTAAATTTGTCCAAGAAAGATTCACAGAAAAGCAAGTATGCTATCACAGCGGCTTAGTAATAGATCCCTCCGTGCTTTTGTCAGTACCGTTGCAATCTAATTCCATATACGTGGAACCATTGAATCATCATATATTTTCAGTATGGAGTGCAGGTCTCGTTAGTCACTGGAAGCATATCACAGTACTAAAGGCATTGAATTTGGGTGTAATATCACTGAAGGTTTCCAAAAAATCAATATTGAATATTTTATCAGTGAAAGACCTTTATAAAGTTTGGATGTTTCTGCTGTTTGGTTTCAGTTTCAGTGTGTTGGTTTTTCTGTGTGAGATTTTCATACATCGGTTTAACAATAGAGGACGCAATACATGTAAATTTCAACTTGTTGCTAAGATAAATTTAATCTGATAATCATAAAATTCAGCGCTAAAAAAGCAATCATGTTATAACAAGTTATAAAAAGAAAGTTTAGTAAAATTATGCTTATTTACTTAAAAAATAAATTACAAACTTCGTCAATATCACTGAGTTTTCTAGTATAAATAATAAAATAAGAATTGACATGAACTGGTAATTGGCAAAGGCGAAGGACATAAAAAAGTTGTCAAGTGTTGAAAAAGAGGTTCAAAAGGGAATTCACTGGACAAATATTAAGTAAGGATTAAAGTAAAATTAAATATTCTTACATAGATTGGGACAAGTTGTCAATCAAAACAATATTCTGAAGCAATTGTCTGCTGATATAAAAAGTCTGTTGACACTTTTGATAATATTGTACTAAAATAAGTTGATGTGCTCATTTTGTCTTGTTTTGCTTTTAAATTGTATGAACATCGTATTAAATATGCACACATGCATGTGTTTCTTCATTTGTTTTGAATGTTATTTGGTTTTCCTTTTTTTATTAACTTTTTTTTTTCATTTATTTTCTTGTGGCAATAGCAGGATTTGATCACCTGTTGTTGCTTATTTTTTTTCATACGAGTTTTATAATGTCGCTGACATTTCATTTTTATGAAACATCTTATTTTTCTAATTTGCAACAGCAGGTGTTGGCATTGTTTATGCCTGAGTTGGTGCACACGCCCGTCACTCCTGCATCTCCTTTTACTGTGCTTTGTATTTCTTTGCTACAAAACAAATCCACATGATGACGACAGAAGTAGACTGGGGATAGGGACGTTTGCTTGCTGACACTTTTCTTTCGCTATGAACGCGCCGCATGTGTTGGGTAATTTTGTTGCCATTTAACGTCACAATTTTCATTTTGTTTCGTCGTCTTCACCTTATTGTTTAAGGGTAAGTAAGCAGCACATGGATACGTTTAAAATTTTATACAAAAGCAACATTATATTGCATACTTTTGTGGGGCTGTGCGTCTAATACACAAGTACGTACAAAAAATAAGTCGTTTGTTTGTTTGTTGGCGCTTATAAAGTCGCAGTTTTCTTTTATAGTAGAGTTACACGCACTCACGCACGCATACACATACAAGCATATACATAAGGAGGTGTGTGTGTGAGTGTGTGCGTTTGCATATAAAGTGAAAATTCGTGTTAAATGCGTTGTAAAATTCGTTTAATAAGTTCGCCTCGCCACCTTGGATTATGCCAAAATTCACATTTTTATTAATTCATAAAAAAACAAATTTTGACATAATTTTCGTCAGGTGTCGACTACGATTATAAAAAATAGACGAACACTAAAAACAAACAAGTTGACTGATACAAATTGTTTGAATTTAATAGCGTCTCGCAGCCATAGAACAAGCCTGACATGAAATAACAAATAAAAATGAAGAAAAAAAAAAAAAAGAATTTGCAAATTTTCAAATTTAAAACAACATAATTTATTTGGTTTTGTTTTCTTTTTTTGTATATAATTATTTTTTTTTCGCTTCGTTTCGTTGCGAAAGACGCCCAAAAAATCAAAGCAACAATAACAATATTTCTTTATCTCTGGGGTGTATCTAAAGCACGCTTGATTGCATTTTTTCATGCCATTTAACAAATAAGCAATAAAATCAGCGCGTTTTATACTTTCACTTGATGGCCATCAAACCAAAGCTCCGTCGATTGTCTTAAGTAGTTTGATGCTCACAGGTTGCGGGCAATTGAACTGCGCAATGAACTGCTTTAAGTGGCTGAATTTAAAATGTTGTACAATTAGCTTTACTTCTACAGTTTCGAATCATTTCCTTTGGTTTCTTTTCTTTTTGTTTCGATTTGATTTTTCTTTGCTTTGCTGTGCTTTGCTTTAACCAATGAAGTTGGCTACTTCCTTGCGACATTCATTCGTCAACGCAAATAAGCGCTTTCGAGCAACATTTTCATTTCACGCTCAGCAGCTGTGCACAAACAAAGTTTCACAGCTTAAGTTGCTGAAAAATACAAAATAAATAAAAATCAAAAATAAAGAGAGAAAAAAAAATTGCAACAAAATATATGAAGTTGTTGCACTGAAATCCAAGCAACTCCCGGCCAAGTTAACCAAAGGACCAAGTTTTAGTCAAGTTGGCGTTGACTTTGCCGCAAATGCCAAACGTAAGCAAATAAAATACCAAATGCAGACATTAAATCCACAAAGTCCAATTGAAAACTTTGCAAAGTAAACCAAAATGAACAGTGTGTAAGAAAGTATAAATATATATGTATACACATATATCGAGGGTTAAATCAAAGGTGCGGCACGTAATGCAATGCGCAATTAATTTGCGCAAATGTCGCATTCGTGCAGGAAAACTCAGATTGTTTCAACCATGCGGCAAATGCACTAAGTTTCCGTGTAATTCTGTCTTAACATTCTCTAATTTAAAGCGTTTATACAAACACTAACACTAACACATGCTTATGTGTATATAGCAATACAATTAAGGCAAATCATATGGAAAAGCTAAAAGGTTCGTTCTCATTTCATGTTACAACAAAGACCTTTCCCACATCTTTTACGGGAAATAGAGCTAGCATGCTTTAGGCCTGCAAGAAGCGGCCACCCCTGTGTAAAAGGAAACTAGACAAGTAAGGTTTGAGCAAGTCCTGAAACATATTATTATGTTATTATATTATTAAATACCTTAAAAAGCAACAAACAATTAAAATTGTTGCTCAAAATCTGTTGGTGTTGCGATATCAAAATATGTGTGCTTCAAATTGAATTATGCAGATGATATGTCAAGGTACATATTAGAGGTCTGCATGAATGCGCTCTAAACGGCATTCGAATCATTCATTCTCAAAACAAATTGAATGAATTTGAATGAACAGCCGAACGAGTTTGAATCAGTTTGAATGTTCGGGTGACATCCCTAACACATATGGTTTATACTACAAGTATATTCATTGAAAAAAAATCACAGTCAACGAGCTAGTCGTCAAAATTTTCACTTTCTTTTTACTATTTTTTTTTTAATATTTCACAAAATTTAACGAAATAATTCAGTCACCAATTCGAAACGTTCGAATGAAATGTCGAACACTCTTTCATTCTATTTTATTTCAAAAGAATTCCCAACACTATCGAATTCAAACCTATTCTCATTCAAATAAATTCATTTCATTATGTGCCTCTCACTCACTCAATTCGAATTAATTCTATTGAAACAAAATTTTTGAATTTATTCATGCTAATCTAGTAAGTTATAAGTTATAATGAAATCAAGTATACGTCACTTTTGCTGACATTCAATAGTGCAAATTCGACTTAATAATTAAGTGCCTAATTAATTGGCTATGAAATCGGTCGTGTTAAAAAGTTGGATCAAATAACATAACAGTAAATTAGA
This sequence comes from Phortica okadai, assembly GCA_034638295.1. Taxonomy (NCBI): domain Eukaryota; kingdom Metazoa; phylum Arthropoda; class Insecta; order Diptera; family Drosophilidae; genus Phortica; species Phortica okadai. The sequence goes on along the minus strand of CM067851.1, from coordinate 14,225,090 downwards.
CAGAGTGAATATCTGTTTTCGAATAATTGACTTTTCATTCGAAACTTGTTTGAAAGGCTGAATGAACATCATCAGAAAATTATAATTCGAAAACTGTTTCTACTCCAGTCTCTTTTATTTTTTAAATAAAAAATTTTTGTGTAATTTAAATGTTGTAATAAATGAAATTACAAATAATTTAAATATAATGCCATTGATAGATTTTGACATTATTTCAAAGCTTATTTAACAATCGAGTGCATCAATTTATTTTACGATATGTTTGTGGTATTTTAATGAATTTACATCAAGAGAGGCTTGTTACAACCACAACTACATAAAATCAATGCATCAGTTTTTCTCCACAAAATTGCTTTTCGAAAACAGACAATAACGCATAAGCTTTGCTTTGTGGGAACCGTTAAATAAATGAATGATTATTGCACACAAATTAATTATGGCTCAAGATTTACGTACACGCACTCAGGCATATCGGATTTCGCATGCCGTGTTCTGAGATTGTATTTGAGTCGCATGCATGTGTTATTTTGTATTACAGCTACTTGCGGTTGCACAAAAGCACTAAATTAAATGTAGTTATATACAACGAACACGTAGTCAAGATGGCAAAACGTACAGAAATTGCTCCGCCATGTCGAAAACTTATAAGCTTGAGTTAAGATTTACATATATGCATGTATGTGCGTGTGAGTGTGTGCGTTATGTTGAAAGGAAATTTTCGTAAATTAGTATTAATTAATCAAGGCTGCAAACGAATGTGAAACTTGGTAAATCTCCGTACAGAAGCAAACACACACACATGTACTTTGTGTATACAAACACACAAATGCCATTAAACAAATACAAATGTACATACATCCGAATGGAGGCAGAAACAATGCAACTTGCATCGAGTGCCAGTTCGGATTACATTGGCAGGAAACATTGCTCCATTAGAGCTTGTTTTGAATTACTTTGACTTCAAAGCAGATGTAAAGTCATGCGGTGTGGTCGACATTTGAGCATTTTGAAGGATATTTGAAATTTGATTTGGTTTACCTCACATTTAAGATCAAACAGATGCAGGCGGTGATAGGCTACCAAAACAACAAAACAAATATTAATTAGTGTGCATGTTTGCACATTGAAAAGCACAAATTTCAGGCTTATTAATCTACAAGCAATGTTGGGCATTTGATTGTTAGAAGTTAAATGGGACTGATCAAATATCAAGGAAGTTTGATTCGTTGTTAGCTTTCAACTTTTTTAAATGTTTATGAAATGAATATTGAAATTCGATTAGCTTTCACTTGTTTTCTATGACGAATTTATAATAAATTCGTCTGCTACGATTTTGAATAATACTTATGAATGAAAAAAAAAAAAAAATTAAGTTTTAGTGCACTGCGAAATGGAAGTAAATTATCTTCAATGCTTAATTCAAATATCAATCAAAGTGAAAAAAGTTATCAATCAGCAGACACCTGCAAATATTACATGTTACACATACACAGGCACACAGATACATCACACCAATAAATGCACAATGCAAAGCCACCTAAGCCACACAACACTTGAACCGCTTTTTGAAAGAATCAATTGGCGTTATACAAATCCTACAAGATTTCTTCTTGAAATTGGCGAACATGTAGAAATCGCTTCAAATACACACAAAACGGAAATACGTACAAAATGTGCTCACGTTTACGTTAACAGATAAAAATTACATAAGTGATACATTTGATTTGGATTTCAATCAGCAAATGTTCGTTAAGTGAAAGAGTCAACAGATTCGATTAAAAAAATTCGATTTTGTTATTTTTTTTTTTAACAAATTGTTTTTTCAACTAATGAAAAATATTTGTAATAAAGTAATAGTTGGCAAATTGTAAAACTGTCAGTGGCTACAAAGGAGCTTTCACTCATTTCTGAACTAAAATACTCATTCATGCGCTCTTACCTCTATCGATCTTTGATTTGACTTTAAATTTGGTTCTAAGCTTTCGTTGACCTCTTTATATAGAAACTATTGAAGCAGAAGTTTTCCCATGAATAATGTTCGTTGCTGTAAACGTTGTGCAAATTTATGAAACTTAAAAAAAATCACGAATTTTATAAAGTATACTTCGTAGCACATCTACATAGACGTGTACCGAAATATACACATTATACAATACAATAAATATGAAGCAGATTCTAAATACATTTTCTGCTCTCGATGTATGAACTTTTCTGTTATATAATTTGCTTACTCGAAATTTCCATCAACTTTGACACGTTTATTTGCTTTTAGTTTGTTCTGAAAACACGCTCGGTTCAAAGTTGTAGAGAAATGATTGAAATAAAATATTTTCAGTTTGAATGTGTTGAGTAAACTTGTTAGCTGAAAATTATTGAGTGCAAATGTGTGCATCAGAAGCTCTGTTTGTGTGCATGTGTATGAGCATGTGCAGTTGCAAATTGTTTAACGTGACAACTTGGCGTATGAACGATTTTAAACATGAGTAAATTTTATACAATGAAATTCTCAGTCTGACAGTTTGACAGACCCAAACTAAATGATTTTTGCTCTTCTCTTCTTCTTGATGCTAAATTACAACAGCAAGTTTTGCTATACTATCCATAAAATTGTATATGAAACATGTTATGCATCTTTAATGAATTCTCGTTTTTCATAATTTAAAAAAAAATGTCAATTTTGATTAATGATGTCTTCAGTTTTAATTGAAAAGTTTGCCAACAATAATTTTGAATAGTTTAAATTTAAAATACAATTGAGATCTTCATGAATACATTCAAAACAGCAAATCACTCATTTACTCTGGACACGAATACTTATTTTGCTGACTTTCTTGAGTAAATAATAATGAGTGTTGTATTAGTGCCAGTAAAGTACACCATTCACAATGACATTGTACAGCAAATTTCGAGTACAATATTTTGCTGTACAATTTATTTACTGTGAATAAAAAACGTTTGAAAAAATGAAAGTGAATGAGAAATAGCTTACAACTTTCATTTTGCATACCATTTTATCATTTCATTATTACTGTATTCATAAGATTATTTGATGCACAGTGTACACGGTTTTGAATGGCATCCACTGAGAGTGAGTACACTAATACTTTTTACTTTTTTTTTCGTGTGCACTGTACAGCGACTGGAGAGTACGCTAAAATTGAGTACAGCATAGTACCGTACAGTAAGGTAGAGTTTGATATGAATGTGCTCATGCTGACCTCTAATGTACAATAATTATAACAACAATTAACGTTATAAGCGATTTTTATATAATTCATTGTACTTTTTTATCATAGTAACAAACTACAACGCACATACAAAACTATATGCAGTACGATAAATTTGTCAACGAACTTTTATAATGCCAAGTTGCTGAAAAACGCCAGATACTCATATAACTTGACTATTAGCATCGCAATCATCGAGAGCCAAAAGGAAAAAAAAAAAAACAATAACAAAATAATTGGCAATATGTTGAATGCTAAAAATACACGCACACACACAGATACACACCCACGGACAAGCAAACAAACGTGTCAACACACAAACACAGACATTGAGTTATCGTCTAAGTCCAGCGAGAAGCTTTGTTTGACTTGGCATAAAACAATACAACGACGAACTTGACAATTCCTATGGCAAAAGGGAGTAGAATAGATGAAAAAACAAAAAGGAAAAAAAAAACAAGTCAAAATGTGTATGAAAATGGCGAAAAACTTTTTGACGCCAAAGGGCAAATGGTGCGCAAAGCAGCATAGACGCCAACAAGAGTAACAAGAGCAGCAGCAGCAGCAGTCACAGTGACAACAGCCACAACAAAAACAACAATAACAACAACGAAAACACAAGTAAAAACAATGGCAATGACTTGCTGACAACAACAACGTCGCCGATTGTCTTCAATAGATAACTTATGTATATCGCTGCTTGGCTTCAGTGTTAATTATATTTATATGTTTCAGTGTGTGTGTGTGTGTGCATGATGATGACGATAATGATGAGTTTGATGAAGTGCAAAGAATTTATGTCTTTTCAAGCAGCATAAACATTTGAAGATTATTTTTTTTTTTGGTTTATTTTTACTGTTTTTTCATTACTCTTTGAGTTATACATATACTTTTCAATTAAATAAGTAGTTCATGGCTAAAAAAAATTCTACACAATATGCTAACATAAATTTATCTTTGTATACATAAACTAGACCTCAATTATCTTAACCAATTCTAAACGACAAAAATCTATACTCTTTAATACTACAAATATTTAAAATGATTTGCTACCAAGTCAACTCCTATTTGGATTTTGAATCATTGCAAGCCATTTGATAGAGAAATTGAATAATTGTGCGTGTCGGACGGCCAGTCATGCGGTCCTTGAGCAAATAGGGCAGTGGATTGTATTTGGTCGTCAGACCGGTGCCGCGTGTATCTAAATGAACCCAATCGGAACAAGGCACGAGCTCGTGCAGTACGGCCGCCATATTGCCAGACGATGCTGGTCCAATGCCATTGTTGCTTAGATCATATGTGGTATTCTTGGTCACGAGACGTTTGTAGTAGCGCCACAAGGGCATCTGCCAGACGCGATCACCGCTAATCGAGCCAGCTTTTATGAACTGCTTCGCCAGATACTTGGAATTGGTGTACATGCCAGTGGCTGCGCCACCCAGACCTTTGCGTACGCCGTTGCCCAGTGTGGCTATATCAACGACACAAGTGGGCTTGAACGTCATTTGAGCATAGATCAATGGATCGGCGAGCACAGCGACACCGGCCTTGTCCAAGTCGACAATGCCCATTGTCTTGCCATTCAGCAGTGTGACAACGTCGCCCGGCTTACATGCCATGCCCGAAGGCATGTTCTCGCACAACGGCAGCACAGCGGACACGTTGATGGGCAGCGAGAGTGCAGCCGCTGCACGGATGGCGGCCACAGCGACTGCCGCGCCAGACATGCTGCCACGATACACATGCATGCCGCACTTCTTGCGTAGACACAAGCCGCCGCTATTGAAGGTGACGCCTTTGCCGACCAACAACACGGGTCTGTCCTCCGGCGAGGAGCCGCAATAGCTTATCTCCAGCACCATTGGCGGCTCACAAGAGCCCTTCGCAATCATAAGGAACGAATTAAGCTGCATCATCTCAATCCAATCGATAGTGCGTACTTCCACTGTAACGCCGCATGGACAGAGTGCATCGACCGCGGCTTGGGCAAATATTGTGGGCGTCATTTGATTAGCAGGCGTATCACTCAGGCGCCGTGCCAAATTCTGCGCTTCGGCCTTAAACAAGCCACGCGTCCAAGCATCCATGTCCGTTGAATCGAACAAGTCCAATTTTGGTATTTGCGTACGATCCTTCTTGCGCTTATTGGAGTTGTAACGCCACACAGCCAGCGCAGCGCCTTCGGCCGCCTGTTCCGGATATTCCATGCCGTCGACCAGCACCTCGGTGCAACCCTGCATTTGGCATGCACGCGCACCAACACCAGCAGCTATACGCACGTTCTCAAACGCTTCGTCGAGCATTTCCGATGGGTTAAAGGAGGCGCCCTGCGGCCCCAGGCCGACAGCCGCCACACAAAAGTAATCGTCGCTGAAATTATTGAACGCTTTACCCTTACCCAAGGTACCGTTAATGTGACACTCCTTGACCAGTTCCATCAGCTTGCCAGACGCCTTGTCGTCGAGCTTCTCGCCAACTGGTGTCAAACGCGGATCTCGCTCGCCATCCGAGCCGTACACGCCCACAACGACGCCGCGCAAGTTGCCGTGCCCTTTCATGCGGTACGTCTGACGCTGCAACTCATTGTGGACCGCGAGCAAAAGACGGCCACTTCTCTTCGCATTACTTAAAAGACGGTATGAAGGCATTGTGCAATGTGTTAATGGATTTTTTTATTGCCTTTTTCGTTTTTTCACTGATAATTTTGTACTTATTTAATTTTTTTTTATTTTTTAAGTAAAATAGTTCAACAGAATAAGTTTAATGTGTGATTGAAAATTGTGTAATGGATTAGAAAGGCAAAGCCTACCGGAACCGGTAAAAAAAAAAGAAAATTTCAAATTCCATGTTGTTTAGTTTCTTTGTTAGGGGTTTTTTGGTGAGGTTTTTGAAGCATACGTAATTAAAGAAATAATTTTTATGTATATTAAAAACTGTACTGCAATTTTGCATTATTTATTTATTTTTTTTTTTTTATCGCTTAAACAAGTTTAAGGGAAGAAAAAAGTATGAGTTTACAATGTACTTTTTTTTTTTACAAAGTAACCATTAATCATCGGTCATACTCAACTTGTGCGCGTGCATGTAACGTTCAGAACGAAGGATACAAGTACTCAAAATATGATTATGACAATGATCATCTATATAATCTTTTTAATCTAAAAAGTTTTAAATTTATAACTTGACAAAGAATGTAATTTCTTCAGCTGATCGGAAATGTTCATACATGCTTGCAAGATTTAATTGTAATTCGCTCTCAAATACCAAAAATCAAAGAGTGTTGGATGAGCTATCTAACTATAATTTGATTGGACTTCACATCATATTCATACATATGTATGTATATCATTAACCAAAGATGTGATGATCTTTCATCTTAAATTTTGAATCAAGAAAAACAATTGGTATTTTTTTTGCGTCTTTATTTAACTTAAAGTTTATTCAACTTTTAATAAGAAATGTTATGTAAAATAAGTTAAACAGGAAAAAAAGAAATAAATTTATTTTATAGTTGACATTTGAAACTAAAATTCTGTCTGTCAATCAAATTAAATTCAATGCTTGCTGTTCTTTTACAAATGTTAAAATATAAGCGAAAGCAAAATTAATTGCAAATTTCTTCTTTCTAATTTTGCATATGCAAATTTCATTTATTAGCTTTCACAAAATTCATAATTGAAATGATCTTATCAAATATTGGTTCATAAGTATTTGCTTCAAAAATAAATTGAATTTAATCCAACAAGGACGACAAATACACGCATACATGAATGCTTATTCAATTTATCATGCTGACCAATTGCAATCATGTGTGCGAATGTTTTAAGTTGAAATTCCAAACACCAAAGAGCAAAGATAATGCATAGTTAAACAAAAAGCTTTAGTTCTATGACGGCACGAGCAGGAAATCCTTTAAATAAATTCGAAAATTTGTTATTTCTCACCTTTTCGCTTGAACAGAGTTTGTGATAATACTTTGTGTTATTTGTGGCACTTGCACTGACGCCTGTGCATATGCGACAGTACGACAGAGCGACAAATGTTCTGTTTGAACAAATCCGAATGTATTTTTGCACACATTCGAAACTCAAAATGAAAACTTTTGCAGAAAATAACCGTTGGCAAATGAAAACGGCATCGTCTGAAATAATCTTACCATTTTGGCCAAACTATACGTTTTGCGTTTGTGTGTGGCATACAAAACAAACACACACACACACAGAGAGGCACTCACACAGAAACTTACAGAAAATAAAATACTAACAAAGGTGGTTTTCACATACATACATACTAACCCACACTGTTGCGATTTGATTGCAGTCTTCTTATACAAACGCCTTTTGGCATATTGTCACAAGTAATGCAAATGCCTTCCAGAATTTGGTGGTCGCTCAACTGTCCTTTTAAGCAGTCTTATAATCGTCATTGGCTGTGTTTGATCATAAAATATTTGCACAGTTGAATAGTTGAAGGCCTTTAATTTAAATTAACATTTGTCCTTGCGCGCTCAGTTGGAATTATGCAATGCTGCTTTAGATAAGCGCATTTAACTTTACTTATTTCAATGTTTATTTGTCTGTCGGTCGGTCTGTCTGTTTGTTTGCATTGTTTAAAATGCATTAAAATCCGAAAGGTGTTGTTTGTTAAATATGACTAATTAGAGAAACAAATAATAAATTCATTACACTCAAGAAGCTCTTCTTATTGTTGTCTGCAATTCCTATTGTTCTTTTGTTTATCTTTTTTCTAGCAACCTCAACAAGTTCAAATATATTTCAGTCATAAGTGTACAGAAAATAGAACGGCATTTAAGAACAGTTAGCACTCTATAAGAATAATAATTTTTTTATCATTTTATTATTCAGAATATTAATTTGTTATGAATTCTTCTGTATCGAAAATACTTTCTCGACATTACAATCAAAATTCTTCGGAAAAAAAAAAATTTTTAGATTTGTTCACACATTAGGTTGTTATGAGAACTTTACATCAGAAAAATGTATAACGTATGACGATTTAGTGAGGGAGTGGGTCGACCATGTCTTACTTGTCCTACTTTCCTGTCTTATCTATGCTTTTTATTATAATTTTAATTACATAAGAGGGGGAGCGGTCAAAAACTGGCAAAGATCGTCTTACATAATAAGTGGTAGGCACTTATAGCAGATTCACATTTCTTCTATAGCCATTAAATCATTATTTTAGCAGCACACTTACTTCATCTAATGTTAAGCCAACCAAACCGCACACATTTACTAAATGCACAAAATTGCTCACGGATGCATTAAAACTAACATACTCACTTTTGTTGTTTGGTCTACGCATGAAGAGTTTTAAGTTAGGATTTCATGCAAGCAGGCACAGAGTAAAAGAACTTCTTATTAAGCGGATTACATATAAAATGCTGCCAGATTCTAATTGTCTGCAATATGCAAGATTCTATATGTTAGCTCAAACCGAAGCACACGCACACACTTGTGTTCAAATATACATGTTTGTACAAAATCTGTTGACCAGCGATAAGGTGCTAGTGCCGGATTGTTAGAATTCACACTTTCTACGAGCTTTGTTTACAACAACTTACGTTTGCCGTGTGCTTGCCTGTTTGTATGACATTGACAAGCAAACAAACGTTAAGCCAATGGCAAACAATCTAATGAAAGGCATTGATCCCTTCAGCACTTAACTCGGACATCGCTACGTATGAGTAATAACGCCATGTTGTTTCTTTGTTTTCGTTTCTTTGTTTGGTACTGAATGTGCCATATTGTGTTGCATATTGCAAATTTGAGCGTTGTCAGAGTTTTAGTTTTTGTACACTTTGTTCAGATAATTGTACTGCACTTGCGATATGAAGTTTACAGTCAAGTTGAGTTCCCACTTTTACTTCACGCATAGGTGTTGTACAATAATCGCAGTCAACACACTTGGCTTACAATTATGTTTATTCCCTGTGTATATGCAATCGGGAACACTTGACTTGTAGACTTTAAATGGCTTCTAACGTAGCCATGCATTTGTCTTTAAGCAGTCACTATTACATACATACATTACATACATATAAGAAGCCACAGATATGTTGCTTATATTTGCTTTGTAATAATGTACCTTCGTGGTGTTTGATTAAATAATGTTTCAATTGAAATCGTACCAATTTAAGGTGTGCTAAGTTTGGATTACAATTTGAATTGAACTCTCCTTCCCATACGCACAGCACAGCCTGCAGTATTTAATGGGCAATGACAGACATATACATACATTGTATTTTGGATTAAAGGCATTTCTCAACATGTGTGCATGATGTTCTACCGTCAAGCACACTCGACTTGTTTTTAATTAAAATATTTTCACTTTTTCGCTCTCAAGTGTTCTCACGTGCTGTTGCACTTACAGGAAGTACGCAAATTAGTCTCACTAAGCCGATTAACAAAGCATAATTTCAAATCTGAATTTTCCTTTTATAAATTCTACGACAAAAAAAGGAATAACAAAAACACTGTCAGGTGCGCTGCTAATCTCACAAGGCGAGCTAAACTTGAAATTACTTTTTAATAGCATTTACAGTACAAAAATCTAAAAAAAAAGAATTAAAAATAAGTCAAAACCAAAAACAAAAAATAAAAAAAGATTAACAATCCCAAGGCAATAAAAATTGAATATTCAACGTGTAAAAGGACGCAGGACAAAAGCGTCGAGCGCTAAATGAAATAATGAGCAAAAGTTACTATCAAATACAATTTTCGCGCAAAGCATTCATGCTAAAAGGCCAAAGGCGTTTCAAACTAAAAAGCGCGTAAGAAAAACGTCGCATGGCCAAAAAAGAAGTTCAATGAGCAGTGGTGTGCTGTGTAGAGGCGAGGAAAGCGTTTGGTTTGCGTAAATGAATTCTAAAGCTTTTAAGTGTAGAAAAAGTGTTGACAGCCATTTGGCCATATTTTGTTGAACGACGACCGTGAAGTGAGTTCAAGTATGAGAGGGTCGAGAAAGATGCTCGAAAATTTACAACAACGACAAAACAATTACAATACCAACAACAACGAGAACAAGCAGCATACAAAGCGGCCCAAACAGTAAAAAGGACAATGAGCAAATTCCAAGAAATTTATTTTCTATGCGATAATTTTCGTAAACAAAAGCGAAACAAAAGCGAAAATTGTAGCACAAAATTTCGGGTTGGGTTTGCGGCCTGAGTTGGGTTCCGAAGAGGCGTGGCTGTTGATGACAGAAACTTTTGCTGTGCACAAGCAAAAAATCAAAGGCGTTAAGTAAACAAAAAAAAAAAAAGGAAAAACAATACATAAGAAGAGTAAAATAATCTATTTAACTGCATATTTTCAGACAGTTTTACTCGCTCGCAAATCGCCACAATGTTTTCGCCATTTAATTTAGTACGCAGAAGATACAAAGTTGAAGATTCTGTATTTGCCTGCTTCGACTACTTGACCTTTAATTGCCTTAAAGTCAACGGGTTCCGCTTTTGGTATCTTAAGGGTTCATCCTTGCCATTAGCTGCTTTGTTCCAACGCATTTTAAATAACATTATGTAATATATCTGCGTGAAAGTGTTGATTCATTCATTGTGTCTTCCGTCCGTTTGTGTTTCGCCTTCATTTTCTGCTCGATTAAAACGTGAATTATTATTACAGAGAATCCTTGCGTTGTACTCGTACACCAATCGCGCGCAACGTCTTTTCACACTTGAGACAATTTAATTTTAATTAAGTCGTATTTTTTTGTTTTTTTTTATTACTGCGCGCCACAAATGGGCGTGGCAAGTGTCATATAATAAATCTTAAACTGCGTAAAGTTTACTGTCTTTGCTGTACCCAACGCAATTATGAGACTTGAAATTTTAACTCATGTATTGTAAAAGTGAAGTGATATATTATAAAAGAAAAACTTACTTGTCCGATTTCCATTTTAGTTTGGAATGTAAAATTCACACATTATCAGTGTTGGTTTTTGACTATCTTTTTAAGGATTCAAAAAATTCGTTCATAAAAGCTTTCAGTAAAATATTAAGTCGTTGGCCATCTTTATTAGCGCAAAAGCAGTAACACGAGAAAAGAAAAAATCACAAACGTCAAAGTAAGAACTTCACAAATTTTACACTCGACTTGTTAAGCGGCAACATTTGGCAAGAAGTAAAAAAAAATGGCTAAATAAAAGAAAAAAGAAACCACCCTCAGGCAGAAGCAATCAACGCACAGGCTGCTCTCTGCTGATAGTCTGCATTCAAACGGAGCAGTCAGACATGAAGACGCAAGATGGAACGTCAGATAGACAGACTGTCCGCACATCTTTTTTTGTTAAACATTACCAAAAAATAAAAAAAAAAACACCTTTTGCCAACGCTTTGAGTATGGCGTATGGTGAGCCCGCCATTTCCTTTTGGAATATTCTAAAATTTTTATACAATTTTGTATATTAATTTTTCTTTTTTTTTTGCATGCTCACCACTTGGCTATCGCGGTTGCTCGTCGCATTAAAATTGTTGTTATTATTATTATTTTTTTCGACACTGCTTCATTGCTCCGTACTTCACTCACTCCCGCTCTTTGTCAACCAGTGGTGTGAAATTAACTTGAGCAAATTATTTTGTGCATTTCCAACAAAGCGTGTAATTTTTGTGGTGGTTCCATTTTGCTGTGATTTTATTCATTTAATTTTTTCTTTTTTTTTTTGTGCTTAACAACTTTTCTAATTCTTTTGTGATTGTTATTTGCGCATTAAGTTTCTTTTTTTTGTTGGTTTATTTTTTTTTTTAAATTTCCTTCAGCATTTGGTGAACGGCAAAGTGCTGATAACATTGTCTGCAACGTTTTAGTTTTTGTATAGAATTTTTTGACTAAACTTTTGTTGCTTTTATTGAAAATTATTATCAAAGCAGAGAGTATAATGCGAATTAGTTATATCGACAGCGACACATTACAAAAAGCTAAGCTTGCATTTTAAAAATTGTCTACGCCTTTGGTGACCGTCGCTTTGGCACTGGGTAGAAAGAGATACAAATATATTTTCAAAAGTCAACTTTTTTTCGTTTTTCTTTTTTTTTATTAAGTTTTAAATTTAAAACTAAATACTTAACAACTCAAATATTCAGAAACTTTCAGTACATAATCGAAGAATCGTTCTTAAATTAGAGTATTTTTTAATGATATTAAAATTTAGACAAGTATAAAACATGAATCTTTAATGAAAATATTTTAATCTAAAATATTTAAGTACTGCTTAGACGATACACACGAATTGTTAATGTTAGTTTTGAATGAATGATATAATTTATTAAAAATTTTTATCGAATTCTATGATATATGTATATTTTGTTGTCTTTTTTTATTTTATTTTTTTTTATACTTTTTTTTATTGATTGGAAGCTATTGACTATGGACTTGTTGTGTGATTACTTTGTTTGTATATAGATTTGTTTAAAAATGTCTCTTATCTAATATCATAATAGCGAAAAAGCTGATTCGATTTTGTTTAAATATTGCATTTAACTTTGTTGGCAGTTGCTACGTACTTGTGTGTGTATATATATAAATTTATTTATTTGTTTTTCTTTTGTCATAATTCATGTATTAACTGCTTTTGTTTTTGTTTTTATTTTTATAATTTTAATGATTAATAAATTTATCAAAACTTAACATCACATTGCTTATCGGTTTACTTTAGGTTATGCAAGAGCTTAAAAAATTTTCAATTTTATTTTTTATTGATATTTTTTTTATTTTTATGCTTCAATTAAAATTGCATTAAAATCAATTAAATAATGAGCGCAAAAGTTGCATTTTTCTTCTTACTCTTTTTATTTCGTTGCGTTCGTTGTTTTTTTTTAAATAAAATAAATAAACAACTAATTCTTTATAGTTATTAATAAAAAAGAATATTCATTACATGCAAATGTAGTTGTTATTAAAATTCTTTTGCCATCATTGCACATTTATATGAACATAATTAACTTATTCATTGCGTACAAGTTTTATTTAAATGCATAAAGTTAACGATATGAATATGTTCGAATTGTTTTTTTTTTTTTTTTTATTTTCAAATGTGTAAATGCCTTCGCTCTGTTATTTTATTTATATGCTTAATTGGCAAATATTTCATATTTTAATATTTATATTTTTGTCAATTTTTGTTTTTTTTTTACAACCTGAAATTTTTTCGCTCATATTCAGATTAAGTATAAATGCCATTGAATAAATACTTTGCGATGTATTGAGTTACATTTTTTCGTTGAAAATTTTTTAATTTTCTATTGCTTTCAATTGTTAAAATTTATTTTTTTTTCGTTGTATTACATTTTTGTCTATGTAATAGTTGTGTTGCTACCCTAAGTACATTTAAATGATTTACGATTTTATTTCCTTTATTTTTTTAATAATTTTTATTTTATTTTTTTTCGTATATTATTTGCCGTTATTTATGTTTGTGTAAAGTGCGTGATTTAGGAAGATATTGTTGCTTTTATGCGTTACGGTTTAGGCAGTAATTCTTAAACGCTTCAATAATTTTAAAATTATTATCAATTTTTGTGTTATTTTTTTGCTTTTGTTTTTATAATTTATTTTGCGGTGTTTGGCAAGTGACAATTGTAAACTTAATGCTATCAGTTCAGCGTTGGAAAATTTGTTGCTGTTTGCATTTTGATTAATTTTTTAAAATAATTATTTTTCTTTTGATTTCTTTAACTATTGCTTTTACTGTTTATAAATATTATTCGTTTATGGTTTTTTGTTTTCATGTTTATGTTTTGTGCATTTCAGTTTTCTGCAAATGATTTTCGACGGCTCTAAATTTCAGTTGCAACGCTCTATTGTTGTTGTTGATGTTGCGGTTATTTTTTGTTGCTAGAATCAAAATCAACGCCGCCATTGATGCAGGCATGCTGCTCAACGTTGTGTAAAATGAAGCTTATCTCCTTTTGCTGTGTTGCATTCATAAATTATTAAAAAAGTTGCATGGACGTGTTTGTGTGTATGATGACGCCATTTTGTTGATATCAGACATTGTTTTTGCGGAAAACTTCATTTGGATGTTGATTGCTGTAGTTCTGACGTGATGAGCATTGCTGAAATGTAGTAATCAAAGTAGAAAATATAAAAATAAAGTAAACATTACTAAAACAAACAAAATAATCTAAAAGTTGTGCAAAACTATTCAAGTTGAACTAACAACTTTTAACAAGTCAAAACTGTTAGCGTGTGTGTGTGTATGTGTGTGTATTTGTGTTGAGTATGTGCATTAAAAATTAATGCAATTTCATGTTGTTAAGCGCAAAGTTTTTGTGATTGGCAGCAACTTATTGAATTTTTAACAACGATTCTTTAACTCTGCCAATAAAATAATTTGTAGGATTGAGCAAGCAAACACCCACACACACACATGCATCAATCAACATAATAATGTTGATTGCTTTTTAATGTTTGTCTTATGGCACACAAAAATTATATAAAAATAATAAAGCAATTTCATAGATACATTTGAGTTAAGCAGCAACGAAGAAAATTATGCAACGAAACAAACACGCAATTGTTTCGATTGCCGCCTTAGGCACTTTACGCCATTTTTGACGCGCAGCCAACATGCTATTAAAATAATTGCTGACCTAATGAGTTATTACCGACCGGTGGGCAACATTGCTCATATGGTTTGATTAGTGTTAATTTTCTTTTAAGCGTGCATAAAAATAGAAAACAAAAACAACATTAATCACTTACCGCTTGTTTCTTTTCCCATGATTTCATAGCTGTCTTGTACTTTTCGAACTCATGACACCAATCGGAATAGATTTTCTGATAGTCATTGCTTTTATTTGGTGGTGTGCATCTGCGGGTAGAACAAAAATATGAGCCATAATGTTAATTACAAAGTGTAAATAAGTAAAAAAGGAGCATAAAAAAAATCATGTCTGATATTTACCTATGCGCATCGACCGTTATATTATAGCTGCAAAGCAGTGAGCCACCCAAATGGCAATCATAACGTCCACCGTCGGCCTCATTCACCGAGACAACGACCAAACCGCGCTCAGTGGTTTCGATATACTTGGTGGGACTGTATTTGATCTCATAGCTGTAAATGCACAAGCAAAAGTTGTCACACAAAATGGAAATGATAAAATTTTCTTTACTTTCACTTGTGCATGTCAACTCACCGTCCTTTATCCTTTGAATGATGATACCAGGTAACCTGTTCGTTTTTCAACACTTCGGGTATTTTGACAAAGCAACCCAAATGAACACTTTGACCGTAGGTAACAACGATTTTCTTTTTCAGCACGCTCGAATCACAAATGTCGCTCGTCTCGTTGGCAACATCCTAAAACACAAAAGAAACAAACAAACAATAACACAATCAACTCAGACATGAAATAATGTAACAGAACAGTCTAGCATTTACTGCCAATGTGTGTGCATGCATGCATTTTTAAGAAATACATGTTTCGCTCTGCACGATACATTTGGGACGCAAGCATTTTGCATACCTGCAACAAATCCAATTCGTATGGCCGACACGTATTTGTCTCCTTATCCCAGCCACAGTATGGATCACGCACACAACGGAAACAATTGTCATAACGACGATTGCACATTGCCAAATCGATTTGCTTGATGCGATGATCTGTTGCCACATAAAGTGATTTGCGTGCCTGACTGATTTCCATCACCTGAATGGCTTCGTTTTGTGCAATCTCAAATATATCAAGCAGTTTCGATAGCGATTCACCATTCCGATAATATTGTACGATTTTGTATATGCGACCCAAGTTGGTGCCCACATAATAGACTGTATACTCTTGATTCAGTATGTCGATTTTGATTCTGTGTGATAAAAGATAAAAAACAAAAATTTTATGAAGCAAAAACATACATAAATAAAATACAATAAACAAAATCAAAATCAAATGAAATAATAAATAATCTCTTTAATGATTTCCGCTCTGTTGTTGGCATAAAATGAAACTATTAAATTTATCATTGACAACAACAAAATACCAAATTATATACGGAAAATGTGTTTTTAATATGTGTGCATTAAAAATTGATACATTCACAACAATAATAATAAAAACACATGAAACATGCAAACAATGCGCATTAATGCATTTTCACGCCTTCATTTGCATTCTTCTCGCCTTTTTTCTGTTTTTTGCCTTTTGGCTGTGAACACATTGTGCAATGTGTTGCATATTTACAGGCGCCAATATAAAAACGTCAAAAATTACATATAAATATTGTCGTTGAAAAAATATATGTACAATACATGGCCATTTATGAAAGGCGTCGAGACGACTCGTCTCATAAAGCTACTCTTCTGGGCGCTGCTGTTGAATGAGTTTGGTTGGTTGCTTGCTTGCGTTATTCATATAAATTAAGGAATTAAAATTCGCAGCATGCAAAAGCAATTGTGACTCTCCAGGTTGCTGGTTATGATGGTCATTAATATTACGTCGTGCAGATTTCATTCTGCGTATTTTATTAAATATGTATTACTTTTATTGTAATTGTTATTATTACCATTGTTGTGTTCCACTGTAACTTTTACACCTTG
Organism: Phortica okadai; assembly: GCA_034638295.1. Taxonomy (NCBI): domain Eukaryota; kingdom Metazoa; phylum Arthropoda; class Insecta; order Diptera; family Drosophilidae; genus Phortica; species Phortica okadai. The sequence goes on along the minus strand of CM067851.1, from coordinate 14,208,306 downwards.
CATATTAATGTGCAAGTGTTTTCGCTTGAATGCAGCAATTAAGCTTAATGATTTAATGCTTTTTTTCTTTTTATTGAATTTTACAATATAATTGATATTTAATAAATATTATTAAAATTCACATTAAATGATTTTTTTAGTAGTTGTCGCTAAAGCTTTATTAACGCACAAAAGCATAAAAGCTTAAAAAAAATATTAATTATTTTTTAACGCGTTTTTGTCTCAGTGTCAATTGTTATTAAAAACAATCACGCCAAATTGTTGACCAAAAAACACAAAAAAAATATATAATAAATTTTATTTCAATGCAATTATATGGTCAGCATAAGTAGTTTTAATTGAAATGCATTTAAAAAACAATTGGCAATTAATTAAAAAACATTCGAGTGTCAAATTGAATTTGGTTTGTCATTTGAAATGAAATATAAAAAATTGTATTCTATTTTGTGCTGAAACTTTGTGAAAATACTCGAAACAAAACCCCAAAAATCAAGTACACGATTTTTCACTTTGCAAATGCAACCGCAATGACCCAAAGTATTGAATTTGACACTTAAAACAATAATCAAATGTGTACGAAAATATAACAAATAAACATTTTATTGCAAAATAAAGAAGCCAATCGTATTAAACTTACTTGTCAACAACGAGCTTAGTGAAAACCAAATCCCTTTTGTAGTAGACCGGATTGTTGTGCTCATGATTCACAGCTTTGTCCATGAGCGGATGAGAACGGATAAAGTTCAGCACGGTGTCGGGCAGATTTGAGGTGTCATTCACACAAGTGCCTGGACGTGGCTCCGGTACGCGTGAGTTCAAAACTGGCAGCCAGGCAGAGTTCGATGAAGATTGTTCCTTAAATTTGCCTGTAGTTTTGTTCAAAAGCAAAAGTTGCATGAAAAATTAAAAGAACACAAACAAAATTGTAACATACAAAGTTTTAGATAAATTTACAGTGAATACATGAAACTAAATTAAAAGTTTAAAGTTTGAAAAAAAAAAAAACTGACAATAAAGTTATACGTGGGCATGTGAGAACGCAACGACGAAAGACTTCTATGTGGGCGAATGTGTTAACTCAGCACGCTACACTGCACAAATGAAGTCACACATTCCCACACACACACACACACGCACACATATCTACAACCATCCACGGACGGAAACGTCACAGGTGTGTATGTTGAACAATAATCCATTGAAATGGATTTTCTAAATACGATTTATGTTCCCTTTTCCTCTTTTGGAACTCGTTTCAATTTCTGCAAAAGTTGCAATCTCAAAAGTGTATCAACATTGCTTACTTAATGCACAGCACAAAATTCAACATTCTAACATGTTTCATTGTTAAGTTTGCATTTCTAAAAGTTAACAAAAATTTCGCTCAGTGCAGTTGATGCAATAAAATCCCATCAATTTGCTGAATAGTGCGAATAACGATGCACAAAACAAATGTGAATTTTTGCAAATAAAATTTACCGATACGACCAAAACACACACACACACACACACATACACATATTTTACATACAAGCGCTGAGAAATACGCTGTGCTTATAGTACAATAATAGTTGTTGTTGTTGCTGCTGAGAAGGAAACCGATGACAGTTAAAATTTTTAGATCTTCTTGTAAAACGATTTACTTTGGCAAGTGATTGAAATAATGGAAATTGCAATATTGCAAAGAAAATAGTGAAAAGCTTTTGACAGCTTTGAAAACTATCCAATTCGTCACGCCAGAAAAGATAAAATCAATTAGATTAAGTCATTGAATCTCTCATATATTACACCGATGTATATACACCTATATAATACTTAGTACGATACATTCGTATATGTTTATCTGTATGTATTTACTTACCATTGAATGCGGTCTGTACTTCATTGATGTGAAAGGTACAAACGGCTGAGCCAATCAGACCATTTGTGCTCGTTGTGAATGTGGCATAGAAACGCGATTTATCCGTTGGCAACTGATAAACCGATTGAATCTCATTGAAATAGAACGGAAACTCGCCGGATATACTGCAATTGAGTCGTGCCTTTAAATACGTAGCCCAATTGTGTGCGAGTAGATTTTTGCCGCCGACATCCTTCTTGCAAACGCGTGCAATGCGCGAATACACGGCTTTGCCACAATTGATATACTCGACTGCTGTCTCACGGAAAAAGAAGTACACATACTCGCCAATGTCGAAGGAGCCCACAAAATTCGGTTCTGTAAGCATTATGAATTGATTTGACGTTTGAGATTTTGAAGTTAACTTAATGCTAAACAACAACAAGAGAAAGAGTTGCGTAGCTATCCCTACAAAGAGTAATTTAATTGGTTCTTATAAGCTGCTTAACGTTGCCTATTGGCTTCGGCATAGTTCGCTGAATGAATCACTGAATCACTGCGTGTCAGCCTCGCTGGCTAACTGATTGAATGGGTGTACTTATGTGAGTGAATCGTTGCATACTTGTGTGCGCCAATCCGCAATCCGCAGCGAAATAATCATTTTTGATCTCTCAATGCGTTGCATGAAGCGCACTTGCGTTTCATTTTATAAAAATGATATATACAATAAATCGCATTATATGATATTGATGTTCATTCAAACGTATTGAATCAAACATGATATTAAATTGGCTCAGCATGAAATGTTGAGTGATTAAAAAGTTTCTCTTTTGAAATGAAATGAGTATATCTGTGTATAAATAAAAACTGGCTATAGATTTATGAGCTCGTGATGAGAGGTACAAAGAAAAAAAACATTTTTGCGAAAGATATATTTTGCTTCTACTAAAAAGATAAAGGATTCTTAATAAATATATAAAAGGTATAAGAACTCACATTTTAATTATAAAAAATAAATAAATAAAAAAAAACAAAATCTTTTTTAATGCTGATAAGTAATTTTATGAATTGTTGACCAACTAAACCGATTTATATGAATTTATTTGCTTTGGCATGCTTACACCTTTTCAACTTGTCGTAGTTTATATGAGACTACGTTTTGGTTTTATTTGAACAAGTGTTTGTTAAGTACATAAACAAATGTTAGTACAATCAACCATGAGTATTACTTACTGTCCAACCACTTGGAATCGTATTTGAGTGTGCGCTTGAATTTGTATTCTAACCGTTTCGCGCTTATGTTATACAAATCCGTTCGGAAGATAACGGTGTCCGCCTTCGTGAATTCTGCATTTGTGCCCGAGTACTACGCAATATAAAAGAGAATGCATAAACATGAAAAAAAAAACAACAACAACATATTTTTATAAGTAAATGTATGTAAATGTAAATACATATTGAGTTGTCCCTTGCTGATTTGACAAGTAGTAGTGGATAATGTGCTTATGCTTTGTTTATTTATTTTTATATTATTATTGTATTTCTATCTTTTTTTCCACACTCTTATTTGGTCGGTCGCCCCTTTCGGAGTGCTTTTAGCAAATAGCTTAAGCAGAATCACCACTATGTAAATAAAAGAGGACTTGCCAAATATTTGCACATAAACAAATCGTACAAATGTAAATATTGTGCAAGAAAATGGAAAATAAAATTGAAAAGAACTTGAGAGTTGTCTAACAGTGTGAGTGATTCTTGTGAAAATGAAACTTAAATTGAATATGAACTGTTATGCAAACAATTTTGTGCAGAAAATTCGTTTTATTTAAAAATAAAAAAAAATAGTTATGAAGAAATACAACTTACCAATCCCGGTAAACCGCCAGGATTGCCGTCCTCAACATAAATCGCAGTGGAATTATCGAGCGGATCATAGGGACATTTGGCAATGCCCAATCCAACGCCAATCACGTATTCCGAACGTGGCAAATGTGTTAAATTCGACTGAAAGATAAGCATTAAAAAACATTAGCAATTAGTATTGCACACGTAATAAGCGTTCAAAAATATTTTATTGAGAATTTTTATTTTTTTGTTTCATGTGCAGACATGACAGAACAGTTGAATGAAAATGCTTTGCAGTTGCAAACAAATGGAAAAGTGCAAAGCTCACGAAGAAGTATCTTGCTTGTTTGTTTTACTTTCACAACCTTCACTGCAATACATACATATGAACGATTTCATTTTGCTGTTTTCTTTTTTTTTTGTGTATCAATGAATTAGAAATTGTTTATTTTTTTATCTGATAAAGACGTTGCACAATTAGACACCTACCTACATATGTGTATGCATATAAGATGCAGCTGTCTTTAAAAGAAGAATGTTTTTTCTCTTCTTCATTTTGCTTGCCAGATGGCGCGATAAGCTTCTCAGCAGTAAGAGCTTGAACAAATGTGTCAATGTTTAAAAAATGTTAATGGCAACGCAACCCATGAATAGTTGTCACTGTTTACATTTTGCACTGATTACAATCTAACGCACACACACTAACCCATGGACACATGGAAAGTGGCACTGTTCCACAATACGCACTAGTAACATTTGTGTTGCTATAGTGTAAGGATTTTGTGTTTAGTTGCGAACAAAATGCACATAAGATAAATAAAAACACATAATAAAAAGTCGAGAGTACTTGGCTTCCAAATACCCTGTAGATGAAAGTGTAATAATCCACACTACCTACGAAAAATACATATATAATATTCATACAACTCTATGTATATCTCAGAGTTCTCAGAGATGCTCAGATAGAAATATCTAGAGTGGATCCAACAATTAGTACCAAATTTATTTGATTGTTACATATATTGACACATAACTAGAATACCCTTGCTGTTATTATAGGGTACTCAATAGAGTTTATACAAACTAGAATAAGGCCAAAAAAAAAGTTAGATAAAAGAAAATGCTGGCATTGAGCTTTAAGAACCATTGTGCGTTGTAGTTGCTGTTTGAGTTTTTGACGTCACGTCTTATGTTGCCGTTTACCAACAATTGTTACTTACATAAATGACATAATCCTTGGGATTGTGAGCATTTGTGCCACAAACGTAGAGACGATCGCCTTGTTGCATTGATTGTATGACACGTACGTGGTTTTTGCAATCAAAGACCTTGAAGAAAATAAAAGAAAAACAAATTTTATAAGTAATATGTTGATTAAAAATATATATTTTTCATTTCAGTTGTAATAGGAAAACAAATTTATTTTTGTTTAATTTTCAAATATTTTATATGCCCAAATGTTTCACTTTGTAAACATAATCAAGCAATTTACTGCAATAGTACACTTTAGACAGCCTAAAACAGCCACTTAAGACACATTCTCATAAATATATCAAAACAATGCCAGCTGCGCCAAATAATATGAAATTGTTATAATTTGTGACAAAAAAAAAATGATAATAATGTAACTTGGCTGATATTTGTAACTTAAGCGCGCACACAATGAATGAAAATGGCTTCCCAAAGCAATTGCAACAATGCTGCAAAATTGTGGGGCGTGTGACAAATGGCAGGAGTCGAGCAGGACGCTCGGCGTCATGAACATAGAGCGAAAAAGTGCAGCTTAAGCAACGCACACAAGCACAGACACATTTATTACAAAAAAAGGAAAATATCTCATGCACAATCAGTGCAACAACTCAGCTGCTGAGCTGTGGATTTCCGTTGTAGCAAAGTTGCAACATAAGTTCAATTGTGTCGTGTTCGAATGGCATACTCAGCGGTTCGGCAGCATTATGATAACTTGAGCAATACAACAAACGAGCATGTGTGCTTCTAAGATACACACACATACACATAAATAAGCATACAGTTGGAGCATGCATGGCATGACAAACATGTGCAATTGCAACGACATAAAGAAACAAGTAGGAAAGGATGTATGCGTGTATGTAAGTTTTACATGTGACAACAAATGGAAAGCCACAAATAAATTGAAAGGGAATTGAAATGAAAGAATATGTTGTCATACTTTAAACGAGTTACAATAAAAACAAGAACCAACAATGATAACAACACTTCTGAAAGTTTCCGTAAAATAGAAGGCGGAAATAATAAAATGTTTTATGTAAAGAAACATAATAAAAATAAATCACATATACATAAATGTGTATACATGTGCACGATAGGTAACTATTTGTGGTGGTTTGAGTGTTGTTGTCATATAACATAACTTAAAATCAATCAAAAGTTGTCACAAGGAAAAGACTTTCAGTTGTTATTCTACTTAAATTGATGATGACATTTTAACTTTTTGATTGACAAAATGATTTGAATTTCTTCAAAGTTTCTACAATGAAGCTTTAAGTTTGACACTCACCTGACTTTTGCCCTTCGAGACGCAGCTCACAACGTCATCACGTGTTGGCTCCAAATTGATAACATCCCGCTGTAAACAGAAAAACAGAAAAAAACAAAATAAATTTTTTTAGAAATACATTGAATTTAATAAAAATTAATAAATAGTTGAGCTCTAAAACGTTGTACGAAAGCATTCATTTTACCTGCCACAAAGACGTCTTTAATACTTTGTACCCTGCGGCGATATTTTGATTTGATTGCAGTGCACATTCTCTCAGCCGTAATTTTGCACATGTCATATAGAAAATAACAAAGACTGCCATTTTCAGTTTGAGAGACAATGGTAAATCCAAAGCTATTTTAATATTTTGTACGCACAAAGAAGTGACAATGCGTCACAAACAGTTGACATCAAAAGGAGTTAACACATTTGAAATGGGCTGCATGCGTGTACAGTATCATACACCATGTGTTAGACTGAAACTAACGCACAAAATATCCTAAAGATAATTGAATGTATTGGTGTGTGTGTGTTTGAGTTTGTGTGAAACAAGTTGAAATCTATGCAGCACGAGGGTAGCCCAAAGAGATCTGACGATTGATGATTTAGTTAACCAGATTTATTGGGATCGGTTTGCTCAAATCTTTTTCTATACAAATCTTTGTCATTATAAACCGAGTTCCATAAAATTTTTGGATCCCAAAGTCATTACAATTTAGTTATTAACAGTTGTACAACGTTTGAAACATACTTCGTATGTCTTTGAATAAATTAAGCTCTTTTAATATTTAAATAACAATGTGATTTTATGTTTGTGTGCTCTGTAAGTGACGTAAGAGCGTATGTTGCATTATCAAAATAATTTCTAAATCTCAATCCAATAATAAAATATAGAGGTATGCAATACAAAATGTACATATTCGGTTGGCGCAACAGAATATTTATGAAACACACTTAGACACACACACACACAGCTCTGAATACAAAGGAGTCACACGTCAAATTTGTAAATTTTAATATTATTATGGCCTATACTTTAGAGCAGCTTTTTCGAAAGATTGCCATGTGAATACTTTGACTACGCCACCATAGCCTTCGACCACTTAAGGCTTCATGCTCGAACCGTCAAGCGTTGTGTGTGTATGCCTGAGTGGGTGCGTGTGTGTATGTGCGTGCATGTGTGACGGCAAGAACGCATAAACTACTAGCTATGTGCTATGCTTTCAAGTAAATTGATTTATAAATCACGTAATGTAACGACGTACGCGTATACGAAATATAATTTTTTGTTTCTTTTTTTTTTTCTTCAGTATAACGCTTGTGTTCGTGTGTGTGTGTGTGCTATGAGGCATGCAGCAGGCGCAGGAGCAACGTTGGCTCAACAAACCACAAATGTACGCGCAAACACATAGCCATAAAACCAAAATCATGTATTATTTAGTCAATTTGCATTTACCGCATAAAGCAGCGACAGGCAGGCAGGCAAGTATACTATAGTTATCCAGTCAGCTAGCAACAACAACAACAATGTTAAGTAGTAGGCATACCAACACAGATACATAGCGTTCACCTAGCACCATGAAATGTTGCTCACTGCGTACATAAGTAATAAGCATACGTAAAATAACGTAAAATATATTGACGTATGACGACTACGACGACTTCAGTTTAGGCAATATAATGTGCGAGTTCGGGCGCACACAGCTTCTTATGTTTTACGATTCGTTTACGGTGGCCAGGTGCAACTGAAAACCACCGGAACAACTCACATTATGTTGTTATTGTTGTTGCTCGGTTGGCAAGTTGGTTGGTTGGTTGTGGTGTGTTGTGGTGGTAGTTATGGCAGTTGTAGTGGCAGTCATTGCCGTAAAATAACTTTGGCGGCATAAATTCATAAGCACATACACACACACACACACATATAGAGACGCACCCGCAATCGCACGTAAGCCCAAAACTACTTTGCTATGCTCAACGGTGCGCGCCAATGTTGCTGCCGCAGAAGGCTTTGTTACATTATGACTGCCAAAGTGTGCCACACAATTTAATGGCAACGCAGAATGTCTGTCCGCTTGCAAGTTTTGCACTCAAAATTATCACACGACGAAAACGAAAAGGTATAAGAAAAATAATAATAAAAAAACAAAAACAAAAACATAAATAAACAAAACAAACAAAACCAAAGGGCACATCAGTTGAATTCTCTAAAGCCTATTAAATTTTGTTCTTTGTTTTTTTTTTTGTTGTTTTTTTTCACAGCTTCGTAAAAAGCATATTTTAGTAGGTATTTTTTTTTTTTTGGTTTTTTGCAGTCAACAACATTTACTTGCGGGAATCAAAATCTCTTTGTTAATACGCGCTGTTGAAAATTTGATGTGCCTAAAATGCTGCAATATTTTTATTATCCATTTTTTCGTTTTTGTTTTTAGTTAAAGCTTAGTTTTGCCTTTTTTCCTAATCCTTTTGGCCATTCAATGTTACAAAAACAAAAGCAAGAGTAAAACACAACCAACAAAAAAAAAATATGGCAATATCAAAGCCGACTAAGCTGTGCTGAGTTTAGTTTAACGCTCGTGGGAGACCGCACACAGCGCATGATTCAAGGCGAACTTTTGCTAAATGAATTTTTTAACAATTTGCTTTGGCGACTTTAACAATTTGTTTCACTGCACGCAGTTAGTTGTGCGCTTCCATACAAAATCACTCGCCTAAAAGCATACTGTCTTTTTTTTGTGTTGATTGTTCTGACGACTCGTCAACTAACGAAGTGTGTTTGTGTGGAAAAGCGACCGCAAGGAAGACTGTACGCAAGCTTGTACTTTTTTTTGGCTTGTTGTTGCTGTTTGTTAGATTTGTGGTTTTTGTGCATCATTTGGGACTAGCGGTGCTATTAAAAATGTATGCAATTTTTTAGATACAACGCTGAGTATGATAAATACATAAATCTATAGACAATGTCAGCGACAAGCATGCAAGAGCTGATGTGTTGCGCGAGTTAAGCCTACTTTGATAGCTTTGCTTATGGTTTGTTATTTGTTTCATTCTTTTTTGTAAAGTTTGCCTCATTAAAATTTAATATCGTCTAAAAGGCTGCAAAGCTCTTATACTAATATTAATATGATGTCTGTATTATTTTATTTTTATTTTTTTTTGTTTTTGATTATACTTACATCACAGTACGATGATGAAATATTCTGCAAATTTAAGCGAAAAACGCGATCCCTGCAGAGAGTAGAATACAAACGAAAAGTTCGTTAATAATCGGTTTACTACAGATAAATTTTGCATTTGACTTACATAGCGCCAACATAAAGTGAATCACGTTCCTCATTCAGATGAAAGGTACGATAATACAGCTTGCCACAGCTAAACTCGCGGACATGATCTGCAAGTACAACAAAAAATATCCAATTGATTAAACTATGCAACTTACAATTATTTGAAAATACATTTAAGAAAATTATAATATTATAATTGCTTGCTCAAATATATAAAATTCATAATTAGGTAACTTTATGGTGTCCCTAATTAAGTAGGTGATAAAAACTTATAATTAAACAATTTTATTGGTTTTTTTTTTAAATACAAAAAAAAACCAGTAAGGGAGCTATTTTCAGCTTTGCTGAAACTTATATACTCTTGCAAGCATTTGGAAAATACGTTTTATAGTTTTGCCAATAAGAATCTTATAAGTTTATAAAGACAAAGGGGCGTAACCCCGCCCATTTTCTACTTTTTTTTAACGAATACAATGCAATCATTCTTCATTTTACGATTTTCTATCTCGCCTGCTTATAGATAAATCACATTTTTAAGTTTTTCTCTATATGGGCGGTGCCACGCCCTTATGTCCGATTCTTATGAAACTTTGTTATATGGTCAAGAATTCTTAAAAACGCGCAACTGCAATGTTTCATCTGTTTATAGTTGAAAACAAAAAAGTTTTTCTAACGAAAACCGAATTTTTAACCGATTGTTCCTATGGGAGCTATATGCGATATTTATCCGATCTTCACCAATTTTGCAGTGAGCCTTAATTTACGTCCGAGATATTCTTGTGCAAAAAATTGGGGGGATAACTTGAAAAACAAAGAGTTTATTGAGCAAAAACCTAATTTTTGACCGATCGTTCCTATGGCAGCTATATGCTATAGTTATCCGATCTGCACCAAATTTGCAGTGTATTTTGACTGACGTCCAACATGTCTCTGTGCAAAAAATTGAAGTGATAGCTTTAAAATCACAGCGTTTTTAAGGAAAAAACCTCATTTTTAACCGATCGTTCCTATGGCAGCTATATGCTATAGTAATTCGATCAGGCTGGTTTCTACATATAAACTGCCTGCAAGAAAAAGAAAATTTTCTGCATTTAAATTTTTTTGCTAACTTCAAAACTCTGGGAGGAGTTCGCATTGAAACAGACAGACGGACAGACGGACAGACAGACAGACGGACAGACGGACATGGCTATTTGAACTCGTCTCGTCGTGCTGATCAAGAATATATATACTTTATATAGTCGGAGATGTCTCCTTCTCTGCGTTGCAAACTTCATGACAAAGTTAATATACTCTTGCAAGAGTATAAAAAATGTATCGAAAGTATTTGCTTAAATCATCGAACTTTTTTTATTTCCAAAGGTCTGTGTATATAAACAAGCCACACAACTCTGCACTATCGTATTTCAATCAAAACACATTTTACATTTCTTTTTTCATGCTTTCATTCTATGGCAAGAAATTTTAAACGTTATTTATTTACTTATGACTTTGAACAGAGTTGAAAGTGCCTTAGTAACTTTATATTTTATTTTACTCCAATTTACAGCTGATTTTGTTTACCAATGAACGAGATAAGTTAAATGGACTTCATGGTGAGGATGTTTGTTTCTTCTTTTTTTTAATTTTCATACATGTTGTGTGACCTTGAATATTTTATAAAAAGCTCACAAAGACTCCTAAGCAACAAAGAACAAACTATCTAAAGGCCATTAACTAACTTTTAAAAACTTTTTTTCCCTTTTGAACTGCATCAATTAACGCATTAAAGTATGCTCTTCAAAGCTGGCATTTTGATTTAAGTATATTGGTGCGTGACTGTGTGTGTGTGTGTGCGTTTGAGTCGTGAAAATTAATTATATTATGGTAATTTCTTTGACGCCGCTTAGTCTATGCTTTATTTACACAAAAACGGAAAATCTGCTTAGTCTGCTCTATTTTAATTAAACTAATTAATATTTGCTTATGTGGTTGCCCAGTCGCTTTTGTTCATTTGTCCAAATAGAAGTGCGGGTGCGTGTATATGTATGTGTGTGCTAATTCGACCATTACCACAGCAAAATATTTGCAGTTGTGATTTTTGTTTCAATCACAACGTACAATCAATTAATACTGTCATTTTGCCGACATCGATAGCTGAGCAATTAAAATGCTTTTAGCTTGACCGACTTCTTTCCTACTTATGTGGTTTTCGAGTATTCAGTCATCGATACATGCCGGTCTGAGTACTCACTCAGACAGCACATGTCAACAACAAACAAATTGTCAAACGACGCCACCAACACCAACACTGTAATGGACCATGTGAAGGCTTCATTAATTGTAAAATGCTTAGACTAACAAAGATTTTTGTGTTGACTATTAATAAGTGTACATACAATATAAGAGTGTATGTATGTACATAAATGGAAGTGGGGTAAATATTTGGTATATCTAACACATAGTTTTGAATTGAGGTCTTTTAGTAAGCAAGAGGCAATTTGTTTTCAAATATTTGAGTGTGGAAGACTTGAAATTTTACCTGATTGAATAGAAGTAATAAAATTCATTTCTAATAAGACTCATGTCAAAACAATTATGAAAATAATTGTTAATAAAATATATAAATAAAAAACTAAATCGGAAAATAAACGAATTTAAATGATAGTAACCATGATATGTAAATGTTGTACACCCTTTTTAGTGTTTGACAACAATGACGTAAAAAATTACGAAAAAGAACTGCCATAAAACCCAAGTAGAGTCATTTTTGATATTCGATTTAAAGAACAAGAGTGAATGGGTAAGAGAGACAACCTTATTTGCAGCAGGGAGAAGTAAAAAAAAAGAACATGGAGTTTAAGTAAATGTAAAAGACAGGATGTGTTTGCATGTATGCTTTTTGCCAAGATACTTGCCATAACCGGAAGTTGACTTGTATACGGTTGAATTGTTACTGTGCTTGTGTATTTTATGTTATTTTATTTTTATTTTTTTGTGCATTTATTTATGTTAAAAAGAAAAAAAAAAAAAAACAGAAAGAATAAACATTTCCGGTGGCGACAAGTTTGTTTACTATTTCGATTTTTTGTTGTAAAATTGTATTTATGGTTGATTGTGTTTGCTGTTTGAATAAGTATAAGTTTTAAAACGAAATGCTTTAACAATGCGATGAAGCATAAAAATAAGAAATGTGCTGAGAATTTAGAAATTTCTGCGATGAGAAAAGCATTGAAGATATAAAAAAGTGAACATTAATATATAAGCTGGTTTGTATTGACAAACACTGCAAAACTATGACAGACCAGGTGTGTTGCAGTGATATGAGACAAATCTGATGAACTAAAATTCTTTTTTTTGCATGCAATTCAATTAGTGGGAGAATAGAAGAGGCCTGACACAGTGTTGATGCGCTTATCGCCTACTGTATGCCTATGTGTGTATAAATTCCTCAATTGTTGCTTTCAATCATCTCTTTTTTCTCAACTATGATTTGCCAAACTGCTTTGTTCTTGAAATTGTCAATGCCACACTGGGTCACACAAAGTAAAGATATCTAAGAAACAATTCTGGAAAACAAAAATTTCCTCATTCATTCATTATTTAAAAATGCACATGAAATTTTCGCCTTTTCATATAAGCCGATTTGTATTGATCGAGTTTCAGATTATAATGGACCAGGAATATTGCAGTAAGATACAATGGCGTTGACTGAACTGCTTACTGAGAAACAAAATTGCATTTCGCAAGCAACAAAATGTTGTTTTGAGCATGTGCATGCTGCAAGGCAGCTGATTAATGGGTTTTTTTTTTTTTTTTTTGGATTACAAAGCGTTCGTAGTGTTAGTGAGAAAAATGTGAAAACATTGCGTAAGCGAACCAATACAATTACGCGAATTTCCATGAATATGAAATACATAAATATTCGCCTGCGTAAGAGCAAATTTTATTATTATTGGAAGCTACAAAATTGTTATTGGCTTATTAATGTTTTGGTTCTTCTATTTTTCGAACGCAAGAAATTATCTTGTAGTGCGATTGACTCATATCCTAGTTAGTTCATATAAAATTCTATTGTCACAGCACAATTTTTGGCTGTTTTCGCTTCGCAGCAGCGTTGGCCGACAAAGCAGTCTATAAAAATATTATAAAGCCATAAAGCCGAAAGATACAATAACAATTGTCAATATATAAGTATTTCGTATGTTTATTTATATGCAAAAAACTGGCGGCAGTGAGTGTATTACAGTACAATTTTATTGCGGCGTCGCTAGCGCAAATAAACATAACACATGCGTGTATCTATAAACATTCATACATACATACATTTATGTATCTTTATGTGCGATGCTGGCGGCAATGGCGGCGAATGAATGAACTGAGGAACGCAATTTCCATACACATGATAATAAATAACAAATTGAACGGAAGCTAATCGTAGGCATATTGTTTGGCAGACCGGATGTGTGCGTGTCCCCATCCACAGTGTATTTTACTATAATATAAATCTATGCATATATTATTGCATACTCATGGGCGCCCGTTGGCGGCTGATTTGCTAGTTTCGTGTTTGTCTTTTAAAGCAAAATGAAAACTTAAAACGCCTCAAAGAAATAACAACGAGAACATCGTACTTTAAATAATTGCATTCGAAGTGAAAAGCGTACTTTCAGGTACTTACATATGTACATATACACATCTGTAAAAAAAAAACACTGTGACCGTAAAAAAAGCTACAAAAAATCTAAAAACCAATAAAATCGCGCTCCATATGCAATTTAATTTCAAAATGTTTATGCTCTTTTAATCTTACTCCAATCAAAATCAAATTGCATTTACGACCTTTGATCACATAAGAAATACCAACGGGCAAAGCAATATGCACAAACATTTTAAGCCACGTTACGGTTTTTATACACTTTCCTTAGGATTTTTCATTTCTTTTTTTTTGTTCATGTCACAAATATAGTCACACAAACACACACATACATCCACAAATATTCGCAGCATATGCGAATTCGAATGTAAAGCGAATCACTTACGTATATGCGAGCAAGTCTGTAAGAAGGATATGTCAATAATTTTTATGAGGTCCATAAATATGCGTTCGTCAACTTGAAGTACTTTACTTTCCGTGGGGCATTAGAGTGCCCCTTATGTGTAATGTCCTTATGCTTTCGACTTAATAAAATAAAGCGAAAAAAAAACACAACTCAATAAAACAGAAAATTACCGCTTTGCGTGCACAAAGCTTAACACAAAGAAAAAGAATAAAATAATAATAAATAAGTAAATTCCCTTTTTTATGAAGTCTGCAATAAACATGAAAAAAAAAAAAATAATAAAAATAAAACAAAATCCCAAAAATTTGAAATTTCGATTATAAACATAAGACGAAGAGTTCTGTTTATGTATGAATAAATCCTTTTTGAGAAAATGTCAAGTGCAAAATGACAAAGCCTTTGAAACATATTTTAATGGTAATCTTCGTGTATGCATGTATGCATGTGTGTGTTGTGTGGTAAGCGTGTGTGAGTTTATATTGTAATTTGTTTTCATAAAGCTGATTTTCATAACAAAAATTGTGGCTTTGTTATAACATGACAATGACTCTATGCAATTGAAATTTTTCCATTATTTTCATACTAATTATGAAATATGTCGACACATTACACAAATGTCTGTGTGAGTGTGTGACTGGGTGGCTGTATAGCAGCAAAGTACTCAAAAACTGTCTAGACGTCTAGCATAGCTATTTTCAACACTTGCGTTGTTATCCAGCCAGTAAAGTCAGCCCGTGGCCTGTGTAAATGAGCAAGTATGTTACAAAGAGGCATGATATTGTGTGCAGATTGCACATGCAGATAATAATGAGCAATACTGCAAATGAGTTATTTGATAAAATGAAAACAAGAAAATATCACAAAAGACTTAATAAAAAAGTTTGCTTCATATACATTATACTTTCAATGTCATGACATCAAGCAAGTTAGTTTGTATTTGGTTGTAAGCTGTAATTAGCCAATCAAGCTTTAGGATAGAAACCTAGACTTAAAAGTATCTACAATATTTATTTATTTACATGTGACTATTTATTGAATATTAAATACAAAATAGTCCGAAATATCCTCTTGTAATTTCTTTATCAAAAAGCTTGTTTATCATAACTTAATTAACATTACACATGTTAGGTGACACAATTTTGATTACTGGATTTTTGACACTCCATGGATGCTTTCATCAGTTTTTGATTAAAAAAATGTAAATGTGCCGGGTGCTGTGCTATTCTTATCATTTACATATTCTATACCTATTTAAATATAAAATTGTGTTTTACCGCAAGTATTTAACTTGCTATTAAACGTGGGATTTATAAAAAATTCCATGGCAGCTTAAAATAAAAACCATTGAAAGAACATTGCGTTATTCATTCCGAGTTTCTCAGTATAGCTCTTTTTACCTTTAGATTTAATAGCATTGAGTCTTCATTTTGTTGCAAACTGCAAACATGGCAACATCAACAAAGAGTGCATAAAACTATCCATAACAGATACACATGCACTCAGACACATACATGTACATGAAAAGGTTAGCAACAAATGTGGCGTGTTTCATGACTTTTTTTTTATTTTGTGGTTTTTTATTTTTTGTGTTTGGAAACTTCATTTGATGCATGTTTATGACCCGTTGGTTCGTTTGTTATGTCCTGAAGTCCACTCGGGCATAGACAGTTGAATTTTCCGGGTTTTAAAGCACAACGTTCACCATGTTGAAAGTATCATGAAAGCATTTGACAGCAAACGAATTTGTTTCAGTCGATTTTCTCTTGCTTGCGTTGGTGGCTTTTAGTTGTGGCAAATGTGGTTACCTTTGTGCAGTACAGCAACGAAATGAGACATAAAAACATCAAAATAATAATAAAAAGTGAGCCAAAATTAAAAAAAAAAAAAACACACACAAGAAGCAACAAATTGTGCTGTGCAGCATACTTAATTTGCCATGAATTTTGTGTAAAAGACACTCAAGTGAACGAATGACTACCGAACGTAGCGTTGCTCAAGATAGCGGCAGCGGCGTCAGCTGCAAAAGCACTTTACGATGGTTTTGCTGCTTACTTTGGGGGCGTCATAAAATTTGTGTAAGTTGAAATGATGTGCTAAGCATCGAGCATCCATAATTAAAATGCAACAATTGTGCTGCAACAAAATGTAATATTATAATGTCACTTGCAATAATTACGTACGCACTTGTGACCAAAAGTGCGCTTGTAAATTATTTAAATGATGCTTCATATTGAAATTGCAATTTTAAGTTTATTAAATAAATAATATTAATCGGCTGCCAAGACATGTTAACTTATGACTGCATAACGCTCAGAGCAATTAATGCAAATTATATTAAAATCCAACAAGTGCAACTGGGATCAGAACTTTGCTCATATTCAATACAAACACATACTCGTATGTATAATTAACATGTTTTTATCTCTGTAAATGAAATGAAATTGTCAGCAGAGCTTGATGGTTAGTGCATTAAGAAATGTTTTTATTAAATTAAATAAATCTAATTTGGTAGTTCCGTATTAAATGAACTAATCTCACATCAACACGAGTGCAATTTGTGTGCAATTGATGCACAAATGATGTATTTAGATTTTGTAAAACAATATTAGTGAAAATTAGAAAAGTTACAAATTCAATTACGTTGACTAGATCAACTTGTCAACATATAAATTAAATTTGCTCAAATGTTCATGAAATATTTATTATAATCAAAGCTTCGTTGCAACAAGAGGCAAAATCACATTTGACTGTTATAATGGCAGCTCTGAGTCTTGATAAAACTGACCTACTAAAGAAACGCTTGTGAAAGGAAACTAACAAGTCGTGGCTTATCAGCTAATTGTTTGTTATATAACATTATTTCTTGATACATTTGTTTTAAATTATTATTTTTTTTCCATTTAAAATAATCAGTAAAACTTGAAGAATATGTGTTTATAAGAGAGAGAAAAAAATAAAAAAAATGAGAAAATAATATAAACTGTAAAACTTGAATGAAAAACTTGACAGAATTGTTGCATGAAAACTTACAATGTGACAATCCCGCTATAAACTTTGATTGCTTCAATAGTTTTGTTGCGAACAATTTCTTTTCAATCAATACGTTCTCTGTATTGTATTCAACTCAATGATCGAACAGCTGCAATTTCTCGCACAATGTACGCGTTTAACTTTTGCTGTGGAGGTGCAACTTTTCAAACCTCGAACAACAATCATGTTAAATGTTATTATGTAGTTTAATGAGGCTGACAAATTGAACAAATTGAGCGTTGCTTACAATAACAGTTTTTTGCCATTGATATTGACAATCTGTGTGTGCATTTTATAGCATTTTTTTGCAAGTAACATGAGTTGTGTAGCAACAACAACATCACAAACTGTAATAAGTTCGTCAAGGCTATGTTGGTAAAGTATAAACATATCATGATTTTAAGAAAAAAAAGCGTGTTTTTTTTTGCATTAAGCATAAAATTTGGCATTGCATGTTATCTACTCTCGCTGTGACAATGTTGAGAGCAACAAACTGCCCTTTCTGCATGTGAATGCATAAACATTTTTCGACGCAAACATTATCATGCTTTTTCACTAATTGCATTCTTTTCTTTTCAACTGTCAATCAAATTGCCGTACAAGCGTTCAGGCTCATCCAAGCTTTGGTGTAGGGCGTTCAGCATTTACGTACGCCTTAACAATTACCTTTTTGTTGTCTTTTTTTTTTTTCTCAATATCGATTCTGAAAACTCAATCAAAGCGTGTTGCACAAGAGCGGCGTAAATCATGTGCGGCACAGGCTACGCCACGCCACAGGCCGGTCAGGCCACGCCCATTGACCTCATTTACATGCAAGCCTTTGTACCTTACTGACATGCAGTAGGCGTACGAATAAGAACACCAGTGACAGTAGCTGTAGTACATGCAATTTCTGATTTTTTGTTTTTTGAATGGAAGTATGCCACTGAATTTTAAATGTTCACACCAGCGTGTAAACCATTGAAAAAAAATTGTTTTTTTTTTTTTTTTTTTTTTTGTGATTGGTTAACACCTCTTGGTCATGGTAAGTTGGTCACATAAACGTGATGTTTTCATGTAAAGCACGTTATAGGTCAAAGTTTACTGTATGATGTGCAGTTATGTGCAAAATTACCACAAACATTGATTACAGTTTGAAGGCAACTAACAGATTTAAAGTTTTAAAGCAACTGTTCGAATATGCCACCAGTGGCTGTCAAACTTTAAATGAAAAATGTTGCACCTGCCTGCGCTCTAACGACTACCTGCTTGTATTCTACCACGTTTTCAGTTGGTGCCACCTACTTAACGCACTTGCTGGCACAATCTTTGTTCAAACTCAACATTATTATCAACACATTTTTGTTCATTGCTTTCTTTTAAAATAAGTCATCATGTGCTGCATTGAAAAAGGCAAACCAAAACAGCATGAGAAGATTAAATTAAAATAAGAGCATACAAAAGAGAGAGAGAGAAATTTTTAAAATAGATAAGCTAAAAATATATTGCAACCAAAAAGTTATTGAATCAGAAGCTGAAAAAGTGCCGGCTGCAACAAAAAAAACGACATCTGTTATACCGCTGAGTCGATTCGAAGAATTTGCGGCGTCGAGGAGTGAAAGAAATACAGACCTGCCAACAGGCGAGATAAATGACAGATTGTCTGTCGATGATCTTCGTCATTATCGTCGACGTGCCGCTGCTGTTGCCTCTGCTGTTGCGCGCGATATTGCAACAGTTGAAATTGTGCTGGCGATGGTGTCGTTGGCCTTTATTTATGACCGACCAATTGATGAATGACTTTTGATTGCATGCAACCGAAACATTGCCACTCTAACAACACAAATACGCTGCCGAGCGATACAAATAATGGGAATTATTCAATAAAGTCGCGTTTCGATCTATCTTTTATTTTGGTAATCAATTTAAATGTTTTTCTTTTCTTAGCAATAAATAAAATGCAAGTCAAAGCGCGCATTAAATAGTTCAAAGTTAAATTAATGTTCGAATTTCTCAATTTTAGAGCAGAAATTGTCGTTAAATTTATGAGAGAACATATAAACAACAAAGTAAATTTGTATTGGGTTTGTAAAGCAACACGGCATAATTACTTATATACATATATATATATGTATACCTATGTGTGTATGTAATTTTACGACATGTGCATTTTTCTAATTTTTAAACGTGCCACGCAGCGTTGCATTGTTAAGTCCTTTATTTTGATGTTATTGTTGTTGTTGTTGTTCAACTAGTGCACATACTTAAAGTGGCATTAGCAAGACTCCATATGGCGAAGGCAAAATGGCAGCAACTGGAAGCTGAGTGCACTTACTTATTGACTGAGCACAGCAGGACGACACCTATTTTGTTAAAGTATGCGCAAACAACTTAAACGTTTCTCTAATCGCCTCACGTTTCCGGCAAGTGCTTAGCTACAAATACAGTCTTTATATACATACAAGCCAAGCAAAACGTGCAAACAAGAGATAACTAAGAAAAAAATGGTTTAAAAATAAAAATAAAAAAACGGAGAAGAAAACCCTAAGCGAAAATTATAAAAAACTTGATCCTTGTATTTCCTATTTTGTTGGCATCCTTCTCGTTTTTATGGCATGCAACACTTGTCTCTCTCAAAGTAATGCGTACATGTACTCGTGCAACACAAACGCAATAATGAAGACAACTGACGCCGTCCAGAGCGCCTCGAGAGCAGCATCCTTGAACATGAATTTCAACATCGATGTCGACATCGTTGCTGTTACGAAACTACAAGAAAACTGGACATAAGCACGCAACATGAACTACCAGCGTCACAGAAAGTTTCAACGTGAAGCGCTAAGAAGATTCCACTTGTAGTAAAAATAAAAAGACAAAAGCAAATTTGATGTTGCAGCAAAACAAAAAGAAAAAACAACAATAACAAACGATGATGTGAATTAAAGACTGTGCGCCTGCATAAATTATGCATTGCCATATGACCAAGGTTCTTGCAACATATTCATGCTCAGCATGTTGAATGAGAGAGAGGAAAATACTTGTATTCATGCGAATTCAACTTTTCCCTCGATGTGTCAATAAAACATGTGAAATTCTTAAGTTAAGGTAAGAATTAAAAAGATTAAAATTATTATACGAATTTTTTTGTTAATCTTGTTCGACTCAATAAAAAGTTGTTAAAAAGTGATTAAAAACATTAAAAAATATATAAAATTAATTTCATGAAAAAACGTGAGATAAGACACTGCTTAACATAACAGTTAAAATGAAGCCTGTCTATTTCTGATTCATCGACTAGAAAGGTCAATAGCCACCAAGCCGAAACCCTTGTTTTTAAAAATATTTTCTTTATAAAAAATTCTTCTATAACAACTATTTGGTTTTTAGATAGAAAAAATTGGTTTGAAATGTTAGTGTTTTACTATAATGCGATGCCACGTCTCAGACTGCTTCCAAAAAGTTGGGGAAACAAGCAGAAAAATTCGGCACCAAACTCTTATTTTACTTCAATTATTTTTTTTTAAATTTCGAAAATGATTAATGATGATCGTTTTTTTTTCTGCCATCGTTACGCTCATTCAGCAACGTTATGCCAGAAAATGAACAATTTTGTTATAAGAAAAAAAAAAAAAATATGTTGATGGCTCAATATTTGTGTGAAGTGGTTGAGTCTGAAACCGGTTTTTAAATTGCCTCAAAAGGCTAGGAGCCATAAATGAGTAACACATTAAAGTTGATCAGTGAAAACATAAATTATCTAAAATAAAAGATTATATTGGCTATTTGTATCAGTGAGCTATAAAACTGCTGAGAACTTTATTAACTTTGAATTTTGAATTTTTCTTCATTTATTACAGAATTTGGACAAAAGAGTAAAAAAAAAAACATATATAATAAAAGAGGCGAAATTTACATATATGATACGATGAAGTTATTGATCTTTGTAAATCATGATGCGGACATACCGAGGAATTCATCGGATTTTTCACTTTTCAACCAAATGTAATTTCTATACATATACATATACGTACATGACGTTGTTTTACTGAGTTAATACACAATTTTAAAATTATTCATTTGCTAATAGTAAAAAAAATAATTCTCAACTGGAAAATAAATATCGCATAATGATACTCATTTATGAAATATTCAATGCATGTTTGTAAATTACTATGCAGACGCCATTAAAATGCAAATGAGATAAATCATGAAATCACAATGAAAATCATACAACCATGACTAAAAATGCATTGCATCTAACTGAGTGAAAACGATTGAACATTTTGGATTGAAAATATATAACATTGCAAAAAGTTGGTATAAATTACCAATTAAAATGTAAACATGTATGCAGGAGTAAAAATTAAAAATTAAAAAAAAAAAAATCTATAAATAAAAATTAAAAACACATATTCAACCAATACACAATTAATAAAATTCAGAGATTCAGATATACTTTCAATGTTCGCTTCATTCTGAAACAATAAAATCGAGCAATATAACTTGAATAAGCTTCAATGGTATAAAGCCTCTCTAAGTCCGTTTAGGTGAATCTTAATGTAGTACCTAAAGAATGTCAGAATCAAAATTGCTTTTACACTTTTTTTTTTTAAATAACTATAAACAATAAATTTTTAGTTTTACAATTAAGCCAACTCTAAGAGAAAACGCGTGCAATTGTAAAATATGGTCACTGCTATTGTTGTGCACCATTGTAAGATATAGGATAACTGCAACAACAAAGCAATTTTAGTATGAACGAAAATGCAAAAACATTTAAAAAATTCATAAACAAAATCATTGCACATGAATAAATCATTAAATACTTGTTCTGTGCAAAAGTGCTTAGCAAAAAACCATTTATTAATGGCTTGGCAAGAACAAAACTCTATCGCATTACCATATTATTTATTACACGATCAACAATTTTCGCTGTTGTTGCTGTATTTTCTTTGCTTGACTTTTTGTTTTTGTGCATAAAAACAATGCGCTTATTTGGGTTTTCTGTTGTGTTTTTTCAGCGTTTTGCAATTATCTCTTTTATAAAAATAAATATACATTTTTTTGTTTAGCATATTTGTGTTAAATGTCTTTACCTCGCTTGTTTTTGGCATAAGTCCCCGGCTCGTTGGCGCAGCATGGTTGCTCATAGTAAAAACTCCATGTGTTCTCATAATCGCAAAAAATTTGCTGCACGCAAAATGTGAGCAACGCCAATGTGAGCAGCGGCAACACCGACATTGTCGTTGTTGGCATTTCGGTTGTGGTTGGCAACAGTGGCGTGGTATAAACGACCTCAATTGCTTTTTGCGGCGTTCTTCTCAAAAATTTCGTTGTCTGTTATTGTTTTTTTTTTTTTTTCAAATTTAACATGTGTCAGTTACGTACATATTTTGTTAATATTTGAGTTTATAAAGGCACTTTTGTTTTATTCAATTTTAAAAATTATATCACTTTGATCATGCTTCGTTTGATGTAAAAAAATAGGTTTGCTGTTAAATTTAAGCGTACATAAAAAAGGCACAATTAAAAATATTGTAAAGGAGCAAAAAAACAAGAATTCACAGAACAAAAAACAACAATAAACAGAAATTGCGGTAGGAAGATGAAAAGAAAAACTGGTTTGAAGCCACCAAACAAGTAAACAAAAACTGCTGTGCACGCTTTTTTGTTATAAGAGTGAGCGAGACAGGCTATTGCGATCACAGGGCTGCCGCACAGTTACATGTATTTTATATTTATTTATTAAGTAACTTTTTGATTCCTGATTAATTTTAATGCACTTTTTTGTTTACTTTCGAACGATCTTTGTCGGAAAATGCGTTGCAATTACACAAACAAAAACACAATGTGCAGCAGCAAATTCTAGTAGAGACAGACAAGAAGAAGCACACTGTTGCCTCTCACAGATACACACTTTTTGTTGGAAATTTTACATTGACTTTTTTGAATTTTCAATGATAAAATTATATTTTTATGAGATTTAAATGTTTTTGAATCTCATTTCCTTTCTGCACTGAACTATGCTTACAATTTAATTGTAGTTTTACACGAATTAAAAACAAAACTTAATAAAGCCACACAAATTAACAAAAAAACATCTTTAATGAGTTGATGACAACAGTGTTACCAACTTTCAAAACTGTATCCCCCTAAACACAAATCAAAAACCCCTAAAAACCATACAATTTCTAGAAAATCAGTATCTGAATTATTTAATTTTTCTAAATTGGATACGTCTAAACAATTGAAAAAAATTTACGCTGAGCGAACTATCTGCGGGAGCCACGGAACGACACACGACCAGTCAAACAAACGAACACGCACACGAACAAAACCCGAACGTTTCGATAGCCGATGAGACTACCTTTAGTAATTGTATTATGGTTCAAGTGACGGGGTTCTATATAAAAACATAAGGCAAACAACGCGTTGGAAATCAGATTGAGAGCAAGATGATGTTCGCTCAATTGAGAGCGAGAGAGGATTCGAGTCATTTTTGTGTCACTGTTGTGTCACTGTATTATTTCTCGATTGACAAAGCACATGTTGCGCTTCCACCACTGGCGATTTTAGCCACATCTCCAATCGGGGAGGTTTTCATTTTTCTTGTTCTTCCACTTCTGCCGACACTCTGCCGACGTCGGCGACACTCTTGTGTCAAATGGCCCGTTTGTGTTTCTCAACCAATTGAAGGTGTACCACCTCATGCTACCTAAAATTTCAAGCGAACATGCGGCACTTGATTTTCATTATCGGTTTAACAGCGTTGGTACCCCCCTCTTACAGCACTGAAAATCAACAAGATCACACAATTCCACTCTTTAGCCCTGTTAAAATTCTGTTGCTCTCAAATGAACTTTGCAACGTTACCAGATGTTCTTTGCGATTTTATTAAAAAAAAATCGCCTTACCGTCAATTAAGTAATGCCTCGTTACTGAGTTGGTCGTCAACACCTTTTTTATAATAATAACAAAGTTTAAAAAAAAACCCTAAAAATACCTCTAAAAACATAGCACCCCCAAAAAAAACCCATTCAACTCAAAAACCCCCTAAATTTAGGGGGAAAACCCCCAAGTTGGCAACCCTGGATGACAACTATCTTCATGCGCAAGAACAATTTTCCAACACCAAACGCGCTATGCTACTGAACTTGAGCGAAAAACCACCACCAGCTCGTTATTGGACGGCGTTTTAATTGCTAAGATCGCTTATGTTAGACACTTGCCCAAAGCAGATACGACACTTTAGTACTGATAAAAATATATGAATTTCTAAAGAAGCATTTCCTACACGATCTTGCGACGTGAATGAAAATTTATTGTGTAAATGTAGCAAATTTTCGACGTTTGGCGTCGCCTACGCAAAGCGGTGAATTCCAGTGCCCTGCGTTCATTGGTCGACGCGAGATCACCTATATTACGCAGCTCAACACAGCACTTACGACACTTTAATACTGATCATTTCAAATGAGCGTGCCAGTACTGCAGCACAATTTCGTTTTGTCAGATTTGTGTCCTTTTCCGAACACATTGCACCTAAACCTCAAATTTCTTCGTTATTATGTCTTTTTTCACACTTTGCCATTTGTTTTCCGCTTTTTTAACTTTAATTCAATTCAATTAATTTATGCTTCTGCCGAAATTGAATACAAAAAAACCTGGGCAAAATTTCGATCGCCACATGGCAGCACTTTTGGAGTTGAAGTCCCGCTATTTTGATTTCCGTAAAGAGAAAAAATTTATCTAATTCTTCTCTTTTGTCTCTTTTTTTATCTTTTCTCGTCTCTTTTTGCCTTTTATGCTCTTTTCCAAATAAAACCACAAAAATCAACAAAACTGCCCCCGGGCACCCCTCTAGCGTGATCAGCGCTGAATTCCCCTCACTTTCCCATTTTCAGTTCACTTTTTTCAAAAAAATCGAAAATCCCGAACTTTTTTTGTGCTGGCTATGTTTTCATGTATCGCCTGGAAACATAGGGCATTTCAATGCGGAAACAAAAAAATAACTCCACCAAAATTGGCGAATTTAAGCGCTTAAATTGGAGTTTCTCGCTTAAATTTCAGTGGGCGGGGCCACGCTCTCCACGTTGTACTGCCGCAAGTGCCGGCTTTTAGCGGCAAAACTTGGAGCAAAATAATTTCAATTTATCGAAAATTACCAAAAATGCCAAATTTCAATTTGAGTCGAGCGCGAGCTGCGGCTGAGAAAGGTTGTGCACGGATGTTGTCGGATTTCGTCCGTCCTTGCAAATGCCACGTTTTACGTAATTTATGATATTTAAATTTTACAATTTAATTTAGTTTCGACGAAGTAAAAACCGCACAAATAACAAAAAAACATCTTCTTTTCACAAATTACAAACAAAGATTGAGGGCCGCCGAAACTGAAATATTTTTTCATCACCATGAGATTTTGGTTGACAAACTTTTAATTTAAGAATAGCTTAAGTTGTTCATTCGGCTTTTACAACGTAGAGCAGGTCATTTCTTACAAATTGTGAGCATAGAGTAATAATTACAGCATCTAAGTAGCGTATGTTGTTAGGAATTGTATGTACACATAATACTAATATCCATAGAAAAACCAAAAACCAACATTCCTATCAACATACGCTACTTAGTCGCTGAAAAACGATCGAACTCAAACAGTGATGCGGACCGTAAATGTGCATGAGAGAAACGGAAAACGCGAAGAGTTAATTTTTCCACTCTATGTAATTATTACTCTATTTTAATTTTTATTTTCAATGAGTGAAAATTAAACTGATCTTTGTTTGAAGCATTACTTTGTAACATAAGAGAACAGTGTGGAAATAGTGATCGCAGTTCGTTCGCGGTGTTCACTTCTACGGGGAACGTTTGATCAATGACACAGAATTGAGGAATGAGAGCATTGCCAGACTGGTGAATAATAAATAATTAAACTGAAAAGAAGGCTCCGGATTTTTATTTTTTGCAAAGTTTTCGTGATATTTTTAAGTTTTTAGTGTTTTAATAAATAATAATTTTTTTAAAAAAGTAGTTGATACTGTAAAAGAAAAGCTGCTATTACAGAAGCTTGGCAGCATCGGAAATTTGTTCCATGCCAAACAAGAGATCAAATCATGAAATGAGAGAAGAGCGCGATATTCATGACTATGAAGAGATAATATTCAACTGACGCATGTTTCGATGTAAACAGCTTTGGACATACCGCATTTTTGGCTAACGGGCAGACTTATAAAAGAAATTGTTTTTTTATACCCTGCACATACAGTGTGTCAAGGTATATTAAGTTTGTTTAAACGAAATATGTTATATGAAACGCTTAGAAGTAGGGGAGGGGGACTCCACAAAGTATATATGTACATATATTCTTGATCAGGACGACAAGAGAAATTGATTGAGCCATATCCGTCCGGGTAGACTTGTGATGCTTGGCAGCAGATCAAGTTTATTTTTTTTTTTGTGCCAAGCCTACTCCTTCCCGTCCATCCAGCAAACTGCATTCCACAATTTTCCCCCTCCTCTTCATTTCCCTTTCCCCGGTTGTTTTCTTAAAATTACTGTATCTCCAAAACTATTGAAGGTACGAACCTGAAATTTTGTATACAAACTAACTTAGTATATACCTTTAAAACTGCATACCACAAAATTCCCCACTCTTTGGTGGTTACCCCTCAAAGACCTACACACTCAAATTTTTCGAAAATACCTCATTTTTTTACCTATTTTTTTTTCTTTATATTTTGAACGCTATTTGATTAGTCGACGTCAGATCAATATTTTATTCGGTTTGGGGTGAGGCACCGTCTACCGTGTGTGCAGGGTATTAAATTGTCGAGTATACTCGAATGAATGGTAATATAATTGACGTATGTGCCAGTAAAAGCGATGTGTATTTGAATCAAGTCAACTATAAACATATGCCTTTCTTTTAAATGCGATAAGATTTGTTAAATACAATATGTATTTAAAAATATTTCCGAGATTTTGACCTTAACCGTTGTGAGGGTGCCAGCAAACATAATAAACAAACCCATTTTCTCAATTATCAGCGCTTGGGCCGCAAATGAATGCCAAGTTCGCAATAAAATGCGGCAATTGTGCGCAAGTAAGCCGATGTCGGTTGCAAAAAGGGTCATGGACAGCAATGGCAACCACAACGGCAACGCATTGTTTAAAGTCACTGAAAACGCACAACTCGAGTGGTCGCAGTAGACGCGACTGCCGTCATCAGTGGGGCTGACATATGCCTGACGATATGCTTGGGGAAGTCTCCACGCCAGACAAGGACAAGTGGTAACATTTATACTTTTTCAAACAAATCATGCGCCATGCATCTCGAGGTGAGCTACATTTTGTTGCTGCTGAATGGCTTTCAATATGGTCTGTGTGGAAAATTGCATATCATGTTCTTTGGCATGTATGCCCTCACAAGTGTGGTACTTATTCTGCGACTATAAGAGCATATATCTCCAAAATAAAGAGCTTATTTTTTGTTATATATTATTCTAATATTATATTTTTATTACCTGTTGTTTTTTTTTAATAGAGGGTTGTATCAAAAGGTGTAGGGTATCGTATGGTCACAAACTCCGAACTAACTAATTCTTGTTTGTTTGCCCTTTTTGTTGTTGTTTGGTTGTTGTTTGCACGATATTACCCGTTTTTCAATTTTTTGAAAAATTCGTTACAAAATGGAATGATATGCAAAAATGCAAGCAGATCTGTCTGACTTTCCTCGTGTTTGGAACGGACGCTATTGTTGCATATTTATTGAGTGGAGGGAATATGTTTGTGGGTGTGTGTGTGTGACTTTGTGTTTGAGTTGAGATTAGTGGTTTGTGGGCATGTGGCTATGCTGCTTTGGTATTTTCAATTTGAATGCAAAGTCGTGCGGAAGCGCAACAACAATCGCAGCAAACTTAATGCCTAGGAATGTACATACACACGTACATATGTATGTGTATGAGTGGCTCTCACAACAAGACTGCAGACAGCCTTAAAGTGCAGTCGTATGTGTGTGCGTGTTTTGTCGTGCATTCAAAGAGTTTGCCGTTTGCGTTTACGTGCACTTAATGCGTCTACGCTAAAATGTTATTATTTAAAATGTTCGCTTGTTGCTGTTCGCCGGCATTCTAACAGAGTTAAATAAAAGTCATTTAGATGCACACAAAAGTGTCTGTGTTGTTAAGGAAATGCAGCGTTAGACTTAAGCAGAAGCAGACAAAAACATACACACACACACACACACACTCACAGAATTTACCGCCAGACAGCGCGCAGACTGTTAACTGTAGCATACCTTAGGGCGGCAATTAAAAGCAGTTTTAGTGATTTTGCGTCTGACTTTGAATTCAAGCAATGCGTATTTCTCAATGTTGAATCGTGCACAATAATTGAAACTGTCAGCGCAATAATAAAATGCTTATGTTTCTTTTATTCCATTTTGTTTTCCCTTAAAAAAATAATGACTTTTAAAGTCAAGCAAAGTCAAATGTTTGTTTAAGACAATGATTATTGATTTTCATGAAGGTGTTGCCACTGAAGACTTGTGGTTTGTTTCTCTGCCTCAATTGGCACCTCTTTCTGCTTCTTCTACTTCGTTATTGACGTCAATGTTAATCAATCCTTTTGCTATATTTACACAGCCTTCACTTTGTGCTTGAGTTCGTCAACGTGCCAATGTGTTGTCAAATGTCGGCCACATCATCACTTCCTTTGTCGCCTTTGCACGTTGAAAACGATGATGACATTCATCTACACATATGATTAAAAGTGGCATTTGGTACTTTTTACAACGTTGTGTGGCGCCAAGTTAAACTGCAGCATTTAGTTTGTTTAACACATTTCCATTTGTCTTTAAAGTCCTTTGTAAAGTATCAATTTCAATTGTGCCCAAAGACTGGTTTGGTGAAAATGCGAGGAAATGTGATTAAGAGCACGACACGAAATGTTCAACGCCTTTGAAGTTTTTTGGTCAGCAATAGTGCTGACACAAAATGACGACGAAACATTTTGTCTTTCCACAATATTAACTTTCAACAAAGGATTTTTAATTAAGTTCTTAATGACAGCTTAATTTAGCACTTGTGCACAAGAAACGAAACATAAAAATGGAGGCAACTCTGCTGCAGCAAAGTGTTGGCCAAAAGAAAAAAAAATTAACAATCTTTTTTTTTTGTTTTAGGTTTTTGTTTGTCTGCGCATGAAAGGCGACGACTCTTGGCAATCTTCATAATGTGCTTGCAGTGTCAGCATCATTAGTTGTACAAGCGTGCGTGTGTGTATGTGTTAATTTTTGTTCATATATGTATGTATGTAGACACATATTATAAGCAATTTGTTTAGTATCGCTTTATTTACCAACATGAAACACCATGCGAGTTGTTTTTTTTTTTTTTTTTTTTTTTTTTTTATTTAATTATTCGAGAGGAACATTAATCAGCCCAGAGGCTATAAAACATTGTTGTAATACTGTTTAAAAATGGCAGATTGTGAGCAAAGTCAGTTAAGAAATACTTAGTTTAGTTGTGAGTGGAGAGATCGTTTGGGTGGAGTCTTTTTAAGCGTCTTTGAAGCGATGACGTGATAAGTCCTTCAGCTAGCGGGTTTGGATGAGTGGACAGTTTTTCGTTGTACCGACTGCTGTGGAAATTAATTTCCTCAAGAACAGAAGGTACATTTAGGTCTGCGTGTAGCGTTCGATTTTTGACAAACCACGGAGCGTTGGTGATGACCCTGAGTGCCTTATTTTGAATAACCTGCACTTTCCTCCGGTTGGTGGCACAAGCTGTACCCCAAAGCTGGATGCCGTACTTCCAAGAGGGAGCGATCACTTGTTTGTAGATAAGTAGCTTGTTTTCTAGGGTCAATTTACTTCTTTCGCCAAGAAGCCAATGAAGTTTCTTTAATTTGGCGGAGCAGGAACGGGCTGTAACTTCAAGGTGTTTCTTCCATGTCAGGCGCTTGTCGAGATGGAAACCCAAGTATTTCACAACTGTGCACTGTGGGATCGCGAAGCCATTAAGCGCAATAGCAGGGGTAGCACCTCTTCTTAGGCTAAATGTGCACAGTTGCGATTTACTTGGGTTGATTTTAATGTTCCATCTTGTGCACCAAGACTCCAGACGATACAGGTGCGACTGTAGCTGGGATGCAGCAATCGTTAGCGAATTGTTTGTACACAGAATCGCTGTGTCATCTGCATACGTAGCAAGTAAGGAGCGGTTGGAGTCAGGGAGTGGCATGTCAGCGGTGTACAGTGTAAATAGCACTGGGGCTAGCACACTGCCTTGAGGGACGCCTGCTTCAATAGAGTGTATAGATGAACTGGAGTCTCTGTATTTAACGAAGAAGCTCCTGTTTCGCAGAAAAGAGCTTAATATGGCGTAAAAAGCAGGTGGGAGGAGGTCCTTTATTTTGTGCTGTAAACCCTGTAGCCAGACGCGATCAAAAGCTTGTTCTATATCCAGAAACGCGCCGACGCAATATTCTTTGTCTTCAAGCGCAGCTAGAATATGGTGTACAACTCGATGGACTTGTTCCGGGGTACCATGATGGGCCCTAAAGCCAAATTGGTGATTTGGTATGGCGTTTCGGCTGCCCAATACTGCCAGTACTCTACCAAGAAATATTCTTTCGAATATTTTGGAGAATACCGGCAGCAAGCTTATCGGTCTATAGGACGCGACAAGGTTCTCCGGCTTGCCAGGTTTAGCCATGCGAGTTGTAAAACAAAATCAGGTAGACAAACGTGAAGTCATCAGTTTCAAAGTGTGTGTGTGTAAGTGTTTAAAAACATTAAATGCAAATGTCATTAAAATGTCTGACATGTGCATTACTTGACTTAAGGCATCCCGTTTGTATCTTTTATCTGAATGGTTTGGCAAACCGAAACAATTAATACGCAACAAAGGCGCTAATGAGCAACGATTGTGATAAGCATTTTCCCTCACCATTCGCGGTAACATTGAAACCAACAATTACAATAGCACACAAATTGTTGACTATGCACTTTGAAGGCTTAAAAGATATCAGCATTGATTGATATGTGTGTGTTTATTGTACTCTACACTCCGTTAATAAATTATAAAAGTATACATATGTATATGTATATTCTTGGTCAGCTCGACAAGATGAGTTGCTTCAGAGTTGTCTGTCTGTCGTCGGTCTGTCTATGGATATACGATTTCCTCCCACAGTTTTAAGTTGATCGGAGGTATCGGATCGCTGATGGTCCCCATACAAAAAGAGGAAGAAACATGAACTAAATGAAAGCCATTGTAAGGAAAGGTTTTTTGTTTTTAAATACTATATGGTCTCGAAATAGCAAAATTAGTCATTTCACATGTCTGTAAGTATCATTGAGATTGGACCACTGCCATACAAAATGAAGAAGAGGAAGAGAAGCAAATTTAAATCGTTATATGAAATTTCATAGCCAAAATCAATTATTTCCATATCCCTGGAACCCAACGAGATTCCAATAAAAAGGGAGTGGCATAAAAAAGGATTTGACGTGTATTTAATCTTCGGCAAGGCTGAAGATAGCTTTCTTTCTGGATTTTCTTTAAGAAACTCCATTCAATTTCTGCTAATACTGCTATAAAAATCAGATGGCTTTGTCTAAATTGAATTTAAAATATTGTACTGAACAAGTATATTATATATGTATTTTGGTAATATTAAAGAAAAGGTCAACTCTTTTTCATATAAAACTCGTTTGGATCTCAACTCAATCAAAGTTGGTCTAAATTGATCGTTTTCCACGAGCCACTTATTCATGCCGATCTAACAGACTTGAGTTCGCTTCGGCTGAAGTGTTTTTTTTGCGAGTCGTAGCTTATTAAAGGTCATTATGACATTATGGTTTATTTGGAATTGTTTTGGTATGAATAAATTTAATGGAAGATCAAAAGAATTCATTTAATAGATAATATAATCTAAACAGGTCATATTTGTGTAGAAAAATTTAACTATTTAAATGCAGAAAGGTATACATTATTCCCGCATTAGACTGTGAATGTACTCTCTGATAGGCTACTGGGTTTTCAATTGCATTTTGCTATTTTAAACAGTTGACCCTATGACTGAACAGATGTTAAATTTTTCATACGTTAATCGACTCTCCGTGAAAACACTTTCTGTCTTATATCGTATTTTTGTTAACTTCTTGCGATGGAAATTTAAAATGTCCAAGGGAAAAAGAGTGTTATTGTCTCTTGAAGACTCTTCAATTATATTGTGTAGGAACATCTACAATATGAAATTATCCGAATTTTCGAAATTCCATTGGTTTAAATGGATCCGGATAATCGAATTTCTACTGTATAAGTATCATAGTTGGTGTAGTTACTCGATCATTTCATGCATATTAAACGATGTATGATTGTCGCAGCTTTTATTTTGAGATACCACAAACAGCTGCACTGTCGAATAACATAATTGATTTAAAGCGAAATTGTTGAAGAAACAAAAAGTATTTCGAAAATATACGGCCTATCAAATGTATAAAATATGCGCTTATTTTTTACTGCTTAATTTTCGCTGCACTTCTTCTAGTCTGTTGATTCTTTTTAGACTTTTGTTTGACGAATGGTTTTATTTTTTTTTTTTTGTGTGGATGTGTGTGTATTTGCGTGTGCGACTCTGTGTGTGTTAGTGCAGTTTTGTAATGTTTTTGTCGCCGTTGTGGCATTCAACTGCAACAAATTTTACATCGTCTGCTGCATTCTAACATTGACTGACATTATGCTTAAAACCAAATGTAGTTGAACTTCGTCGACAAAATGCTGTTTTTTTTTTTTAATTATGCAAACGCATACAAAAACACACAAACACAAACACACCCACACACATACACATAGGCTCACTTTTGCAATGCTAAAAAACGAACAAATGGAAATAAAAAAAAACAATGCGACTGAAGAAGTTAAAAAAAAAGGACGCCAAATTCTCAAGAACTTTTGTTCTAGCAGTCAAGTAGTCTAGCCTAGGTTAGGCGCCTTTCTTGTGGGTAGGTTGCTGTAGGCGACGTCGCGTCACTCTTGCAAAAAAAAAAACAACAACAAAAAATCTGAGCTCAGACGACAGCTAGACGTCGTTTTTTTTTTTACATTTTTTGTTTTATTTTGACTTTTGTTTATTCCGACAGACGTTTACGGATAGGCTTGAGTTGACGTGTGAGGCGACATTAATGGAGTTGATGGCGAGCACTTATGTGTCTGTGTGAGCGCGAGTGTGTTTAAAGTCATGCCTCAAGTTGTGCTTAGCTAAGTTGTTTGGCGACATTGAATCTACACGTACATATGTCTGAAGCAGATACATACATATTTTTACCATAGGCTTCTATCATTTTTGTTTTATTTTTCGGCGTGTGCTTAATGTGAGCTGCAATTAAATCATTGCAAACACATAAAGTGCAATTAAAGGATTATATGTAAACATAAAAGATGCACAAAAAGCATAAATAAAATTGACAATGCAAAATTTTCGTTTGTTGCTTACGAACACACAAAAGCATTAATAAATCATTTTTGGCCAACAATAGTAAGGCAGACTTATTTGTTTGTGGCTGCCATTGAACCAGGCCAAAGACACAACGATGCTCATAAGATAAAGTTCTTATGTTGTTTAAAGTCAATTTCTATACAATTAGTTTGTTGTTGCTTATTTCACTTTGTTCGCTTCCGGTTTTTGTTTTTGTTAAATAAAATTTTGAGTTTGTGTGACCAACATTGTTTCCTGTTCGGTCATGTTGTCAGCTTAAACTTTTTTATGCATTAAAACTTGACTTTACTAAACAATGCAACGTGCAATAAAAACTTGCGTTATATTTGTCGTTTTTTCTGTTTGCTTTCTTCACCTAAAAAGAGTCTTTGGCCATGAAGTTTTTTGGTTAAGTGTGCAACAGAAAAGTATAAAAAAAAAACGCTACCAAGAGCACACAACATCAACGCTAACAAGACGAAAAGGAGAAAAACCAACACAAGTTTGACTTCTGGAAAATGTCAGGCAAAGCAAATGGCACTAAATATTAAGTTTGCTGCTGTTAGAACTTGACCAGAAAAAGCAAAGCAAAGTTTTTATTTAGTTTCGGTAGAGCTGACTTGCCGACATTGTCTTCACTAAAAAGATACAAACAAGTCTTGTTTCGAAAGTTGGTCGTTGATGCAAGCTAGTGTAAAAATGTGGCCTGCCATCGAAAACTAATGAATGCTTGTTTATAGTCATGCTTTGCGTGTGTGTGTGTTCTGTTTGTCGTTTTCCTCTTCCTCTATGTACATACATACATATATGTATGTGTGTGTTCATTGCAGTTTTTCCACATGACCATAATATTTTCATATGATCAAATGCACTTGCTTCAATTAATTTTAAGTGCTGCGTTTGCCTTGTTTTTCCTGCATGACCATGCATGTTAGTATGTGTGTTTGTTTGTTTTTTTTTTAGTGGTTGTTGCTCATGTTTGTTTATTTTACTATTAACTCATGCCTGTCTCGCTTAAATGTCAACAAAATTTTGTATTATGTAATTATGCCATAAATTATGCAACACGTTTCGTATACGCAATAAAAGTTACATGTGTTTGTGTGTGTGTATACATGTGCAATTCAATTGCATGTCATAAATTGTCGTCGATTACTTATTCTTTGGAAAGTATTTAATGGCCCAACATATTATTGCATACTTGAAGCACAAATAAAATTAAAGTTTGCATTGAAAAGTTTCTCATTTGAGTCAACTTGTTGGTGCTTGCCACGTTAACTTTGTTTACCGAATGTTATTTTGACTATTTATTGGTGAATTATACGCTTTTGAACTCACAAGTAAGTACTGTGTGAAGTTTAATTATTATTGCTGGGTTTTATTACACTTTCACGTAACTCTATACAATTTTTAAAAACAATTTGTTTACTCTTGAACAAAGAAGTATTAGTTTCATGATCATCGATAATGTATTTAACAACCAAAAGGTTATCAGCATGGAAAGATAAACCGATTTAGCCTTGTTCTTCGCTTAATAACTAAGCTCGGTTAAAAAAACAACAAAAATATAATATTTGTTGTTACCTGTTGAACTTTTGAGATTCAAGTCTTTGTGTCTTTGGATTCAAAGGTTGTAGAACATTTAAAATTGGTATGTATGCTTATAAAAGAAAAGGAAAATAAAAGTCGAATACTGTCGACTGCAGTTTTCTTACAAGATTTCTCATGCATTTGATACTGATGTTTACCTGAATATGTTTTTGGTAAAATTTTGCAAGTATGCTATGAGGTCAGAGAGAAAGGATACCCAAATTTTGTATATGTGTAATCTTCTCCCTACATTGTAAAGATTTAAACAAACCACAGTGCCACAGCGTTGCAAGTGACGGCATGCTAAAATTGTTATTTTATAAAGCAAACAAGGATACTACACCACCCTCACATACATAGATCCATTCAAAGTATGTAATAAAAAGTGTGGTATTACAACAAAAAAGGAAAAAGTCTGCTCTGTCGACTGCTATGGCGTGCTAATGAGAGACACTTCTTTTGAATATCAAAGCAGTGCTTTTTTTATAGAAATAAAAAAGAAAAAGTTACAAAAAATAACTTATTTTAATATAAAGTTTTGCAAGGTGACTGAGGACTCAATAGTACAACATGGTGCATGTACAAAAATTAAGCAAAGTGGCCGCACAAAGTTGGGGTTGAAAATCAAAAGGCAATATGCAAACTAATAATAACAAAAAATAAAAGCAAGTTTAGATAAACATATTTTCTAGTTAAACTCAACGATAGCAGTTAAACTTATCGCACTCAGATAAGCCATGATTAATAAAAGTGAGCAAGTGCATGTTGTGCTTTGTCTTTTCATTTATTATGTGCCCTAACATTAAAATATTGAAAAAAAAAGTAATTTGCGTTTACATTTTTTATTTATTAATTTTTTACTTCAAATATAAATTATTAGGTAAGATAAATTAGAATAACAAAACAAATAAATTAAGAATTACTGATAAAAATATTACAATTATTTAATACTAATATAAGGGTGAAAAACAAAACGGTTTTTTTTACCAGTTTGCACAGCAAATCTGGAGAACTTGAATATTTTTAATATGGGATGCAGCAGCGGTATCCTATAAATGTATTCCGAATGTGCATTTGGGTATGATTATAGTTTTGTAAATCATAACTTTATTAAAGAGACTTAGCTTTTAATAACCAGGTATGTTTCTTTAATTTATCAGCACATTTTCTGAGTATCAACTTACATAAAGTAACATAAAGTCGAAAAATAAAAAATTACCAAAATTCTTTATTTATGTATTTTTGAAAACAGAGCAATTAAGAGATATTAAATTCACTCTATGTCTCTTGCCATAACTTGGCAAATAGAAGCTGTATACATATTGCAGTATTCAGAGCATAAATCATTTTTGTAGAATTTAATTTAAAATGTCAAAGTTAAATTTTGTTGAACTGGAATGTTTGCCTGTTCACATATGTACATTCATGCCTCAACGTGTGTGGCAATAAGCAAGGCTTTGATTGCAAGTAACAAACAAATGACTGTAAACTGATTTCATGTGTGCAATATGAAGATATGTACGTATGTGGCTAAAGTGGCAAGATGAGCTAACGCAATGCTTTAATCAAAGCTACCACAAGTTTTGTTTGCTTGAATGTTGTTTGTGGTCGCTTTATTACATTCCGCTCGGTCCAATACAAAGTCAAATGCAAAATCAAAATTTCATTGCTGGTTTCCAGTTTTCAATATTTGCTAACTTTGAAAATCTTTAAAATTTGTTCAAAATAATGAATTAAAATTGATATCGCAAATTGGTTTCGTCATAATTTGCATGTGTTGGAGCACGTGTCTAAACCATAGTTGAGCATTTTAACATCCATGTTGCTTTCCAAAGTGTCTGAGCATGCAAGTAAATTCTGTAGTTTTCACATTTCTTGCATTGCTTTGTCAAAAATGCAAACATGCATAAATTTGATTCAATGAATTTGTTGATTTTTGTGTGTATGTCAGATTAGTTGTTTAGAGTTTCTATTGGCTATTTGATAAAGTTTTATCAAGAAGATGGTATCTGGATTTTTCCACATGCAAGGTATTTTCAATTTTGAATATTCATATTTAAGTTTATTTAAATTACCAAAACTTGCATGTATGTAAATCTTCTGAGAAAATAGAATTAATTGACAATGTTGTGATGACTTCGATGTAGAAATCAAAGAAATTAATTTAAAAAAAAAGTCAGGGCAAAGACGTTTATGAATGCATAATTGTAACACAGATACAAGTATAAATGATTCATTTGCGAGCCTTCTTAGTGCTCATTGCAAAAACACTGCATTAAGACTCATTGTCTTTTATGGCCAGATACTTGAAGAGTGTTTTGTTGAACAAAGAAAGTAACTTGCCTTGTTAGCACTTATTGAAATCACATTTATTTATTCTGCTCGCAGACTTTGCTAGTTGCGATTTTAATAAAGGAATGCACAAGGGCGCATCATTAGTTGAAAGTCTTAGTTGAGCAAATAAAGATGGAAAACAAAAATCGAGCATAAAAATAAAAACCAAACAAAAACAAGTTGCAAATTTCGGCCTTATCGATGGTTTGTTGCTCTTCATGAAACTACTCTCTTTCCTTCTCTCTGAATTACACATGATATGATAATCCTTATTTCCATCAATTTTTATCTTTGGTTTCATGTTTTCTTTTACAATTTTTCAAGTATTTCTTTATGGTGACTAACACTAATCGAACTGAGCAAACGACAACGAGCGACGAATTTAAGAAGAAAGTCTTAAACGATGAAGTGTTAAAGATTTTGTTTGTAAAATTACAAAATTATATATGATATCCCAGTCTAAATAAATTTGTTCTTTATATGGTCAGAGAAGACTTGGTTTCATTGTGTTACAAACATCTTCTCAAAGCTAAAATACAATTTGCTGCATGAAGAGTATGATTATGAAATAATATTGCAAGTCTTAGGTTGAGGTTGCTATTGTTTTTGGGTATGGGAAAATAAGTTGCCTTTTTAATTGAACAAAAGCATCAACTTGATGAACATCTTTGGCAACTTTTCGCTTTGGTTTCTTGTTTGCATAGACTATTTGACTCTCTGTCTGTTCGTCTGTCTGTTTGCTTGTTTTATTTCCCACAACTTGGCACTGTCCATGGAGCAATTTCTTTTACACAATACAAATATTGCTTTCAACATCAACTTTTGCTTGCAAAACGCCTAAAAGCACACCACTCAAATGTCTTTGTAACCATGGCTGCAATTCATTTGTTCATAAGCGCATTGTCTGCATATTATTTTAAGTCGATTGTCTTAGTTGTGCGTCTGAAAACAAACCGAAAACAGAAAAAAAAAGGATAAAATAGAAAATAGAAAATAATAAGTAGTTTTCAATTTAACGATCTGCATATTTCACAATTAAGCATTTCATATTTTTAATTTACTAAACGAAGCTGACATTTGACATTTGCATACGCATTGTGGCAGCAACTTTGAGGTTGAATATCCAACCTTGCGTCTCGTATTTTGCATTTGTGTTAAGTGCAAACTGCCAATATGCTTCAAGTGCTCACTTGCACACTCAACACATGTGCTGCCCATTCAAACTATTTGATTGGAAATGCTCAACTGGCAGGTGTTAGTGAACGAACTTGCTTGTGCTTGTTCGTTGCAACACTTTGGCAGGACATTCAACATACGTTCTGTCTGTCTGACTAGCTTATCGTGTCGTGTCGTTGTTATTGTTGTTGTATGTGCTTGTGAATGTTTGTGTGTTTAAGACTACACAACATACTTGTTTTACTTATCATATGCTTCGATATGCATGCTTAGCATGGCTCCTTTAACACACAATAGTACTTAACGACTTTTGTTTTGCACACACTTGACTACACACAAGTGCAAAAGTACATACGCACACACACATGTATGTGACACATACACACAAAAATACTTGATACTTTTGCTTGAGTTGAGTTTAATTTTTGTATTTTCGTTTTTGGACCGTGAATTTTGCTGTAGCTGCACAAGACTCGTTAGTGATCAAGTTCCCCAGCGTGCACGTCTAAATGTCGACTGAATTGATTGACTAACTGACTGACTAACTGACTGACTAACTGACAAAGTGACTCACTGACTGAATGAATGAGTGGCTAACTGACTATTCCCACACACACACACACACACAGCCAATTCGTATCTACTCTTTTATAGTCATTTTCTAATTTTATGTTTTAGCAACTGCAACGTAGCAATCCCAATACATCTTTCAGTCTGACTAACGTCGCGTATTGCCATTTGATATCTTTTGGTCTCCTCTGTCTATCTGTTTGTCTGTCTAATGTCTCACGTCTGTCTACCAGTTCGTTTGTTTTTGTCAGACATCTTTGCATGCACATACAAACACAAACATAGATACATTTGTCTACTTCTATTTGCATTATTTGCGCTGCATGTCTTGCCGTCAGTGCTTGGTGTTGATTCCCAATTGTGTCTATGCTTTGCTATTGCTCCAGCATGCTCATTCTTCATCAAAGTGAAGTGCAGCACTTATCCGAGTGTTTGTGCTCGATGCACAAAACTTGTCTTTTCAAATATATTTTAGCTTTGAAATTTAAATATTTTTCTGTTGTCAAAAAAACACTGTATTTTCTTTATTTTATTTCTATAGCTGCAAACAGGGCTTACTCTCATATGTATGCATTTGAATGCACTTGTACTACAAGCGAGTTGCATGTAACTGTAAGTAACAATTTTTTGACGCATTTCAAACAAACAGGCCTATATTTGATACTCAAGAGGATTTTAAGTTGGTACATACAAGTGGCATTTTGAACTTTCAAAAGCACGTCACTTGTACAGTTTTACACAAAAGTGTGTGCTTGAAGTACTGAATTTGAAAAATAGTATATATCATTTTGAAATTCTACATTTCTTTTTGTAATTACTCACTGGAAGACATTGAAAATAACAGAATTTCAAATTAGAATTTATTTGCATTATATACGAAAAGTCGCCTATGCTGATACCTTGACTTATGTGATTTTCTTATTTGTTATTTATTCAAGTTGACCTAATTTTTGAGTCTCTCAGCTTATGAATGTTTAGCTTATCTCTATTTTAAAATTATAATTATTTTTTTTTCATTGAAATTTTGTTGCCCAATTAAAAGTAAAATCTTTTCAACGCCGAACAAATTAATTGCTTTCGAATATAAATATATATATATTTATATTTTTTTTTACGCTTACGCGAATTTGTGTTGTGGTTCGCTGCAGGCGTTTTTGGCCTTGACAAAATTTCACGCGCGGCTGAAGCGAACAGCGCTGGTTTGCAGGACACGCGCTGCCCTGCAGGACGCGCCGTTAATTGTGTTCGACGTTGCTTGTTTGCGGCGTTCGACGCAATTAGTGCGAAATGCGCGCATTTAAGGCAATAATTATATTAAGTAAATAAGTTGAAAATTTATGAAAATCATTTTGACACAGATTTCACCGCAAGCCACAAAATCTATTTGAAAATTAGTGAATGTTTTTGTGTGCCTTTGATGTGTTGCAAAGGTGCGTCAAGCGGCGAGCAAAGTTTGTAGGCGACAGCAGTTTGCCTGCCTCAAAAACAAGTACAACTTTTTTGTTCATCAAGGTTGTATCTCTCATTTTTTTTTCTAAATAAAAAATAACATAAAAGTAGTAGAGTAAAAATATTTTGTGTATTTATTGTTCAAATTAGACAAGAAATGTGAAAAAGCAAAAAAAAAAAAAAAAAGGAAAATTATATAAATTTGTTGTATGCAAAATATTTTTTAGTGTAATTTATGTTGAAGCGAAAAATTTCATTTTACACAAAAAGGTCACTAATAGAATTAGGCTTGGGGTAAAAACAACGGAAAATATTAAGCAAACATGACAAGGCTTTTAAGTTTATTGCGCCAGCATTCATTTGCTTCACACGAATGAATGTCTGACGAGCGCTCGGGGAGCTTCATTTGCAACGAGTTGTGTTCTGTACTCTTTCTCACTCTGTGCTTGTGTGTGTGTGTGTGTGTGCGTTCACGTACACGCCTTTGCACATTGAAATTTGACTACAGGGAGCTGTACTAAGTGTAAAGTTTTTGAAAAGGTTGTAGTATGAGTTTTTTTGTTCTTTTTTTTCTTTTGGACAAAATGGTTTGATGTTTTTTTTTCCTTTTTGGTACGGGTAAGTCGTTTTACACTCACTGTCACTTTTCATATAAAGCTTTGTGTCTGGCGCTAATTTAATAATTTCTGTATCTTTTCCTTTTTTGTCGGTAAAACGGCAAAAGTCAAGCTAAAAATAAAACTAGATAATTTAGCGAATAGCTTTTGCACATTTACGTTGACCAGTGTTGTTAAGTGCTCAATTAGCAGTCAGACAGAAGTAGTCTGATATGATCTTTGACGAAGAGTTGACTCGAAATGTACTTAAAAATGTGTGAACAAAAACCTAATGGTTGTAATTAGAATTTGTAAAGAGGGAACTGTTGGCCGTGACTGATCGTTGAAATGCTTACATGGCCATTGATTTACTAACATGAATCTCTTTGTCAATACCGTTTTGTCGATTACGTTCATTCGTTTTATTTAACCAATTTTGGCAAACAGAAGCTGTGCTCAGTCATTTCAATAAGAAAATGGAAAAAAATGAAATGAAAAAAGAAAGAATGAAGAAAATCACATAAAAAAGGTGTATAGCAGAAAAAACAGGTGTACAAAAACCTATGGAAAAAAGTGCAAATAGTGAAAATTTATAAGTGAAAGAGTAAGCGAAGCGAAAATTAAAACTGAACTTCAGTCATGTTGAACATTCAATGTTCCTTACACGCCGATAGTTTTAAATACTTCAACACACCAAATTTG
Source organism: Phortica okadai (assembly GCA_034638295.1). Lineage (NCBI taxonomy): Eukaryota > Metazoa > Arthropoda > Insecta > Diptera > Drosophilidae > Phortica > Phortica okadai. The sequence continues at coordinate 14,165,881 of CM067851.1, read as the reverse complement.
AGTTATAATCGAGCATAATAAAAATAAGCCTATTAGTGACATTAAGTTCTATAAGATAGTTTTAGTATAGTTCGACTGCTGCGTTTTAACAGTTAAGAATAATTCTTTACTTTATCTCAGCACTCAAGAGTGCTTTTGCTATATACTTGTGCTAAAAGGTCCACATAAAGACTATTGTGTCAGCAAAAATCCAGAAACAAGTTTTAATTTAGACTGTTTTCTTTTAGTACAAGTTATGACTTAGAAGAAGCATGTTTATGTATTGGAAAGTTTTATAAGTTAAGATTAAAGTGTTGATTGTTTTTTTTTTTTTTTTTTGTCAACCAATTGTGCAAGTGAGCAAAGTCAAAATGTCGAAATGTAAAATATTAATCATCATTATTTCAATCAACATTTATTAACATGAACTTTGCATTAGCAAGGCATTATAATGATAATGTATTTTCGTTATTGGTGACTTTGACCCCAGCGTCAACCAAATAACAAAGCAAGGAAAGAAAAGGCATAGGGACATCATACTTGGCATTTAGTTGGCTACGCACACCATTCAGCAACAACACAACATACGCATACCGAAAGAGGAAAACCACATTTTCAATTTACGCTGTGCCACTTCATCACTCTTATTTCGACGCTGTCTGTTTCTTCTTCTTCTTCAACGTTGTCGTTGTCGTCATTGTCGTCGCAACAATTTAACGTCCGTTTCCGTTTTGCTGTCATGACCACTTTTGCCACCACCACTACAATATCTGTTGCCCTTTGTCTTGTTTGTTGGCGTTGTTGTTGTCGTTGTTGTTGTACTCTAAGCACTCGACTCACTTTTGGCTTCGCTTCCAACTCGTTTTCAGTCATTTGTCTTTTGTCATATTAATAATTCCCTTTTATTATTACCATTCCCACAAAGCATTAATGTGAGTATGATAATGCGTTGTCTCTCAGCTTATGGATGTGAGTTTCAATGTATTTGTATATGTATGTGTATTGTAGATTTGTATTTGTGTGTGAGTGTTTGGGGTCAAAATACGTTGCATATAATTTCACGTGAAATATAGAAAAACAAAAAGCAGGAAGTAGTATACCAAAACAGCCAGCCAGTCAGACAGACAGTCAAGCCAGTCAAAGACGGAAAGGTGTTCGCACAAAATATTTTAAGTGCGACATTTTTGAACCTTTGGCGTTCATTTATAACAACAGCATGGAAAAATGGACGAGCAAAACCAAAAGTTGTATGAAAAACCCAAAGGAAATGTAAGCCGACATTGTCGTCGTACTCCTGCTCATTTTCGTTGGACTTCCCATCCTTCATTTTGGCCCTCGTTCTTGTTCTGTCAAGCAACGTTCGCCATGCTTGTTGCTGTATCTCGTCGCCCTTTATCATAGTAGCAGCATTTATATCTCATTCATTTTCATTTTTGTTTCGCCTTAAAGTTAATCATCTCAAGAATTTCAGAGTGACTGCTTCTTGACTTTGACTATGTGATGTTGGTGACGTGCGTTTGACTTTCGTGTTGGAAGTGTTGGTCATAAAAGCATTTTGTGCACTTGTTTTTTAATAGATCATTAATAAACATTCTTCTATGACGGTGCGTAATATTAATGAGTAATAATGGAAATGACGTTTTTAAAATGCAGTCAACTGAGTTATTTATTTGTATATATATATATATTTTTTATTTCTTGAGGTTTTTGTAATTTTTATGACGATGATTGATAGCCGTCACAATGGCGGCTTTGTAATGCGCTGTTAAGCAAATTATATATACATATATATATTTCATGTTAAATAAGGTTATGCTGGCTGTCTGGGAATTTTGTTCCCCTTCTATAGAAAGGAAAAAAAAATGCAATTAAAAAGGTCAAAGGAATTTTAGCAAATAAAATAATCTGTTTGTAAAGTAATTACTTACAGCAAGTATTTATTATTCTTTAATAATCTCCAAGAGCTTTCCTAACTATGCAAAGCATAAACATATGTACATATGTGTGTATCCTGAGTTTATTTAGCAAAAGGGCTTTGAACATATGCAACATTCTTACACCCATTTCCTTTACCATAATTGACAAGCTAATAAATGTGAGGCTTTTACCTCACCATTATTTATAAATAAAAGTTATAAGAGATAATTGAACCAAATATGTTTTTGAAAACAGCAAATATTCTTTTGTGCAACAATAATTTTCCTTAAGCCAATGTTTTATAAATATGTAAACAAAATCATAATAAAGACTTTTGAATAAAACTTGAAAATATTCTGCAACTGAAATGATGAAAACATTTTCAAAATAACAATGATAGCTCTTCATGTAAAATGAGTTTTAATGAAATTGAAACAAACAAAAATCAAAATTCAAGATAACCAAATAAATAAACAGCACTAACGAACAACACACATACACAAACACAAATACACACGCATATGCATCAAGGGTCATACACTAATATAATTGTAACAAGTTAATAAAATCATCAAGTTGAAAACCACAAAAACAGAAATGTTAACTTAAATAAGAGAGAAAACTTATTAGCTACAAAAGGATAAATTTCGTTCTTCAGTTGGCTGAAGATGATTTTGTCTTGTTTGAAGTAAGTTGATTTGCAATTATTATTGTTTTATGGAAGCATAAGTTGACACTTATCCAAGTCAAACACACACTCGCTCGTTCAAAGTTACACACATACATTCACAAGCATTCACTCAATTGTAGAGAAATGTCAAGTTACTTGCAGTCGACTTGATGTAGCATACTTCTATGGTGGCAGATATGTTCAATGTGTGATTTCTGTTTATGTTTGTGAACGAAAACGACTTCAAAGTTTTCAAAACCAAAATTTTTAATAAGAATACTGTTTGGTTACAACAACCAAAGAGCTTAAAAAAAATTTCCGTTATTTCAATTCTTTATTTTTTTATCTTTTGTGGGTTACTTTATTTTTCACTTGAAAATGTCGGCCATGTGCTTTTATGGTCTATCTTGCTCTGCATAAATCTGAGTTTCTACGTCGGTTTGCAAACTGAAGGTCGTGTTTGTATCTTTATGTTAGTATGTATGTGTACGACTCAGCTCATTTTTCGCAAATGATAAATTGACAAATTTATTTGGGGTCATAATGCAAGGCATTCATCATCATTTGCTTTTTGTATCTTGCTTTTAGCTGAGCAGTGATTTTGCGTTGAAGACGAAAGCCGTACTCAAAGTCATTTGACCTTTAAAGCTGCAAGAGCAACAACGCGAATGAGTCTTTTTTTTTTGTTTCAGAACACAAATTGAAATTCAGAGGCAAATGGTGGTCGCACGCACGAAAGGTCATTCAAACTTTATAATACTTAGAAAGTTGGCCACACAAAGCTGCTAAGCAAAATATATGTTGGCTTTTGTTGTTTCGGATTTTTATTTTCTAATGGAGTTGTCACAATTGTACGCATTTTACTTTACTCAGCTTTGCTACCTTAGACGGGTAAGTCAAACTGACACTTTTGGCTAATGCAATAATAATGAGCTTAGTTGCGCTTCGGTCTGCCATTGATGAAGGTACACAGAATATTGAAATTTTTCGCTTCGATTCTTCAATTTACAGCCAAGTGGCGAGTTATCAAGCGCATTTGCATAATTAAAATTAATGAGTTTCTGCGTTGTTAATGTTGGTTTGCTTTATTTAGTTTTAAACAATACTTTTCTCTTTGAAACAATTTTACGAAATAAATCGGAAAAAGTCAGAAAAAACATCATTAAAAAATAAAAAAAATAGTGAAACCAAAATTAAAGTGGAACTGACTTTTGATTTAATAATTGATTAAAAAAAATTTTTTATCTTTAAATTATTGAAATATTTTTGCATATTTTTTACTGCAAATTTTTGTATTTGCAATTGTCTCTGACAGCTTACTTTTTTTGTACAGTTTGTTGTTGGCAAAATCTAAAATGTTGAAATGAAATTTGCAACTTTTCAACTAAACGAAACGTAATTTGTTATTGGCAGCTATTTTCAAGCACTCAAAGCTCATAGACTTTTGCATTTCAATTGAAATTCAAGTTAAGTAAAAAAGTAAAATAAGGAAAAAATTCATGAATAATGCAAAAACTGAAGTAACACACCAAGAATTTATTTTCGACCAGTCAGCTAGCCAGAAATACATTTGCCAACCAGAAAAATCCCCCAAAAAGGGGGGGGAATAAATCTGAGAGTGTCAATAAAAACAAAATGTAGAGAAATCAACATGGCCAAAGTAACGAAAAAAAAAAACGGAAAGTGATACAAAAAACGGGTTGGGGTCAAAATGGAATTGTGTGAATGCAGTAAATTTAATGCTTGATTGATTTTAAATGCACGCGTCGATGGGAACGTGCCACCTTTTTATGTAATGCAATGCAGTGGCACACAATACACACTCACTTATACATAACCTGGCTCACACATGCATTCATACATATGTATATATGTACATATATGTCCACAAACAGTTGTGCTTTAAATGAACACTTGTCGTTCACTTCCATTTGAGTTTTCTTTTTTTTTTTTTTGTTCTGCTTGCACTTTTGCAACGGATTTCATGGCAAAGAATTTTCGTTATTCTTTTTTAGGTTTTTTTGTACTTTAATAACACTTCTTATGCACTTACCTGGTGACAATTCTTCTGTTATCCCTTGAATGGACTTGGTGAATAGTGTCAACATGACGATGACTGACACAAGCAGCAACCATTGTTGTCGTTGTGGGCGTTGCTGATGCTGATGCTGCTGCTTTTGCTGCCTGCGGCTTCGATCTGCTGCAACTGATGCTCTCGTGGCCAACAATGGTGTCAGGGTTGTCATTGTGCTACTTTTATTTTTTGTTCGACTTTTAGTCATGTAGAACAAGTGATTCAATTTCTAATGTTTTTTTTTTTTTTTGTACCAACCACTTTAGTGTTGTCTTTTCTTTCCTATTCCTATTTTTCCTTGTTTTTTCTCTTTTTTAGCTGTTAGTGTCCAAGTGTGCTAACTTGTTAACATGAAGTACAAGTTAAGCACATCATTTTTACGAACAACTGAGTTTCGTTATTGTTGTTTTTTCGTTGTTCGAAACTGTTTCGATTTTCTCTTTCCTCGTATTGCTTTTAGAGCGGCTTTATATTCGTTGTATTCAGGTAGAACAAATTGCTTATATGTTGCAGTAAGTTTTGAAAATTGAGGTCTGCAGAAAATACAATAAAAATTTTTATTTTGAATGTAAATATAAAATAAAATATTTAAGAATATGTTGTCTCAATGTTAGCGCTAAAATAACTAAATAACTTGCGCAGATTGATCAGCATTGAAAAAGTCGTGGAATTCTTAAAGTTTGATTCTTCTTTCGTACTCAATAAAAAAGAAAAAATGTTAAAATATTATATAAAAATAAACGTAGACAAACTGTGCTTAAACCACTTTAAAGTCATACGCCATTGGCAACGTGTCAAATATCTGCATTGACCTCACACACATAATTATGTCGAATCATTAATATTTTTTAATGACGACTTACGACCTCAGCAATTCGCCGCCTGAATGCCTGACTGATTGACAAAATATGTTGCCACAGCAGCCTTCGAACGCTGCTCGTTGAATTTTCACTGAGCTGAAACATCACTCAAAGTGCCGCAAAGAATGCAATGTCATGCAAGGCTTTGCTCGGCTGTGCTGTGCTGTGCCGTGCCGTGCTTTATGCTTCATCATTGCACATAGACCGCCAAGTGTGCCCGTGGTGCGCATTCGCGTCCGCGTGTCAAAGACATTCATCACAAGTGCCAAAGTGACAGATAACAGGCGGTGTATGAACAGTTGCCAAACCGCCCAGTACACACACACACAGACTCACTTTACATGACTGACAGCGTGCAATAAACTTGTTGGGCGTTCGTATTGCGTATGTATTTTGCGCTCAATATTGAAAATCGTTAGCCAGCAATTTTACATCGAGTTGCGATATTTTCCAATCATTGCAGTCACGTTTAAGTTACTCAAACTCAAAACTGAAAAAAACAAATGTTGTTACGCAAAATCTTTAAAAATCATACAAAATTAATAGAACGAAAGTGTGTAATTTGTTCCAATACGGCACGATAGCACGTTGAATGAACGTCATGTCGAAGGGTCAAACTTAAAGTTGTGCAATCATTCATAAGAACATTTTTGTGTAAAATAATGTTTAAAATTCTTGGAGTGACGTTTCATTTTGACGTTGCTGTCAGCACACGAGCACACGATTTTAATAAACGTTATGTGGCCACATGTGCTACTGACATGATTTGCTCAATTGCCAAACGAAAATAATTTGAAGGCAAAACCAACGCTGAATTGAGCGTCATGTACAACTTTCGCTTTCACTGCGTGTTTGTATACTTATATATTATATATATTTTATACTTAAAATCTTTTTTTCAACTTTGCTTTTTTTCTTGATTATGATTTTCTAAACTCTTTTTTGCTTTTGTTTCTTAGCTAATACTTCAGTCTTAAATTTTCATTGAAAACATTTTAAGCATGTTAAGCTGGGCGCACATATTCAATACCTATCGAACAGTAACCCTATCTATTTAGTGGATTACTTTGCTAAAGTTGAAACTTAGCGCTCAAAATGCAAAACGTTTAATAAGTAGTCAGCAAATCCTTGTAAAATTCGCTCGAAGCGCACTAAGTATTTACAACCTTAAGCGTTTAGCGAAAACTTTAGCTAGACGAGCTGAGTTTCTTTTTTGTTGTCTTTGTCGTTGTCGTTGTTGCTGTTGTAGGCGTTATTGGCGTTGTTCTTGGCTTGTTTTTGAGTGTGGAAACTTTTTGGCAGCGCATAGAGAACATTAACCGCGACTATTTACTCTAACACTAATGAAATGTTTAACAAGCACTTTGCTCAACACAAATCCCAATGACCCATAATATTAGCATAAAATCTTGCTTGGCAACAACATAAAGGAAATCAAGAAAGGAAAACAAAAAAAACTATGAAGGCTTTGCTACGTCTTAGATACTAGCATTGCCTACAACTACTGTACGTATCTAGGCCGGAATGTATTACATTCACACGCATACATATACTTAAAAAAAAGGGTTCTCGCCGAGCTTTGGTAACGCCCAAATTCATTTTAATGGTTCGGAAGTTAAAGTTCTGTACCCCTTGTAGCAACATAAATTGTTTAAAGTTCTAGCAAACTTATTTTATTTCATTTTTCTTTTCTCAGTATTTTTATGTTGCTCATAGTTTATTTATTTTATAGTTGAACTGTCGACGTTATTGTCTTTTCTCTGTTGTTATTATTACTGTTGTTGTGTTTTTTTTTTTTTGTGCATTGAATGTTTCGCAAAATAAATTACATTAAAATTCTAAGCCATCATCCATTTTCGGAATTTTATTTTTGCACATTATCCATTTTGGCCGCAAGTTTGTTCATTTTGTAGTCTCTTCAGTTGCTCATCGCTTCGTCTCCCAACTCATACGACTAACACTGTTCTGAAAATGATATTAGGTTTGTCGGTTGTTGTTTTTCTTTGTATTTATTTTCGGTTTTTGTTTTACAGTTGTAAAGTATCCTTCGAGGCAATTAGTTTATTTGTGAAATTTCATTTTATTTAGGCTTCTGGAATTTTAATGCCTTCCATTAAATTTTGTGTTGAAATTTTACACACGACCGAGAAATAATTGCTGTGCCTTTTTTGGCTCGCACACTTGGCGTGTTAACTAAGAAAATTAAATAATGTTAATACAGTCCATTAGTTCAATTAGTCTTTGAGCAATAACTTTTTCAATATTTCATTTGTGAGCAATTATAATTTTACAGACGATCTCAGCTTTTTTATAGTTGCAGTTTTGATGGAAAGTTTGGTATAGTATTGTTCCATAGTAGTCTTTAAGCAAAAAAAATTATTTTCTTAGCTCAAAAAATCGAAAATAAATATGTTTTTCCCAAATATACTTTCTTACACAAGTCTGTAGTCAAGATGGAATATGAAATTATCTTTCTTGAACAACATGGTACCGAAAATTTGAGTTTTAAAAATGGGAAACTGTTGAAAGTCAAAAATGTTTACATATATATAAACGTTCTAAGTAATGTTTCTTCTCTAATATCTAATACGGAATATTTGCATTCATGTTATTCTCAAGCAATCAAGATGTCTAGAAATGTTTGGATAAGAGAACAAAAATATTCACGAACAGTTAACAAATTAAGCAATTGACAATAAAGAAATTCAAAAGAGTTCAGCGTTCATGTCTAATTTAATAAATTCTCAACACCAACAATTTTGTATTAATACAAATTTCAACGAAAGGGTTCCTATTTTTTATTGGTTTCTTTTACAAATATCACACATTACAATCACTTCAAAAATCAAGTAAATATTGCAAAATCAAAATCTACGCAAAGAAAACATTTCTGTTCCTTTATTCATGTTGGCATTTTGGCGAACATTGATTATTTTTGACAGTACTAATATTGCATAATAAATTGAAAAAACAAAAAATAACATTTAAATAAATTCGGAAAATTTTGCAAACTATTTTTAAAACATAAGTCTTTTGTTTGTATTGCTTAATTGAGCGCTTTCCACGAGTTTGTGTTACACAATTCCTTGGATAAATTCCGCTCGTATTAAATAATTGTTTTTCTTCATAAAAAAAAATATATTCTTTGCGCATGAAGAAAATTCTAACAAAAATAGAAACCATCAAAAAGGCAACTTACATAATTTAAGAATAGAATAGTTTTGTCATAGAATTGTATTTTAAATTCTATAAAAAGAGTTCAACATTTGAAGTAAAAGCAAAAAACATTGAAAATGTCTCACATAAAAATGTAAACACACAAATACACAACAAGAATTACACAATGTTTTGGGCGAAAAGGACGCGGGGTTTGAATCACATGCGCTCTCTGGGGAAATAGCAAACAGAAAACGCTTTGGATTTCGCTAAAAGTTCTTAAAGGAGTCGTGCACACGACACAATTCCTTTCAACAATTACACAATTAAGTTGTTTAACAGTTTAAATAAGTCTTGTTGATAAACAATTTAGTTTTTTTTGTAAATTTGTTTAAATTGCACACAAGTAAAATACGAAAATATTCACAACCGCACGAATTCATATGACAGACACTTTTTCATTTCGTTTCATTTCATTTCCAACGTGTTTCGCTAAAGGACAATTTTTGCTCACACATCCTGTCAAAAGGACAATGCCAAGCAGGGTGGTTTGCGCTCTCTGTGAGCGAGCATAGCTGTCAAATGTGACATTTGTGCCTCAGGAATGCGCAGGCGCATTTCATTAACATTGGAATTGTTGCTGTTTCGTTCTCATAGATTCACGTACCAGTGCACGTGCAAATGTAGCGAAGGGGGTTGGCTTTTGGTGCCGATGAGAATGGAATGAGATTCACTGTCCTGGCATGGCAGCCTGGCCTGGTCTGATGCTGCTACGACTGCTGCTTTCTCGATTACCTGCTAAATTGACATTAGCCCATTTTCGTTTCGTCGTTATAAATTGCAAACGTCACTTTTGAACTTTCATTCCTACCACTCTTACTCGCACTGTCTTCATATTAGCGTAGACGTTTATGCACGTAGGAGGACACACAAATTGTATTGTATGCAAGTTTAGTGCAAATACAGAGTCAGACTTAAACATATGACTTTGGAAATACATTCAATATCGTTGTTGGTTCTGCATGTGCACCCCTTCCTTTTCTGACATTGAATTAATGCTCGATTTTATTGTCACTTTGCAGAATGCGTTACTGTGTCTGACTTTGATTTAATTGAAATTGCATGAATTTGCAATTTTTGGCTATAAAACGTTTTTCTTTACTGTTCTTGATCAAAGGCAATGCCTCGAATGTGGCAAAAACGTATGAAGTGTGATATATTAAAAATGAATGCTGAATTTCTAATGTTTGTTGTCTTGTGGGATATTCAAGGAATTCAAGTATTGTTATTTAATTAAAGTACAACAATTTGAAACATATATGTATGTCAAGTAAAAACTATCTAATAAATACAATATGATTAAGAAATAAGAAAATTGAAATGCAATTAAATTCGAAACATATCAGTAGTTAAATACAATTTAAGCCAGTAAGGACGCTATAGTCGAGTATACTCGACAATATAATACCCTGCACACACAGTAGGCGGTGCAAAACCCCAAATCTACAAAAAAAATTTTGATTTGACATCGCCCGATCAAATAGTGTTCAAAATATCAAATAAATCGGTCAAAAAATGTGGAATTTACGAAATATTTGAGTTTGTTGGTCATTGAGGGGTAACTTTCAAAATAAGGGGAATTTTGTGGTATGCAGTTTTAAAGATACATATTTACTGAGCTTGTCTCAGGTTCGTATCTTTAATAGTTTTGAAGATACAGCAGTTTATGAAAAGACCGGAGGAGGGGAAAGGAAGAGGAGGGGGAAAAATTGCAGTTTTGTAGAGCTACTTATACTGAGACTACATACCGACGTTCATGTTTCTATCTTTTTGAATGTTCGAGTTATAGCATTTTAAAACTTGATTTGCTGCCGAGCATTACGAGTCTACCCTCCAAATTTCAAGTCTCTAGCTATTATAGTTTCTGAGAACCATTGGTGAATACGGACGGACAGACAGACGGACGGACAGACGGACAGACATGCTTAGTCAATTTCTCTTGTCGTCCTGATCAAGAATATGTATACTTTATAGGGTCCCCCTGCCCTCCTTCTGTGCGTTACATACATTTCTCTCAAACAAACACGATATACCCCGATACACAGTATGTGTACAGGGTATAAAAATATACATTTGTATATATGTGCTTTTTGCTTACGCAAAACCTGATTAAAATACATGTGAACTTTAAAGTCAACAATTTTTTTCACATCTAACATACGCATGTATAAAAAAACAAGAAATTTTCTATGCATAAGTTTTGAATTCGAACTGAGTGATGTTTTATTCTGCACACACTGAGTACTTTCTGAGGTTTCTGGTAGGGTTATTTGTTAGATCAGATCGAATAATATTTGAACTCGATCAGGATTAGAGATAGAACAATGCAAAATACAAGGAAAGTAATGCTGTGCCTCAATGATAAATAAATATTTCGCAATGATCGGTGCAATATTTTGTTTTGTTAGCTTCCTGTGTATTTACACGATTTGTTTATAAAATGATTTTCAATTTGGCATATTTATGTTAATTTTTTTCTCTAACCAAATTTGTTTTTATACGTGATATTCTACTTAAGTTCTTGAAATAATTTTTAATTTGTATATTTATTGTTTTTAAAATTGACAAAAACATGAAGCTAAAAAATCATAGTAATCTGAAAATACCGATTAAATGCCATAAAGATTCATAAAATATTTAATATTCAAATAAAAATAAATTATTTAAAATATTCATATTCTTTGTGAATATTATTGCATCGAAGAAAAGTCTGTGCGCAAATTTTCAGCCTGTTTATTTATATATATTTTATAGAAGTAATTTTTTTATTTTTTTGTAAATAAATTTGTTTAAATGTGGAGAAAACTTTTCGGAGCTCTTAGCAAAACGCCAAATGTTGAAAAAGTGAAACTTGCCGAAATTGCTGAACGCGTACCGCCAAATCAATCCAAACAATTTTTGGAGTTTGTTAAGAAAAACGAAATGTACAAAACGTAAGTAAGACAGATCATATTTTTATAAAAAATTAATGTTATACATGCAAAAGCCGCTTGATGAAATATCCCGAACATCTGCCAAAAATCGATTGGGATTATTATCGCTCAAATGTGCGTGATGGTTATCAAAGTTGGGTTGATCATTTTGAAGAAAGATATAGCCAAATTAATTCCATATTCGAAAAACGACATGAAATGATCGATACAACTGTGTATTATGAGTCAATTGAGAAGGAGTACAATGAATTACTGGAGAGAGTTGCTGAGTTCAAGGAAGCTTCTGACCAGCGGATTGCAGAATATTGTGCAGAATATGACAGAGTTAGCGAGTTGAAACCGTTTGAAGATATGACAATGGAAGAATTTTGTGATGCATATCCTGAACATGCACCTGATTATCGAAACAGACCAACGTTTTGGCCTCACACGCCAGAAGAACAGCGACCTGGTCCAGCAGGTGGGCCGGACGCGCATGATGATTCGCATTCAACACCGACAGATGAGCCTCCAAATGATTCCGGTCATTCACCATCATCGGCAGCCACACCACCCACTGAACCGACATCGGCACCGCCTGCTGCACCACCACCACCAAGCTCCTCAGCCCCATCAAAGGCCGAGGAACCTGATTGCGTGCCTTGTCCCCAGCCAAAGCAAGTTTTGTGTCCAGAAAAAAAAGAGTCACTAGAGAATGAACCGTGTGAAAATGTAAGCACCAAACAAAAAGTTGCACAGGAAACTGATCCATGTGAAAACGATCCAGATGAAAAATCTGCTGAAGATCCTTGTGAAAAATTCAGACTAAAACAAAAACCAACTGACAGTGTTTGTCCTGAAGAGAAAACTCTGCATGAAGCGGATCCTTGTAAAAATGCCAGACATGAGAAAAAATCTCTTGAAGAATTAAAAGAAAACCCAATCGAGAATTTATGTCCCGAAGAAAAAACTGTGCAAAAAGCGGAACCATGCATAAACGTCTGTCCAGAAAAAAATTCAAGTACAAAAGTCTGTCCAGAAAAAAAATTACTTCAGAAGGCAGATCCGTGTGAAAAATCTAAACCAAAACAAGAATCAACTGAGAATGTTTGCCCCGAACAAAAAACTTCGCAGAAAGCAGATCCTTGTCAAAAAATCGGACCAGAGAAAGAATTTGAAGAATCTTACGAAAAAAATCTATGTGAAGAGCTGTGTTCCGAACCAAAACAAGAATCAAGTAGAAAAGTGTGCCCCAAACAAAAATCTGTAGAGGAACAGGTTCAGAGTACAAAAGTCTGTCCAGAAAAAAAATTACTTCAGAAGGCAGATCCGTGTGAAAAATCTAAACCAAAACAAGAATCAACTGAGAATGTTTGCCCCGAACAAAAAACTTCGCAGAAAGCAGATCCTTGTCAAAAAATCGGACCAGAGAAAGAATTTGAAGAATCTTACGAAAAAAATCTATGTGAAGAGCTGTGTTCCGAACCAAAACAAGAATCAAGTAGAAAAGTGTGCCCCAAACAAAAATCTGTAGAGGAACAGCTTCAGAGTACAAAAGTCTGTCCAGAAAAAACATTACTTCAGAAGGCAGATCCGTGTGAAAAATCTAAACCAAAACAAGAATCAAGTGAAAATGTCTGCCCCGAACAAAAAACTTCGCAGAAAGCAGATCCTTGTCAAAAAATCGGACCAGAGAAAGAATTTGAAGTATCTTACGAAAAAAATCTATGTGAAGAGCTGTGTTCCGAACCAAAACAAGAATCAAGTACAAATGTGTGCCCCGAACAAAAATCTTCGCAGAAAGCAGATCCTTGTCAAAAAATCGGTCCAGAAAAAGAACTTGAAAAATTTTTCGAAAAAAATCTATGTGAAGAGCTGTGTTCCGAACCAAAACAAGAATCAAGTACAAATGTGTGCCCCAAACAAAAATCTGTGGAGGAACGGGTTCAGAGTACAAAAGTCTGTCCAGAAAAAAAATTACTTCAAAAGGCAGATCCGTGTGAAAAATCTAAACAAAAATCAAGTGAAAAGGTTTGCCCCGAACCAAAATCTTCGCAGAAAGGAGATTCTTGTAAAAAAATCGGACCAGAAAAAGAACTTGAAGCATCTTACGAAAAAAATCTATGTAAAGAGTTGTGTTCCGAACCGAAACCATTAAAAGAATCCGATTCATGTAAAAAAGAGATTACCAAGTCAAAAACATCACCTAAAGATGAATCCCATAAATCATTGCATGATGATGCATCTTGTAAGTCAGAAATACCTTGCGATAATAAAGACGATAAATCAAAATCATATTATGGGTTAGAAAAACCTACTGATAAGGATTGTGCTAAAGCCATTGATTCCAAATCGAAAGATCCATGTGCGGTTCTGAAACCCAGTGACAATTTGATGTCAAAAGAACCATGTGGCCTTGCTAGGTCTATAGGTGATGTGCCTCCTGAGGTGATACCCTCAAAATTGGAAATATCATTCGAGTCAAAATGCATTGCCGATATCTGCTCGGAACCCATAAATGTTATTGGCAATCAAGTTACCTCTTTGGAATCACCTAATGTGTTTGTTGGAAATAGAATGGTGCGCTCAAGTATTGACAAAGGAGAAACAAGTCAGAAGACTGAACTTAAGGAAAACCAGAAGTCCGAATTGTTCGATGGTTCGAATGTACTTGACCTTAAGCAACTGAAACAAGAACTGAAAGACTTTAAAGCGAATCACTTAAAATCTAAGAATTATGTTGTTACCAAAGCAGAAATTCCAGTTCAAAATGTACCTTCTGAGAAGATATATGATATTAAAATAATAAAAAGTAAAGAAAAAACCTTAATGGAAACGGCAAAACAAAAAATGGGTAAGATTCGATTTATATGCAAGGATGATGTTTTAAATATCATAATAAAATTATTCTATCTACAGATTATATTAAAATTGTTAAGACACCAGAAGTAAATGTATCGAAACCTTTTCTCTCAAAGGATGACAACAAGTCACCTAAACTGTCTGATTCAAAGAATAGTGAGAAAAAAAAAAGTTCGGAAGGAAAGAAACCTACCAAAGACTTAAAGGAGATGGTGAACGTTGCACCCATAACTATTGTTAAGACCAAAATAGAAACGAATGACTCAAATGAATTTGATTTGTCAACCGATCCAATTGATTCCGAGGAAGTGAAATTCATGGCGAAAGGAATTGCTCAGCTCTTGGATCATGCTAATAAATCCTTTGAGGAGGCCAAGGTTGTACACAAGGATCGTCTTAAAGTACTGGAAGAAGCTGCAAAGCAGGCTTCTAAATCAGCTGATCGTGCTATAAATGAGGCTTCGAAAGCCGTTGAAGCCGCTAACAATCTACTTAAACGTGCACAGGCCAATGAAATCGATGCCAAAACAGCGGCAATGGCCAAAAAACATGCACAGTTCGCCAAGTATCTTGCCCACCGTGCAATCGAATTGAAAAAAGAAACGGTCAAAGTACTTGAAGATATCAAAAAGAAGGAAAAAGATCTTCGTGATCGTGAAAAAACGTAAATTTTGTTGTTCGTTATTTGTTTTTCTAATTTCAATAACGCGTAAAATAATATTTTGTTGGTTTATTTTGATTTGCTATCGTGTATATTCTTTTGATACAATAATACTCAATGGTCATGTTCAGCAAATATTTTACAGTAGTTGACCGACTATATAAAATGGTCGAATATGCAAATCGCCATTTTTGGTTTAAAGCCTTAAGCACTCGAATTGTGCTTACTATAAATTTCAACAACTGGAACACAAAATTCGCAGCATTGTCAAAAGTCGAACAAATCCGCCCACAAGTTCGAACACAGTTTATATGCATGAGCATGTGAGAACACAGAAAGCGAAAAGGAATCTCGCTGTTAGATTGCATAATTATGTAAATTAAGTTTCTTTTTTTGTGTATCCTTTCGCTTCAAAAGTGGCCATACTCACAATGAACAACATTTGCATAATTGTATAATGTTAAGTTTAAGCGTGTGCGAGAATTTTAGTTTTCGGCTTAAATATCCTTTAAAGTGTTGCATACTCTTTTGATGGTTGTAGTGGATTGTGTGCAATTCACTGTTGGTGCTAAAAGTTGCTCTAGATTTTGTATATTGGCGATTATACTTGAATATTATACATTGCAAATTTTACCCGAGTTCGCAGTTTTAAATAGAGACGTAACTTATAATAAAAAAATAGACGGACTCACCGCAGAAAAATTTGCGTGCTGCACACCTGTTAGCATTTAAATGAATACCAAAAACAAACAATGTAAATTGGATTTTGTATGTAAAATGTTGTGGACTTAAATCCTTTTTTTCTTTTTATTGTTTGATTAACTCCCAAAAGGCAAAACTCGCGTCGGGTATATAAATTCAATTTGAACGACTTAACAAAACAATCTGCTATAAAAGTACTTGTACACAAAACACTTTCATTGTTGTTGTTGTTGACATTGTTGTTGTTTTGAGTGTTGTTGTTGTGTGACAGCTTTTTGTATTCAACATAAATATTGGGCTCTTCTTTTAAGGCGATAAGCCTTATCATTTAATCGATTTCGTAGGTGACAAAAGCTTTTGTAACGATTTTTCGTACTTAAATAGCTTTCAACGATTGCCTCAGGGCGCGCAACATTTAATTTACCTTCGGGAGTTAAGATTACCAAACGCAAAATTTACATATTTTTGTTGTATGCGCAACAATTTGGCGCATAGCATTAACTTGTAGATTATTCATGAGCGATGCTATAATGAACTTTAAATTGACGGAATGTCGTGTAAGAAGTTTGAACAAAGAAAAAAGCGATTTCGGAGTAAATAAAAAGGTTAGTTAAGTTGTGGATTATGTATATTGAAGGCGCCATTTAATAAGAAATTAGGAAAAAAGGTTGAAAAGTTTGACAGTCATTTCATTTAAACCTCAACTCATTCGTAAAACAACAATATATATACATACATATGTCATAAAATTTTATATACTTTGCGCTGAGAGCAAAACATAATAAGAGATAAACTTGAAAATTGATTTCTGTAGCGAAAACATAAAATTGAATTGCAGCTTATCATGTCTGCCTACGATGCTCATACTTGACTGTTAGCGCTTTGCACTACGATGGCAGATTCAATGCCAATTTTGGCTCTTTTTGTTTGAATTTTATGTTTCTTTGCTTTTATTGCTACGCTGGCTTATGTTAGTTTTGTTTATAACTATTGCACAATGACAATTGCACTCTGCTCGCTGTGGCTGCTGTTGCATGCTTCTCTGCCATTGACTTTGGTCATTTACCACTCATGGCGTATGCAATTGTCAAGCGTTGTCGGCAGCGCAGCATGTGCCAGCTACAAATATAAAATACTGCTGTTTTTATCGCTTCCCAACGGCGCGGTTTGAACGTCAGCAAAACAGTTGCACTTGTCGTGGGCAATTTTCAATTGAAATAAATTTTTTTTGGCAAGTGGCTGCAAATTGTTGTGGCATGCCATTTTGGCAACGTTGCCAAAGTCGAAGAAAACCAAACAACAAAACAAGAAATGCCAAGTTCAGACATAATTAAAACAAAAAATAAACACAATAAAATAAAATATTTGCCGAACTATGAGCAAACAAGGATATTAAATTGAGTTCCTTGTTATGTTAGCCAAATTAATTAACTCATTTTTAAATGTGCGACTTTTCGTTTGTGTTTTTGTTTTTTATGTTGAACATTTCTTAAGCTGATTTATGTTGCTTGATTATCAAATGAATTTATTAGTGCGCACTTCGACATCGTTGACATTTATAGCGTACAACACGCATTTGCATGCCGACCAGCAGCGTCAAATGCGGCGCTGAATGTTTTTATTGCCTAATTTGAGGCGCTTAAAAAACAGCAAGCTACTTTTTATTATATAAAGTTGCGTGTGCGAACGTGCATAACTTTGCAAAAGTATAAAAGTATAAGAGCGAAGTATACCATTCGTTAGTTTATTAACATTTTTATAGCTTAAACAAATATTTAAAGTAACTCACAGGTAAATTCGCATACAACTTTTTAATAGCTAAAACACAAAGAATGAACATTTGCTATTTCGGGCACAAAAGCCTAATTACGAACGTTTAACTAAGCCTTGTATATAAGTTTTGTTGACTAATAATACAGCTAACTAGAATAATAATAACAACTACAACTACAACTACAACAAGAACAACTAGTGACTGCCACTTTGAATGCGACGTGATCGTGCTTATTGAAATAAAACACCAAAGGCAAATGTTAATTTGAGTTTCAGTTGAACGTCACCCACAATGTTTCTTGTCCGCGTGTGTGTGTTCGTTTGTCCTTTGATTAGTACGCTGACTGCTTCCAGCAGCGAGTCGAATGCGAACACCGTCGCCACTAGCGCGCCACACGTAACGACATAGTTAGCGTTAGTTAACGTATGTACGTGATATCGTTAAATTGGTATAACGTTACCGACCGCCAGCGCATAATAAGTGTCTTATTAGTTATGCCACTGGAGACATAGGCGAGCGACAGAGTGTCTCGCTTGGCTTGCCTTTACTTTTTTTCCTTAACTGATGCTGCTGCTGCTGCTGCTGCTGATGACGTTGATGGCGTCCTTGCCATCTTTATGGCTGTGTAGATTCTTAACGGACAATAGCGTTTGCTTCACGTGCGTTCGGTGCGCAACAATAGCAGTTGCTTGTTTTACATACTGTGTAACTAGCATAAGTAGCAGTAAGCGCTCGTTGGCACACAAAATGTAACCAGAACCTTTGACAATTTCCATGTTGCTGATCCTGCTGGCTTTGCTTTGTTTGCACTACTCAATGTCGCCGTGAATGACTAATGACAATTTGTTGAAAGTTAACTTGGCATTGCTGTGCCACAACTTCACTTAACAGTACGCATATCGTTGTGTTGGACTTTGTACGCTTTCAAAATTAATACACAAAACGTGCATGTTCTCGCTCAAGTCATGCATTTCGTAATTAAGCAGTTTCTGAGCTTTGTTTGCATTAACTGAGACGCAAACATTATGCGTAGCGTGTTGCTAAGGAACAACGGCTAACAAAGTACTAAAATAGTTCTGTCTTGTATTAAAATACAAGTAAATGATCGTCACTTAGTCCAGTCATTTGGTAGTTTTGCCTGGAAAGTTTTTTGGGAATATTTGAAACCTGGTAACTTTATGAATACAGACTAATAGGTCTAAGCATGCAGGTGTTTCCTCCACTGGCCTATTTTATAAGGAAAAAATTCTTGGTTTGGGTTTGTATGTGTAAGTTCGAGTGCACTCGAAGGTGGAACGCTTTTTATTTTAATAGATGATTTTTATAACATTAAATCTGACAACAAATTTAGAATTATTTGAAAAATTTAGTATCTGGGTAGGATTTTCATTAAAAACAGTAACAGAATACCATCAAAAATGTACGAAATGGCTTGTATATACTTGTAAACTTTGAGGCGATAGTATAACAAAACAATTTATTTTATAAAAAAAATAATCTGAAAATAAATTGTAGAAAATTTAATTTTAATTTTGTGGGCAAATTTTTTTGTCGTGGATTGAGTAGGAATGGATATATGGTAAAAAAAAATTGTTTTAAGCGCCATTTTTCTAGGATGAAAACGTGTAGAAATTTGGACATATGTAGCACCACGAATTACATAAAAATACCAAGTTTCAAAATTCTTGGAAAACTTGCAAACCAACCAATATTTTTATAACTTAAGCCAACTTTTAAATATTTCGATTGTTAAGTAAAAAAAAGAAACGAGGCGAATTTATCGACTTCCTGTGGTAATTACAAATTGAATTCATTTCATTATAGAGCAGGAGATCAATGTGTTTGTACAACATGTTTGTTTTTTCAATTTCCTTTCAATTAAGCAACAAACAAGCAAATAATCAACTTAATATGACGTCAAGGCCTTCGGACAAACGCACAAGTGCAACGGTGAAGCCACTCGGACTCTGTGAGATTCACAAAAGTGAAATAAATACAGACTAAAAGCAAAGAGCAAAATAAAAAAAAAAACAAAAAAGAAACATGTTGAAATGTAATCAATTCGTGCACAGAAAAAGTGAAAATGAAATTACAACGAAATTCATTAAATACCTTCATTTTATTTTGCTATGGCAAGCAATAAAATAATTTAACATACACAATAAGAGAGCAACATGCGTCGAGACGCCATTTTGTGGTTAATTTCCATTCGTCAGTCGTTGGCGAAATGTTTGTTGAGTCGGCCGGGCAATTTTCATTGTTCTAACATTTGAGCATTACTTATGCAAAACGTGAACGCATAAATAAAACATGTCAAACCAAAAATGCTACCAAACTCAAACTTGCGAAATTTTGTTGGCCAAGTTGAGGCGCCACCGCCCACCCGGAGCGCCTATGAGCGCTGCTAGGAGCGCCTCTGTCGGTTAAATGATCAGAGTGTGGTACATGGTTGATGAGTTTGACTATTTTCAGAATGTTTGGTTTGTTTTCTTTTTCATTTTGCTTTGGGATTTCTTTTTTTCTTTTGTGCTGTGCAGTTTGCGCTTGAGGGTTATTGTTATTTAGTAACCAGCACGCGTAGCGTTTTACAGAAGTGCTGAGTTTGAGTGAAACAATTAAGGCTGTGCCAATCGTTCGAGTGTTTGACGTTGGCAACGCCAATTACGACAGAAGCAAAAAACATAAAACAAAAAAGAACTTTTTGAAATTCAGAAGAGTAAAACGTAAAGTAAAAACATAAAAAACACACACACACACACACATGCTAACGAGCGTACCAAGTATTGCATAAGCGACTGCGTGTCTTTTAATTACAACGCCTAAAGGTATGCCATAAAAATTTTTGAACATACGTTTACGCACCAACAAAAACATTTAAGCGCCACTGCATGTCACAAACTTGTTAGACGTAATCTTTAAGCGGATTTTGTTTGCCATCTCTTTGTTAATGTTAATGTTATGCGTCGCTTTTTTATGGTCTACTTTTGGGCAATAATCCGCGAAAAATCCGCAGTGAAAGTAATTAAGCAAAAATTACGACCACGAATCATCATCACCTCAGTATTAAAATTAAATGTTAATGCCAAAGGCGTTGCAATGGGCGTGAACGAGCCAGGAGCGCCTACAAGTATGCCACTTGTCGTACATTCATTTTATTTGCTATTAATTCAATTAATGCCAAAAACTTTGTTTTTGTTATCCTGCTTGTGCAACTTGTGACGAGGGAGTAGAATTAAAATACTTTTAAGTGGATTTACAACAAAATTTTGTATTTTAAGAGACGTCAGCAGTTAAAATATATACGCAAATTTAACAATCTGTACAGAAAAGTTGATCAAATGCCCTAAATAAAATGACAAACAAACACAGACGATTACACTAACATTACGAACTGTTCGATTTCGTTAGGACACAGCAAAGGATTCGGTTACTACTTGCTCTCCTGGCATGCCATTTGGTAGAGGAATTGTATGATGGTGCGTGTGGGCCGGCCGGTCATTCGGCCAGTCAGCAAATAGGGCAAAACGCCGTGCTTGGTGAGCAACCCAGTGCCGCGTATGTCTATATGAGCCCAGTCGGCGCAGGGCACCAGCAGGTGAAGAATTGCGGCCGCCAGACAGGATGAAGCCGGACCGGTGCCATCGTTGCTGATGTCGAACGTTTTGTTATTTTGCACTAAGCGCTTGTAGTAGCGCCACAATGGGAAACGCCACATACGATCGCCAGATATTGAGCCCGCCTTTCGAAACTGCTTGAATATGTAATTGGAGTTGGTGAAGAGGCCACTGGCGCCGCCGCCCAGGCCCTTACGCACGCCGTTGCCCAATGTTGCCACATCGACCACCAGCTTTGGCTTGTATGTCGTCTGGGCATAGAGCAGTGGATCGGCCATAACAACAACGCCCGCCTTATCGATGTCGCGTATGCTCAACGTCATGCCGTTGAGCAGTGTGACCACGTCACCCGGCTTGCATGCCATGCCCGATGGCATATTCTCACACAGTGGCAAAACGGCCGAGACATTTATGGGCAGCGAGAGCGCTGCCGCAGCACGTATGGCCGCAACGCACACAGCAGCGCCTGCCATCGAGCCACGATACTGATGCATGCCATCTTTCTGGCGTAGACACAAGCCGCCGCTATTGAAGGTTATACCTTTGCCCACCAGCAGTATAGGCCGATCTTCCGGCGAGGAGCCGCAATAGCTTATCTCCAGCACCATGGGCGGTTCGCATGAGCCTTTCGCAATCATCAGAAAGGAGTTCAACTGCTGCGTCTCGATCCAGTCCATGGTGCGCACCTCAACCGTGACGCCGCACGGGCAGAGTGCATCGACAGCGGCCTGCGCAAAAATGGTCGGTGTCATTTGATTGGCGGGCGTGTCGCTTAAACGGCGTGCCAAATTCTGCGCTTCGGCCTTGAAGAGACCACGTGTCCAGGCGTCAGTTTCAGTCGAATCGTACAACTCTAGTTTCGGTATATGCGTGCGAAAGCGTTTACGCTTGTTCGTGTTGTAGCGCCAGACGGCCAGCGCGCTGCCCTCAGCCGCCTGTTCGGCATACTCCATGGGATCGATGAAAACCTCCTGGCAGCCCTGCATTTGGCATGCACGTGCGCCGACGCCAGCGCAGACGCGCACATTCTCCAGGCCTTCGTCAATGTTCTCATCATCGGAATAACCGATACCCTCTTTGCCCAGACCGACAGCAGCAATGCAAAAGAATTCATCGCCCACATTGTTGAACAGCTTACCCTTGCCCAATTTGCCGCGTATGTGACACTCTTTGATCAATTCCATCAGTTTGCCAGACAACTTGTCGTCGACCTTCTCACCGGCCTTGGTTAGCTTCGGTTCGCGATCACCTTCCGGCTCATAGACGCCAACGACAAGGCCACGCAGTATTTCTTGTTTGGCGTACATACGCCGCGGATACCACAATTGGTGGCGATTGGCGGTCGCCAGCAAAGTACGACCAGATTTTGATATCGGAATTAATTGACGATACGAAGGCATTTTTGACAATTTTGAATATGCACTTTAATTTTGCGTACAATGAGGCAAACAAAAACAGCCAAAAATAAACACAAAAAAAAAGAAAAACAAAAAAAAATATTTATAAAAAATTTTCACTCCAAATGAACGTCCTAACGTTACGAACAGAATACAATTAATTGAATTTAGACGAGACACGAGAATGACATGGAACAAAGACTACTGAGCTTTAAATCGAACTGGAATTTTCCATAGCCCGAAGTGAAAGAAGTCTGCCTGAGCTTTAACACAAGGACTGCTTGCATATAAAATTTGTTTTAGAAACAAATTGACAAATAAAATATTCAAAATTATTAAAGTAATTTCTTTGCCAAACGTGGAATATTTGATTAAAAAAATATATAAATTTATATGTTTAAAAAACACCGCAGACGATGCACGTAAATGCAAATAATTGCCCAATAATCATTTTGTACGTTCAATCGTCAAGCGTTGAGGATATGTATATATGTACATGCATAGTTAATGTATACATACGCACATATGTACATATATATATATATATGTACATGTGTGTTATTTCAACAAAAATATGCACATTTGTCAATGTCGCGTGATTGATGTGGTCAAAGGCTCGTTCGGCTGTACTGTATGTTGACGTGAGAGAAAAAAAAGGAGCAAAGAAATGACAATTTTTTTTTCTCTGCACAAAAGTGGTAAATACCCAAAGGACGCTGGCGACATTACGCGTTTTTATGCATGATTTAAAATTAATGATCATGTCTGATGTTTTATTTCAAGTGAAAATTTCAACTGCTCTGGTCTTTGCAGAAAATTTAAGCAGGCGAGTGTGTGCGTGTGTTTGTGAGTGAGTGTGTGTGAGTGTATGCAGGATGTTTAATTTCCTAAAAGCATAAATCTAACTAATACGCACAAAATCTAAACATCGCCGTTACGCCAACCACGCATTTTCTCAGCGTTTTTGTTACTGTTTTGCTTTTTTTCTCTCTTTTTCTCTTTTGTGGGAATACAACATCCGAAAATCATAAACAAACTTCAAACGACATTCACAAAATGAAAAAAAAAAAAAATGAAAAATAAAAAAGGAAGCGAATTGGATTATCCTCAGTCATATACAATCGCATGCACCCACACACATAACAATATTGGGTTCGGTCGCCACATTTCAGCTTCATTTGTTTTGTTGTTTGCTGTCAGAAAACAAACCGGAAAACATTTCACAAACATTTTGTGGGGAACAAACGTATCCACAACGCAATGGCGCATGCTGCCGTCGTCAACCTATCCGTTGTCGTGCAGATTCTCACCTGTGCGTGCGATAACGCATAAGCAATATGCGTTGTTGTTGCTGGTGCTGCCGCTGCTGCTGTTGTTGATGTTGCCTGATGTGGTATGTTAGGCCAAATTGACGGCGGTCAAATTGTCCACTCATCCACAGTGCGTCTCTTGTGCTATCGCTTAGGCAAAACCGATGATACAATTGTAGCTGTTGCCAGTTTTACCTTTGCGGCCATTGTTAACGCATGTTTTAGCACATAGTGCCGTCAAGGATATTTGCTCGCTTTGCTAGTTCTTACTACCAGTGCACAGTTCGCAGTTACCCATTTCGATACGGTTTGTTTCGCTTCGGTTTTCGCTTTGTCCAATAGCAAACAATGCCCATTCAAACTCGAACTTATTGCTAGGCAAAGTCGAAATACAGACAAGAGTCCTTATTTTTTTTTTTTTGTTGTTGTTTGCCTTTTGCTATTTGCGCTCTAAGTTTAGAAAATTGCCAATTGTTGGCATGCAAATTTATGGCTTATTTGTTCTTCATGCCTTTCCTTACACATGTGTGTGTGCTCTTTTTTCTGTTTGTATTTGTGCTAATGACGAAAGCTGTTTGTGCATTGCCAAGCAACCCTTTTCATAAGCATAATAACACTTATTTTCCAGCATTTTCATTATGCTGAGCATTTGTTAGCTTTGACCTGACCGCCACCCTCCTCAATGATGGCCAATTAAACGGTAACGAAAGATTTCATTAACGAAATTTCAGATAAGATTAGTGTCGATGTTAATGCTCTTGAAGCGCTTGTGTTTGTACATTTTAGGCCATTTGATCCTGCTCAATGAACAAAGCGTCCTCTGTGTTCTAAACTATTTCGTGTGCTTTTATTTAAAGAATTTTTCACACATTTCACATGTTAAAAAAACAAAATAATGTGAAAAATTATGTAGAAAAATTCATAACGAGTTTCAATAGAATTGCAGACAATTAAAACCACGAAATGTTTGCATTGAAAATTTCATCTCTTGTGGCTCATAAATTTGACGGCGAACATGTCCTCACGCCATTGTCGTCGCCACCGACTGACCATCGAAGCAAACATAAGCAATTTGTATTTAAACATACTTTGTTTTTTTTTTTTTTTTGCTTATTTTCAAACTCTTTGCTATGTATTTGGCAAATAGAAACATAAATCTTGCAATTGTTTGATAATTTGTCGTACATGAAATTTCACTCCCAACTCATCAAGCATGTTATAGAATAATGCATTTCATTTGTATTGCTCAGCATTAGTCTTCTGCATTGCTGGTTGTGTTTGACCACTTCGATTGTGGCTTCTGTGCAAAAATTTGCTGAGCGAAATCAATCATGATATTTAATGCACAAATGGGAGCAATTACCGCAACGCAGACAAAAGGAATTGACTTGATTTATTTTGGTTTTTTTTTTTGTGTGATTTCTTTGTTTATTTATGGCTTTTATTATTGCTCTAGA
Organism: Phortica okadai; assembly: GCA_034638295.1. NCBI lineage: Eukaryota > Metazoa > Arthropoda > Insecta > Diptera > Drosophilidae > Phortica > Phortica okadai. Next base: position 14,140,476 of record CM067851.1, on the reverse strand, counting down.
GCATATGTATCTCATTTGTTATTAAAGCTGTATTATTTAAATGCAACAAAAAAAAAAATAAATAAATAAATAATTGTCTAAGCAAACTTTCAGTGTCCGTACAACTAACTCGTGGCAAGCAAAAGTATATCTTTGCCTTTGTTGCGTGTGTTGATTGCTTAACGACTTTTGCCTGTTTGATGAATACTGGGTAGAACAATAATTCCCTGTGAACAGTTTTGCTTGAATTTCTGCGCAGAATCTCTCTCACTGTTCAAGTTAACTCTTTTCTGTTAATGATGAATCAAATACTTTGTTCATTTTAATTTTATAAATTGTAGTTGAATATTCTAAAACAAACCACGCAACTATTTTTTGTAATTTGCAATGAAAATGACAATAAATTTTAATTTTGAAAACTTATTTATTATTAGAAGATTATTTGCAGCAAAATACAATAATATGAAAAGTTCTTCTGGATTCTGATCTATACAAGCGATCATGAAACGACGATACGACAACAGTATGTTGGTTTATCAATAGTCGGATATCACTCATGCAGCCAGAGGCGACTTAAGGCCGGACAGATACAAGTACAGAGGAACTTATAATATTTGTGTAAAGAAATCAGGAAGGAAAATGGAAACCATCATTCAAATTTTTAAATAAATTAGTAAGGGCGGCTTGGACGGGTATACTCGACAAAATAATATCCTGTCCCGAGTACGGTCGAACAGACAAAAGGACATAGCTATATCAACTCATCTTGTCGTCCTGATAAGAAATGTATATACTTTATGGTTTCTTACTCCCCTTCTCGATCTATGCATTAGATACTTTTGCCCTCAAACAAAAAATATACCCTGTCTCACAGTCTATACAGGGCTTAAAAATACCTGCCGACATAACAATAAATCTTCGATTTTAATTGTATTAGTATATATTTTTAATATTTGATCAATTGGCTATGCGATGTTATCCCTTTATTTTTCAACGTATGTGTTGACGTATGCAAAAGCATTTAAAAGCTGCCAGACAAACTGCAAATTGATTACCAAAAAAGTTGGTCGTTTACACTCGCATTCACAAAAATGGGCACACATAAAAAATAATTTTTTTTTTTTAATTTCGTTGTTGTTGTTGGCTTCAATGTATCAATGCAAATGTGGCAAGCAAAAAGTTGTCATGGTCCGGCACACAAAAACGCAATTCTAGGCTGAGCTGAAATTTGTTTTGGTTGTTGATGTTGGTGGCTGACAAAAAATTTGCTGTGACTGCGTTTTTCAGTGAAATCAGAGAAAGTTTGCATTCAAATGGCAAATGTTTGAAAAAAAATTGACAAAACAAATGTTTACAAAAATGGATTTTTTTGTCTTCTTCAAATATTTGCACAAATAATAATAGAGCATTATTTTATGTAGTAAAGTGGTATTGTAAAAAATACAAAATCATTAAATTAAAGTTTATTAACACCTTCCGCATAAAGACAAACATTGTGAATCGTTTAACAAGCAATGAGTATTGTCACATGTCACATGTCACTTTCACTTTTGTTGTCGCGCCACGCACAGTAAGAGAAAAATAAATCACAATTGAAGCATAAAAACCGAGTCGAAACAGTTGACCATGAACATTTATGAAGATGACGCGTTCTTGGCCTTACTGCTTGGCATTTGCTTTGGTGGCTTTTGTTGTGGTCGCAGCTGATTTACGCAGCGATTTGCGTGAGTTTGCCGCGTTGGTGCCACGCCGACGCATTGGCTATATTGGCGCACGTTACTACATCTTCGATGCACAATTCCGGCAGGCATTGGAATTCGTGCGCAGCAAACAGTTTCTTGCCACATGGCAGCAAATACGCGCTACGCCAGAGTTTGGCGACATCATCGCCTACGTGAGTGAACACGGTTCCGGTTTTGATGTGACCAGCTTAGTCGATAAAATTCCAAATCATCTGCGCATTTTTCAAATATCACGTACTGTGCCCGTCAACATGATACTACAAAGGAATTTGACAACCTTTTTGCGTGAAGTGCTGCAGAATTTGCCGCGTTCACGCATATCAAACTTGATGACGCGCAAGGTCAGCGAAAATGGCGATTTCGCGCAATTGTATCGTGCCTTCAGAAGCAGCCAATTCAGTGAGCTAATCACAAAGGCGAGGGTAAGTCACCGACTGGAAGTCCGCCAATGCGCAACTAATTTTCTGATTTGTACACAGCGTTCACGAAATTTGAAGGCCCCACTAAGCAAACTACAAAAGAATTACATCAACGTGGACGAGATTTTAGAGCTCATCTTTGAGCTCATCAGTTGGGGCCCAAGCGTTTGAGCTATCAGCACAATATTTATGTAAATTCATTTTTCCTATTTATATTTTTTCACTTTTCTCTCGTAACCATAACTCATTAAGTAATGTTATCTAAAACTACGAAAAGGTCAAGGTTTTAATTATTTAACTTTTCATTTAGTTTCTTATGTAGCAACAAAACCAAAGTGTAAGAGCTAAAAACAATGTAAGTGAAAGCAAAGCAAAACAAAAAATAATGAAAATTCTTGTACCTTAAGTGTTGTTGTTTTTTTTTTGTGTCTTTTGTTTTTAGTTAAGAACGTGAAAGTGGCTGTATAAGGTTAGCCACTCTTAATAACCTTTGCTACTAAAACATTCACTTCACTTGTTCAGACTTTAATTTTGTGGCGCGTAGCAAAAAGGAAAAAATGAAATGAATAATAATAAAAAAAAAAACCAAATTCTGACAAGGGCAAAAAATAAAGCTGTACAAATCGGTTTTGTTAAAAAAAATTCTTACTTGTACCACAAAGTATGCTTCACTTGACTGACTGACGACCGCGTCGTCAACGTGATGGAAAATTGTGTGTATTTTCTTTGCTACTTCGTCGCGGTTCCAGCTCATAGTGGTGGTGGTGGCTTTTGTATATTCAGGTGGAAAAGTAACACTTTTATTCGAAAAGCCTTTTAGTGCGCAATTTTCAGGGCAAAATTACGGGTTGCGCAATGTTTCGTTATAGCGTTGTCTTGTAACTTAGACCCGAATTATGTAAAACGTGCCGAAATATTCAAGAAGATTTTCGTCAAACAAATACACAATTTTTGTCTGTTGAGAAAAAGATTTCTCAGCATAAAATTCATTAATAATTGATTAATATTTTTTTTTTTTTCGTTTGTTTGCTACTTCATTTAAATATTTAAAATCTTACAAATTTGGTTTGCTGTACAATTCTTATTTAAAGAGTGAAACAACAACTCAAAGAAACATTTTTGCTTTTCTCATTCGTTCTTAGAAGCGTTGGCAAAGGCAAAAGTAAAAAGTTGCCGCCGCTTAATGTTCAAAGAGTTGAATTCAAATACATACATATTTTTGGGTGACACAGTTTTATTACGCATAAAAGCAGCAGCACTCTTTTTGCTTGCCATGCGTTTTTTGCGTAATAAAAAAAGAAAAAAAAAAAAAAATCACAAAAATTGTAGTAATGAGCACAAACACGACTGTAGTAGTCTTTTTTTTTTTTTTGCAACGCCTGAAGAATTATGCTTTATGCTTGATACTTTGTTGGAAATTGCATTGCTGGGTAAAAGCATTAATGCGTGCAGTGCCGCTCAAATCTGAGTTGCCTTGTCTAAAGCATAAATTTGTGCGTAGATAAGCGTTGCGCGAGGTACATTTAGTAAGTGTGTCGCACACACTGTGCGAAAAGGTGTGAAAACTTACGAATAAATTGCATAAATGAAATTTTTGATTTTGTTCAACATTGCTATGCAAATATTCTGCAGTCGTGCTCAGTTGTGTCATGTTTCCCAACCAAACTGCTCGCAAAACCCTCGCAAAATATCGAATGTGACGTCTGAAAGTCTCCATGCTGCAGCAGTTTTTAAGTAATGAGTACAAATAAAGTTCATGATGAAATTGTTGTTATTTTTATTGTTGCTATTTTATATTTTGTGTGTGTGTTGCTTTGCATACAACTCTATTTTATTATTGCATGCACTCAAATAATGCTGTTGCCAACTGTACTGCTTTAAATATGCAAGGCTTCTCTGTCACACGACTACGACTACGACTACGACTAGGACACTACACTATTCTACAACACTTGACGCTGTTGCAGCGACAACAGCCCACATCGTTTCGCTGCCGCGTAGTTTAGCGCATGTTGGAGGCAAGTGAAGGCGTCGCAGTTTTAGCTTGACATAAATTTTATGCGCTGCACTGCAGTGACGAAGCCTGCAAGGATTTTGTTTGCCAAAAATGGCGTATGGCAGTTGTCTGTTGTCATTTTTGCAACTGTTGTGTTTGTTTGTAGTGATGTAAGCAGACAGTTTGTCTGTGTGAGTGTTTATGCAAGTGTGCGGCAAACGATTAAATTGTCGCATTTGTCTTGTTGCTGTTGTTGCTGTAGCAACATCTGAAATGAAAAGACTGTGACTGTGCAACGTGGGCGCGCATAAACTTTGCGTAATCCTTTTAATTTGCAGCATACTTTTAGGCGGAAATTAAAATAACAACCCTGAAAATAAGCGCTACACGTGTTCAACTACTGGTGGCAATGCGTTGCTTAGCAAAGCATTCAATTAGACTTTTACTGCTGTTCCTGTTGTTGTTGTTGTTGTTGTTGTTGTTGTTGTTGTTGTTGTTGCTGTTGCTGTTGCCGTTGCTGCGGAAATCCTTAATTAGTTTCGGTTGAAAAACATTGTTGCATTTTAAGTTCTGCCAAGCCAAATGATTTGCGTCTCAACTTTTGTTGTTTCGCTTAATAAACCGCTTAGTGTTGAGCTCTAAAAATGCTTTAATAATTTACTTTTTTTTTTTGCAACTGCAACATATTATGAAACATGTATTTATTGTTTAGACATTTTTTTTAAAACTCTTATCTTGCTTACAACATCATTTTTGATATCTCTCCAAGCGTTTGTTTTTTTTGTTGTTCCGATTGCGGCTGCTGTTGTCATTTGTTTTAGGCAAATAATTGCTATTTAGAATGCTAGTCAGGCTTGGACTCTTCATTTTCTCAACTTGCTTTGTCTTTATGTTGAGCATGTACACATTTTACTTTGTCAGTTGCTGGTGATGTTCAACCACTCACAACTCGACAGAAACTTCCGCACGAATCAACACACGTTCCATCCAAAATGTTGATCGTTGCCATGCCTTTGCAGAGTTTTACTTCTCATTGTTTCATTAGAATTTTTTTTTTTCTGTTTTGTACACTGAAAAGGGTATATTAACTTGGTCATGGAGTTTGCAACGAATAGAAAATTAAGACAGGTCTAATTCTCAAATAGCTTTTAAAAATTTTAAGAATGTTAACTGGCCTATTCTGGCAACTCCATTTAAAAAAATGTTAAGAGTGATTTTGACTGTATGTTTAGTAAAAAAGTACATAGGGATCTAGTTTCAGTCACTTTATATTTCACAGGCATCGTTCATAGCGATTGTTGTTTTAAACCTTAACCTGTCTAAAAAAGCTATACAAAAGTTATTGGCTAATAGAGACAGAAACAGCTGTCACGCTGTTAAAAATATTCCTATTAACAGTGATTAATAGAATAGCCAGAATAAAGGGGTAAGTTGAGAAATTTTTAAAGAATATCTTACGATCAAAGTTTACTATTGAAAAAGCGTTGTTCTTCTGTAAACTGTTTGTAAATTTCTAAATGAACAATCAATGTACGTATTTTCTTTGGATTTTTTTTGGTTTAAGATATCTTATAATAATGAAAAGTCGCCCTGGGCAGAAACTCAAAGTCAGTTTTGGAGTTTTCATGCATTTGAGTTTCTAAAATATGAAAAATAAAAAATTGTGAGAGAGTATACAAGTTTTAGCAAAGTCGAACACAACTTTATTTTTTAAGTCAAAAGTGTGCTGTGGGCTTCATCTACGAGTAGCGAGTGCACCGTGTGTGAGTATGAGTGACATGGAGTTTGTGTTTGGCACATTTCGTTGATTTCTGCTAACTTCCATGTTATTGGTTTTATTGTTACTGCTATTGTTGTTGTTGTTCTGCCTTTAGTTACCACTACCGCCCTAACTGTAATATCAGTTACTCAAATGACTTGTCGAGCATCTCATATTGCCCATTCGGCTTTCATTATTTAGTTTGTACTCGTTTGCTTTTGCGATATCCTTTCCATTCCAGAGAATTGAGAATTTTTGCTCCTTCTCTGTATACGTGAGCATCTGTGTGTGCGTTTGTGTTTCTGATGTGTACGTGTTTTCAGCTTTTACTTGTTTAATTTGATTTTGTCTTCGGTTTCAGCATGTGTTTTACTTACAAATAAGATGGGTTAATTGAAGGAAACAAAAAAAAAATAAACACATATATATTAAATTGAAAAAAATTACTTACTTTCAAATTCAGTGAGTATTAAAAAGTGGATCGAACAACAAAACTCACATCACATCAATTAAACGTGCTATTCAGCCAATAATAGTACAAAAAGTTGTAAAAATAAAATTTATGCAGTTTTTATTTGAGTTTATAAATCAATTAACGTGCTTGTAAAATATAATGGATTACAGTTTCATTGTTGTTGTTGTGCCTGCTGCTGCATAAGCAGAATTTTTTTTTTTTTGCTTTTTGTTGTTGTTTGTTTGTTTGCTTGTTTCTGTTGCAGTTGTCTGTAATCCACGCCGGCAGACAACAGTCAGGCAATGTTTGCTGTAATCAATTAACGATTTAAAGTATGTTTGTCCTCACTCGTTCAACGACTTTATGCGTTGGGTTGTCAATATACGATGGCGCCGTCGATTTAAGGCAGCAAGGAATAAAGAGTGTACAATGGCGCCAAAAATAAAATAAGAAATAAAAATAAACAAAGAAATAAATAAAAAAAAAGTACCAGAGAATCGGAAATGGTGGAAATGTCATTCGTCGTTAATAATGTCAGCCAAACAAGGGGACAGATGATTTGCTAACTTGTGATGGACAAATTGAATTCATGGTACAGTCATGTTCTGGTCTGTGATATGTGTGAGAGGAAGCCTTTATTTTACTACTTCTTCGTTTAAAATATGTTCTCCATGAACAATTTGTTTTTGAGTCTAAATCGGTGAACTTCATTCGATAAAAAACTGAAATTTAAAATCTTAAAATAATTATAACTGGGAACAAGGGCGTAGCCACCACAACTTCAATATTTTGAATATTTGAAATCGTTTTAATTGATAAAAAAATATATAACAATTCGATAATTCTAATACTTAGCTCGGAAAAGGTAATATCACGAATATTGCGAGGAAAAGAACGGCAATAGGAATCCGATTCTTTGATCAGAAGAAATGATGATTCGTGAAGAGCTCATAGGTTTTGTCGACCTTAAGTCTATGAATGCAGATACTATAGCTGCGAATATTAAGCAATACATCACTGAATATGATCTGGATCTTCCTAAATGTGTTGGATTGGGTTTTGACGAATGCTCAACAATTGCTGGCAAAATAAATGGTGTATAGAGTATATCGAAGCGAACTTTTCCAAAAAGTCTATATTTTCACTGCGCCAGTCATTGGCTTAATTTAGTCGTAAACGATTTAAATGCCGTCCTCGAAAACCGAAACACAATTGCAACAATAAAGGAGGTTATTAATTTCTTCAAGGAATTCGTTACTCACAGAAAATATGTACCAAATATCCACTAATTTTGTGAGACACGGTGGTCGGAAAAATATCTAAGCATTAGAGGTTTCAAGGACAGGTATATTGATATAATTGCTGGTCTAGAAAAAATGATCTTACGATTACATATGGTAGATCGACCGTCGACTTAGTTTTTAATGATTTATTTAAAGATGCCACAGAATTGGCCAAAAGATTAGAAACTGAAATTACTGTTCCAAGGATTGTGGAAAATGAAAGAAACAAGTGAAATTCACCCTTTACAACAGTTATTTGTATTGTTAAAATGTGATAAGTATAAAACGTTGACTTATTAGTTATTTGTTATAATACTTTGCCATTGATTCACTAACGGAGCATAGAGCTCAGTCTGCATTGAACAAGGGTTTATGGTTTTAAGAATTTGGCTAACATTTGTTGACACTCTAATGTTTCACTGAGCTTAAGTCTACACTCTTCACTCCGCCTGCATTCCAAGTCATGTGCGTAAGCGCATGTGTGTGCGTGTTCGTGTGTATGTTCATCCATGTGCATGACTTAAAAATGTGAAGCTTTATGGTAAAATGTTTGCATCGTTATTGACTTTTAACAGAAAAATTGATGTAATGCAATTAGTTTTACTGCTGCACGATTTAATGATTGTACAACAACAACAACGACAATGGTCAACGTAGGAAGACCAACAAGCGTAACATAAATCCTATTTTAATAGCAGTTGTTTTGTGTGAGTGTGTGCGTGTGTGTGAGAGCTTTAAATTGCCATCTCTCTCTCTCTCTCTTTATTTAGCGAAATGTTTATTTTTGGTTTGTTCGTTGATTTTGGACTTTGTTTGTATTTTGTTGGTTTTGTTTTGAGGTTTGAATTGAGCTGACGGCGTTAATTTAGAAAATGTATTTTAATTGAAAAGTCAAAACGTTTAAGAAATTTAATAGCAGCCATTATTTTTGTAAATTACGTGACTAACACAATAAACTAAATACATATTTACGAAAATAAAAGCTTGTAATTATTGATGATTTTATTTATTGTTATAAAACAATTAACTTCTTATTGAAGTGTATTTATTCAAAGTGTTATTTAAATGTTGATTTTACCCAAGGCGTTTTAATCTAAAATCGATTAAAGAAAGTTATTTTTGGATATTAGTATTTACTGCTGTGGTCAGAGAAAAGCAGCTTAATTATAGGTTAGGTTTTGATGAAATTGCGTAATCTATTGGTATCTGGTGATTTTAAAATTGTTCTAAATGTTCGATGATTTTCGCAGCTAAAAATATTGCAGAACCATTTGAAAGAAAAAACAATTTCCAAACACCTAAGAACAGACAACAAATGTATGTAATGAGTGAGAGAACTTTGGTGCTAAATGTTGGATTCAAGGATATGCATAAAAATTGTTTGGAGTTTGTAAATCGAGAATATCAGTTCCTTAGCTTTGAGAAAAAAATATAGAAACTCGAAACTTTCGAAAAGTCGATGATTAATTGCATGTGCAAAACCACTAAGCCAAGTGAAAAAGTTGCGGTCGAAAATTGTAAGTAATTTCATAGTTGAAATTTATTACATTGAATCCAACAAGCAAAAATGAGGAAAACAAGCGGCAAATGTGCGCTCGTTAATTGAAAAATATAAATTTAATTCATTCATGTTTGTGTGTTTTTGTATTTGACTATGTGTATGTGTGTGAATGAGCCGGAAATAAAAGCAACATAAAATTGCAATTGGAAATGCAATGAAGGCGAAACGGAAATAATAAAAACCATTTTAACGTTGGCGCCGAAATAAAAAAAAAAAAAAAAAACATATGAAAAAAAAAAAATTCTCAATAATATTGAAAGCTCGTATTTGTTAATTGAAAGAAAAAAAAAATAGCAAAATAAAGCAAGTTCGTTGCTGATGTTCGAATTGTTTACGTTGATTTTTATGATTGGTTATATAAAAGAAACAAACATACAATGAAAAGTATCATGTATTTTCCGTTAATTATACGCGAAAAATATAACGAACTGTTGAGTAATTCAATTTACTTAAGTATTTAATGAAGCTGTTAAAATAGCTCATTGTCACATTGTCGTCATGGAGGTTGTAGACTTCTACTTAAAAAGATAATGGGAGTGAAAAAGTATAACGGAGTTTAATCAATTTTGCTTGCAGAAAAGTAACAATCAATGAAGGTCAATATTTGCAGAATATAAACAAAAAAAAAAAAATGAAAGAATAAAGGAAAAACAACGAAACGAAAATTACGTACGCACACAATCAAACAGACGGACGGATAGAGGGACAGACTGGCATGTTGACAGAGAGGCCACAAGAGTGCGTTGCTGCAGTTAAAGTACACAGTAGAGCAGAACCCTTTGATGAAGAGTTTCCTGTAAAAAGACGTACGTGAAACATCAAAGCGAAATTGAGCAAAAAGGAAAGATAAACAGTAACAACAACAACTGATGATACACACATTCATACACGCATATACACACACACAAACACACATATATATGGTGTATGTGCAAGCGTAAAATTCGTTGCACGACTTTTCGTGACTTTTTTTTTGTTTTGTTTGGTTTTCTACTTTGCAGCTTAACAAATTAAGCATTCCATCTTCACAAAAAAAAAAAACATAGTAAATAAAAAACACACACACAGATACAAAAAACAACCCACAACACAAGTATAATCAACGGTGGCGAGTGAAAAAGTAACAACAAAAACGTTTCCATGAAAACCATCTTTTTTGTGATTTTTTATTTTTTTGTATATGTCCAAGCACACGAATAAAACAAGGTCCAAATCAATTTTTGATTTTTGACCATTTTGATTTTTTTGTTGTTTTTGTTTTACTTTGTTATGTCCTTTCCTTTCCACTAATATAAGAAAAAACCAACAAATTTTTGTCATGTAGTCTTAGTCTGATTTTAACACATGAAGTTCGCTCGCTATGCTAAGCAACTAAGGTCGTAGTTTTTGTTCACAAATCGAAATGTTGCAAAAACTGTTGTGAAAAAGTGTTAACAGACTACTCATACATACAAACATACAGATGTACATGCGTTGTGTGCTTATCGCAATGCAGCGCAGTGTAAAACCGGAGTTCGTTAGGGTTTTCTTCGCCTTTTAGGTAGTTTATTTTTTTCACTCTTGCAAGAGTATATTAACTTTGTCATGAAGTTTGCAACGCGGGGAACGAGACATCTCCGTCTATATAAAGTATATATATTCTTGATCAGCACAATGAGACGAGTTCATATAGACATGTCCGTCTGTTTGTCGATATGGATAACAATTTAAACGCAGAAATTTTGTTTTCCCTTGCAGGCAGTTTGTATGTAAAAATCAGCTTGATCGGATAACTGTAGTATATAGCTGATATAGGAACATTCGATCAAAAATTATGTTTTTGTTAAAAAACGCTTTGATTTTACAACTATCATCTTCATTTTTCGCTCAAGAACACCTTGGATGCCAGTTAAGACACTCTGAGAATTTGGTAAAGATCGGAAAACTATGGCATATGGCTACCATATGAACAATCGGTCAAAAATTCGGTTTTTGTTAGAAAAATTTTTTGTTCTTAAATATAAACAGATAAAACTATGCAATTACGCGTTTTTATACATCCTCGACTTTATTCCAAAGTTCCATAGAAAAACTTAAAAATACGATTTCTCTGTAAATCAATGAGATAAAAGATTGCAAAATCCTGTGTAGTATGATTGAATAGCCATCTTCGAAACAAATTAGAAAATGGGAGTGGCTATGCCCCTTTATGCCCAATAAGAATTATTAGGTTAATGCTTGCAAGTGTATATAAGTTTCAGCAAAGCTGAAACTAACTCTCTTACTGACTTCTACTTTCATTGTTTTTTTTGTTTTTAGTGATGTTGTGCTTGTGATTGCTGCAGAGTGTTAGCAATAAGCTTGATTTGTAAGCTTAGCAGTAAAAGAAGCAAGTCGATAAGGAAGAAGGAGCAAACTCGTTGTTGTATTTAAGTTACAAACATGTTTATTATTTGCTGGTAAATCACGAATTAGCCAATATTCAACGCAAAACTTGAAACTGTGTGAACTCTTGTTACCTTTCTGTCATACCATGTCATGCCATATGCATGTGAGCGTGTGTGTGTGTGTGTGTGTGTGCATTGTTGACATTTTGTCCTGTTTTGTTGATTAATGGCTTACATGTGTAAACACTCGCCAATGTAAACATAGGAACACACACAAACACTCAAACAACAATCATCAACTTATGACCAACTCAATTGAAGTCAAGACAAGAAAAACATTTATTTATTGTGCTTTGTTTTTTGTTTACTTAATCGTACTATTTGATTTGTACGCTTTCATTTAACAACTTTCACCTCTTGTAGCATCATTTAATGAGTCACATAAGCGACACAACATTCATACATTGCCAGTGGCAAACACTAATTAAGCTACGAATAAACAAAAGAAAAAAGAAAAAAAAAATAAACTTATTCGCGCATGTTTGCATTAACCATAACTCATTAGCGTTGAATTTAAATAAATGAGTTCACGCGTCTGTAAAACATCGATGCGTACAACAGGCAACTTTGCTCAGACGCTGTTAATATTTTAATCCGCTGTAATTAATTTTAAGCTTGGTAATTAATAAATAATGCCTCAACAGCTGCTTTAAACTAACATTGAATCTACACCGAGACAAGTGGCAAGATTAGCGGCTTTCTCGGTTGCCTAATGAACTTAGTAAATTTGTACGGAGATTGTGAGTATTTCAAATTAAAACTAGTAAGGGCGGTTTAGTCAAGTATACGCGGCAATGACAAATCTAAAAAAATTATTTACTTGGGATAGCCCATATAAATAGTGTTAAAAATGTCAAGATGATCTATTCAAAAATTTGGGTTTCATAATCTTTGTGTGGAAACAATGGTGTGGAACAATGAGTCATTCTGATGAAGAATACATATATAGGTATATACTTCTTGGAGTTTTACTCCTCCCCCGCTATGCCTTACATACTTTTGCTCTCAAACATACTGAATATACCCGGACACACAGCATGTGCAGGATAGAATGATAAGCAAGTTTGTGGGAAAATAATTATTCTATTGAAAAAATGTATGCTTAACTAAGCTGTTTCATTTAACAAACATAGTATTTGTAAGCCAACTAACCACAATAATAACAAAATAAGAAATTAAAACGCACTATGCTTGAATATGTACATTTTCTAACAATTAAACATTTGATTGACTGACAAAGTGTTTGTTGTCGCTCTTAGACAAACAAATTAAATGCGTGCCCACCAAAATTGACGCCCACAAAAAAGTTAAAAAAATTACCGCTCCTCTACATGAGCACAGTGATTCGCCTACGTTCGCTTTTTTTGTTGTTGTTGTGTTGGTGTTGTTCTGGCTGTGTTTGGTGGTTTTGCTGGTTGTGTTGCTATCATCAATCATTTTTCGCTACGGTCTCACAAGTAGGCCAGCACGCAAGCCCTGTTTAATGGCGGCAGAAGTGTCTGCTCTCTGCGTACGCCACTTATTGGCGGCCATGACAATGCGTTTTCTTTATACAAGGCACTTACAAACTTTTATTTCATTTTATTTTATATTTTTTTTTGTTTTTGGTTTATTTTGTTCGCCTCGTTCTGAATTGCCTGCCATCATAATTGACAACTCATGCAGGAAACAAGCTATTATCCTGCTGTTAACTTATTGGAAGGCATGAAATTTGTTTAACTTTTCGTTTTCTATTCTTCTTTTTTTTTTTATTTCACTTTGTGTAATTTATCAGTGCATGCGTGAGTGTGTTTGTCTAAATTGACTTAATCAGTGTCGAGTCATTGTTTGCTTTGCTTGTTGTCATTCTCGTTGTGATTTTGATTTAGACACGCTCGCTGCGGCTAATTAATTAATTGACAGTAAGCGAATAAGCGATCGCCATTATTACAATTACAAAAGCGCGGTCACACTTCGCTGTCGAGCATCAATAGCATCACTAATACGCCGTGAGGTGCAACTGTGTTTAATCCTAATTTCACGCATTGCATTGTTCTCCTTCGCTTAACAATGAGCATTGTAAGTTTGTTTGTTGTTGTAGCGTTTGACCAAACAAAGCTGATTAGTTCAAATTACAAGGCACATCATGTGTTGTGAGCGAATGAACATTTGCTTATGGCTTTGAATTATCTGCACTTTGAACAATACCTCAGTTCTGGCAAGAAGCTTTGTTGCAACTACAGTTGCCTTAAGAGGTCCATGATGCAACTGTAACTAAATATGAATCATTCAAAGCACATTGCATTTATCAGTATAAAAGCTGCATTTATTTTTCTCATGTTTACAAAAAGGACTTGCGACAAGTTCTTATGTAAACCATAGTTTTTCATGAATTATTTTTGAACCTGATTCCCTAATTTTAACTTTTAAACATGCTGCACGAGTTTTCAAAAGTTAATTTATGTAACATCCAGACAGCTAAGCAATCAAAAAGCAAAAACGTGGAGAAAGAAGTTGATCGAATGGTGGATATAGTAAAACATATGAATTGAAGAAGAAGTTGCCAAATGTCACCTCAATTGTTGTTTTGCCAGATTTCACTTCTGTTTCTTTGAGAATAAGTACATGGTTGCATTATTTTCATTTGACAGACGAATTGTTCAATGTTCGGAGTAATATTTTTATAAGTATAACTTCAAGTGCTCAAATTGCAAGCTTTATCGATAATCAAGCACATTTTATGCCGTTGGCTTTTTCAGCGATAAAAGTAAAGTATTATTTCGCTTATTTATGTTTTTAAGGGCTAAAAAAAAAAAAAAAATATTTAAAAACGTAAAAGAACAAATTTTTATGGTTAATGAAACAGAGCAGCACACAAATGAGTACTTTCTTATGTAGAATATTTGCCAATTTTCAGGCCACTGTTCAAATACAATAAAATTTTGCGTGCCATAAATCCGCAAGATGAGATTTTTGAAATCAAACAAAAATGAAGAAGAAAAAAAGTCAAATTTAACGAACTTGCAAATTCTTGTAATCTGTCGGCAACTTTGAGTGCGCGTTGCCTTGCGATGGTGATGGCGTGTGTGCGATAATAATTTTTGCCTAATAATGATGCGCGTTACGGCAGTTCTGAGTCGTTGCTGTGCAAACTTTGAATGTTGTTGACACGATATTGCAGCAGCAGCAACGCCCATCAACAGCAACCGAGCGACGAACGAAGGAGTGCGAAAGAGTCAAGAGGATATCAGCGGCAGCTCAACGCGACTTATTGTCAGCTAGAACAACTCAAATAGAATGTATATACTATACACACACATACTTGCAGAGAAATATTCCATTTACCAGAAGCATTTTTGGCGTTAACTTGCAAACCTCAATCAAAATTTGTGGCAAACTCATTTTTCTTTGCCGTCATGCTTTCTACAATGTCGTCATCTACTCTCATCGTTACATCGCTGCTTGTTTGTCTGCTGTTGAGTTCTTAACTCAACGACTTAACAACTTTTAAGAAGTGCGTTGCAATAACTTCTCATTCTCTTTGTGTTAGCAAAGTGGATAATCATATATATCCCAGGCGATAAGCAGAGGTGGCAAGTAGCTGTTATTACACATTTATGGCTGGTTGACAACAACACCAACAACAACAACAGCTGAAGTTCTTAATGGCTGAGATATGATTATGTCGACGTTGTTGTTATTGCCATAGATTTTCATATTTAAAGTCAATGAAATTTGTGTTAAATGCGAATTGTGAAATTAAATTAAAATCGTTAAATAAACTTCATGTTTGTGTAAAATATACAGAAGTTAACATACAGACAATATGTTTCGATAGAAAACATGCAGCAAAACACAAACACAGATACAAATACAGATACAGAGAGACAGAATGTAAAACAGACAGATAAGCGGAAATAGAGCAGTAAGAGAAACTGCGTCCAAGGTTGTCAAAGCCAATGCATAACTGCAAGTAAATGTCGGGTTACGAAGGAGAACAACATGTGGTCAAATTTCCATCAGCTCGTTGCATATCCATGTTTGAGCTGACATGTTGACAAAAATTGCATAATTATGGGTTTCCGGCAAATGTTCGAGATCAACGTCACCGCAAGTTCACAGAGGAGCTGAAGTGGTCAGCATTTGAAAAGTAGTTGAGAGTTTTGGCCACAGAATTTATCAACAATAAGGAACAAACGACATAGCAAAGTAAGTACGAATAAAGGAAGGAAGGAAGTTGATATTAGAGCAAGAAAAACGTTGTAAAGGAACAAGAAGAAAAAGAAAAACAAAAAAAAAAACAAAAATGCATGCAAACACAAGAATAACAACAAAGCTAAAACAACATGACTTTTGAGCAAAAAGGAAGTTGAACAATTGAATTGCATAACATGAATAGTAATGAATTGGTGTAGTGAAGCAAAGTCTCCACATGACTTCAAGTGCTGCAGTGGGCTAACATGTAGTCACATTCAATGCAATTTAGCAATGCATTTATTCTCACAATTCGAGGCTTCTGAGAACAAGACCAATACAAAGCAACAGCAACAAAAATTCAAAAAGAAACCAAAACGTAAACGTTGAAAGTTCTTAAATCTACATATGCGTCCTTTTGAGTGTGTACGTAAGTATGTATCTAGATACAATACATAAGGTTCCACGCTGTACATGAGGTTGTGTGAATTTCGTGCTGCGTCGTTGATTAAATGTATGCATGTCAGGTTTGTAATGCAAGGCATTTATGCACTTTGTTTCGGTTTCTATTAGCAGAGTGTTAATTTGCATTTTGTTGAGCACCTCAAGCGTAAAAGTTGCATAGTTGACTTATTGTGGGCATTTGTGGCTGTGGGCATGTGTTTTGGCTACTCTGGTGGTCATTTTCATTAGCACTTTGAAAGTGCTTTAATTCAATTAAAGAGCTTACAACTTTACTTCATATAATGAAACAGGCCAACAAGAAAAAACATGTTCAATAATTTGAACTAATTAGTGTACTGTCAACAAGATCGATGAAGTGGTTTTTGAGATATTTTGTGCAACATTTAACAACATTTTGTGCTGAATTTTTAAATGTGACTATGGGACTATATAATCCCAGTACCCCAAATCACACAGGAATTAGTTTATATTATGGAAAAAAGTTTAACAAACGTTTTATTTTGTTGGCCTGTGTCATTGATATTTATGACATACAGCCTCGAGATTTTTATTTTGTAAAACAAGTTTTGAAAGTTGGTTTCAAAAGTTTTACAAAAATATTTAATTAAAATGTATAAACAATTTTCTTTGGCACATTATTAGTTTTTATCTTTACTTTAGCTTTTTTTTTACTTTGTACTTGAACACGCTCTCACACACACACACAAAACATACACACACAGAAAAAAGCATTGATAAATTTGTGTATTTGCATTGATTTTTAATAAAATGTAAATAACAGAAACTGCTTCGAATACTTAAAAGCGAAAGTATGTAATTCAGGTTGAGATCGATAAATACTTAAACGTTGCCGCCTACAACAGTCGACCAAAACTAAAGGAATATTGTTGCGTTTGCCATTTGATGAACAAATACTTACGCACAACCCAACGGCAACAGAAGCGACAACAACCCCAGAAAATCACGCATTTTTGCAGTGAATAGGCACGGCGCCACCCACGCGTCCTTACATTTCATTTCATTGCCTTAAATCGTTTTGTTCTTCTTTTGCACAATTGCACACAGTAATGTAAATGTTTTTGTTTGTGTAAAATTCCAAGCGCAGCCGTTCACCACCGCCAACGCCAACGCCAATGGCACGCTCGAACGCACACGCACTCATATGCACTCGCATACCAACAGTCTCGACGCGACGCGACGTCACACTGCACAGCTCAACACAGCACACAGCACGTGTGTGTGTCATGTGCACACTTGCATACCATGTACACAAACTCATATTCGTCTGGCTGCCATCAAGTGAAACAAGCATTACTTCCGCTTCAGCGGTAATAATTTTAAAATCTATACAATTCAATAAAGTTTTATTACAGCTACAGGAGTAAAAAGGCTTAAGAGAAGGCGTATTTTGCTTTTTTTTCGAAGTGGCTGTGGGTGTTTGTTTTGTCTGTGTGTCTGTGGATTTGTGTTACTGTTGTATATTGAGTAATTTAACTCATCTCACCTTATGGCATTAAAGCTGTCTGTGATTTCAAAAAGAATACAAAGTGAGCTCATATTTATTTTTTTATTTATTTTGAAGAGTCTTTTTTTTCTCTTTTAAATTTAAAGTTCAACAATTACAAAATTTTTTTATTGTTTTTATTCTAAATTTTATTTTGTTTTATTTTAAATTCTCTCGTATATTTTTTCAACATACGCATAATTAACATTATTATTATCTTAAAAATATTTATTAAATGAAGTGTAAAATTCACTTTTCTTATAATTTTGCTTGATTTAACACACTAGTGTTAATATTTAAAACAAATATTACTTTATTTATTTTAAATTTCTAAAATAATATTATGAAACTTCTGATTGCATTTTGGCTTTAAATTTTTATGTTAAATCTAAATAATTAAATTTAAATTGTAATTTCATTTTGTTCGAAGGTGAGGCAAAGCAGCGAAAATATTCATATTATTGGCACATGTTGTGCTCACCTTTGTGCTCAACCAGGGCATAGCCCAGCTCATCTCAGCTCAGACCGGGCAATTATGTGGAATAAACTTGCACATTGTCAAACGAGCCTTTGAACAATAGACGTCAGCAGACTGTATTCGACTTATGGCACGCCCATTTATATGCAAATATCATTTTAGTTGATGAATCAAAGTCGGCGCAGACTGATGGGACGCGCATTTTGGCCGCCAATTTTAGGGGCTGGCGATTGTGGCAGCAGTATCAGAGAGAGCACAGGGCACAGTTACGCATCGTTATGCACAACAAAAGAAGATGACTGTTATTAAAATCATTTGTTCATCACTCGCAGTAGCAACAACGACAGCAGCAGCAGCGCCAAAGCGTCGAAGCGTATGACGCAGCTGAGCCACAACTGTGGGAACGCGAGCAACGTAAGCTTAAGCTCAGCAGGATGTTGGATGCAGGACGTCAGACGCGTACATTCGCTTTTAATGACTTAATTTCGCACTCATCCGAGTGAAAAATTAAAACGGATATTTTCCACACGGTTCATTTTTATGCGCAACGCTTCACCTCTCCACCTTAGTGTGACTGTCTTCTAGCTCGCTGCGTTATTAACTACAGATGGATAGAAAAAGAGAGAGAGAGAGAGAGAGATAAGGAGTGGCATTAGAGACACTATAAGCAGCTAGCGTAGCATTGGCAACGACGGTCACATCAGGTGAGTTGAGTCAATTGAGGTCGAAATCTTTGAGCCACAAATTGCACATCATTTTAATGCTTGCTTCATATTTGTTCTACTTCTACTTCTCTTTTGTATTTTACATTTTAGCTTGATTCTTTATTAAAATAGTAAAAATTGCATAATTTAAGCTAATAAAATTTTGAATATTCTTAACAAACTCGCCTCAACCGCATGCTTTTCCGCCTCTAAACGTAAACATTTCATAGCTATTAAGTTTTATGAGCGTGCATGAATCTTCACAACGAGCGAAAGAGCGCACTGGATTCAAGCCAAGTTGTGCCGTGCTGTATGAAGGCATTGCTTATATCTACTTTGTTTTAATGTTGAACATTTGCTAAGCGTAATTGCTTCTGGCACGGCGTCTGAGTGTTTGTTGCATACTTTGGGGCGCGTACACTTTCGTTTTCGTGCGGTGTTCGTGAGCGAAAATTAAAAATAAAGAAAATATGAAAATAATAAAATCGAAAAAAGAAAAGAGGCGCACAGAGAGCACATGGTAAGCAAATTGTCTTTGGTGATTCCCCCTTTTGTATCATCAACTTCAGGTTATTATTCTTTTTTGTTGTTGTTGTTTCTCTTGATGTCTAACAAATTCATTCGCAGCAGCGTGTTAAGACGAAAAAAAGCAAAGAAAATATGGCATTATTCTGAAGCCGCGCCGAAACCGCAAAAGCACTGAAAATGCAAATTTTCTTGTGTGCAAATTATGGTTTAACACCTCATTGAACTTTGAGGCTTGGTTTGAGGCGCTCATTTGAATTTCATATTCAAATTAGTTTTCAAAGAAATTCATTGTTCATTGTTGATTGCCAAGGGGGCTGTACGAACGAAAGGGAATCAAGTTAATTACATAAGAATGAATGGATGTGTGGTTGAATGAATATCTCGTTGGTTGGTTGGAGGAGTTAATCTAGCAAGTCTGTAAGAAAAATGCAAATTTCCTTAACAAAATGGATTTTAATTGATACTCGTTAAAATGAAATGTCTTTACAAATATATTTTAATCGACAAATTTATTGTACTTAAGATGTATACAAAAAAAAAAAAAAAAAAAACCTGCCGCATTGCAAATATGACAGCAACAAACAAACATTCCAATATTAGTTGATTTGGCTCTGTGACTTTGCGTAGTTGTGTGTGTGTAAAAGTAAACAATAAAAACCAAATCGAATGTAATTAGTATTTGCACAATACGCAACCTTTGACCTACACACACAAAGGCACATACAGACGAATCATATTTGTGTGTAGATTTGCATTGACATCATGCACATGTGCAAATATAGCAAATAAGCTTCGCCCAAAGGCATGTAAGTAAACATACGAAGCTTTGATTAGAAAATTTCATTACCAACCGAACAGTTGCGTTGCTATGACAAACTTTGATTGCTCAGTACAATTAGAGAAACACAAATACAAATATATAACATTTGCACTACATGTAAAAAAAAATACATAACTTTGATATTTTGAATACTCGACAAATCGGACATTCCAATCAATCCGTATAATACATATTAAATAAATTAATTTTAAAATTTATATTACATAAACAAACAAAGTAAATGGTTTGATATCACATAAACCCTTTAAAAATTTTTTCTAATTCAATTATTAAAAAGTTTGTGTTAATCATGTTGTGCTATGAAAACCACTTATCAAACACTATGAATTTTTTTTCACTGTAAAAAGTACATTTCATTGCCAAGCAGCCGACTTCATTAAATTCTCACACTCAAACAACGACGGACAATAAAAGTGGCAGTCAAAGCGTTGGTCATTTCAGCTTTATTGCTTTAAAAGCGAAATTTAATAAAGCCCACAAATGAACATAGCAAATATGGCGTGAGTGATCGGTGCAATGCAATCCAATGCAATAGGGTCGGCAACTCAGTGGCGACCCGGGTGTGTTAATCTGTAGGCCCCAAAGGCGAATTTGAAATGAATTCGACAGCATGGAACAACAAAAGCCGAAACAGAGGCAGAAGCAGAAGCAGCAGTAACAGCAGCAATGTCAGTACGCATTCGTAATTGTGCATTTGTAAACATGCAACTATTTGCACACAACAGCAAATGCAATTTATTAACGTACTCCGTGCAGCATACGTGCAGGCACTTGGCACAAACACGCAAACATGTCCAGAGCATGATTCACAGTGGTTCTCATGATCATTTTAACTTTCCCATCTTAATTGTTATGATTGAATACTAAACACAAATATGAAATTATATCAAAATATTATAACAAATAACACAAAAAAACTCTATATAAAATTTGAGTTAAAACGCTTTACCAACACTTCAAACTTTGGATCATATTTAAAGTTTAAGCCAGTCAAAAACGACATTCGATCTTAGTCGCCACGAGTCATAACAAATTAGCTCAAGAAATGCAAGAGTGTTGCAATACTTCATCAGCAACCTGAATGGAGAAAATTTCTTTAGTTAAAGTATTTTTCGTTATTTTGATTAAAAAAGTATGTGATAACCTAATAAGTATTATTTTTCTCTTATGAAGCCAAAGAAAACCAAATCAGAACAACAACAAAATCAAATGGAACCACTGTGCGACGTTGGAACACGTGTTAACTCATGCAAGCTCATGGCCACAATTATTACAAATACAGTGCTGCAAGCAGTTTGAAAGGCGAACAACTCCCAGTTGATTATGTGCGCCGGTGTTTCCGTATTGGAACATTAATATGAGCAAATGTACATGAACATTGAGGCTTGTGCGTACTCATGTACTCACATTTGCACACATACGTGTACATGCATATGTACTCATATGCACAAACACATCGACAGCTGTGTTCAAGCATGATCGATGTACATTCAAGCGCATTCTTAAAATGGCTCGAAGGACCAAAAATGATAAAATGCAATGTCATGCTCAGTGCTTTTAAAACAGCTATAAATGTGTGAAGACTTGTGGTTGTGGAGAGGGTACATTCATATATCCAAATCGGATGTAAATTCCACCTATTCGATTTCAAGTGCAATTTTTCATTCAATTTGATTTTGAGTCGATTTTGTTGATTTTGTTTAGTTTGTTTTGAAAGTTCTCATCGAAATTTTAAGTGACTTTTGATTACTACTTGTTTTATTCGATTTCCTAAAAATTTACTCTTTTTCTTGTTAATGTCTCACTATTTTTTTTTTTTTATGTGTATGTCTCAATATTTTCATAGTGTTGAATGGATTTATTGCTCATTGCATTTACTGTCAATCATGATGACTTGGACAAGTTTGAATGTCGCTTATCCTTTAATGTCTCCTTTCTTTAGTTTATTTTTCTGTCTGTCTATGATCTGTCTGAATGTCTGTCAGTTTGTGAGTGTCTAGCAAAAATTTCAATAATGCTCTCCAGACTAGAATAATTGTTTTTGTGAACGCAGATGAAGACGAAGCTTCACCGACAGTTCAAACGGCAAAATATTCATCAAAAATCACCAAAAAAAGAAAATAATGCCAAAAGGACTATTTAAGCTGAAAGGTGTTGTTTGTCATAAGCTTTAATGAATATTTAAGTTTCAATAATACTTAGATTTAAAAAAAAAATGTAATAATTTTATTAATTTTTCATTTTGGTATTAATCCTTATTAAAATTTCATAAAAATTTTAATTGTGCATATTAAAACTCGTTTACGATATTTGGGTTTGTGTCCGATTTAAGTTGGAATTGATATTAAAAAGGCATTTTTATGTTGCGAATTATTTTTATAGATATGAATTAATATTTATTGGCAACATATTTATTTATTGAATTCACTCGACACCCCAAATCTAAAAGAAAATGTTTGCAAAATATAGATTGCAGTTACACAAAAATTCACAATATAGAGGTTTGACGGTGTTATTAATAAATATCGATAGTTTTTAATGATATTTTTAACAGAAAATAACACTCGTATTACATGATGAATATAACAATATCAAATCAATGTGAGTTTTTAATAATTGTTGCGCTTTTATGTTTAATTGCTTTCGTAAATACTTATAATCAGCATGATGGATTGGTAAATAAATAAAATACGCATACAGTTGCACATGCAAATTATTATCAAAGTTTTTTGTCATATCTGAAAAATTTTGTGGCCACAACGTTAAGGCACTACCAAACCGCAACTGTAATGATAATAATTGGGCAATAGCTCTACTAACATTTGAATTTCATTGATTTGTATCTGACTTTGCCAGTTTATATTTAAGTGCCCTGTATGTATGTGTTAACTAGTGATGAGCTAAACTGTGATTTCACAATCACAGTGAAAACTGTGATTGCTCTTTTCAAATCACAGTGACTCTTAACTGTGATTGGCTCTGTACACACCGTGTACCAACGAATATTATGTTTGTTTGAGGTAAAATGTATGTAACACATATAAGATGGAAAGGGGGACCTCATAAAGTATTCAGATTCTTGATCAGGAAGACAGATGAACTCAATTCTAACGGTCGTTTTAATAAATAAAGTCTCGTCATTTTTGATATCTCAGATCTGTTGGATAGTATGGATGGGTAGTTGGCCAAACAGATCATACAAATTATACATAAATTGTCATTGTACTTAAATATTGCAATCAAGCGTTTCAATATTGGTTTAATTTTTGTGGTCACCCAAAATTTATCTTACAAACAATAGTATTTTTTTGAAAATGGACGTAACAACATGTACCCGGTATTTTGCATATGCATTTGTTGTTTCCTCTTTGTTTTCTATCACGGTTAGATATAATGTAAAGTACTTTGTTGACTTATTATAATTACTAATTTTTAGATAGGATCATTGAAATTCACTAACTTAAAATGTGAACTTAACGACGCCAGCTTTGGGTATTTGTCGGTGTGTAAAATAAATGCCATAACCCGCTCAAGGAATTCACTTAATATTGATTTTGTAATAACGAAAACTTCAAACGAAATAATTGTAAGTATAAATCAATCAAAGAAAATTTCTGAATAAACAGTTAAATGGAATTTGCAGGTACATTTTCAGTTTTTTAAGCGTGCTAATGGTTGGCATCCGTTCCTTTATAATATTACTACGGAGCCCTGTAAAATTGTAAAAAACCCAAATATGTTTTCTCTTTCGGGCATAATTTATAATTATCTGAAGGAATACACAACTTTTAATCATTCTTGCCCATACATTGTAAGTTTTTTATTTGTTATAATGTATTTTATTTTATTTTTAAGTTTTGTTTTTTATTATGCAAAAAGGCAGGTGAACGCATTCAGTTAAAGTCATTTCAACTGGATGATCATGACATTTTGAGAAAGTTTCCGATCGACGTCGGTGAATATGCTTTGCATACAAAGTGGTACAGTAGTGGTATTTTGCTTGTAACCATTAATGTAACGATAACGTATGCGGACTACAGAAAGGTCTAGTTTTTATTCCTATTTATGGACAAGAGTCGATATTTAAATTGTAATTTGCACACGTTTGGTTATTTTTAAATAATACATTTTATTTGAGAAAAAGATGTGCAAAAAATTTAAATTAAAATTTAAAATAAAATAAATAATATTAAATAATTATTTACAAAAATTTTAGGTTTTTATATAGACTGATGAACAAATTATAGGAGATCTATTGATGTGAGTCTGACATGAATCAAGTATTGAATTAAATATTTGCTAAATTAATAATTGATTGACTAGCTATCAATGATAATATGGCTTCAATAATGTATCATAAATGTTCCTATTCAAGTACAGTCGACTCTCGTTAATTCAAACCAGCGATAATTCGAACATTCGATAATTTGTAATATTTTAAGAACCCCTAAGTTTCGAATTAACGAGAGTCGACTGTACTTTTTTTTATACCCTGTACCTTATAGTAATATACCCTATAATAATACCCTATTAATAATATACCCTATTATTTTTGTCAGCATCGAAAATGTATGTAACATCAAGAAGGAGACATCTTCGACAATACAAAGTATATATACTTTTTGACTTAGTTTAGGAGTGAGGGGCAAATGACTCGGGTAAAAAATTTGAGATAGGTACACCAAATTTGGAGAGTATTTATCTGACCCGAACCCCTACAAGATTGAATAGAAAAATGGTCGTGGCCACGTCCACATATACTACAAATTTAAAACGCTTATATCTCTGGAAGCATAATCCCTACAAAAACGAAACCTTGCATGTATGCTATTGGGATGGAGTATATTAATATTCAAATATAAAATAGGCGTGACCATGCCCACATGTAGCCAAAATTGAAAAACGTTATTTCTCTGAAGCCAATTGATCTAGAAAAACAAAAATTTGTATGTATGGCATTGAATGGAAATAACATCTGTTTTGATTGTAAAGTGGGCGGGGCAACTCCCTTTTATAACTGTTACAAATTGAAGGTACAGGGTATGTCTAAGTCGAGTACTGTCGACTCTAATCCTTAATGGTTTTTTTATAGAACAACCTTAATTATATATTATCTTGAAAACATCTCATACATTTTTTATTACCTCTTACCGATGATAATTTGGTTTTTGGTATTGCCTGATCAATGCAATATCAATTGTTTTGAATGTCAGTTTTAGTTTGAAAATGGCAGTTTCTAAATTCGTGCGTTATTTCGTGTACGCAGTTTTGTTTTCATCTCTGTATTCTGATACGGTTAGAAATAAGGAAAACTCTGATTTATTTATTTCATTTTTTGCATTGTATAATTGTTCAAATGGTCTTCTAATTTTCAATATACAGTTAGCAGCATTGAAGTTTTCTAATATAAAGTGTGAAAGCTGTGATGCAAGCTATGGTTATTTCTCTGAGTGTAAAATTAAAGCCATAAGTCGTACAATAAATACTATTAGTTATGATTATATATTAAATAAAACTCTGAATGACGCAATAGTAAGTTTAATTTTCAAAAAATTACATGAAAAATCTTAACAATACAATTTACAGGTGCATATTCAACTTTTAAAGCGTGCCAATGGTTGGCGTCCATTCCTTTATAACATATCGGAAAATTTCTGTAAACTCGTTAAGAACACAAATATGTTCTCTGTTCCGGGCCTAGTGTATTATTATATAAAAGAATATACTTCTTTTAACCACACTTGCCCATATTTTGTAAGTATTTAACTATATATGATTATTTTATTTACATTTCTTTGTAATCAGGCAGGTGAACGAATTCAGCTGAAGTCATTTCAGATGGATACTGACGATATTTTAAAAAAGTTTCCAATCGACGTCGGTGAATACTCTATACGTCAAATGTGGTATACTAATGGAAATTTACTAGTGAGCATGGATATAATGATCGCCTATACTGATTATAAAAAGGGCTAACTTCTTCGGTTTGCATACAATATTTTTTAAAGTCACGATTCTAAATATTTTTCTGTTTGTAACTTTTTATTACCGTTTTCTATTTTAAATAGTAAAAATCAACTAAAAAAATAATATTTTATTTTATGTGCATTTGTGGCGATTTGTTTTTTCTAATTAAGCATTTAGCCTTGGCTGTCTGATAGTCCAGACTGTATACACGCCTCTTTCTCACAGTCTACAAATAAAGCATGTGTCAAAATGTGCTTTATAAATAGATTATCAATAAAGTGATTACGTTTTATACGAAAAGCTCTAATAAAGATGTTTTGAGACATGCCCTTACAGTATAAATGTACGAGTGCATTAGAGAATATGATCGCTTATGTATATAGCTAAACTCGCGTAGTACAAACTGTATGATAAAATGATGCGAATGCTATTCGATTGAGTCGCAATTAAAAAATAATCATACTTACGGTCCAATACTGTTCAATAAAGTGTTTAGCTGAAAATAATTACTTTTTTTCAGATATCTTACAATGCATTTAAATATATCATTAATGCGTGACATTGTTGAAAAAATTTTGGCAGTAATGGCTTGTCGATGAAAAGTTATCTTTTAATATCACAAACATTTCGAAAATGAAAGTTTCTATATTTGCACAATTTGTAGTTAATATATTGTTTTTTTCGTTTCTGACTGCCAGCACGGTAAGAAATTTAAAAAAATACATTTATTTTTTTTATTAAAAGTCTAAATCTACAGTTTGGAGCAATCAAATTCACTAACTTAAAATGAGAATGTTCTGATGCAAACTATGGGTATTTTTCTGATTGTAAATTGAGAGCCATAAGTCGCATAAAAAATTCCTTGAATATAGATTTTTTGCTAAACAAAAATGTAAATAATATTTATGTAAGTCTCAACTAAAATGAACTTAACAAAAAGAGATCGAAAATCATTTAAAATTTATTGCAGTTACACTTTCAGTTTTTTAAGCGTGCAAATGGTTGGCGTCCATTTCTGTACAATCTGACTACGAACCTTGTAAAGTTATAAGGAACCCAAATATGCTTTCTCTTCCGGGAATTATATTTAATTATTTACAGCAATTCACTAATGTTAATCACACTTGTCCATATGTTGTAAGTATTTCATTTGTTTGTTTGCATTGTTTTCACCTTTTTAATAAGGCAGGTGAACGCATTCAACTGAAGTCATTTCAATTAGATAGTGCCGATATTTTGAAAAAATTTCCGGTTGATGTTGGTGAATATTCTTTGCATACAAATTGGTACGTTAATAATAAGTTGATAGTGAGCATCAATGGATCGGTTGCGTACACGGATGATAGAATGGTCTAATCAATACTATTGTATCAAAATCTAAACATTTATCAAATTTATTAAAAAAAATTATGCAATAATTGAATAATTGTAAAAAATCGTTTCTTTTTTTTTTTGTTTTAAATGCTACGTAATCAGTGCATATGTTGCTACTATATTATAAAATTACGTGATTCGGTGTCTTAATAATGTGGCTTATTTTAACTATCAGCAAAAGTTTAAAATATTTTTCATGCGGTTTTCCGTCGTTTTCTACGAGTGTTTAATAAAAGCCGTAAGTCAATCGTAAAATTCTATTCACATAAGTTTCGTGTTGAAGAAAATGATTTTTGTACACATAGTGTATCAGAGTACATTGTGTTTTTGCAAAAACGAAATGTATGTAACGCACAGAAGAAGGGTAGACCCCATAAAGTATATATATTCTTGATCGCGACGACAAGAGAAATTGATTAAGCCATGTCCGTCCATCCGTTTGTCCGTCCGTCCGTCCTAAATTTGGTGGGTAGACTCGTGATGCTCGGCAGCAGATCAAGTTTGAACGGTTTTGTGGCACGACCACTCCTTCCCGCCCAACCAGCACCCACCACTTTTTCAAAACGCTATAGCTCGAACATTCAAAAAGATACAAACATGAAAGTCGGTCGGAGTAGCCCTACAAAACTGCATACCTCAATTTTTCCCCCTCCCCTTCATTTCCCCTCACCCAGTTGTTTTCTATAAATTGCTAAATCTCCAAAACGAGGTATGAACCTGAAATTTTGTATACAAAAAATTCCCCTCTCTTTGATAGTTACCCTTCAATGACCAACAAACACAATTTTTTCGTAAATTCCACATTTTTTGACCGATTTACTTGATATTTTAAACACTATTTGAAAAGACGATGTCAAATCAAAATTTTTTTTGTAGATTTGGGGTATTATATTGTCGAGTATACTCGACTACAGTGTCTTTACTGGTTTTTTTTTTTGTGGGCAATTTATTTAAACAAATCATTGTAGGTAAAATACATTATTGGTCTCTTGTTTAAAATAAGAAACAATAGGACAGACAATGCAGCTTATATTATTCTGATTCTTAGTAGTACAACTTATAATTTTAAAATGGAGTTTCTTAATTCAGTTTAAACCGAAGATGACATTTATTTTTCTCATCACCACCTCATTCGTTTACCCATTTACTCACTCACTCGCTCACTTACTCACTCACTTACTCACTCACTTATCCGCTGCTTGGCCATTCATTTTATGCTGCTTGGGCATAATTGCATTTCGTGGACAATTAATTTCTTTTCTATTGCCCATTTCGACGTAATTTAATTGCAAATTACTTCCTTTTGTGCGCATTCGTTGCAAGCGGCAGTAAATGTTGCTTCATTTGTTGCCGTTGTTGTTGTTGTTGTCGTTGTTATTGCCTTACTTATACTAGTTGCAACTGTTGCAGGCACAAAATTTGACAGTTGTCAAGCAGCAGTGCAATGTTACACAAACCCAACTCACAGTGAAGCAAGTGTTCTGCTGGCAAGCGGAAAATACTGATTTTTACGTTGTACCAACAAAAATGCAAAACCAAATTGCAAAAGTTTTGCATTTTGAATGCGTAAAATTAGTGGTAGCAACTGTGTGGCATTTGTTTGCATAAAGTGAACTTTTCATTTTATAACTTATTAAAAATTAGTAATCAAATTTATAATTTCTCTCATTGCTTATTGAGTGAATTACTTCGTTTGTGACACTTTGTTTCTTTGCTGGGGGAAACCTTTTTTTATTTTTTTTTTTGATGTTCGACAAATTTACAATTCAATTTGATTTAATCAGCCAAATTAAAGAAAAACAAATCATTGCGTTCACATGGCACTTTGTTTCTTTAGTCGATGAAATCGGATTTAAATGCTCTTCAGCTCTAGTGCCAACTTTATGTATGAAGGTATTTGTCAAAGCAAACGCGTCCTTTGTCTTTCAGTTCACTTAAAAGGGGACAATTTTATATTGAATTGCATTTAACACTTGTGCATAATTTAAATTTAAGTCAAAATTACCATCAGAACATTTTTCTTTTTTCTGTTTTCTGTTTTGGCACACAAAAGCTTTCGTCCTTTCTTGAACGGTTGGTAGGAAGGTTGGCATACTTTGGAAATCACAACTTTGTATAGACAACAAAAGTAACGAAAGCTGTGTCTCGGCACTTACTTGGCCAACAAAGTAGAAAATCCCTTAGAATAACAGAAAATTTAACGCTTAGAGAACGCAGCTGCAGCGCGCGTCCGTTTTGTCGATGCCTTTGTTGGTTGAGTGTCTGAATCTGAATCTGTTAAGTCTTCGTCGTGTGCAATTTCCTTTTTGCTTTCGACACTTTACTGTTGTCATTGTTATTGTTGCAGCAAGTACGGCAGCGGCATTGGGGCAGCAACAACTGCAACGGCAGCAACACCAATCTTGGCACCTGTGCAGTGTGTGCGCAAGGACAACGTTAACGCCCAACCGTTGTGCAGCTATCAAAGTGTGCGTGGCCGTCTACGTGCTTTGACGGTGGGCGTGTGCTCATCAGTTGATTTGGCGCTGAGCGCTGAGCATTATTTTGTACAATTTTCAATTGGATTTTCGTTCGAAACTTATGCAAATTAAAACGAGATAAAATTTAAAGGGAATGAAAGGAAAAAAAAAGCCACTGCTTGAAATGGATTTGCCATTTTAATGATAATTATCTTAATTGCAATTCTGGATTAAAAACCGAAACGGAAATTATTTAACAATTCAATTATAATGAACGCTGTGAGCGTATTTAGTATTATTTTTACAATTTTGTTGCATTAAAAAGGTCTTATCAGTTTATATACATATAACGATCCAAATAATTAAAAAAAAAAGAAAAATATAATTTTATACAAATCATTCTTATCATAATAGTGACATATTTACATATAAACTGCCTGCAAATGTAAGAAAGCTTTCTGCTTTTGATTTCTTTCAATAATTTAGGAGTTGTTTGTACTGTAACAGACAGACGAACAAACGGACATACATATGTATGTCAAGCATTTAAGTTTTGTTGTCAAATATGTCTCCTTTTGTATGTTGCAAACTTTATAACAAAGTTGATCTACTCTTGGAGGCGTTTAAACATTCAAATTATAATTTTTCAAAACTCAAATTAAAACGCAATCACGAAAAAGCTTAACGAAACAGCAAACGCCAGCAAGAGCTTCGATGTACGAATCGCAATCGACTGTACTTTGTAATTTTCATCAATTTATCTTAATTTTGTTTGAAGTGCACATTAACCTAATGGAAGTGAAAACTAAAACGAAAAATAAATAAAAATTTCCGTACAGATGTCAGCCAACCCAACGGGGAGTGCAGTGTTGATGCTTGTGTGGTAAATGTTCATACGAAACACAAATCGCAATCAGAACGATTGCAGCAAAGGGCGCGCGGTTGAGCTTCTTGCTACAAGTGTCGGCGGCGGTGACTTTGGCTTTTGCTTACAAGTGCTTTTGGTGCGATATTAAAATGTTATCCTTTAAGCAAAAAGTAAAGTAAAGCAAAGCCAAGCAGAGCAGGGCAAAGCAAGTGACTGAGTGCGCAAAGTAAACGAGTGAGTGAGTAACATTATTCATTGGTAAGAGAGTGTGTTATTCTTATCTTAGCCCTTAGTACTTGGATGCGAGAGACGTCTTGTGCACGGCAACTGAAGGTGACGATGAACAACGCCAACAAAGCGAAGAAGCAGCAGCTACAGATACTTACAAAATGGCGTCAGGCTACAACGTCAAAGTTGAGGCCGGCCGGCCGGCAAAGGTGATGTTTCATTTTCGCATTACTCATTTATCTCGTTTAGTCGGTCGTGGCAACTTCCTGTGGTGGCGCATCGCAACAAGATGAATATATTGTACTTTGTCTAAGTTGGACAGACGTCTTCGGTTGGGTGGCTTAGTGTGTGTGTGTGTGTGTGTGTGTATTAGTAAAGGCACTCAGGCATAACGCAAAGTGGGCGAGTATTGGTGGTTAAACTTACACGAAATTGATGTTAAATGTTTAATGTGTGCCGAGGTGTGGGAATTGCTGCGCTGCAAACTTTGCTTTACAGCAACGATAGAAGTTGCCCAGGCATTATTTGCTTATTAATGATCAACACTCTAGTTTGAGTGGGTCAGCTGTGTGAGCGATGTCCGACACTGCTTAAGATATATATTATAACCCGAGGGCTCATTATATTCGAATGAGTTTGAGTAGTCATTTTGCGGCTTTGCTTATTATAAAACAGTGCCGATATTTGTTCAAACCTTAAAGTTTTTCAGCATGTTTTAAACATCCTTTAAACGTCGATGTTGTCGTAGTAAACCAATTTCTTGATCAAGCCATGCATAAGAATTATTTACAAATAAAAAAAATATACATATATTTATGCATTTTTGTAACGTGCGTCGTTGTCAACGGTGCGGATACGCTGTTAACTTAGATAGATCAACCTTCCGACTCGTCTTCTGCTTGAGTGTGTATGATATGCAAATGCAATATAAATACAATTTAGCATATTTATTTTGTTCCGTTCGGTAAAAACGAATTTTTACGCTTCAATGAAAAGAAATATCTGCATTTCATAAGCCAAAGAGGAAATCAAACTAAGTCAACTGAGAGTCAGCTTTGCAAACGTGGAACTGCAGCGCCAATCAAATGTTATTTGAAGATGCAATTTCCTTGCAATATACAAGCAATGCTTCCAACGGTAGCTCAGCCAATAATAAATATTTTTTATTATTATATTTATTGTTGTTTCCAAGCAATATTTTACTAAAGTAAATATTGTTTATGCGCAAAGAAAACTTCACGGTTCAATTATTGGTGATACGATATTTATATTTACTTTCTAAAACTAACCAATCAAGTGACTTTGATTGACTAAGTCAGCAAATATTTAGTATTCAAGTTAACTTTGCTAATCACTGTAAATATTAAATTTGTACATTTGCCATAATTGGTTTCATAAAATTGTTGGTTTCAAAGCTACCAACATTTGCTACATACAAGTCAGTAAAGCGTCTTGAAAGGAAAGATAACAAAACGAATACAAATTCAGATAAAGTCGCACGAACCGACAGAGAAACATGCATTCATACATACATACACACAGTCAGACAAATAAACAGAGATTCAGTCAGACACAGAGAATCGTACAGACATCAAATCTAAATGAGGTTATAATTAAAAAAGTTTTCTTATTTTTGTCTTCGTCTGTTGCCGTTGCTTCACTTTGTTCATTCATCACCTCCTGCTGTTTGGAACGATAGAAGAAACAAGTAATTCGCCTAATAACGAGCTTATGTAATTAGCTCATAAACAAAAAGACATAGGAAAACAAGTAAGAGATCAGTGGAGAGGGACATTTCTATAGAGAATGTAAAGAAAGTCGAAGTTGAAGTCTAAGTGTATGAAGAATTATTGCGAGAAGCAAGAACTGCGGTTGTGGCAGGAGCAGACTTGCCAACAAATCATCAACAGAAGAACGTACAGAGAGCGCGATTCGTCGAAAACTCTGTAAAAAGTAATGAAAAAGTTAAGAATATCAACGAAAAAGTTCATAAAACTGAATCTTTGTAAAAAAAAAGCTGCTTCCGAGTGACTTTATCACCTGCTGTCGCTTACTGTCGTCCTCATGTTTGGCTGGAAACGCATCTTGAAAATGGAAATTCGTCAATGAGCTCAAACTTTTCCATAAGTAAAACAAGCAAAAGATGAAAAAAAAAAAAATAAATAAGCTGAGACTGTGACAGCTTGAAGTGAGAAAAAAACAAAATACACGTTGCAGGTTTAAATTAAATTTCATTACAATCAAAAATGTTTGTAATTAGACAAAGTTTGGCCATTGTTGCCAACCAACAACATTGAATTCTGTTGTTGGTGTGAGTACGCGTGCC
Source organism: Phortica okadai (assembly GCA_034638295.1). NCBI lineage: Eukaryota > Metazoa > Arthropoda > Insecta > Diptera > Drosophilidae > Phortica > Phortica okadai. The sequence goes on along the minus strand of CM067851.1, from coordinate 14,106,942 downwards.
ATAAGGTTGTGCGCGTATACAATTATTTTGAGCTTATGCCAACTTTAGTTAGGAACAAATGAAAATTAACGTAAATTCAATTTAGTAAAATTTTTAAAAAAACTAAATTTTAAAAACTTTTCAAATAAGCAAAATTGGGATAAAAAAAAATTAATAAGAAAAAAATTTTTTTGCTACTTTTGCAATTTTAATTACAAAATGACGTATATAATTGCTGGACACATTGCACAGACAATGAAAAATAATTACAACTACAAAAGTGACTTTACGGTCAACCGGCCTGCTTACTGTTACTGCCCACTGTACGTGGGTGTCAACGGTCCGGTCTCAACCGGAGACAACATTCGACCAGAAACACTTCCGCTGACATTTCAATTACCTCCACCACTTAATAAAGCGAAAAACATGTGCATGAACAAAAAATTGACTAACAAGTGCACGGCATGTCACAGCTGAGTATTTGAGAGAGCGAGACAGTGAGATAGAGAGAGAGAGTGTGTTTTACAGTTAGCCATAACAACGGGTAACAATTTTTTGATTAATGTGTCTGCAAATAATTATAAATAGCAGACAATATCCAACAACAAAAACACACACACACACTGACATTCGTTGAGGATTGTAAAACGCTTGGCCTCATGCTGTGCGCTTCGGAATGAAATAAAAACCGGCAACTAATGTTTCACTTTTATAGGGTATAGTATCCAACATGCTATGTGCAGAGTCCTGCTTTGTCTAGTCAAACTAGGAGGTCGGGCGTATCGAAAGTTTCGAACTATTGAAAATTGTGAATTTTAATTACACATACAACACTTTGACATACATCAACATGTGAAAAACTTATCTCGTCAAATCAAAGCAAAGAAAATCATTTCATAATTCAGTGATTATTTGCAAAGAAACTGAAAGAAAAACCACCGACTGAGCAACAGTAAAATGATTACTAATTGAATTACTGAAAACTTTGTTGCAGGAAAAAAAACATACATACACACAAACTTAAACTCAAATCTCTGCATTCAGCAGAGTAAAAAGAAAACTTTAAAATTCAATTAAAAATTATGCAACGCGGCAAAAAGAAAGAAAGAAAGGAGCAAAAACACAGAAACCGCACAAAAAAGAAAGCATTGAAAAAAAAAAGAAAAAAAGCTGTGGCAAAGAGTAGTTACGACTTGAACTACGACAACGACAACGATGACGATGTGAACGACGACGATGATGATGATGATGACGACAACGAGTAATTTTGAACATTTTTCCTAAAAATTACTGCAAAGAAAATTCGCACATAATTTGATTAAAAAGTTACACGCATTCGCAACAACTTTGTGTCAAAAAGTGTGTAAGAAGGACGAGCAACGTCAGAGGACAACATAGAGCTTAAGAGACATCAGCAACAGCAACAAGATGAAACCTCAGCATACAGAAACATACATAGAGCAATGAGAGCATAGTGCGAAAGTTCGACTTGAGTGGAGTTGGGGGGGAGGAGGGGGATTGAGCCGATATGAAAATGAATAAGTACAAGCTGAGATGAGCAGTAAAAGTTGTGCGTATTGCATGTTGTCTACTTTTAAGCGCTTTTTGCATTGCAGACCGTTGTGGTTGTTGCTTTTGCTTGTGCGGTTGAACGCTTGAAAAATGCGGTTGTGAAACTTTACAAAGTTTGGCAGCCAAGTCAGTCAGGCAAGCAAACAGCCAACAACGAAACAACCAAAAGTCGGAAAAAAAAACCAAAAGCTCTGCGGCATACATGTCAACCGCTTGAGACGAGTGTAGTAGACAACGCATTTTGGTTGAGTTTGGTTGCGTATAACTCTTCTACTTATTTTAACTTCACATTTTTTGGCCGACTGTTTTGCGTGCCTCCGAAATAAAGTAGCAACTTGATGCATTACAGACACATTTCAGACGCTTTAACTGTCACATTTGCACTTGCGCTGCTCTGGTTGTTCGCCATTGTTATTATGGTTGTGAAAAACGTTTCCACTTTCTTATTCGTGAGTTGCCGCAATAATTAGTTTTTGTTTGTTTTTATTTTGGACATTATGTGACGAACTACTTTATACACTTTGATCTTAAAATCCCTCTCATTAAGAATGAAATTGAAAAATACTCTAAAAAATACCTAGATAATCTAAATTTTCATACTATTGAACTATCTATAGAAAATAGTGAAATTTAATACGAATATAAACCAGTAAGGACGTTATCTTCAGCCTTCCTGAAGATTATATAGTCTTCACGCCATTTTTTGACTGCATCCTTTTTCTCTTCATCTTACTAGCCTATAATATAAGTATATAAAATGTTCATTGTTTGAGCTCATTGGGTACCGGAGATATGCAAATTATTGATTTTGGCTATAAGTGGGCGTAGCCATGCCAATTTTTTTTATCAAGATCGTTTTCATGCCTCCCTAAGAATATAAGTATAAAGCTTCAAGTCGATTGGTTATGAAAAAAAAAAAGTATTCCATACAACGAACAAGAAATTTTGCTTCTCTTCCTCGTCTTCACTTTCAGGCATTTAGTCGGGGTACTTAAAACTATTCGATTGGAAATTTCAGCCTTCTATCTTCCAAAACATATGTATACTGACAGACGGACATGGCTATATCAACCCGCCCTGTCGACCTGAGCAAGAATATAAGTACTTTGTATAGTCGGAAACGAATATTTCGATCTGTTACAAACCACAGCACAACGTTAAAATACTATTTACTGCGTGAAGAGTATAAAAATACCGTCGAAATAAAATTAATGCGTAAATTAAAAAGTTCAAAAAGTTGTCAGCTTCTCAAAGAAATTCAACATAAATGCGACTGACACAAATCCTTCAGACACGTGTGCCTCACATTATAAGTGTACATTAAATACATATGTACATACGCCATTATACAAACATAAGCGCAATGACTCTTTCAGGCGACATTTTGTGACATGCAAATCTTGTTTGACACAAGCAACTCACAAGCTAAGCCCACACACCAACACATATGCAAGCGTTTGTATGTGAAACAAAAAGCAGCGCAATTTTATTTTCACAAAATTGAAAATGATTATGAAAAAGTTAAAATTCCCTCATTTTTAAAGGGTTGGAAGCGTTTATTAGTGGGTGGACGGGCAACATGACAACGCTGGGAGGGGCGCAAGAACAAACATGGGATTGATGATGTTTAATTAAATTAAACCACTTCTGATGAGTGTGTGTGGGCTTACATATCATTAAATGAGTGTATGTGTGTCTGTGTATTTGTGCGTGCGTGATCCTTATTTCGCCATAAAGGCGCCGTTAATATATGCTTTGTCGCTTATGTGAATCAACTTTTGTTTCATGCGCTTTTCAGTTCCAGTCAAAAGCACAAACAAAGCCATAACAAATGAAAAAGGTCAAAAAAAGGTGCATCATTTCAGGTGCTTTGCATAATGGCACATAAAATACTTAAGCAGAGTGAGTATTTTTCATCGTTTCACTTTTTTGTTTTTAAGCTCTGTTAATAATTTTATCAAAAACGCAAAATCCAACAATTGTTAATACATTTTATTTGTGCTCATAATGACATTGCGCACTTTGTATTTCTGCATGTATATTGTTGTTTTAAAATTGAATTTGTATGTTGCAACGCATATGGCAATATTCTCATGCACGTCAACACTAATTGTCAACCGTGCCGCGGGCAACTCGGCTCGATAGTGTACTTTCAGCGGCTACTCAAGTTGTCGCAGTGACCCTGAACAATTTTACCACTATTGTCTTTTATTTGCAATTTTCAGATTGATTTTCAAGTTTCACTTAGTTTCCACTTCAATGTTCATGTCGACAATGTGAACGATGGTCTGACTGACTGAGCAAGGAAGCAAGGCAGAGGAAGAGATGGGGAAAGACGTCGCCGTCTCTTGTCGCTCGCCACTTTCGTCAATTGTTTGTTTGTTCGTTTGCTTATTTGTTTTGATTTATTTCATGTGGAAATGATGCTGTCCTACATAAGTATTTACAAATACAGAACGTCCCCAGTTCAACTCTATTGTCAGAGTCATTTCCGCGTCTGCAATATTTCAACTTGAATTTCTACAAACTTTACACTGTGCCTGAAACATGCATGAAACATTGCTTCAAGCTATTTTTATTACATTTACGAGTATGAAGCTGTAGTGGTAAATATCTATGTATTTGTGTGTGTGGGTGTGCGCGTGAGTTGACGTGCGTGGGTGTGTAGTTCAAGTTCAACTCTGTCCCGGTTTGTACAATGTATATATTTATTTTTTTTTAACAATTTTGATTTCATTTTCTGTTTCTTTTTTCATGCACTTGAATCAATTTTTTATTTTGTTTGCTAAATTTTTGTTTATTTGGTTGCTAATAGAAAAGCATGAATTGGGGTTGTTATTTCATTTATTTGCACATAGACAAGTTTTCGCTTTGTCAAGGGGCATGGCACGTGCCGCACTCAAAGTGAAAACGAAGTTGATTGCAAAATTTGACATTTGTTTTTGTATAATATAAAAAAAAATTCAATACTGTAGTTGAATGCGAACAATTAATAACATGATATGCATTTGTTTTCAAATCATCTAAAAAAAAAATTTTTTTTGTAGTTCTTCTGTTTAAATAATATACATATATTAAAATCTAAGAATATTAAGTTTATTTATTGTAAAAAATTAAGAGGTTTTTACATTTAATTAAAACTAAGTAAGATTTGTTTGATTTTCCGATTAACTTCAAATCACATTTATAATAAAGCAATACATATCACACTCCGACGTTAAATAAATTCTGTTCAACTTTTCATCTCTTTATGATCAGATGAATCCGGATATGAAATATTTGCGAAATAAGCGGTTTGACTGATACAAAACAGTAATCAGTTTGCAACAACGCTCTTGACATTCCTTTCGATTTCATAAAAATGTATTATTTCAAAACAAAATGTTGATTGAAACTCTTTATATCGACTTAGGAACCGATATCAATTTGAATTGTTGTACGTTTTTTAATTATTTACAAATGGCATTAGTCTACACTTAGCTTTAATTCTAAGATCTTATCTATATTTATGTATGTCCATAGTTTTGATACACAAAAAGACAAAAGTCAAACTCTATGTTATACCAGTGATTCCAAGTGGCTTCAAACTTTAGGTTGTTCATCGTTCAGATTAGTATTGCTCCAAGACAACTAAATAACACTGTATATTGTAGGTGACATCCTCAATGGGTGTCAAATTTAAGGAAAACATCCTTCATAAGTGCATAAAAAACATTAAATTTTGAAATTCTTTTTGCCATTTAATACAATTAAGTTGTTTTGCAAATTGTGCTATGCGAATTTTCAAATAATTCCTCAAGCATTCACAGCTATTTTTAGATAAGCATCAAATTGATTTATTTGCGTTAAACTTTTGCTTTTTGCTCATGTTATTTTTCTATCGTTCGCTCGTTTGTACGTTCCATCATTCCATCTTGCCGTCGGCATCATCAGAACTAACGCTGTAAAATGATTTACATAAGGATAATAGAAAAAATAAATTGATTTTCAATTATTTTGCGTAAAAAGCGTAAAACATCACAACGAGCTCAATATAAATGCAAAGATTTGTTATGTTCGACTGACTAACCGAATGTTTGACTGACTAAGAAAATTGTCATGGCATAGTATGGAATGATGCCTGGGTTGCCTGCCGTGTTGTCGAAGGCAACGGAGATGCTGATGTTGGGGGGCAATTTGACTGCGAGATTCACTTGCACACTTGTATGCAAATAAGTGTGAAAATAAAAATGACAAAAGCAACGTTAACGAGAATTCAAAAACAAGATTAAAATAGGAGTGTTCACCGCATGTTGTGATTTTCATCACTCATCATCATTTTGCGAAAATGACTCGAAAACTGTTCGACACAGCAGAACAGAGGCATGACAAGAGAGGGAGTGCGATGCGCGATGGGCGTTGATGTTGTGCGATGATGATGGCACGATGGTCGCGGCTGACATGACAGTTGCATTTGGTTAACGTGTTTTTTGTACGTCATGTTGTCCGTGTATGTGCGTACAAAAGGCCCCAACCGTGTATCTGTGTCTTCATGTGTGTGTGAGCGTGTGTGAAATGTCATGTTATTCACGAAACGAGCTGAGTTTCCTCTTTTATAGTACGTACAAGCACAAAACTCCAAAAGTGAACATATTTTGGTGGCAAATTTTGAATTTGATATTTCAGACCATGGCTTCTGATTGTAGACAGTTTCAACGTTGTGAGCCCAACTATTTTACTGCACAGTGGCTTGAAACAAGAAATTGAAATTCTAAATTAAAATAAGACTATAAACTGGGGAGTCTGAACATTTTTCAGAATTTGTCAATTTTTTTAAACGCTCTAATCTTTTTTGTTTTTTATTGTAATAACAATTTTAAACCTTTACAAAATTTAATCAATTTGCACTATTTGCTTCACTGTAAAAAATAGTCCGCTTGTGAAATGACATAAAATATACGAAAATTTCAATACAACGCACACATTCCGTTCCTTGCGGTATTTTCTGATATTCCGTTTCAATCTATCATCATGTAGAAGAATTTCATGCAACTTCTTCATCCTTTGGTGGGATGTCAAGACCTGGATGCTCATATACGTGGGGAAAACAACAACAACAGAAAAAAAACCTAAAAAAAAAAGAACATGAAGCCTGTGCTCGCTGAACAGGCGCAGAAATGTCACTGAGGAGTAAATTCAGGCTGCGTTTTGCAGAGTTTTGCATACATAAATATTTATGAATTTATTAAAAGTGTGCCCAACGCGGACACTGACTCTGACTCTGACTTTGAATTCAGTAGAGCAGAGTTGAGTTGAGCTGAGTTGAGCAAAGCTGAACGAGTGAACGAGTGCATAACTGACTAGCTGACTGAATGACTAAGTAAGTGAGTGAGTGTGTGTGTGTGTGTGTGTGTGAGTTGGTAAGTGAAAGAATGATGTGGTTAGCATGAGCATGGGCACAGCACAGCACATCATCGAGCGTGGCAAACTCTTTGAGTTCTATACGAATTTGTTTGTATATCAGCGACAGCGGCTAGAGTAGCCAACATGCCAACATGTACACAGCCATACATGATGTTACATGCGAAAAAATATCATGGACATTTTTAGGCAATATTTGTTCATGTCGGTCGGTCGGTTGTTTGCTTGTGTGTTGTAACCTGTTAAGCGGCTGGAAATGGTCCGTTCGTACGTTCATTTCGCTTGAATAAGGCAATCACATTTTTCAGCTTGCGGAATTGTATATGAAAATCGCTGGCACTGAATTACGCAAACACTTAATGACTTTCACAAAAAGTGTACACTCTGCTGCCCTTGATGTATTGCCATCTATATAAAACAAGCGCTACTGCGCCGTCTGTATGCGCCTGTAATCTAAAAAGTTGTCATTATCAGCCCAATTCAATTGAGTTCGTTGCCTAATTGTGCCAAAAATTTCAAAATTGGAATTTGTATGGCAAGCGCATGCCAATTTTGTTGCTGGCCATGCCATTGTGCTGACGACTTCAAGTGCCTTTTCAAAAATGATTGCAAATTTTCATGCTGGCCGTCAGTAAAAGGTTTTACCTCATAGCAAGCAACGCAAGCGACATGTAGTAATTTGAACTTGATGTCAATTTCAGACAACGGCGACTCTTTACAATTTCCACATGACGCAACATTACCGACATCTCGAGGCAGTGACGCCTTCACCTTGCTGCACTTGTACATTGTAATAGAATTACCTCAAGTGGTAATTTTGACAAGTTTGAAATCGTTGCGGGTTCGGTGTGTCAAACAATTTTTTAAAAAGCATAATAAAATAAAAAAAAACCAAAAATAAAATAAAATGTATGCAAATTTGTGTTTTATGTGACGGTAAAACAATCTAAAATATGTTGACAGCCGCCATCATCATGGCGCATTTACACACGTATTACGACTACTAAAGCCGAAAGTAAACACATCCGCACACCCGCTCACCCGCACACATTCAACGACAAACGCAGGATTAGCATAAACGCATTAAAAAATTTCCATATAATGCTGTTTGTTTTGACATACTCGATGACACATTCAACTTGAACTGTCACGACCACCGTTAAAGCTCACCCATCCACCCACCTATCCTTGCTTTTGTAGAATCGTTGCGGGCCACACTGTCAACCCTCCGAAATCCGTTTGAGCAAAGCTAATTTCATAAAATTCAAATTGCCAAAATATGCTGCTATTTTATGTCAACGTTGACTTTTGTACAAACATGCATGTATGTGTGTCATGCACTCGCGTATGTGTGCTTGTTTAAGCACATCTATTTACATACAAACGACTGAAGTAAGCGCACACTCATAAAAGTGGTTGCCACTTTAAAACCAAGAAAAGTGCGCCATTTGGTCTTCGACTCGGTTGGGTTATATGTATGTAAGTACATACAATTTTGTAATTTAAGGTTTCAGCAAGTAAACATTTTCAAAATGTATGTAAAAATGAAATTAAATTTTTATATAAAAGCTTAGATTAATGCTGATGATGACAATTGAGTAGCATCACACAAAAATAATATGTTTAAAAGAATAAACTTACATTTTGAGCCTTGGCAACCGTCAGTCTTGCTATGTAAATTTCTGCAGAAATATTTAATATCTTCTTTAGAACATTTAGTGTAATTTTCTTGCGCAATAATTTTTTTAACTCGCTCTCGAAAGTGTGTTGTAGTTTATTAAGGTTAAAACTATAAAATTTTACATAAGAGTTATGAGATCACTTCTGATGGTATAAAGTTAAAGCCCTCGGTAAGTCCACTAATTCTACAAGTATCTTGACTTGAAATTTGTGATAAAGTAAATTGTGAAAAGTAAACATTAATGTCTTTTATTCTTTGTACACGCGTTTGTAGCCGCTTGATTATCAGGTGCGTAAGTGCATACAATATTAGAGAGAAAAAATTAAAAAAAAGAGAATGAATATTGATTTATATTTAATCGCTTTTAAGTGCGTTGCACTCCAAAACCAATGTCGGAAAACCTGTGACGCCATGCCGCACTTGGCTGTGATGAGTGCGCAGATGATGTCATCTACGGCGCGCAATCATAAATAAAAATAAATATACATACATACATACATACATACATACATAAAAAAAAAAAAAATAATAAACAAAATAAATAATAAAATCGTGCACCAGCACAGATGCCGTGTCTCGTCCTTATTTGAACGCGCAAACAATTTAAATTCACGTAATTTTTGTACATGATGACATTGCAGAGTGAAAGCAGCATAGAGTGCAGCTTAAGTACTTCTTGGCTTTGCATGCGTGGCAGTTGTGTGCAAATTGCTGGGAAAAACAGCAATAAAAGTGCAGCACACAACAACAATGGCGAGAACGACATTTTATATTTAGCCTTCACGTTGCGTTGTCTGACACATCACTCACTGAGAGTGTGCGTGTGTGTGTGTGAGCGTGAAAACTAACACACTCAGCCACAAATTACATTGCGCCTGTCAAATAGTCAGTCAAGTACAGACACGCTGTTCACATCAGTAAGCGTTGCATACTTTGCGGCGCATATTTGTTTTAGTTAAGACCGCAAGGCATTTGCGTTGCAATCGTTTTAAATAGTGCATTTGCATTTAAGCGTTTTACGCTTTATATACTTTATCATGAGCATACTCACACACACACACCCATATATACGCATTCTCGAAGGAAAAGCATTCTTTCTCAACTATGTCAGCTCTATAGAGTTGCCTTCACCTGTACGTCAACTCGCTGACGTTTTCAGAATTGCTAAGCGTTTTATTAGTCATTGTGTGCATTTTTTTTCCATTGATAAACACACGATCACTATATGGGCGATAGCTTGAGCCCCGTTGATTAAATTCTCCAAGTATAAGATTTCTATGCAGAGCCGGGCCTGTAGGGCAGCTCATTGATTTTGTGAAAACCGCTGATTTACTTCGGCGTGGCAGATTAGGATAAGATGACTAAAGTACAAGCTGTAAAGTCTCCACTTCGGTAATCTGGCATTTTGAGTGAGGGTCTCAAACATTGCAAATAATACCGTCTAATCTAGTTAACCTTGCGCGTCAGAATTTTATACAGATGGCTCAGCATGATGTCCTAGACGTTCCATTATCTGACAGTTATATGGTGAGACATTATTGATCGAGCGGCTTAACGATAAATGAGAACATTTCATAGAACATTTTTTCTATTTAATCTTCAAAATTTAACCATAACCAACGACGCAGGAGTAAATCAGATTTTAGCTTCATCGGTTCCCAGACTAATTTTAGTTGTTGTAAACTACAAATTGAATAAAATTGATGAATCAAATTGATAATTGGATTACTTTGAATTGAAAACAAATGTTGGAAATCGCATAAAATAATTTAAATGAAAATCATATAAGCTTCACTAGAAAGAAGAAGTGCATTGCTGGAGTAGGCGGATGTGTTGTTCATTTTTGTCACATTTTCTAAATTAATTGGATTATTTTTGGTGTTTTAATAAAGTAAAAAGAATAAATAAAGCAATTGCATTAAAACTAAAATTGTATTAAGCAAGTTAAATATTTTAGGCTCTCTGCTTGTCTAACATTCCACCATCGCACTCACACACATACATACATACATGCCCATGCATAGAGCGATGTTAATTCATTGCTACGGCTTTCGCTTCCTGCCTGTCAAATGAGATTGCATACTCTTTTGCTTTTGTCGAAGTTTGCTGCTCAGCATGTTCGTTGTTGTTTACATTAACGCGTCATTCATCGTTGTTGAAGTCATTTTTGTTTTAGTGAATGTCGCTTCTCAGTTTGTTGATGTTGTTGTTGCTGCACTCACAGTTTACTTTTTGACTTTTGTACTTTTGCCATATTGCTGATGTGGTTGTTGTCCTTGTCCTTGTTACCCTTACTGTTGTTGTCGTCATTGTTGTTATCGTTGTTGTTCTTTCGCTGTTGCCGTCGCCATCGCCGTCGCTGTTTAATGTTAATGTGTTGGTAAATGTGACAAAATTAAGTTAAATGCCACATTTGCGTTCAGGCAACGACAAAACTTTACTGACAACGAGATTGAAAGGCAAATTAAACTTCACATGCATGCAACCGTATCTATGAACATGTATACGAGCCTCAGCGTTCATGTTTGTGTGGGTGTTGTTGTCTTGTCTTGTCTTTTGTGGGCTGTCAGATGCTCTAATAATATTATATTTATCTATTTTTTGTTACTTTTTTATGCGCTTAGCATGTTTTCGCTAAATTAATTTTCTAAAAATGTCATTTAATATTTGCAGCTTGATTGTGGATCGGCCGAGCTCACTTATATAAGTATCCAATTCATAAATTTATTGTGTAAATCATATACATAACTGTTTTTCATGAATTTTTAAACATGTTTGCCAAAAAAAAATATATGAATTTCGATTGTGAATACAATTGTTTTGATTGCTGGCAGCATTTACTTGTTCTAAATAATTATGCAATTTTGTGCAAATCTAAACTCAAGCATTGAATAAATGATTTTCACAATAACAGAACGAATATCGGAATTTAACCTCGAACAAGTATTTTGCATTTTGAATGCGTTGGATTGAAAAGGCCTGCGGCAAAACATTCTAAACAATTGCAATAAACTCGTCGAAAATGAGTGCGCTTTGTTTTTCGCCGTTCAATTGAATTAAATTGAGTTATTTTTTGCGCCTGCGAGGCGCATATAATTCCAAACTTATTTACAACTGGACTGTGCATTTGTTGATAATGAATTATGATAATATCATTTTTGCAATTCGACATGCAAATAATTGTGTTGCAATAATTGTTGTTCATATTAATTATATTCCATTTTTTTTTGGTTTTGGCTTTGGCTTATTTAGTAACATTTGATTTTGTAAACCACAAATCTGCAGTTTCAATTTACAGCAATGAATACGTAATACATAAGTTACAGCAAACAACAGATGACAGAACAAATAGTGTGAATAATACATGTCAATGTCGTGAAAATATTATCATTCGACATATTCCATATAATTTGATTATGTTGTTGGAACATTTGGGTACCCTTGGCGATATCATTGTTGAAATTTGTATAAATTTCTTATGAAATAAATAAAATATTAAACGTATGACAGGAAAGATTTAAACTAATGCAGAGTAGTTAAAAAATGTTAAATTTTTTTTTTTTTTTGATTTTTAGAAGTTTTGTGTTGATGTCTGAAATGTATTATATTATTTTGTTATTTATCTATCTATCTATTTATCATTTTTTAGTGACAGTATTCAAAATGACGAACATTTGTGCCGATGCAGTCTTAAATTCTTCATTTGAATGTCCATGTAAGAATAGAAGAAGTGGAAAGTGTAGTAATTCTCTATACAACAAATTAACCCAACTTAAAGAAATTAAGCTCCCTAAAGAATAGTAATTTAAGCAAAGTCTTAAGTGACATAAACAATTTATAATGTTCTTTGTCATATCAATTTAAAAATTCCTTTGATTATTTTGAAAAATTGCAGATACGAAATTCTGCCATTGCTACAATACAACAAATATTTAGATAACATTCCTCATGCAATTGTTCTTAATAGCTCACACTCATTATTGCCAAACCACCACCGAACGGAAATATTTCAATTAAATCCAATTAATTTGCAGCCATGCTTGAATCCAACAAATCTTTGCAACCTTTTAACTCTACTACAAAGACTTTGATGTGCTTAGCACATGCAGAGTATATGTTGTCTATATGCTCACACAGCCGTGCACTTCAAATCGTCTCCATGGTGCAACCACATGCAATCACACCCACACACGCACACTCCAATTCAAAGATATTTACAATTAAGCTAACACCAAAGATCAGTCAACTGTAGTCGAACGCAAAGCAATCCAACTCAATTTGCCACTAAGTGTTTTCCAGAGTGGTATGCGACGACCAGTTGAGCTACGAATTTACGCTTCAACGATATTCGAGTGCATGCCGAGCGTCTGTATGTGTAATGAACGTCGTCAAAGTGTACGCGTTGTATCTAAATTGCATTTTCGATAATTACACAATCGGCCACTCACTCATTAGCCAAACAGCACCGCAAAGTACAGAAATGAGTGTGTTGGTCAATCGGCATTATAGCCAAAGCGCGGTTTGCGTGCAACAATTAATGCAAAGTTAACAATAGTTCACAAATATGAGCTATTTTAAACAACAGTCAGCGCCAGCTCTATTCCAACAAAAGTTTAGAACTTTTGTGTTTAGATACACATAAACTAATGTCGGAGCAAAATTTTCGAGCGCTTGAAAACGAATAAAAAAATATATGTATATGCATATATTTTTGCATAATTCTATTTGTGCCGCTCATATGCGATTTTTTGAATACTTTTTTAATTAAAAGCTGAAAAAATCGAGTCGTGCATTGAATTGAATCCTTTCTGCTCACAATTGACAGAGCAATTTGCAAGTGCCGCAGGTTTGTTGCCTTTTCTTTGCACTTTCATTTCATTGGGAAGCTGACGAAGCGCAAAAACGAAAATAACTTGACTCAAAACGCGTGGCTTTGTGCAATTGACAAGCTGATAATTAACAATTGAAAGCTTCAATTTCGCTTATTTTTAACATAGACATTTTGCATTGCTTTTGCCACACAAGCAAACATGAAATAAATAAACAAACACAGTTAAATAAAATAAAATTTTACAGAAAGTTGAAAAGCAAACATTTTGGCAACAAAAAAAAAAAAACAAAAAAAAAAAAATTGATGAATGAAAACATAAAAAAGGAAATCTCTTCCGCAAAGTTAATTTTCTTGTTTATTTAAATTTCAAAGCAATGTCATGCTACAAAGCGATTGAGTAAGCTGCGCCATGCCTAAACTGCTTTAAATTTCGTTTAAAATGTAAATTGAAAAACTCACAAGAAGAAAAGTAAATTTGTGGGGAAAAAAATGTTGAGTGACAACCAACCGAGGTACAAAGTAGGCAAACGAAATTTGGCACGCTGCGAAAACATCAAAAACTAACAAACACCTCATCAAAACATCAAAGAAATCAATTTAATGCGTTCGAGCGTAGCAAAGAATAAGAAAAGTTTACGCGCTCAGCGTGTTCCGGCAAAGGGGCAATGAAATACCACTTATAGAGCGCCAAGCAAACGGAAGAAGCAAAAAAAGGTGGAAAAAAAATAAAACAAACAACAAAAAAAAGAAGAAAAAATCCACTTGATAAGAAAAATCTCTATGCAAGCCGGAAAATTGCGTTAGCGGCTTAAAAGGAAAAGCAAAATGTGTTAAAGTGCCGGGCATAAAACGAGTGAGGAGCAAAAAAAAAAAAAAACAAGAAAAAAACAAAAATTGGCAAAACATTTTCTTCACTGAAATAAAATCAACCATTTTACACCTTATCAATTTTGTTAGATTATAATCAAAGACGACGTAGCGCTACAATGGCGAGAAAATTGACAGCGTAATGCATACACAGCCATCCGACACCCGACGCCCGACAACCGACAACCGAGTTCAACCGAGACCACCGACAAGAAGTTGAGGCAACGTCAAACCACTTCAGTTGCAGCATCAGGTTGATGGTTGAAGGCTGCGGGTGATGCTAATGCCGGTCTTAGTGCTAACGATAACAATGACGACAGTGATGATGATAATGCTGTTGTTGTTGTTGTTGTTGGTAAATTTTGATGTCATTGCTGTTGCTGTGTGACTGTCATTAAGGAAGTCAAGAACTTACTGTCGTTAGCATGCGAGTCGAGTGCAGAGTCACAACACCCATCATCATGTGACAACAATGAAATTTATTTTGATTTCATCTCACACGCATAAGACGCAAATGACAATAAGGGGAAGTATTCTTTTTGTTCCTTTTCGGGGTTACTTTTGCATGCTTCAAAGTGAACTTGAAGCAAACTAAACTTTATGGCCTTTATTTTCGTATCGTATTAGCCATGTACGACAAAAGCAGCAAGTGAGTGTTACTTAGGCGAATGTACTTTTTTATATGTGTGAATGTGTGCGCAAAGTTAATCTGTGAGATTCAATTTGTATTTTTTTGTTATTCTGCGTTTTTGTTTTTGATTTTAGCATAAAAGCATCTTAATCAAATTTATTGTAAATAACTTTTATGTAGCTCACTCACTCACTTATGTATCTCTTGCGTTGCATTAATATATTGTGCCGAACAATGTTGCTGAAATAGTGCTTAAAATATTCTAGCAGAGTATGCCAAATATGTGCTGACCACTAAAAAAAACAGTAGCAGCACAGAAGGCTCCACTCGTTGGCGTAGCATCGAAAAAGTATGAAAGAAAAAGATAAAATGCTTTGCATAACTCTCCAAAGCAACACATTACACTCGACACCGCATATATGTGTGAGTCAAGAAAGGCAATGCAGCATATCCATATATGTGTGTGTCTATGTAGAAATAATCTATAAAAAAAAGACATAGCATAAAAAGCAAGTCACTAAATTTTACACCACCAAATATGTCCGACCATATACACGTACTTACATTGAAGTCGGCCAAGTCATGGGAGACGATGAATCGAGCGTGTCCAACTTTTGGCATCGACTCTGTAGATGCTCGGACAGCAAACGATTTTTTTATATACAACGCTTTCACACTGCACAACGGTTGCAGTCGTTTCTGTTCTCATCTGACCGAATGGAATTTCGCACAATTGTGAAAAAAATTTGTCGAAAATTGAAAATGTGCGACGGAACTCTGTTATTTTTTTTTTGCGTCACTTCTAATGCTAAATTGTTGTTATTTATGGCGTCGCCTGTTTTAAGGGTTGCCACATTTTTCATAGCCAAATTAAATTTACCGTCTGCTGCTAGTCTTGATTTGTGGGCGTTTGCAGAAGTTCGAAGTCTCAAGCCAACAACAAGTAATATGCACGTGTTAATATATCTCAAAATATTTTATTTCGCGCTCTTTATGCAAGAATGTTTTAATGTACCCAAAATAAGTCAATAATTTTGAAACCCAAAAATAAAGCCGAAGTCGAAAAAAAAGTTCTATGGACACATAAGAGTAAACCATCAAGAAGTAGGAAATAAACGATATTTCTAATAAAATAAGTTTAGCTTTATTTGGACAAATAAAACATAAAACATATTTTATAAAAAAAAAAAAAAAAATTTGATGATAAAATAAAAACTATATACGCACACTTGACTACATTCACCCCCATACATTTGCTTATATGAATGATTCATAAAATGAAAGAAACAACGCGATCAGCTCTGACTTACTCACGATTTTCTATGCGCCACTTGAAAGATCAAGCAAGTGATGCCAACCAAACTCCAATATGTCAACAAGGACACAAAGCTTTCATGCTCTTTTAGCCAATGTTCAATGACGCTGATGCTGTTGACCTGCTGCGACAGCCAATGCCTTTCGCTGCTTTGACTGTAAAAAATCAAGTGACTCACACGCATATATTTGCTATCCAAGACGACAATATCGTGGTTGTACTCGTTCGCTGAGTCGCTTGTGATATAAATGGATTCAGGTTTCTTGAGAATTTCACAAACAGCGATGCACTTGATAAGACCGCCGCATGCCGAAGCGCCCCAGCCTGCACCGACTGGACTACGTTTTATTGCCACATTCAAATCAGTTGCCAGCAGCAATGGCATGTCCTCCAATGAGCGATCCATCAGCAGACTGTAGAATTGCTCTAGCCGGCCACCATAGAAGGCAATCTGTGTGGCGAACTTGTTACGCAACGCGCAAAAATCTTGTACACGCTCATTGTACTCGTACGAGATCACCTCAAAGATGTGCGTTGGTTGTTGTCGCGGCGGCGTAGGACAAATGCAATTGCAGAAATGCTTCAACTCATCATGTCCGAGAGTGCGCAAACATGGATCACGTGTAAGGACTAGAATCCAATGGAGTAAGTGCATCGATCGCAGCTGAAATTGCTCGTAACTGTGGGTGACGATGCTGCGTAGTACGGTTTTCAATTTCGGCATTTCACCGATAACATCATATAGTTGCGCAATGTCGACTTCCTTATTCCCCTTCTTCATATAATTCTGCGGGCACGGACGCAGCAGTTTTTCGAAACGGTAACTCATCACGGCCGCTACGAAGAGCGACAGCTTGGCATCGCATGCCAATAAATCGACATCGATGAACATACGCACGTCATTCATTTTCTGCAGGAATGCCTCAGCGACTTCGATATTCGTTTGTTGCTCTGCATATGCCGTATTGATTTTGATTGAGGGATTGAATTGATTTTGTTGTTGTTTGTTGCGCTTGTAACGCTTTACAGCGAATAGAAGCATTTCGGAATTTGGCAAACAATGGAGAATTTGGCAAGCAAAATAAAAACTTTCTTATTTTGTTAAAAAAGTATAAGCAACTTTGTGTATTTTGTGTATTTGTGAATTTGTTTATTTTTGAGTATTTAACTCAAAAAGAAAACATTTTGTGTTTGATTTGAAAAATGATAGTTTTGAAGACCAGCCAGCCATCATTATGATTTCCATGGCGTAATCAAGCATATGTACGTCAAGGCTCAACGATACAAGTCCCGCGTGTATGAAGTCAGTTTGACAGCGCTCGTTGCTGAACAATACGGTTTATATTTTGTTTTTCAATGACATTTCAATTTGAGGCGTCTGCTCTGTCGCATGGTTGCCACAAAGCCCATTGGGAGTTGGTCGTATTGAATGAAGCGCGACTAGCACGCATTGGTCGGTAGACGAACGCCACGACAGCAGCGGGTATAATTGATTAATGGATGTGACGCGACATAACGCGGTGCTAAACTTATGTCTGACTGTGTTCCGACAGCGGGTGGCCTGATGACATTATTCAAGTACTATTGAAGTCAACCCTCAGCAAAAAAAAAAAAACGTGAAGTAAAAAATAAGTTTTGTCTGCTTAAGGGCGCTTTTTGCTACATAAAAATTGTCACATAATATGCAGTTTAAGAAGCTCAGCGCTCAGCAAAGGCAAGAAACGTATGAATTACATTCTCTGGTTGTCTGGTAGCAAGTGCACAGTCAAACAGATTTAAATCTCTTGGCTACCCGTCGTGCTGCAAATGGTTTTAATAGCTGCATATGCTGGTCAATGCTGTTGTTCTTTTGTGCACTTTGTTGTTGTTCCTATTGTGGCTGATATACTCATATCATAGTTCATTAGCCACATTGAAGTTGTTGCTGCACATATGTTTTTTATTGTTGTTAATTCTATGGAACAACTTCATTGTTGAGTTTTCTTATATACCATATATATAATTTTGTATGTATTTCTTAATTTTATGATTTAGTTATTTTAAACAGACTTCAACTTCTCTTATTTCCTTTATTATACAGCCTACTTAATTCAAATATGTGTATTGAAATGCCCAACTGTTGAGAAATGCAATCAAATTGGTTGTCTTTCCCGAAAGTGTCTACCAAGAATGTCAGACGTAATTTATTGATACATTTACTTTAAATTATGAGTCCCTTGGGTGTGAAATTTCGACTCCATTTGCAGGTGTTGCCAAGCGCTACTTTATGAAATCAGTTAAACGAAGTGCTTGCAAACTTTTCGGCAGTGCTAAGATGAAGGAAAAATAGAATTTTAACTTCTTTGAAATCAAAGTTTGAGTCTCTGTTTATTCAAATAAACGCACCCATTAAGCGACTTGCAACTGTTGCGTGTAGCATCTCTACTCAAACACAAACACAGGCACACAAATACCCGCACCAAGGCACAAGTACAGACGCTCAGATACATAAATCAGCTGCAAACTTTTTGGTAACGCGCATGGTAGAAACCAAAAACAAAAACAAAATTTACGCCTTACTTTTTTGTCTTACTTCTTCTTTCGATTTTTCTTTTTGATGCGCACATAAAGATAAACTTTACTAGAACTTTGGTTCAGTTAGCAGCAGAAAAAAAAGAAGCGTATAGCAACATTTAATAATTGAACCCCCTTTTTTTGACGCATTAATATGCGAGCAACGCCATTGATGCGCCCGGGTGAAAACGCACAGCAGGTAATTCCCCCGAGTGCAGTTACATGCAGACCTGAAAAAGAGTTTCGAAGTTGGTTAAATAATTGCTACTTGCTTTCTGACAGTTGGTCCGGCGACTGAGATTGCCAGCGGCAGCGCTGAAAAGTCAGCATATGGCGAAGACTATCGAAATGATGGCCGCTCAGCCAAATGGAACTAATTGCGCAACTCAGATGTCGTTAGCAAAGAGTTAAGATGCGCTGACCTCATGCGTAACAATGAACGAAAATAAAAAAAAAGACAACAATGCTGACCATTTCGTTTTGATTGCCTCAAAATAAGACGAAAAATCTTTATTATGCTTAATAAATTCAAATATAATTCATTCATAATTCGCTTAGCACAAAGTCAAATAAAAAACTTCTCTTCGTCCTTCTCACTCACGCACACACTTTTGATTGCTTTTAAATATTTAATGAATCATTTTATTTGTTGTTAATATTTCTTATTTTTTTCATGCTTTTTGTATTCATTAATTGTTATTATTTGCTCATTTGTTGTGCACTTCAGCGTTTCCGTTTGAATGACATTCGCAAGCGCTTGGAAATCTCTCGCCGCGCATAAAAGGATTTTTTATTTTCATTTATCTTTATCCTTATTGCTTCCTTCTTCGCGTCGGCATTCGTTTTTTATACTTATTTTATGTACTTTTGTGTTATAAATAAATAAAGAAGTGCTGTTCTTATTCTTATTTCACCTGGCGCCTTAACACTTCCTTGCTTTCGTTTTTAAATGCTGCTCCATCCTCAGCCTCAGCATTGATTGCATTAAAGCGTACCGAGAAAGAAGTACGACTTCAATGAGTCGACAATTCTCGTTATATAAATGCCATTATTGTGTAAAGTAAAGATCAAATTTCGCAGTGCCGCAGAACTCTGGAAATGAAGTTAAAAACATTAAAGTTGAAAATCATGTCTGCCATAAATGTTTATATTTGATAATTTAACTTTATTTTCACTTTTCCTTTGATCTCTTTCAATTATTTGCCTCAATTAAATTTATACAAAATCAATTGCCTTATGCACACATAAATATAAATTTTGTTCAATTTTGTTTTTTATGTTCGCTTTATTTATTTGTGTTTGTGAAAAAGAAGTCAAAAGAATATGCTATTAAGAAACGAATAGTGTAATTTTCATAAGTATTTTGCTCACGTACGCGGCTCAATTGCCAATTAGAAAAAAATCCTTGTCGGCCACGTCTACATTAAAAAAATATAAACACCGGCAATGTTTGGCATGGCCTCGAACAGAAAAGTTTTTCGAACGCTTTTCCCTTTGTGTTGATGACGGAAATATCAAAAACGGAAACCGCCGAGTGGCGACGGAAGTTGATTTGTATACGCAAGAAAATATAAGAGAAAATACAAAAAAGTAAATAAAAATAATAAAATAAGATGGCAAAGGAATGCCATAAGTTTGCACTTTTCAGAAAACAGAGCGAATGGCGAACGGTGCGAGTGAGTAAGTGGCTAACTTGTAAGCCAATAAAATATGCTATTCCTACCCACGCTCACAAATCAAGCGCAAAAAGGTAACAAAACCACATACAAAATTTCACTCACGTTTCACGCTCAAATTATTACGCAGCGTCACAGCAGGAAAATTATAAAATTGCCCGCACAGTTGTTGTAAGCGAGGACGCGATCGTGGAAGAAGGCGAAATAAATGATTTGTATTGGGCGACGTTGAAATTATTTAAAAAATGTTGTTTCAACATGCGCTCAACTATGTACACAATAAAAGGCAAATGGTTTTAAGCCCTCCTTTTTTCAGTTTTTTTTTTTTTTTTGGGTGCTTCAAAGGAATTTCGTGAGGTGTTAAAAGCTGCTACTTAGAAGGATACAATAACCGTACTTGGGCCCCAACAAAAAGTTCATAATGCTCACAACTTCTACATTACAATTGATTTCATTTAAACTCAGCAGTTTGGTTTTGTTTTTTTTAAGGGCTTTTTTTGTTGGCTCACCTGCATGTTGCTTAGAATTTTGGCAAACGTTGGCGTGCCAATGCTATCGACTAGTTTTGAAAATTGTTCATCTGTTTCCAGTTTATCAAAGAAGGTTGTTAGTATTTGATCCTGTGGCAAAACATCTAGAATGCTATCGACCAAGCCGTGTAAGCCGTTCAGTTGTTCCTTTGTTGGTGTTGTAGTTGATTGTGTAAATGGCTCGTTCGGATTTAATGTTGGTGCTGATGTTGCTTCTTGGAAATGTTTTTCAATTTCTGTAAATAATTGCAAGAAAAATATAAATGTTCAAATAAGAACGATTAAATCAATAAAGATGTTGGATCGCATGTTGGACAGTAAAACAAAATTTACAGAAGAACAATTTTACAAACTTTTGAGTTTCTCTAAACAAATTCGTTATCAACAAACTAATCTAAGTACTCATTTTTAACATGATTTAAAGTTTTGTTTCCATTAATTTAATTAGTAGATATCCTTAAATTTTTCAATTTTAGAAAATGCAATCGGTTTAAGCATCATCTGCTGTTGGAGGCAACCAAACCTTGCCATGCCATCGGGCCAGTGTGACTCTGCATATTTGAGCATGTTTTGCTGCGTTGGTCACCAACGGCTCGCCAAAGTTCAACCGAATATGCTTTACTTGCATGTAAATAATTCAGGTCATGATTCGTGGCAATGAATGTGTGTGGGTGTCTGGCATGCATGCGTGCTTGTGTAAACGGCCATGTCTGTCAATGTTCTGTGCGTGGTTCGAGTGTTTGTGTAGGTGTGCTTGCAACGCGTCCGAAGCCAGACACCATAGTCTATGAACCATGACATTGAACATAATTCAAAATAAAATCAAGCGAGAAACTAGAAAATCGTTAGCTTCGGCATTAGTGCATCTGGCGTACACTACATTGATAAAAATATGGTTGAGCTAAGTAAATACATATGAGTTTGAGCTAAGTAAATGTGTGAGCGAATGAGTCAAGATTTAAGGAAGTGAAAACAAAATGTAATGCATAATATAAGGACCTGAATTCAACAAATGTAATATAAAGTAAGGCACCGGACAAGTAAATTTCCAAACAAAAAAATTATGCTCTCTGGAACATTTTGATTGACATTTTTGTAAAGTTACTATAATATATAATTGGAGTCTACACAAACTGTTGAGGTAATTATTTTATATTCTTTGTTACCATCTTCTTAGCCAAGCGGATTGAATGTAAGAATACCATACATCTTATGATGCCGTTCCTGACTTGTATTACCTTTGGCGAGATTATTTTGAACAAAATATTCTTGCATATTCATCAGATAAATATTTATTGATGAAAAATTCGCAAGAAGAAGCACTAAAATTTTTATAATAGTTACACGAGACGTGTTTGAGTTTTCAATGACATTTTATTCAATCAACTCTTAAATTACTGCATTACTGATACGCACCGTTGGCTGCCGTGGGTTCGTTTTTTTGTTGTTGTTGTTGCTGCTGCTCTTCAATCGTTATTGGTTTGCGCGTTTGATTCGTAATTGTCGCCAAGAAGCCCAACACATCAAGTCCGCTGCTATTTAAATAACGCAGGAATGCTTTAATTTCCGGCATTTGAACGATATGCTGACGTATTTCCGTAAAATGACGACTGCTTAGGAATGAATAGGCGCGCTTCACCTCCGCATCGTGTTGATAGTAATTAGCCACAATCGACTGAACCTCGGCCGCCGGTATCAATGCCAAAAAGTCGCTCATGTCAATTGGTTTTGGGACTTCTGGCGTTACACTCGGCTGCAATTCAATCTCATCTGGCGCCTCCTCACCATTTGACTCTGAATCCGAGCGCGAGTGCGCTGTCAATGATGAACTGTCCTCATCCGATGATAACCAATGCAGGTTTTTCTCTTCGCTAGATTTCGCTTGATTTTTCGGTCTTTTCGCCAAAAAAATCAAATCATCTGCTGGTGCCGCACTGCCACCCAGCCACTGGCTATTGTCCGCCATGGTCTCCTCTGCACTTGCACTCTCATCACTCGTCTCGCTCAGTGTGATTAGCGTTGCAGTGGCATTGTTGTCGCCCGCATTCGTTGCGCTGAAGCGTTCTATTTCCTCGACTAGGATCTCGTCGGCAGTGTGCGATGGCATGGCGAGTGTAGAGTGCAATGAGACCAGGAGCACGGCTATGCAATAGCTGAGCTGGCAATTGCGTTTGTAATTCGCCATTGCGGCGTTTCCTTTTTGTGGTTTTTGAGCGCTTACAAATCAATTGGTTTCTAAATGCGCTTTGACAAAGTTAAGTACGCTAATGAGACTGCAATGCAATGCACAACATAATCCAAATTGCTTTTGTTTTTATTGTATTACCGTTATCCGATTTTTCGTATGATTTTGACCGTCACGTTCAAAAGTATCTACGCAACTGTAGCTGCCCCGGGGCATTCGAAAGCGCTGTGGCACTTGTTGTGCCGCGTGTAGACTTTGTAGACTTGATTGGTCTTATTTGTCGTGCGTTTATTTAATTTAACTCAATGCATATACATATGTATGTTTTATTGAATGACGGGCAGATAGACGGCTGGGCTGACCGACTGACATTTCTATAGCTACTTTTTTAATTTTTATTTTTATTTGTATGCTTACATGATTGTGGCAATGATAAATTATTGCAAAATATCTCAATGCATTATATGCATAATAATTCATTTATTAAGTTAAATAATGATTTATTTAAAATCATATTCGGCTTTTATCTTATTATAACATAGGTTTCAAAACAACTCGATTAAGCAATAAAACAATGCCAAAGGGGCAGTCGCGTCGTTAGTTGCTTTAGTCACGTGAGGTCAATTTAATAGAGATACATAAGCATACGTGCTCTGTTTTGTAACTCTCTGTGTGTATGGTCGATCTGTATAGATAAATACATGCATAAATATATGTGTGCCTAATGACAACAATGGCGAAATGTAATAAATCAATTGTAGAAATCGAAATTTTGGCCTGAGCATCACAAGTGTGAAATCACTTCATGCTGATATAAACGGTCGACCGCTGTGTGCGAGAGGAAACTGTTTATGCCGTATACGCATACACGTGCACAAAAAGCAACGGTCAACGCAATTTACTGTTTCACTGAGGTGCTGAGATGCACAGATACGCGCTTAGATACAATTTCAACAAAGTATCACTTAACACATTTCCGCATGTTTAAATCAATCACAACGCAGTTGGAAATTCCAACAGCGCTGGTAATGTGTTTGCCAGCAAGTTTATTTGCGGCAGCTTCAAAACGGTGACAGCTGCGATGCTGAGAGTGTACTGTATCTGTGTATCTGTGTATGTAACTGTCTGTCTATCTGTCTGTCACTCATGTCTGTCACTTGTGCGAGCTCTATACATGTTGCAAATAGCTATTTATTCATTCATTCATTCATTCAGCAAGTTAAGTAGGAATAAAATTGTCAATTTTCATGTCATTATTCTTTGCTTTGCTTGGCTGTCGTTCACTGAATTTGCTGCTCTACTGCAAGCATGTATTTTTGTCTTTATGTGTGTTTAGGCGTGTGTGAGTGTGTGTTTGCTGTAACTTGTCAAAATGTAGATGTTCCCAGTTATGATTTATTCACTTAGTTTGATTGATTGCCAACCGCCGGGGTGCGCAACAATTCACTTATAAATTCTATAATAACTGTTTGTCACAATATTTTATTTATATATGTATGTATGCAGATGTGTTTGTTTGTGCCTTAAATCATACAAAAAGAATTTCAATCGGGAGCCAAAACAAGTCATCATGTCATGTGAAATTGTAACGTGTGAAATTTAGCATTTTTGAGCTTTCCATTTACCCTTCTCTCAATCACTTTTTACAATGTTCTTTCTCATTTGCTAAATTTGCTCGAAATATTAATACTTCATAAAGTTTCGCCTGGAATTGCAAAAACTTTTGTACTGCTTATGTTTTCTAAACGAGACTACGTCGAAGTCTCGTTGCTGAAACGCCTTTGGAAAGTCCGTTGCTTGAGCGTGAGAAACTTTAAAATTAATTTTGCACACGAAATACTTTGCACACTTTCGTTGGCATGCGGCTTAAGTTATGATTGTGCCTAAGAAAATGCATAATTTATACTTGTTGTGTCTTCATCGACCGCAACATTTTCGTGTGTAAGCAGCTGGCGAACGCGAATGAGCACACGCTGTACGGCCTAACTTACTCATAATTAACTGCAGTTAGACCAAGGGTTAAGACCGTCATGTACTTGCCGGCACCTGTGCCATAGTCTACTTTTAGGGGTTGTCGTCAAAAGGCGCGTTGTTAGTTTTTTATGTGTTTTCCCTTTTCGAAATTTCTATAAAGAGGGTAGAGCATAAAATCTTTATTTTACCACAAGTGTCAACATTTATTTCCAACTTAACGCTTTAACGTAACATTTTGCTTAATCCATGCAAAAACACTAACACGACAAGACAAATAAGCCAAATAAGTCTTAGACGTGAACGAAAAGTTTGGTGGGCATAGTGTGTAAGTTAAGTACAACAACCATTGCAACAACTTGACTAATTTTGTGCAAAATTCAGCAATTAACATTACCGCAAATTAGCAAAAGTTTACTCGAAAGAAAATACACAAATAAAGCTCCTTTTGCGAACTGGTTGGCTCAGTGAGCGCCATTAATTATTTTGTCTCAATGAAATGTTTGCGATGCCTCACAATGTCTGGATGGCTGAAACATATATCAGCAGAAGGTAAAGATCTCAAATGTTGTCTACTTGCTTATTTCGAAATACATGACAACATTTTTTTGTCAGTAAGTTGAAACGCAATGAGTGCAGTATATGACAGAATTTCAGTGATTAAACAGAACTCATTAGTTGAAGCACAGAGCACACACAGTATCAATATTGGAAATTCGAAAAAAAATTTCATTTTTTATTGAAGTCGTTAGAAAAGGGATTTTTTATGTTTGCGTAATTTCGACATATACGCAATGAATGCAATGTTCGAAATGAAAGTTCTAATTATGTCGGAAATTTTTTGATAAAGAGACATTTAATAAATGTCCGTTATTTTGGATTTAATTTTTGACTGTTATCCCTCTGAGTGAAAGAGTGAAATGCCTGCAAAAAACAACAACTATTATTAAAATCAGAAAAAAGTACTGGCTACTTGTAAAAAGGTCACAGTTAAACACTGAAAAAAAAGATATTAATATATGTCGGAAGGTAATGCTCAGGGCCAATAGTGAAATAGTAAGGAAGTAGAATAACTTTCTACGTTTTATTTCTACCTCATTGATTTTTGTAAATATCTGCATATATACATAGATATCTATAGATAGTAGTAATTAGCAGATTCCAATTGTACTGTAATTGGTCTCATTGGAGCTCAGCTATGCCCGTGATTTTAACATTAGTAAATTCGCTTATTCCAAGGACAGATTGCAAATAAAATTGGGTATAATAATTTTTTAAAAAAGCGTTAGACCAAAGTCATAAACAACTGAGCAACTAAAATATTAGCTATAAGCGCACACAAGCATCAACCTACACTCCTCGCGCTGTTCTACTCTACTTTTCTCTACTCTGACACGAATTCGTTTTGACACGTTTGGCAAATATTTGAACACGTCCAAAAGCGCAAAATCGACAACCATGCGCGAAATGCGAAGGTGAAAATTCAGAGAATTATTGGAAAGAAATTGTTTTTCATTTTTAGATTTTCGTCAAAAGTGCGTAGATTTCCGCCACAATAGGTAAACGTTGAGGCACGTGCGACTCTAAGGGGTGGTATTTGAAGCCCGGTTTTTTTTTTTTTAATGAAAAACTCATATTTGAGCAGCTCATGTTCAAAGCACACAAGTCGTCGAGTTGTCTTAGCCACTGCTCGCATAAATACATAACAATTATATTGCGTGCCTTGGTCAGCTAAATATTTGCCGTAATTAATTTTTATTTCCGTTAACGATTCTCATCTACACACATTCTGTAAAATACGAGCACGAAGTTTCGCCGAACGAAACCGGCAATCCGTGTGGTTCAGGTTTGTTGCGCTGATTTCGTGTTCATAAATATTTCGTTGCCTTTCGTTTCTTTTCGTTTCGTTTGTTTGTTCATTTTTGTTTAATTTTTCGCTAATATTTCTGGTTGCCATTTGTGTGGAAATTATATGCCGGATACATGCGATTAGGTTTTTTGCGCTTTTGTTTAAGATTAGCAAACAATTCGCAAGCAATTTTTTTTTCTTCACTCTTCGCATGTTTTTTGTGGCAATCAAGGCCGAGGCACACGCAACAAGTTAAGCAGATTTGTTATTCAGTTTTGGCATTTAATATATTTATACATTTAAATTCATTGCAAATATTACTTTGTGCATTGCGTCCAACTTGTTCCGATACGTTGCACAAAGGCAATTTCGGTTGCACCAAAAATAATAAAATTATTGTATAAAAGAAAAACTTTTCGTTTTCCTTCTTGTTTTTTTGTTGTTGCTGCAACCCACAAAGTCAAAGTCAGTAAGCGAAGCATTTTGATATTAGCTAAATAAATAGAATATCGAAAAGTAGTATGATCATCGCGAACAAAGATAAAAATAAAAGTCTTGACAACAACAAAAAGTAAAAAGTTATACAAACGACAAGAAAAAAAATCAAAAAAGCGAAAAAGTCGAAGGAACCAGCATGCGAAATAAAAACTGTTGGGAGTTGAACAGAAAAAAAAAGTCTTTGAAGTTTTCAAAGCGAGAGAAAAGCGCCAAAAAACTTTGCTCCTTTGCACAATCATGAGGGTTGCCGTATGTAATGACAAGGGGACACAGCAGAGAATAAAAAAAAAAACAACGAATGAAAAAAAAAATCACCGAAAAAAAAGGGTGACTGAAGGCGCGGCAACCCGCAGCTAAGAAAATTTTGCGCAACAAACACTGCAACGGCACAAACGAGACAGCCCGAATCAGTTCCTTCCTTGTTCTGCCCGGCAAGCCGTCTCTTTGCCAGTCAGACTATCTGACTATCTGCCGATTTGGCGTGTAGGAACGCAACAAAACGCAAAGCAACAAAAGTCAAAGTCTTTTGTGTGCGACAAACTCTTTAAGCGCCTGCCGGTTGCCGCTGGTTTTTTGTACCCCAACAAGTGACTGCCACTTGCATAATATAAACATTGAACTGATAAAAACGTTCATGCCAAATTCAACATATTTTTCTTGCATTAAAAGCCTCGTGGCGACGCGTATGTGACATTTATTTGCCTGATACATATGTACATACGTGCGTATATAAAAGAGCAAGGCATTAAATGTTTGTGAGGATGCTTTAAAGCCATCCAAATCACTCCAAGTGACTTTTAATAAAGTAACTATTTTATTGATATGTATTCCCATCTCTCATATATACAGCATTGTACAGCTATGGGCAAAGAATATGGCATAGAATACTTAACATGTTTTTTATACTTTTCACTTATGTGAAATAGTATATTAACTTTGTCACGGAGTTTGTAACAGATCGAAATATTAATTTCCGACTATATAAAGTATATATATTCTTGATCAGGACGACAAGACGAGTTGATTTAGCCATGTCCGTCTGTCCGTCTGTCTGTCTGTCTGTCTGTCTGTATGTATGCAAACTAGTCCCTCAGTTTTGAAGCTATCGAGCTGAAACTTTGCACAGAGTCTTAGAATTTATTACGATGAATCATTCGTCGGAACCAGCATGATCGGATTATTGGAACAGGTAGCTCCCATACGAAAAGAAGAAGAAAAGTGAACAAAACTTGAATCGTTGTATGGAAAACTTTTTTGTTTTGTACAATAGAGTGCTGAAATTTTAAACATAGTAGTTTTACATGGTCAGACTACATGCCTGAAAGTTTCATTGAGATTGGACATCTGGAACTGGTAGCTCCCATACAAAATGAAGAAGAGGAAGAGAAGCCATATTCACGTCGTTGTATGGAAAACTTTTTTGTTTCTTAACCAATTGACTTGAAATTTTAAAGTTATGTTCTTAGGGAGGAATGAAAACTATTTTGACCAAAAGTGGGCGTAACCACGCGTAGCCACGCCCACTTATAGCGAAAATTTACCCGTTGTATGGAAAACTTTTTTGTTTTTTAACCAATTGACTTGAAACTTTGCAGTTATGCTCTTAGGGAGGAATGAAAACTATTTTGATCAAATGTGGGCGTGGCCACGCCCACTTATAGCTTAACTTGACCCTTTGTATGGAAAACTTTCTTGTTTTTTAACCAATTGACTTGAAACTTTACAGTTATGTTCTTAGGGAGGAATGAAAACTACTTTAACCAAAAGTGGGCGTAGCCACGCCTACTTATAGCGAAAATTGACACTTTGTATGGAAAACTTTTTTGTTTTTTAACCAATTGACTTGAAACTTTACAGTTATGTTCTTAGAGAGGAATGAAAACTATTTTGACCAAAAGTGGGCGTAGCCACGCCCACTTATAGCGAAAATTTATCCGTTGTATGGAAAACTTTTTTGTTTTTTAACCAATTGACTTGAAACTTTGCAGTTGTGCTCTTAGGGAGGAATGAAAACTATTTTAATCAAAAGTGGGCATGGCCACGCCCACTTATAGCTTAACTTGACGCTTTGTATGCAAAACTTTTTTGTTTTTTAACCAATTGACTTAAAACTTTACAGTTATGTTCCTAGGGAGGAATGAAAACTATTTTGACCAAAAGTGGGCGTAGCCACGCCTACTTATAGCGAAAATTGACCCGTTGTATGGAAAACTTTTTTGTTTTTTAACCAATTGACTTGAAACTTTGCAGTTATGCTCTTAGGGAGGAATGAAAACTATTTTGATCAAAAGTGGGCGTGGCCACGCCCTTTTATAGCGAAAATTGACCCTTTGTATGGAAAACTTTTTTGTTTTTTAACCAATTGACTTGAAACTTTACAGTTATGTTCTTAGGGAGGAATAAAAACTATTTTGACCAAATGTGGGCATGGCTACGCCCACTTATCGCAAAACTTGAACCGTTGTATGGAAAAATTTTTTGTTTTTTAACGAATTGACTTGAAACATTACAGTTATGTTGTTAGGGATGCATGAAAACTATTCATTTAGTTTTTTTTATAGTGACACAAAGTGAAAAGTATTATAGCTTCAGCCTTGCTGAAGATAGCGTCCTTACTGGTTTTCGACTAATGAAAGATCTTCTGCTCAAATAAGTATCGACAATAATCAGACTTTTTTTTACGATTTTTAGTAAAAGATGTTTTCTTTCATTATTTGACGTTATTCTATCTTCTATCGTTATTAATTTAAGGTATTCTTTTGCGATGGTAGTGTTTATTTCATATTGGAATTATACTTCTCATACCATTTATTAATTAATTGAGACGATTTTTGGCTGTTTTTGACCAGTTTAGAAAAAAGTAGAAAAAGTAAGACATGGTTGTCCTCCCTCCCCCGTAATTCATCATACGTAATTCGTGAATGGCCTTACATCTTTTTGTCATCATTGATGGGGAGAAATTGATAATGAAGGGCTCATACATTTCAAATTAAAACAGTTATACAAAAAAACCAGTTGCGATAAGTTGACATGTCAATGTGCGCTATTTCGCTGACCACAGCTGTACATATTCCCTACATACATACATATATTTATTTATCGCAAGTATTTATTAATTTAAATACATTTTTCGTGTGAAAAATGCTCATCGCGCACTTCAATTTTTATTGTGCCTCATAAATTACGCAAAACTGCTAATGCAGAAATCTAGAAAAATGTCTGCACTGAATGCCCAACGGGTACTTTTTTACATCAAGCAGTGCATTTTTCACATTTTTATATATTCTAAATACAAAACATTGTTTAATATAACAAATTCCGCTTTGGTCAGTGAAAGAGTAAATAAATAAATGTCAAAATAAATAAATAAAAGAATGAAGAGTTCAGCTTTTTGTGCTACAACCATTATATTTTGTGTGCGTGTGTGTGTGTGTGTGTGTGCTATTTTCACTCGAATTGCAACGCGTACGGTTTGGGATCCCACGACGCCTGTCACAATGCAAAATAATATAATAAAGTTTTCAACATTTTACTCAAAGTTTTTCGATGTAGAAGAGTTTATTGTTGGCCTGCGCTGCTCCACGTTTGGCATTTCTGGTCGCTGGTGCCAATACACTGGATTTGCATATTGAGTTTCAATATTTCATTGACCAAAAAATGTTTGCAAAATATTTTATGTGCAAATGGCAACAACAATAAACCCCAACAACAACGTCAACTACAAAAAAGAATAGCAAAGAATAAATTGACAGTACAACAAAATAAATAAGCACAGCATAGAAATGCAATGTGCATAAAAAACGCATAAAAATGTTTCGTATTTCAAAAGATCGAAATGGTTTTTTGTTATTTTGGCCGCTTTTTTGCTATCATGATTTTTGTGGTATGTTTAATTAAAATTATTCAAGTGTTGCATTTCAAAAAAACCAAACAAAAATATAGAAAATTATCAAATTTCATGTGCACCAAAAAATTCAATGGAAAACTATTCCTTCTTTGTTCATTGTAAAAAATGTCATGGTATTTTGATCACATGTGGTCAAAGGTTAAATAATAAAAATGTATTTTTAATTGTTTTTTCTTTGTCGACACAGCCATTTTGCACTTTCACACACACACACACACACACGCGTAAAATTAATTTGCACACACTAAATGCTTTCTTTGACTTCTTTTTTCGTAAACTGAACTTGTCATATACAAAAATAATAATAAGAAAAAAAAAGTTAAAAAAGTTTTATGCGTTGCGAATATCCGTCAGCATATAAATTGCCTCGTTTTCGTGTTTCAAATGAAAGACAGCAATGAAAAAAACAAAACAGAGAAAAAACGATCACCGCTTCACTTCTGTTTTTTAGCGCACACAACGAAATTACATTTGTTTTCGTGAGTTTGACAACTGCTTTTATTATTATTTTTTTTCACTGCCCCTTTTTTTTTGTTTTTGTTGCTTTCAGTAACCCTAACGCGTCCTAAATGACCATTGCACGCTGCTAGGCGATTCGGTATGTAAAAAACACTGTAAGACAGAAAGAGAGAGAAGAAAGAAAAAAGTCATGAGCAACTTCTTTTGAGCCCCTAAAATCGTTGCGTGTCAGAATGCTTGCGAATGACCATTGACGTTGGCCGATGAAAATCAATTTCCATACGTAAAGTCACAAAGGATACGAATCGAGCTGTCCAGACCGGCATGACCGGCCGACCGACCGTACATACGCCCCCCCTACCGCCGACCAAAATCGAATTTGGCCATCAAATATTCAAATGGCATTGCATAAAACGCACATAAACATTTAGCTGTGAGCGCCTCAATGGCATAGTTTTTCACTGCTGCGTTCGGCATAATGTGAATGATGCCCACGGCTGTAGTTTCGATTGGGCATGCAAACACGCACGCACGCACACCACACACAGGTGAGACAATGCAAATGAACAGTGCTTCAATCCTCTAACATTGTATGAGTGCTTTTTCGGGTGTTCGGGTGTTCGGACGTATTCGAATGCCAGCAGCATTGCTTAGTGCCTGGTCATGTCGCTACTTTACATTTCGAAAGCGCTGTTGTGTAGGTGTGTGCATGTATTTGTGTGTTGGCCACTTAAAAAGCTCGCGGCAGAAATTCAATTTGTAACATTTCCGACAGGTTTCATGGAAAAAATATGAAAATACAAAATATAACAAAAAAATAAAAACTCTCACCAACATTTTATGTCAAAAAAGTGCAAATGTACGCACGGAAGTGCGATTGAGCTCCGGCGAAAAATGGCCGCTGGAAATACAACGTAAATTTAACAATTTCATTTTGTTTTATATTATTATTTTTTGTTTATTTTTTCACCGTTTTTTGTTGTTCTTATTTGCTCTGTTTGAGTTGGTTGTGTTTTGTCAGCCTTACTAATTGAAAAGTAATTTGATTATGTGAATTTCCCAGTCATTTTCCATTTTTATCACATCAATTTCAACATTTTAGCGCATATTTTTTTTATATCTCTTATCTTTTGCACATGCATAGGCTTCTGCAGCTGATTTTAGTTATATTTGTTATTTTTTTTTGAGCATCTAACTAAAAATATGCGACGTTTGTAATTGAAATTTAATTGCTTTGAACACATGCGATACATTTCTTTTTTTGCATACATATAACATTTGCGAATTAATGGCATTGATTGAATCAAATTGTTGTTGACGATGACATTGCCTTTATTAATTATAGAATGTACTTTTTTCCAATTCTAACATAATGGACTTCGTCGCTAAATAGAAAATAAGCCACTTACGTCCATAACTGTAATGTTTGACACATGCAATCTGCAGTAGACTAGAAACAAAAATTTAAATAACAACAATTTTAAATGAAATAAAATTATGGCATTTTTGTCATTTTACTAGAGAATGCTCAAGTGCACTTGTGGCGTCGTTGAATGGTCATTACCTCGCCACTTGGCCCATGTTTCGGTGTGTATTTAGCATAAAGCGGTGCCAGCAACATCTTCACTTTTTTGTTGTATTGTTTTTTTTGTTTTTTGTGCTTGTAATTTGGAAGATTCAAGAAATTGTGTTGATGTTTCGCATTAAGTTGTTAGCACTGAAAAAAGGAGAGTGTCGGTGGAAGTGAAACGAAGTAAGCGAAAGAAGGTAGAGAAATGAGACATTTCAGTTGGCAAGACTGAAGTCTGAGTTTTGAGGTGCTCTGGAGCACACAAAAGTGAGCAGAAAAATTTGCATAATTCTCTTGCAGCACAAGTGATGATGGCAACGATGGTGATGATGCTGATGCTGATGATGATGATGACAGCGGTGACATGCAAATGAGTACAAATTGAATGTGTTGCGCTCAGTGAAGTGTGCATGCTGTGCGCTTTGAATGCGGTTTAACAAGAGTTTCCCTTCATTTGACTTCTCATTTTTATACTTTTCACTTATGTGAAATAGTATATTAACTTTGTCACGGAGTTTGTAACAGATCGAAATATTAATTTCCGACTATATAAAGTATATATATTCTTGATCAGGACGACAAGACGAGTTGATTTAGCCATGTCCGTCTGTCCGTCTGTCTGTCTGTCGGTCTGTCTGTCTGTCTGTCTGTATGTATGCAAACTAGTCCCTCAGTTTTGAAGCTATCGAGCTGAAACTTTGCACAGAGTCTTAGAATTTATTACGATGAATCATTCGTCGGAACCAGCATGATCGGATTATTGGAACAGGTAGCTCCCATACGAAAAGAAGAAGAAAAGTGAACAAAACTTGAATCGTTGTATGGAAAACTTTTTTGTTTTGTACAATAGAGTGCTGAAATTTTAAACATAGTAGTTTTACATGGTCCGCCTACATGCCAGAAAGTTTCATTGAGATTGGACATCTGGAACTGGTAGCTCCCATACAAAAAGAAGAAGAGGAAGAGAAGCCATATTCACGTCGTTGTATGGAAAACTTTTTTGTTTCTTAACCAATTGACTTGAAATTTTAAAGTTATGTTCTTAGGGAGGAATGAAATCTATTTTGACCAAATGTGGGCGTAACCACGCATAGCCACGCCCACTTATAGCGAAAATTTACCCGTTGTATGGAAAACTTTTTTGTTTTTTAACCAATTGACTTGAAACTTTGCAGTTATGCTCTTAGGGAGGAATGATAACTATTTTGATCAAAAGTGGGCGTGGCCACGCCCACTTATAGCTTAACTTGACCCTTTGTATGGAAAACTTTTTTGTTTTTTAACCAATTGACTTGAAACTTTACAGTTATGTTCTTAGGGAGGAATGAAAACTATTTTAACCAAAAGTGGGCGTAGCCACGCCTACTTATAGCGAAATTTGACCCGTTGTATGGAAAACTTTTTTGTTTTTTAACCAATTGACTTGAAAGTTTGCAGTTATGCTCTTAGGGAGGAATGAAAACTATTTTGACCAAAAGTGGGCGTAGCCAGGCGTAGCCACGCCCACTTATAGCGAAAATTGACCCGTTGTATGGAAAACTTTTTTGTTTCTTAACCAATTGACTTGAAACTTTGCAGTTATGCTCTTAGGGAGGAATGAAAACTATTTTGATCAAAAGTGGGCGTGGCCACGCCCACTTATAGCTTAACTTGACCCTTTGTATGGAAAACTTTTTTGTTTTTTAACCAATTGACTTGAAACTTTACAGTTATGTTCTTAGGGAGGAATGAAAACTATTTTAACCAAAAGTGGGCGTAGCCACGCCTACTTATAGCGAAAATTGACCCGTTGTATGGAAAACTTTTTTGTTTTTTAACCAATTGACTTGAAACTTTGCAGTTATGCTCTTAGGGAGGAATGAAAACTATTTTGATCAAAAGTGGGCGTGGTCACGCCCTTTTATAGCGAAAATTGACCCGTTGTATGGAAAACTTTTTTGTTTTTTAACCAATTGACTTGAAACTTTGCAGTTATGCTCTTAGGGAGGAATGAAAACTATTTTGACCAAAAGTGGGCGTAGCCACGCCTACTTATAGCAAAAGTTGACCCGTTGTATGGAAAACTTTTTTGTTTTTTAACCAATTGACTTGAAACTTTGCAGTTATGCTCTTAGGGAGGAATGAAAACTATTTTGATCAAAAGTAGGCGTGGTCACGCCCTTTTATAGCGAAAATTGACCCGTTGTATGGAAAACTTTTTTGTTTTTTAACCAATTGACTTGAAACTTTACAGTTATGTTCTTAGGGAGGAATGAAAACTATTTTGACCAAAAGTGGGCGTAGCCACGCCTACTTATAGCGAAAATTGACCCTTTGTATGGAAAACTTTTTTGTTTTTTAACCAATTGACTTGAAACTTTACAGTTATGTTCTTAGGGAGGAATAAAAACTATTTTGACCAAATGTGGGCATGGCTACGCCCACTTATCGCAAAACTTGAACCGTTGTATGGAAAAATTTTTTGTTTTTTAACGAATTGACTTGAAACATTACAGTTATGTTGTTAGGGATGCATGAAAACTATTCATTGAGTTTTTTTTATAGTGACACAAAGTGAAAAGTATTATAGCTTCAGCCTTGCTGAAGATAGCGTCCTTACTGGTTTTTTCTTCTTTTTAGTTTTTTAATGTTTTCATAGTTTGAGGATAAAAGACGTGGGAAAAATGTTTAAAAACAATTTTTTTATAGAAAATTTGTATTTATCATAATTTCAATTTATGTCATTTAGTCGCTTTTATTGTTTTTCACATGCTCACACACACACACTTACACACACGCATAGAAATTCAATTTGTTGCGCTCAATGCGAAATCATTTGCAAGAAAATAAATTGCGATATTTGTATACCATTTACAAAATACACCAACCCAAAGCAAATAAAAGAAAAAAAAATGAAATTGATTTCCTTTAATAGAAGATTTTCGATTCTGCGAAATTCATACGAAATTGAACAAATTATGAAAACGTCGCGCAGTCTTTGAGGCATTTTGGCAGCGTCGGTTGTCGTTGTCGTTGTTGTTGTTGTTGTTTTTGTTGGTGGTGTCGCCAACATTTGATGGAGCATGTAATTGGCAGCACATTTTTCACAAGTTGTCAAACTGTTTTTAACTCGAAATGAGGGAAACGGAAATTAATTTGTGCCTACGTGTTTGACAGCTGCTTACGTATGCCTGTCTTTGTGTACGAGTAGCTAACATGATTTCTTCAGCATAAATCACTCAATTTGTAATTTGTTTATGTCAATTGGAAATGCAAATCAACAACCTAACACAACAACACATTTGATTTATTTTTGTGTAGATTATTTGTCAAATCGTGTCTGATTTACGCGATTTAACTTTCAGTGATTACATTAAATAACATATTAAAATAAGCTAAGCAACTTAATTCGCGGCAACAACTTTGCACTCATTGAACACGATGACTCATCTCCGCCATGTCATGTGACACGCTGACATTGCATACAAGCAACGCCATTTTGTTCGCGTTGTCCGACCGCCTTTCAATGAACTCACATTTATTAAACTAATAATAGATTCTGACATGACTCGCACGACTTGTGCAGTAAACCGCAAACACATTATTTGTAACTTTTCTTTAACAAATAACGCTGACGAAAAGTCAATGCAAACCTATCATTTAGCAGCATTATACGAGTGAAGGCACATGAGCATTCAATGCGACAAACCATGTACAGTGTCGACATCATATTGATTGCAAAGCACACAGCGAAAGTTCATGTGTGTTGGATTGACTGACCAATCGACAATAAAGGGCGAACGACAACAGCAGTGCATGGCACTACAAAAGCAACAACAACAATAGAAAAAAATGTAATTGTAGAAATGTATAGCATACATTGGGGCATGCAACATGGCTAGCCATGACTCGCTCGGTCGTAACAAGCGCTTGCCGGCAATTACCTGCATGCGATTCTCATGTGAAAATTCGCAACACACTCCATTATTTATTTTCGCCGAAGTTGCGTATTTCTATACACGACCGAACATAAAACGGTTTCAAGCAAAGTGTACCACACAACTTATTCGAATACTGTGTGAAGGCACAAATAATATGTGCGAACGATGCAATTGTACTATTGTATAAATGATTGTATGCTTTATGGTCATAACTATACTAAACAACAACAATAAAACAACTCTGCATGCATTTAATTGTGTGCGTGCGCGTGCGGGATTTCTGCTATTGACAGGTGAACGTCGACGCTCTTGTGCTTTTCTGAAGTTCCGCTCTTGCACAATGTTTGCTCTATGCTTCATTAGACGGCTCATTGATAAATGTAACAAGTTTTGCTTAATGCATTAAAAAAGCATGCTAAATTAATTAATTAGTTGGCATTTTGTATTGTAAAAGTCATTTAAATACACGAATGTTGTGTCGTTGACATGTGCAGTTGTATTTGAAACTCAAAACAAAATTCATTAGTTCTGAATTTTGTGTTTTCGCACAATGATTGGTGGCACATCATGTTTATCAAGCACTAAAATGATTTTCAAGCGGCTTCATTTAATTAGATATCAATTTTCAAATATTCGAAATCAAATTTTTCAAAAAAATCTAAAATAAAATATCTTTGTTAATCTGCTATTGGCTTTGTATGTTAAAATTTGATTAGAAAAGTTTACATATCTTATTCGTCAGGAACTTAGCATTGGGCAATTGTTATTGGATTTGACTGTAAACTCAATTATATAAGAGATCTGCATGCATACATCAGTTATTTCAAACTCCACAGTACTGTATAGTACTATGTAGTACTCAAATTTAGTGTACTCTTCTATGTTATGAGTGCAGTGAAAATGAAATGAGTAAGTGAGTAGAATAGTGTGCAAAACGTAGAGAAAGCTCGTAACATTATGATGTGACAGTGATTGTGCTATCAGGCTCTTATTTACGACATTTTTTGAATCGTTATCATTCACTGTATAGTGACTAAGCCGTATAACAAAACTTTGTACTCGAAATTTACTTTACAGCATATGTGAGTATAGTGTACACTACTTTCGATTGCATTTATGCACACCTCTAATTCATACCCACTTAATCGACATTAGTCCAGATAGGTTAAGAAAGTTTAAACCTAACGATCTATCTTTTCAATAACAACGTGTTCTCTTTTTTTTTTTAAATTATAACCTACAAAGGACGGCTTACATATCCTGTCAGATTTGGTCGACAAAAATTTGTAATAATATCGTTTTAAGTTTCCCATAGAGGAAAATCGGCCATACTCAGATCGAATACCGTCACAGACAGTGTTTGACTACGAGAGATCATCATATAACGATCATTAATTTACTTTTTTATTAGTTTGGATAAAAATGATGGTGCATGTAGAGCATTAAACTGACTTTGAAGCCAAGTTGTTTCATACCTTCGTTCGGTGCAATTTATTTTCTACTATTCACAGTCGCAGCTGATGATTTACACACTTTTCGCAACGATGTAATTAAACTGCAACGTCATTTAAACTTTAATTAATGCCTTGACATTTCGATTTCACCTTATTTCCTTCATTTCGTTTGTGTGTACTTACTGTTTTTTTTTTTTAATTGCTTCCTCATTTACCGTAATTTGTGGCAATTAATGCGATTTCATTTATTAACACATGTAAACATGTGCAAAGATTCGCAGGTTCATTTGAAAGAAACTTGACTCAATTCACAAAGAAATTTGAGTCTTTTGAAGAGAATAGGGGCATGTATTAGTTATACTTGAAACAAACGTTTAAACAACACAAACAAAAAGTTAGTTAAGTAAATAATTCGCAGACAGCGCTGCACAAATTCGTTTAACTTAATTATTTTGAAAAACACCTAAGTAAGTGCATAATGAGAAGCTCAGCTTACGAAAAATATGAAAGACAAGAAGTTAATAAAAAAAAATATCAATGTACTTTAAGTAGTCTTAAGCTTTATGTCTGCAAAGTTTTAAACAATGTTAAAAAAATTATAATAAAACAAAAAAAGTGCAAACAAATATCATAGGATAAAGACTATGAGAATGAGCCATGGAAATAATAAACTCAAGCGTTTAACAACACTTTGCCAACTTTAGTGCTTGGCCGGCAGCACGGCTCAAACTGACTGCCTACTTATGTGTTTATATTGTTTTCATTTTCTAAGCAGCGCAGAAATAAACGAGTAAACAAATAAACGTGCACACAACAAAAAGTCGAAGACCAACTGCAGATATAAATATACATTCAAATTTAGAAAGGGCGACCAACAACAGAGCACAGCACTGAACAGGCGATAAGGTAACTCGCCGGCCAGCTTAAAGGAGCGTACACGGAGCGTTCGTAATAAAGTGTGCTTAAAGTGTTGAGCGACCACGGCGACAAGACAAAAGTCTTAGGTGAGAAGTGGAGATCAAGCGAACCGAACCAGCACACAGGCAAGTATTTGAAGGCGGCGAAGTCTTAGCTTATGCATGGCCGCCATCAGGTGGATGCGGTGAATATTTCTTACATTTAAGCCGGAAAAACAATTTACAACTGATGCTGTGCGTGCGATAGACCGAAGGCAGCACAGCCTAGGCGTACGCTTGGTGGGCGTCGGGCGACGGGTGTCGGCTGACGGTGTGTTCTAAGACGAACCCACATAAATAACGCTAGTTAGGCTAATGTGGCTCGTAAAGCACTTTAACGTTAGACATCAAGCGATGTATGCATTACGTAATACATTTACGTTAGTCAACTACGTCAAGTGAATTATTGACGAAAAGTTGCGTTGTTAGTTGTTGGTTGCTGGTTTGATACAGGCGCACAAAATCGATTAAACTAAAGTCCAAGTTTTATAGGAGAATAAATGCAAGTACAACTTTATTGTGAAGAACACACGAATTTAAGTTGTAGATCAAAGTCTTTTACTCCACGTTGGCGTCGGTTGTGGCGGTGGCGACACTGACAGCGGCAGGTGTCGGTCCCCATGAAATCACTTCGAATGCTATTGGCACAAGGCCATTGGCATCGACATCATTGCTGCTCAACGTGCGTATAATAGTCGACAAGTTGGCTGATTTCTGTAGTTGAATTTCAAAAAAAAAAAAGAGAAAACATGAACACTTAATTACGTTTTCAGGTATTATGCGCTTACCAGGGTTGCCACGACCAATGGTCGCTGCGCAGGGCAACATAAAATTGCGCGAATGCAGTGCTACGCTGGCATTTTTCATTTATCATTTGCGTGTAGGCGGCACGTGGTAAATGCCCCAACAGTTCTTCCACAAAGGTGCTGAATGTGCGTAAATTTCGTTGGAATATCTTGCGGCGACGCGGTTGATGTTGTTTAACAATGCCAACGTCGTTGCCACCAACGCCATGGCGTACATCCTGGCCATACTCGAGCAGAACGAATTCGGTTTGTATGGCATTTGTTGGCGTTTGCCTGACGTTGTCAACCGTTGGCCGCCATATCGCATAGCCGGCCCACGTTGGTGCAACAGCCGGTGGCGTTGCATTGGCAACAACATTCAGATGCAGAAAATTGAGTATTTCAATAACTTCGGGTATTTGCTCGGCATACAGCAATAATTGCTTAAATTGCGCGCTGCGTAAAAATGTAATTGCTCTGCGAAATTCGCCGTCGATGATGTAGTGCTTGGCCACGATAGCGTCGACTGTTGCCTCTGGTATCAGACCGAGAAAATCGCGTAGTTCATTAACAATTTCTGGTGAAATTTCATTAATTTGTGTGCTCGCCAAATTCGTTGATGTCTCGTAATGTGCTCGAACAGCATACAAAAGATTTATTATTGCGCCGGCACACAAAAGTAATTTAATCAATTTTTCCATTGCGTTCTTTAATGAAATTTTATATTTTTGTTATTTTTGTATTCTCGTTTTGTTTTATTTTATTTTTTTTTTTGTTTAATACGACACACAAACAGAAACACAGAGAGAAACACACAATGCAAAAACTCTGAACTCAAACACAGTACATCCAGTACTGAAGTCGAGCACATGTCTGCTCTGCTGAGCTCTGCTGAGAGGTCTGCTTATCGCAAGCATCTCATCGCGCTTTGCATTTCTACGTGCTTATGTACATATGTACATACTTAATATATATTAAGTATGACTCGTATTTTGTATTGACATCGTCACATTTCTTTAAGCAGAGATTTTTTTTTTAACATTTTGCTATTGATAAGCATCGCTTGACCGTTGCTCTAAACAAACAAAGTACGATATGAAAATATTATGAATATTTTTTGTTTACTGTGCATGTGCATGATAAGACTCATGTTAGTCTTATTTGAATGAATGCCTTGTTTTGTAGCCCAGTGTGGTAGGAGTGCTATGTTTGTTACTGTTTTACTATGACATACAATTTTAAATACATTTTTGATGAATAACAGTGTTGGCTGAAACAGAAGAGAACTTAATAAATATAATTTAGTTAAAATAAAAATAAAAAAATTAAAATAATACACAAAAAAAAAAAAAACAAAATAATGGCTTTGGCCAGCAAGAATATCTAAATTTGGAAAAAAAAAAAAAAATTGTTTTTATTCGCAAATAGTAACACACATAAAAAAATCTATAGATGCATTTGATTATTGAAGCTGAAATAAATTCAAATGAATTCCATGCAAATAATGCTCATATTTCCTATCAATTGTGGTTAAGTCAATGTAATTTTTTTCCACTGTTGGCTACACTAATTTGTTGCCAAACCGATTCTGTCATTTTTCAGAATAATTATACAACATAACATAAATATGCTTTTAAACTGTCGGTGGGCCGTGCTTTTGTCAGGCTGTTGAGAGCAGTGAACATTGTAAGTACAGATATTTCAAAACACCTTTAGGCCAATTGAATTTACTCAAACATTCTCAGCTTACACTGACATTTACACATATACAAACGCACACACACTAAAACGCACACGCACAGTTGTAAGCGGCAACAATAAATGAACATTGCCAACACATAATCAACAGAGCGGCGTCGGAGCGGCAACTTGAGCAAATTATTAAACAATGTTACGAATACTTTTGTGAATTTTGAGCATTTAATTAGAAGGAATAATGTTGCTAATTGCGCTTCACTTCAAATCGACACAATTCAAAACACTACAACAACACCAGCAACAACAACTGCGTTGTAATGTTCAACTGCAAACCTTGATGTTGTTGGCTCTTGTGTTGAAAACAAGCTGAATCTGAGTTTAATTACAACAAAAAGCGCTCGAAGCAATTTTGGCTTGTTTCTCGTCTACCATTTTACCTCACCGCCTCAGCAATGTTTCAACTTCAGTGCGTGTAAATTACATGAAGTAATTTACACGATATTTCAAGCTGAAGAAATAATGAAACTCAAAGCTTTTCCCTCTGAATGATGTTGATGTGTATTTTCTACAGAAATTCTCATTGGATTCTCTTATTTAATCCAAAGAAAGCATGTTCATTTCCTTCGTTTACGGAATAAGTTTAAATAAAAAGATTTTTGGATTTTGTTTGGTTTTAAGAATCTTATCACATTTATTTACTTTATTTTGCGTTTCTTTCATTTTATTTTTAAACTATAAACTTTTTGAGATTTATTACATTCATTAATACAAATACTTTAATTATTCATTTTTTTTCATTATTTATCAGCACATTTAAATATTGATGATGTTCTACTTATGATTTGCTTTAAACATTTATGATTTAACTGTTTTGGGATTTCTAATTTCAAAAATGTTTTTTTTTTTTTTACTGTTTATTAATCTTTCGACTTTGATAAAATTCATAGTAAAAGTTCAATTTATTTTGTTGTCTTATTTTGGTTTTTTTTTTTTTTTTTAGCATTGAATTTATGAATTCATGCGTAATTAGTTTAAGTTATTTAAAGTTAAGTTAATTAATAACCTCGAACGTTTTTCGTAGGTTTGCCTGTGTCAGTTTGCCATTAATTATTTTTATTTTCATCTAAGTTGTCTCTTTGTTTAGTTATTGATTAATGTTTCTTTATTTTTATTTACTTCATAGAATAGAGTATCTTCAACATCATGTGATTGTCATACAAAACATTTCACATAATTTTAATTATGTACAATTAAACGTGTGAATTGAAAAATAAAAATAAATTGAAATTCTTTCAAAAAATAGAAAGTTTTAGAGCTTCAACAAGTGTGCATTAGCGTGGAAACCAGATATGCCTTTCAGCAAATCTTCAAAATGTTTAAAGGAGAATAAAAAATAAAAATAATAAAAAAAAACTTAAATAAAAACACAACATAAAAATAGGTTCAATACTGTGGTAGCTTGTGAAGGTCTGTAAAGGAATTTTACAGATCTTAGTATATTTTTCTGAGAAGCGTTTAATTTTCCTTGCTAATATTTCAATATTTATATTTGTTTTTGTAATTAAGCTAACTTTATAATACTCAATGCATACTTTTTTTCTGTTTACTTGTTGTAATTACTTTTAATATTATTTTTACTGTTTTTACTTTTTTGTAATATTTTACTTTCAATTATGTAATTAAGAACTGTTGTGCCTCATGACAAACAAATTGAGCAACAATTTAATTGCTCTCAATCATTTTGATTACTCGACTTTATAAGTGTCGTACTATGTCAGCATTATGCCGGTTTTTGGAGCAGTCACGCTCACATATTGCTTATCATAAACGTCAAAAAACAACGCTGCTGCCTTTTTGTACAATATACGCGAAACTTCTGCCGAAAATCCCTGTGAGCGTCAAATGTTGAAGCCAATGCTTTGACAATGAGGCAATTCTGATAAACGAATTGTCTCGTGCCATTTTATCTTCGATATCGAAGTTCTCTTGTTGAATAATAATTATAATAATTATTTCTTTTCGCTTTCCTTAATTTTGTTGTTCAATTTGTATTCCTTT
This sequence comes from Phortica okadai, assembly GCA_034638295.1. NCBI lineage: Eukaryota > Metazoa > Arthropoda > Insecta > Diptera > Drosophilidae > Phortica > Phortica okadai. Next base: position 14,062,597 of record CM067851.1, on the reverse strand, counting down.
ATTTTTAAACTCACCTGATTTTCGTCAAATAGTTTCGCTTTTCTTTGGCGTGTTTGTTTTGCAAAAATTTTATCAAATAAATCATTGAAAAATGCAAAAGAAAAACACATTTGAATATCTTTTTTGTTTCATTATATATAGTTTTTTTTTTATTATTTTACACATATATTTACAGATTTTTAGTTTATCGCTTAAACTTGCAGCTACGAGCATGTTACGTCATGCCTATTGGAGAGAAGAAACTGCACAAATCTTGTACAACATTGAAAAAAAACGACCTTAGTTAGTTAGTTTTTTATAAATATTAGAACGCATTAGACTTAAGTTATCCTCTATGGTATTGTTCGAAACTAAGCAAGTTATTTACATTTGCCACTTGCGATTTCAAATTATAAAAAATATCATACTTTAAATGCTAGCAAGGTTGACAGCTCATGGGTTTCCATTTCAATAGGTAGAACTATTTATCGTTTTAATTTTAAGTTGTATTCTCTTTTGTTTTTAGGGTCCATATTTTATGCTTAATGTAATAAGTTCAAATATTTTTACTTGTTTGCTTTTTTCAGCGCTGTTAATAATATCTTTATTTTTTTTAATTTATTTTTTTTTGTTTTCATTATGTTTTGCTTAGTGCTTATTTATTTAATAAACAATATTGCTAAAAATTTACAAATTCGTTTAAGACTTTAACTGCTTAATGACAGCAATGGCTCATGCATTGCCATCCTTATTCTCACCTTCCACCCCTCCTTTGATTGAAATCATCATACTTCTCGTCGCACTTGCGACTTCGAGGAGATGCTTAGCGTATGCGAAATATTTTTAAACCCTACAATCCAAATAAAACGTGTACAAATCTAAAGTATACAAAAACGATTATTTTGAAGTTTGAAGAAAGTTTCTTTCGTTTTGTTTTAATGAATTTTTGTTTTTGTTTTATGTCTTATTTTTTTTGTTTTTGTTTTGTTTTGCTTTATAGATTTGCTTCGCCTCGTCAGCGATTTAGGTGGTTCTGCAGTTTTCTTTAAAATGCCTTTTCATACTTCTAGGCAGATGATTTTATTTCTATCTCTGCCTGCTTATCAAACAGATATGCTACTATTTCATAAAGATTCTTCTCTGTTAAAACCGTAATTTGCTCACACAATGGCAGGATCCTTTCTCTAGTAACTTTAATCGTTTTTACTTTTTCACTTTATAGTTTTGCTTGTTGAAAAATAGTTTTGATATAATATTTCATTGCTTTGCTTTGCTTTGCTATGCCTTGCTTCTTGAAACACGACTGTACTTCTTGTCTTTGTGCTGAATTTACAAACAAACAAATAAAAAACAAAATACATGATTTAAAAGTGAAGAGAAATTAGAACATTAAAAAGTTTACTGTAAAATGTAACAAAAGAAATCGTTTAATAGTTTTAAACTTCTTTGTTTTTGTTTTGTTTGTTTAAATGGTCACAAAAAAAAAAAAAAAAAAATGCAAATCAATCAAGATTGAAAACTATATGGAAATATTGTCTTTCAAAAGCTTAAAAATTTCAGTCTTTAGTAGTGTTTATTCTGTTTCCTCTTCATCTTTTTTGTTGTTATTTATGCTGATGTTGTTGTCTTGCTTTTGGGCCTTCCTGCTTGCGTCTGCAATGAGAATTTGCATAACAATTAAATATATTTATATGTACGAATTATTTATTATTGTTATTTATAGTCTGTCAGTGGGTTGTGTGCGTGTGTTAGTGGAAAAGGTGTGCAGATATACAATACAAATACAAACATTAAATGCTTTGTTGCTCACAATGACACTTACATTTCTCTTTGGGGTATGCATACAATTTTTTGTTAGTTTAGTAGAAAAATGCTGTTCGGCTTAGTTGTACCAACACCAGAAACATGCTTATTTTAAATGCAATACGTGGTCTTGGACTCGACGAAATGAAACGCAAGTTGAAGAAGTGGCCTATGGCAAGCATGGTAAATAAGCGGTACAGGTTTTGGTGGGGTTAGTACAAGTATTATTAAACAGTTGTGGATTTCAGGTCATTTATGCATTCAATTATGGGTTAATAAATGTGTTGAAGACGAACTTACCATTTGGTCAGACGACAGCATCATTGCTGAACACATCATTTATATGCTTAATGCTTGTCTTGTCCTTAACATTGCATTGCTGAAAACAGAACGAACAGAATGTCATGATTGTCAATTAAATATTTAAATTAAAGTGAATTCGCCATGCATAAGCATGAATTTGTAATGTCAGCACTAAGCATAATTATTTAATAAAAGTAAGCCTTAATATCAACTAATTAAATCAAAGCGTAAAATCAAAAATGTAAATGAGCGCAACACCTGCGCACATAAGCACATAAATACACGCACCGACACAGACACACACACAGACGCACAATGTGCGTGCGAGTGAGACGGTAAATGTAATAAGCAAAAACACGAAACGGAAAATTGGGAATTGTTGAAATTAGATGACGTAAAGCGAATTACATGAAAAATTAATTAAAACAATTAACGAGATTTTATTTCGAGGCGTTTTAATCATGAAAATAACAACAACACCAACAGCAACAACAACCTGACAATTTACACAATAAGGCGCCCTTAAATTAAGGGCGTATGTGGGGGTTGCGGGTTGCGGGTTTGTTGGTTGCTTGCTTGCTCGCTTCGTTGCTATCAACTTTTAATAAGAACTCACCTCTTGTCTGGCCTGCCATTGCTTCATTGCCGATTTGTATTTTTCGAACTCATTGCACCAATGCGAATAAATTTTCTGATAGTCGTTCTTCTTCGATGGCGGTGTACATCTGCGAAACCAAAGAATATGAATTATGAGTTTCAAGAGTCAGTTAGGAATTTTATTTTGTATTCTGTTTTTGCCAAATGTCAAAATTGAAACGGAAATTATGACTGAGCTTGTGACTTGTGTTATTAGTATTGAGATGTTATTTATGGATATTTTTTTTTTATTTTCAAATTGAAAATGAATTTTGTGCGCACAGCCAAAAAATAGAACGGACTGAACGAAGGATATTTCATTAAATGAAGTTGTCAACTCACCTGTGCGCATCAACGTTGACGCTATAGCTGCAGAGCAGCGTGCCATCCAAATAGCTGTCATAACGACCGCCGTCGCCCTCGTTAATCGAAATGATGACAAGCCCACCCTCCGATGTCTCAATGTACTTTGAGGGCGTGTAGTATATCTCATAGCTGCAAGTGTGTAAGCAAAAACAAAATTCAACGCTTTATTTTCGCTCGTTTCAATATCAATAATAATTTAAAGCTTCAAAGGTCGTACAATAAAAATCAATACACATTGAAGTGCAGCAAAGTAACTGCCTTGTGATGCCAAGTGTTAGAAAAGCAAAGAAATACGCGAAAAGCAGCTAAAAGTTGGTTAAGTGGCAAGAAAGTTTTTCCATTAAATGAAACCATAACTTTCCATGCTGGGTATGAGGAACGTCAAATAAGCGCGTACGCCAAAAAGCAGACTTCAACATTGCCAAGTGTCAATTTACTGAGCGCACACGCTCTGTCGCTAAGCGGCAACATTCCAAGAGACTCAGTCCTTTTTTTCCCCATTTCATTTAGAACGTTGCCAAAGTAAGACGAAGTGAAGTTTCAGTTACACTTCTGATTTTATTATGTGCCTTCTTCCTGCTTCTTCTTGTTTTGCGTACGCATTTCAATTGAAAAAAGTATCTTAGACATTTGAGTGAACTTTAATACAATTTTTTTTTTTTTTTCATAGAAGCGTTCGCACATTCGTTTCTATGGTTTGATTTTAGCATGTACTTATTTGATGACAGAGTTTCGATTATTTTCTTTTTTCTATTTGAAGCTGTTTACTCCAAGGCGCGTAAACAGGTTTACTTATGCCTTGAATTTACATAACACATTGACGGGGGTTGAAATGAGCGCGACACTTTTGTATTTTTTTTTAATATTTTTTTTTTTCATTTTTCTAACAGTTGTTATTGTTATTAAAAAGTTATCAACGCATAATATTATTTTATTTTTTCTTTGATAAGTTGATTTGAAAATAATTTGCATAAATTCGATGTGAAATTCAACACTTGCGTCAATTATAACACAATCTAGATAAATAACACACTTACCGTCCGCGCTCTGTTGAGTGATGATACCAACGCACCGTCTTCTTGCGCAACACTTCGGGTATTTTGACAAAGCAGGATAAATGCAGAGTTTGGCCATAGGAAGCCGTTACGCGCTTCTTCAGAATGCTCGTGTCGCATATGCCCGAGGTCTCGTTGGCCACGTCTTGCAACAGGCCGAGCTGGTATGGCTTGCAGATGCCGGCCTCCTTGTCCCAGCCACAGTATGGATCGGCGACACAACGGAAGCAGGAATCATAGCGTCTGGCGCACATGGCCAAGTCAATCTGTTTGACATTGTGATCGGTGGCCAGATACAGAGAGCCCGCCTTCGAGCTGAGCGCCATCTCGCGTATGGCTTCGTTGTGTGCAACATCGAAAATATCGAGCAGATTCGAGTGACGTTGTCCATAGCGCAAAAACTGCACTATCTTGTAGATTTGGCCAGTGCTCGTGCCGACGAAATACACGAAATACTCCTGATTCAGTTTGTCAATGCGAATTCTAAATGAAACAAGTATGAACATTTAATAAATCTTCTGCGAAAAATACCTCAAATTTAAGTTTGCATACGTCTATGTTATGTCACAAAGCTCCACAAGTCACATACAGCAGTTAATACAGCAGAAGAATCAAGTTCAGTTACTTTTTGCTGTATGTGACATGTGGCGGTATGTAACATATGTCTATTCATTATTGAACACTACCAATTTAGCCACCTTTTGAAACAGAAACAATACCCGCTTAACATTTGGCACCCCTCCGCTAATACCGGCGCTTAAAAAGTGGTGTGGCGGGTGGTTTACCAGCATGAAATATTATTGAGTATAAGCGTCAAGCCGCAATGCTCACGCTTAGTTGGCAGCTTGCACTTGCAACATGCTTGAAGCGGTTTTATGTTTGTTGCAGACTTGTTTGTGTTTTTTTTTTTCATGCTTAGCAAAACGTTTAACTAAATGCATATCCTGCGGCGTATTTCTCATAACTTCCGGCCAACTTATTTTACAAGTCGTTACTTTACACTGGAACAGCGCAAAAGTTGAAAAAATGCGCGCTATGAAAACAATGTAAAACAATGTAACAAAAAAAAAATCAACAAAATGGCTAACAAAAGTCAAGAACAACATTTTTGCCGCTGGAATCTCATGTTGCTGCAAAAAACGGCAGTCATCGTTGACTTATGCATGGCCAGCAGCGAGCGTGGCAGCGTGAAAAATAAAAAAAAAAAACAAAAAACAAAGAAGAAAAAAATATGAAATGAAAAAGCGCTAAATAATGCGCTGAGACCGCAGAGGCATAAAAAAAGTAGTGAAAAAATAATGACACAAGTGTAAAGGAAACTTTACTATTGTCAACAAGAAAAACCGCTTAAGTGCACACATTTTGGCAAATGCTCAAATGCAGTCAACAAACAGTTGTCGGCAAAAAAAAAACTCACACCGAAAAAGACAAAAAAAATAGAGATGCACTCAAGCAATGAACTTCGCAACGCCCCAAAAACACATGCGCACACTAATGAATACAAGCGAGTGCATGATGGCTACTAAAGCCGTTACTCAACACAACACAACTCAACTCGACTCTACTCGACTCTGCTCAACTTTACTCAACTCTATTCTGCTCTACGCTACTCGACTTAACACTGCTTATAATGTCGACAGCGACAACGACAACAACAACAGCGATGAGGATGAGGATGACGATGACTCTGGCGTCTACTTACTTGTCCACAACGAGCTTGGTGAGCACAACATCACGTTTGTAAAAGACGGGATTGCCAAATTCATGATCAACCGCCTTGTCCATTAGCGGATGTTTGCGTATGAAATTTAACACCGAGTCCGGCAGAGTTGCGGTGTCGTTGTTGCAAGTGCCCGGACGTGGCTCTGGCACTTTTGAATTCAGCACTGGCAGCCAGGCGCTGTTCGAGGTGGCTTGCTCCTTGAACTTGCCTGCAAAATGAGTAGAAAAGAATTTTTGTTAAAAATCAAATCAAATGAAATGAGTATGGATAAGCAACGCACAAAAGTATGCAGCGAGAAAATGTATATGTGACAACGCCATTTTCTGCTACACTCCTTGCTGCTGTGTGTGTGTGTGTTTGTTTGTTTGTTTCTAAGAAGATAAATTACAACGCGTTGATTTGCAGCTTTTTGTTTTGCTTACTGTGGTCTGATTTTTTTGTTTGTTTTTTTTTTCTCTGCTTTTTGTTTTTGAAAATATTTCAAACAAAGATATAAAAGAGCTTGTTCGATTTTTCAGCCACTAATTACTCAGAGCATTTGTTTTGTTCATATTTGCGAAATCTCCTTTGCTTTTTTGTCTTCCTTTTTACATTTTTGGTTTATTATTATTGTTTTTTTCTTTTCTTTTTGCTTTTAGTAATTTGTTTCTGACGTTGCTGCATAATCATTTGTTTTTATAATTAATTGCCGTGGTTTACAAACTTTTTTTCTTTAGCTCAGCACAACACACACACACACACACATGCTTGTACAGCGTCTCCATTCTTTTGGCAGCATTGCTAACGGGCGTTTAAAAAAAAAAATAAAAAAAAAATACGAAGAAAAATTATGTGCAAAATATGTATGTTGTATACATATTCATGCCCGCAAACTTTTCATAATGAATTTTAAGTGTTTTGAAGCTTTACATATTCTCTGCTTCTTGTTTTATTTTTCGGTTTGATTTCTCGAGCTTTGCGGACAGTCAAGTTGTCGCTATGAGTTCGCCACCGTCTCTCTCACTCAGTCAGTTGGTTCGTCAACTTGTCTCTCTGACCGTCTCTCTGTCTGTCTGTCTGCCTGTCTGTGTCTCGTAGCAGTGCTGCTTGCCAGTCAGCAGGCCTGGCACTGATCCATATAATTTTATGGTGTTAATGAACTTTTCAGCACGAGCGCTTGCAGCAATCTGTATATGAGCCGTGGAAGACACATTGGAAAAGGCCCGTAGGCGTGTTGGCGTCGTTTTAGTGCATTTACAGCAAGTGTCAAACTGTGCTGCTGATTTGTACATAAGTTCTGAAACTTTAAGCAGATTTAAAGCATGTTTTAAATATGTTAAACAACATGCGAATTTTAGACAAAATTAAGTTTGCACTTTCTTAAATTTGGCATGTATTAAAACACAATAAAGTTCCATTTAACTATTGTCGTCTTATTGACAATATCGATTATACAATGTATCGTCATTGCTTACAGTTGATTTAAGTTATAATTAAAAGGAAAACTGGAAAGCAAAATCAACAACAAGTAAATTTCATTATTCATTTCTTAACTGCAAAGTTGCCCTTGAGTATAATCAAAAAAATTCGGTTTACGTTTAAATAAAAGCAAACAGTTGGAATTGTGTTGACAATTGGAAGGAAAAAAGAAATGAACTTACGAGGGCAGATTGATAAGTTCGGTGAAAATAAACGAAGCAGTGATAGTAATATACAATTTATAACATGTTTGGACAGGTCGTTGTTGCTTTGTCAGTCGTTTAGACCGATTTGAAGGTTATCTCATGGAAAAGATTACTACAGAAGAGAGGATCAAAAAACTCCAGCTTTGTCTAAAAGGAGTAACTCTTTTTTCCATTTTTGCTGGACTTATCAATCCGCCCTCGTATACTCGCACAATGTTTCATGCTTTTTGCACACTTTGCAACCTTAATGCAACAAACTTCGTTGCACACACGCTCGCACATGTCAGTTGAAAGCCCGGTGAATTTACTATATTTTTGCATTTTTTTTAATAAATACATTTTGCTTTTCAGCATGACACACATTCATATTTCCATTTACATTTATTTCAACATTTGCATGCGCGTCGCATTTGCGAGATTAGAAATGTCGTGTTGGCAGCCAACGTGCAAATGCACGCGCTTGATTTTTATGCACTGAATGCGCTTTTTCGCGTCTTCTGGGAGCATGTTCAAATACACATTTATACACATATAGCTTTCGCGCTTTTTTATTATATTTGCTGGCATTGCCAACAACATAGTTTGGTTTACCCGACTCGTTACAAATTGTTAGCGCATTCGGCGTGTTTATTTTGTTTTGCCATGATAGAGCATGTTTTATTCGCAGGCTTAGCTTACGCGTTCTTAGCACCTGTCATGTGCATGTCACCGTCACGTGTGCCAAGAACAAAATGCGCACAGATTTCGGTGTTGTAACACGCAATTTTATGCAGCAAAACATCAAGTATACTAAACAGCACAACAAACTTGCACGCTGACAATGTCAACGATTTTGAGCTTGACAAGTTGTGTGCTGCACAACATTTTCCGCTGATGATGAAGTCGCATTAAGCGAAAATCTTTCGAGCTGCGTTTATTTAAGTTACTTTATAGTTTAAAAATGGAAAAATTGGATTCAACTTTAAAGTATTTTTCGTACTTTTTCATGCAGAAACCAATAAGAAGTTTAATTTGAAGATGAAACAAAAAAATGTAAGTCACATCAATTTCCTGTGCGCCATTTAACACTAAACTGTCAAACGCGCCAACCCACAATTACACTCCCCCACACACAGGCACGCTTACGTACCTGTACGTGCAGTAGAACCGCTTTACAAAAATGTATTCGCATCCTTGTACGTAATTTCTTCCGGCACAGCACTGCCACAAGCTTGCAGCGGTGCCGTGTTAGGCAGGTGGCAGGTGGCAAGTGGCAAGCGGCAGGCCAAGCTTGCTACCAAAATGCCATGGCACGCAAAAGAATTATTGCAAATGCTATAAATCTTTACCGCCGCCGCCCTCAGTTTGGTGCTAAGCGTTATTGCTGTTAGGCGGACACCTTCACCGCACACACAGTCACACTCCTACAGCTACGGTCACAGAAATAGCACACTTCTATTTTGAATGTCAACTAAGACAGTTAATGCTTTTTTTTTTTTGGTTTTTGCTAAATTCTTGTCTATAAAGTTTGTTATTTTTTTTCATTTCAATCGAAATTAAGAATATAAATAGGCAGAAAATCGACATCCTTACTTTAAAAAAGGACTCTTTTACTAAAAAGGTGGAAAACTGTCGGAAAATTAAAAAATAATACTTTTTTATTAGAGGATATCATCCAAAATACATATAAATAACTTAAGAGCAAGAAAGCTCACTCCTCGCCCACTCAAAGTAAATAATCTACGTACGAAAATGCTGTGATCTGAGAGAATATGTTTGACGCTCGAAGTCCTATCGACCAATAAAATGGAGACAATTATGAGAATGAATCAAGTTATAGTGTAGGAAGATGCTAAGTGAAAATTATTAGTCTAGGTAGGCTATAGAAAATTCGAGCCAATATTACAAAATAATCTCAAAGTGTTAGAACTATGAAATTAGAATATGCATTTAGCATTTTTTTGTCATTTTATGGAAAGTGTGCTATTTGTTTGACCACAGCTGTGTAGACATACGCAAAGACATCGTAATATAACACTCACCTTCAAATGCTGCATTGATGTCGCGTATATCGTAACTGCACACGGCCGAGCCAATAATGCCATTTGTGTTTGTCGTAAATGTTGCATAGAATTTTGTATCCTCGTGCGGCATTTTGTAAACAGCTTGTATTTCATTAAAGTAGAACGGAAATTCACTTGAGATGCTGCAATTGATGCGCGCCTTTAGGTACGTGGCCCAATTCTGGCTGATCATGTACTTGCCGCCGCGATCGTTCTTGCAGACACGTGCGACGCGCGAGTAAATCGCTTTGCCACAGTTGATGTATTCGACGGCATGCTCACGGAAAAAGAAGTACACATAATCGCCAATATCGAAAGAGCCAACAAAGTTCGGTTCTGTGAATAAGTAATTGGTTTTGTTGTTGTTTTTGTTATTGTTGTTTAAATAAAAGCGCAAGGAATACTCACTGTCAAGCCATTTGGAATCGTATTTTACGGTACGCTTGAAGTTATGCTCCTTCCGGCCGGAAGTTAAATTATACAAATCCGACCGAAATATAACCGAATCGGCTTTGGTGAACTCAGCATTTGTGCCCGAGTACTGTAGAGTAAAAATAACATAAAGTAAAAGAAGAGAAGATAACATAGAAAAAGTGCAAACAATGTTGAAATTTAAATTGAAAATTAGCGTACAATTTTTATGTTGAAATTTAATTTGCACAAGAAAAGTCTCATTTAATTTGGCCAACACACTAACTCTCACACACAGAGGCAGCCAACGTGGGTGTGCATGTGCACGTGGCTGCTGTGTGTGCGTGTGTGTTTAATTTTATTCGTATTTCTTCAGTTCTCTTAAAAAAATGTCAGCTAAAGTTGCTAGTAAAGCATTGCGAACAAAATTTCGATGCTTATTTTTTTCTAGAACTTTTTTTTTTTATTTTATATGTTTGTGTGTGTGACTTCTTCTTTTCTTTTGCAATTTTATTACAATTGACATTTTTTTATTCTTTCTTTCTTTGAACCGTTTGTCGTTCGTAGTTTTGCGTTGCCTACTTACCAGCGCCGGCAAACCAAAGGGATTTCCCTTCTCCACATAGACGGCGGTTGAGTTGTCAGCCGGGTCGTAGGGACACTTGCCAATGCCTAAGCCGATGCCGGGCACGTACTCGGATCTGGGTAAATGTGTTAAATTCGTCTGTAGGTATGCCAAGGCGTCAGAGCAGCATGTCATTTGTGTTGTGGGCGTCACATGGCATGAAAGGAACGACAAAAATTTCGTGTTATTGAAGCATTTTTGAGTTGCGTCAACCGAAGTTTATTTGAAAAAGCAACAAGAAGTTCTTGATGAACATCATTTTAAAGTAACTTAAGTCCTGATGCTCTCACGACTTTGCCAACTGCTTTAATAAGTGTTTAATTTTTTTTTTTTTTTTGGCATTGCTCGCATTAAAGGTTAAACATTTGTCGCAGTTTCAGGCACAGGCGAGTCAAATGCTTAAGCCGAATTTATGCGAATTTCCTTTTTTGCTATCTGAAATGTGTTTTTGTACGTTTATACTTACATTTATCACATAGTCCTTGGGATTGTGTGCATTGGTGCCGCACACATACAAACGATGTCCGGTTTCCATCGGCTGAATTACGCGAATGTGATTCCGGCACTCCACCTTCTTTGTAATACGCCGTTTCCAAGCAAGCAGCATATGTGTGTTTGTAGGTGTGTGTGTGTGTGTGAAAAAGATTGTGTAAAAACGAAATTGTCAAACGAGATAAAAGAAAAAGAGGGGGCGAGAGAAAAAGAGAGGACGACAAAAACAAAATGGGTGCAGAGAGGCAATGCATAAGTAATCGATTCGAATTGTTGAGGCCAAAAAACTTGTTAAGTTACTTAAATTTTGTAAGTTTTGTTTTGATTTTTTTTTTTTTGGGTATTTTATAGGATGTTTCTTTAATGGTTAAAAGGTTTACTGTGTTTCTACGCACCTCTCGTTTGCCCTTTGAGACACAACTGAGTATATCCGAGCCAGAAGGTTCCAAGATGAGCACATCGCGCTGCAAATAGAGCAATATTATATTATTACAAAATGACTAAATTCATTAATATTATGTAAAGAGATAAATAAGTTTAAAAGTCAACTTTAAATTAGCTTTGTGTTGGTATTTCTTCATTGTTTTTGTTTTTTTTTCATAATATTTTATTTGTCACGACGACACGCTTAACAAATATTTTCAAAGTTTATTGAAAGCGTGATAAAATTTCATGCTTATCAGAGAAAACGACAGCAAAAAGGAAAGAACCTAACAAAAAACAGAGCAACAATTGAAAAGTTTTATATAAACGTTTTATAAAAAATTGTCAGGCACATACAAAACGCACACACACACACTCACACGCGTACACACGCATACACAGGGCAAAAAGTGGCGGAACCACAAAGCGAATTTGTATGGCAAAGCAGAAAGTTGGTTTTTTTTTTGTTCGTTGATATTTTGCTCACGTTGCGCATTTGTTTATTTAATTCGATTTTCTGTACTTGAATTTTGAATGGAATGGCAAAGCCAACGAATGATTTTGTGACAGTGCGCTGGCAATGAGGAGAGCGCGGGGAAAGCGACATAGGGCAGGAAATATAAGCGCATGTTAGGCGCCATTTTTCTTTGGAGGAAAAAGTTATTTTAGTTTGTTTTTGTCTTTTTTTATTTTAAAGAAAAAATTGTTACACGTTTTACTTGAAAAAGAAATTGAGCGTTTTTTTTTTTTTTTTGCTTTTTGCGCATTCGTTCTTTCACTTATTCGTTTAGTTTTTCTATTGAAAATTGTTAATTTGAGACAATTTAAACGAAAATGAAATTTTAAACAGTTTGATGGAAAATGAAATTAAATTTTTTAGAAGTTTATTTAATTTTTCTTTATTTTTTTTTCGTCAAAAAGAAGAGAAAAAGTTTTTAATCTACTCAGAAATCATTCAAGTGGCACAATTTGATGTCGGCCACGTCAGAGTGTTGACCACAGCACTCACACAGTTGCCTTTAAGACACACACACACACACATACATACATATAGAAGAATTTTACAATTTCCTGCGCTTTTAAGTACGCATGAGCACTTGGCCTAAGTGCTTGAAGTTAGAGCAATACGAACGCAATTTGTTGGCAAGACATGCAGTTCGTTCAAAATGGGCGGCAACATGACCGGGTGCGAGGAAAGTAGAAAGCAGATAACGACCAAGAAAATAGTTAAAAGCTTTTTGTAGAAGGCCACAAATATGATAGCCAAATACATGTGTATGTATGTTTGTAGTTGTGAATGGTTGAAAAAATACGAATGAACTTGAACCGGAAACGGATATTGATTGTTGAAGACGATGTCATTAATGCGTCATTGGGTATTTGTGTGTGTGTGTGTGTGTGAGAGTAAATGCTGTGTAGTCACTGTAAACCCATCAACTTTGAGTTCTCCTTGCTAACTTCACTTACTGATTTATTCATTCATTCATGCAACAGAAATATTCTTTAAGCTCAAAATAGTATTTTCATCGTTTCTATTGCAGTAGAAGCCATCCCAACTGCAATTGCAAACAAAAAAGGGTAAAGAGGGCAAAGGACATTTCAGCTTCCATTACAAGAATCCAGAAGAAACAAAATATATTTTTGTAAATAGATTCATTCATAAACATACGTATGCCTTCATAATTCAAATGAAATGTCGAGTAATTTAAATCATGTAAACAAGCCTTGTAACATAAGAAATCAAGATTTACATATTCATATTATTTATATATGATGCAATTTGTTATTAAGTGTAATCAAATAAATAAAGAATAAAGCAATATGAAAAAGTTTTTATTTCTTGTACTAAAAAAAAAAAAAAAAAAAACAGAGAAAAAAAGAAATAATGATAAAGAAATCAGAAGTAAGTAAAACACATGTCAACAACGACATGTGCCAAGTTGAATCTCAGTCAACGTTTGAGTGCTTCTTGCTTGCTGTGTGTTGATTCAATCTCTGCATGCCAATGTCGCACTTACTTACTCACCCACACACACACACAATCATCCACTCAGATGCTAGAAAGTCAACTTTATAAATTTATTTAGTTAGAATTGCATAGCACTGTGGGAAATTTTCAAAGTATAAGAGACTTTATTAGGTTTCGGATTTTGTAGCAGATTCCGGTGTGTTTTCCAAATAATAATAGTATTTCCATATTTTAATAATTCAGAAGTAACAAAACCGCTTTATATAAATCAAATTTTGAAAATTTATTTAGTTTTTGACAGAAATACAAGAAAATATCCCATAGTGCACAGTTGAGTGTTACATTTTGTGCTTGAAGATGGTCTACACTTAAAAACATAATATGTATGTTCCAACTATCTATATTAGCAGCATATGTTCACACACACACACACACGCACACACATACATAAAGAGTGACATAGTAATGTTGTTCCTGGCTGCAATAATAATTTAACTAACTGAAAGTGAAGCACTTCTTGTATGTGTTTGTGTACTCGAGCATCGCTTTCTCTGACTTCTGCTGTCACTGTATCAACATGTTGTGTTGTGTTTTATAATAAATTCCTGTTCTAGGATGTCCGCACTTGTATGTAAACCAACATACACACACGCCCACACACACATGACACAAAGAGAATATCTTCGGGGCTTGTGTGATTGAGTGGGTCTGCTTTATTGTTTACTTATTCAAACCATTAGTTTTTGACACATTGCAAGTCACATGACTCATGCACATATGTAAATTTAAGCCAAACTTATAATTACGTAATTTATTATGCCTTTATTTATATGGCAACATACGTTTAAAGACATATTTCTTTTATTTCTTTGTTTTAAGCAACTTACCTCACAAATCGATTGACTAATATTGCGCAGGTTCAAGCGAAAAATGCGATCCCTGGAAAGGAGTCAGAACAAAAGCAAAAAGTTAAGAAATAGAAAGTATATATGTATGTATATGTATGTAGTAAATAGATTTAAATGTCGTCTCAAGTTGCTGTGTTATCTGAAACATCATTCAAATCGCGCACTGACACTCAAGCTAATCCCGAAATCGTGCCGTGACACACGATAAGTTAATGCCGTGCCAAACCCAATCACCAACGCGTGACATTATGCTGTCACTCACAAAGACACTCAACACACACAAATACATACATATATCCATTTGTATATATGTACTTTCATACATGTGCAGACTGTCTGAATGAGTCAAAGCTTTATGCCGAAACAATCGCCCACAAATTTCCGTTTTGTGACAAACAAATGAGAAAAAAAAGCGAATTTCAATGACAAATAACTGAAATTGATTTGTTGCTTTATTTTGAGTATTTGCTTTGCACATTTTGAAAATCGTTCCATACTAAGTTTGAAACGTCAAAGGTTGTTGTTGAAATTGCATGAATTGCATGGCAAGCAAATTGTTTTCCACTTGACTTGCAGTATTCCAACAAATAAAAGGTTAACCTTCGACCATTTATGTATCTGTATATGATTGACAACATGCAATGCTTAAAGAGAGGCATGCTCACGCCCGGCTCCGTTCACTTGTGCTAGGCCTTGGCTGTGTTAGGCGCCATTGCCATTGTGCGGCAGCAAGGAAGTCGACAGAACATTAATCTTCATTGTGGTAAAGCCGCTTAAGTAACGCTGTGCTATAAAACAAATGTGTACCGAGGAAAACTTATACAGCAGCTCGAGGAGCGTGCAATGGGAAATTCGTGCAAAACTTTTGTCAGAAGCGACAGTGACGATGACTGCTTTTAGGCGCAAACACCCACAAAACGCAAAAGTTCTATGCTGTGAACAGTGCGAACAACTTAACGCAGACAAATGCCTGAATCGCAAACCGAGTAGGAGGAGCAACGACGTACAAACGGACAGACGGACAATGCATTATTTCATAATTATGTATGCGTACATTGCGACCAACTCATTGACTCACACAGAGCTCAGTTTTGATTTTGTACTTAGTCACTCCTGCCCTTTGCTAACACGCCTCTGTCATAGCTCACTAACACACACACAAGTGAAAATGTGCTGGGTCTGTGTATGGTTTAATGGCATACCGGAAGTTCATAGCTTGCCTCGAACGGAAGTTGGTAATTATCGGTCATGGGCGTAACTGTCGCCAGTCGACTGTTTCACTTGAAGTTTGTGTCGAGCAACGCAAATTTATTGCATTTTAAATTGCTTTCATTTGTTTTTCATTCTCATTTTTTTTCATTCAGTCATACTTACATGGCGCCCACATAGAGTGCATTGTTGTGATCATCCAAATAGAAGGTTTTGTAGTGCAACGGACCGCAACTAAAGTCCTTAACATGATCTGAAATGATTTCAATGAGAGAAAAAGAAAATTTGTTAAAATTTAAAGTAACATGACACGCCATAAATTTGAAATAAGAACGTTTGCTGCAAAATAAGTTGACCTTAGTTTAAGCTCTTCATAACCAAAATGTCAGTCAGGCTATGCAACTGAAGGCGTCATATTTTTATAAACTAATTAAAGTATTTAACTAACAGTGAAAGTTCATTAACAAAAGTTCTTCGTCAGTGTCAGCGCACCGCAGCGCATTTTCCTGCGTACATAGCGAGGCTGCCAGGCGGACGAATGGGCGCCACAGCACTTGCTGAAAGCGTCAATATCAAGCGACGACATAAGACGGCGCTGACAACAATTGAGAGACGTGCTCAAGCACGTACATGTCGCAACACGTACAAGACGATGATGATGATGATGAGAATGACGATCACGTCCGGTCGCCCAGTCAATCCGTCAGTTGGTCGACGTCGCCAGCCAGCCAGCAAGTTATCAAGTCAGGTCAATGTCATTAAAGAAAGATTGCAGCATTTAGTCACAAATTTTAACGACATTAAGTTGTCAACTAATTTGCAATAATTATGTCGCTTCAGCAATTAGCAATAAAAGCGGCGAGTGAAAGGCATGAGACATTCGCTATGAAAGCCATTCGCGCATGAAAGTAGGCAATAATGGACTTGTTTTCATTTTTGGACAAAAAATCCTTTGAGCCTGTCACAACACAACAAAAAACAACAACAACAACAGCAAATACAACATTATGCGCGAACAGTTTATGCATAAAAAACAACTAATAATGAGCTCCAAGACAACAATAACAAAGGCAAACAAATAATTTGCTTACTTTTGCAGCAATAAACCAAACCAGTAAAAGAAAAAAAGAAAAAAAGAGTATAAGAAAAGGAAATACATGAAAGTAGCAAACAAACCCAACGCACCAACAAAAGCAACATAAACATCAACAAAAACAAGCACAGTAAAATAAAAGCATTACAGTTTGAAATGATTTGCATAACAATGAATAATAAACATTGCAAATGCTTAGCGCGTCCAACTCAATAAGGCCAATAAACATTCGAGTCCAGACCCATAGCCACGCCCACACCCGCGTCCGACCACCAAGTACAAACCTTGGAACAGTTTCCTTACTCATGCCGCTTGAGCCTCTCATTTACTCTGTACAGTCTGTAAGTCAATACAGTTCTAAGAATTAGCATATATACGTGTGTGTGTGTATGTGTGTGTATGTTAAGTGACTCGACTATTGTTTGTTTTTAGTGCTGATATTGCACAAAAAATACTGTTGACGCTGACCTTTATGCAAATGAGCTATAGCCAGGCAATTGGCCAAGTTTGTCAGGCAGTTTTTGAATAAAACCGGTTAATTTTGCGCCTCCCCAAAACTTCTCATATTGTCCTAGTTGTGTGTTACTTTAAGCAATAATTTAAAGTTCTAATGTTTCTTGTAACAACTTGTAGTGCAGTTCATCATTAGTCTTACTTAAGCGACACAGACACACACACCGAACAGATGTGCGTTCATCACTCAACTAATGCACACTCGAACTGTCAGGCTTAACATTCAATTATGTCAGACATGTCGATTGAGCCATGGTTTTCCGTTTCAATTTTTTGTCTTTTCTCCTTTCTTTTTTTTTACTTTTGGTTTACCAAGCATAACAAAAAAGTATGAACAAGAAAACAAACAACAAAAAAATAAGTTGAAATAATATTTTACCCGCACACCACTTAATTCTCGCACAGAGAGCACACAAGCCAAGCGAAAAGTTAGCAACGCGCATGAAGAATATGCCAAGTCTATTGATATTTCACACTTATGTCGGCTAAATGCAAACAAAAACCCAAGTCACCGAACAGAAAAAAGAAAGGAAAAAATAAAATGGAAATAAAAAATAAAAGTAAAAGTAAGAGTGAAAAAGGCAAACGAGCATAAAATGATCCAAACTTCAGCACGGAGCCATCGTTGCCATATATTTCATAAAAGTGGGCGGGCACAGTGACGGCAAGTGTGAGTGTGAGAAAGAGAGAGTGAGAGTGAGAGCAACAAGAAAATGCCACTTTCAAAATAAAACTACGCATATTATAAAATGGCAAAAAGAAACCTAAAGTTGGTTGTGCCAACGGGAGGGTGGAGGGATAAACGAAGAAGTCGAAAATAGGAGCGAAATGCCAAGCGTTTTAACGTCATTATTGTCTGTCAACGATGCGTTAACATATGCCACGCACGAAAGACAGAAAGTATGCCCAACTGACAGACAGACACTCTCACACACACACATTCATGCATACATCCATACCAAAATTCGTAACGCCAGCCAAGCTTGCGGTACTTTTCCGACATTCGTTCTGTACGCTACACTATCAAAATGGTAAATTTGAAAAAGTTGTTACGTTTGTTAACAATAGAATGAAGTATAATGAAATGAAAATATCAGTAAATCTCACCAATGGGGATGAGGGGTTTTAAGAAACTCACCAAGTGGCGTCCCCTCATTTAGTTGATTAGAGAATTTTATGATTTAAAAACATAAGATTGTATCACTATTAAATTTTTTTTGAATTTCTACTTCAATGTAGGGCATTCAAAGTTCTTCAAAATTTAAAAATTTCCATTTCTTTTTTTTTCTTTTCATGCTTCTTTTACATACAAAATGAGACAAAATGTACGCCTGCGAAAAATGTCAATCATTTCTTTAAATGTCCTGCGTAAATATACATTTTTTACTGTGGCTCACACACACACTCACACACAAACTCCTACACATGTACATTAACTTTAACAAATTTACAGTGGTTCCACATGAAAATAAAAAAAAGGGAGAAAAAAAGGCACTCAATACTGTAAATCAGTATGTATATGAATGTCTTAATATGTGTGTGTGTATGTGTACAAGGACATGGCACGACATGCATATATTAAAAAGCAATTGGTGTTAAATAAGAAGAAGCAGAAAATGAAGCTAAGGGAAAGTAGAAAATTGTCGCGTGTAAAGCAAACACAGAACGTCGCACTAAGAGTGAGCAAGTGATTCACAGCTCACAGACAAAAAAAAAAACCAAAAAAAAAAAAGGAGAAAGAAAATGGAAAATCATTTTCCTCAACTGACAGCTGTCAAAATATTTACTTTCTGTCAGTATTCGACGCTGTCGATATTCTTTGCTTGTCTGCTCATTTTGTTCACGTTTGCCTTTGACAACACACAATTTCACGAATTCCAGCAAAACTTTATTTTAATATTCATTGCTTCATTTCTTGAATGCTCAAAGTTTTTGTTTTGTTTTCTTCTTTTTTCTTATCGTTTTGACGTTCGTCGTTTTGACTTGGTATCTGTGTGACAGTTTGGATTGTCGCATTGTCAGTTTGGTCTTCGCTCTATTAAATTTATACTTATTTTTCAACGTTTGACCTTTTTTTCATGTTCGGTGCTCATCTAATGATTTCGTGATTTCTTTTGCTATTTGCCATGCTGATTTTGCATTTACTTATTGCTTACATCAATCAAAATGTTTTGCCAAACTAAATAATAGATGACCTTATTTATTTCTTTTAATAGAAATGAAAAACATGAAATAAAAATAAAAAAATATATGTATTCATTTTAGTACCAAAAATGTTTGAATTGATGTTATTTTCGAATTGAAGTAATTAAGGTTGACTTTGATTTGGGTTTTTTTCAGCAACATTTTTTTACATGATTTTACATAATTACCGCAACAGTAAAAAAAAAAACAATGTCAAAATGTAATAATAACCAGTAAGGATTGGAGTCGACAGTACTCGACTCCGACATACCCTGTACCTTCAATTTGTACCAACTGTTTGAAGGCGTTGCCACGCCCACTTTTTAATCGAAACAGATTTCATTTTCATTCAATTCCATATATACCAATTTTTACTCTTTGAGACCAATTCGTTCAAGAGATATAACGGCATTCTACCATGGCTATATGTGGGCGTGGTCACGCCCATTTCACAATTGAATCTTGTTATACTCCATCCCAATATCATATATGCAAAGTTTCATTCTTGTAGGTTTTATGGTTCTTGAGATATAAGCGTTTCAAATTATTACTATATATGGGCGTGGCTACGCCCAATTTTTTAATGTATCTTCTTGGGGCTTGAGTCAGCTATATACACTCCAAATTTGGTGTGCCTATCTCTAAAGACAACCGAGATAAAACGACTTTTGTAAGTTTTTTCCCGAGGTTGCTCCAGTCATTTGCCCCTCACCCCTAAACTAAGTCAAAAAAGGGGGAAACAAAATAAACTTGATCTGCTGAAGGAATAACAGAATCGAACTGCGAAGAGCTTTTGGTCCTATCTATTATAGTTTCCGAGATCGACGCGTTCATACAGACGGACGGACAGACGGACGGACGGACAGACGGACGGACGGACAGACGGACATGGCTAAATCGACTTCTCTTTCGATACTGATCAAGAATATATATACTTTGTATAGTCGGAAATGTCTCCTTTAAGGTGTTACATACATTGTCGATGCGCACAAAACTAATATACCCTTGTACCATAAGGTACAGGGTATAAAAAGTGTAGGGAAATAAACACAGAAATATATAAAGCTCAAATCAAGCACCAAAATTTGTACGAAAATTGTTTTTGGGTTCAGTGAACGTAAAAAAAAAAATTTAATTCAAAAAAAGTCGAAGCAGAGAAAAGCAAATATATTTTTGCATATAAAATTGATTAAAGTAAAAATTGAAATTGATTTAAAATAAAACCACAAACAGAGAGAAAAAGAAAAATTGGCCATCAAATGCATAAAAATCAGCGATTTTACTAAAAGTCTGTTCAAGTGGTTGCGTTCGGCAACGAGAACGGCGGTAGCATCATGTTCGATGGCTTATAGAATTTAATTGCCCATAAAAAGTGTGGTTTCTCTGTGTGTGTGTATGTGTGTTTTATGTGAGTCCATGTATTTGGCATATTGATGGCAGCAACGCGGCAAGTGTGCGAAATTCTGCAAGTAAAATCGTAAATATTTTCGCGTTTCCTTTTTTGTTCTTACTTCCTTTCTTTCTATTTTTTTTTTCATGTAACGAGCGTAACGAGCATTGCCTAAAAAGTCAATACATGATACACTTTAGCGTTGAACAGTCGCTGCCAAATTTAAATGCCGCTGCCGAAGGTTAAATGCCAACGATGCTGTGTGCCCATTTATTTGTTTTTTATGATGCGACAGCGTTAACATTTTATTACACAAGATAAAAGCGAAATAGGTCGAGTGACGTTCGCAACAAGTATGCCGGCGGTTGTAGATACATACATATAGATAGTGCCTGTGGCACTCCGAACTGCTGATACTCGTGCTTGTGCTAAGTGTTATACTATGTAGCTAAGTGCATGCTCACATCTCACTCGCCTAAGTAAAGCAGGCCTACTGCAGTTGGACCGCAAATGCATTTGAATAAATAAATCAAGCACTTGATGTAAGATAGCAGATACAAGATCAAAGAAAGTGAGGGTAACTATTGGAAATGCACTTCCTTTACAAATACACACATGTACACACACTTACAAGCCTAACTTAATATATATGTACAAACATTTGTGATTTGTGGTCATCTAAGTTGTTGTCTTCTCATTTGTGACACAGTTCCATGGGAAATAAACTTCAGAAACAGTTGCCTGTAACCACAACGAGTGCACCGCCCATCGCTTGGCTTGTTTCTTTTTTTTGCTGCCACAAACAGAATTGGGTCAAAAGTACATTAAGCATATACTTTATTATGTATGCAAATGCAACGGCGATGCCGTTAGTGCATTTGATTTAATTCCTTGTTGTCAGTGAGTAAACTTAAGTAGTTAAATAGTCCGTTTGAACAGCACACTTTGTCTGTCACGCACATAAATCACGTATACGTAATGTTCATTGATTCGTTCTATAAATTCAATTATTCGATTCAATTCGATTGTTCAATTAAAATTTGAATAAACTTAATTTAGTAATCCATTTGTTGAGAGGCTGCTAGTATTTTTAGTTACTCGGCAGGCAATTAAATCTTGTTTGTAACGAACTTTGACTTTGAATGGTTATGTTACCAAAAAAAAAAAAATTAAAACAAAAAACACTTTTGCTGTCACAGCAAAGCAAAGTAGGTCAAATGCCAAAATGTTGAGCGTATCCTTGAGCCAAGTGCTCTTCTACAGTTGAGCACAAACGTTCATGAGTCAATAACAATGGCCTAATTTTTGCTTAAGTTGTTTTCTTATGTTTCAAAATAAGAAACGAAATATTTTCATGAAAATAAAAAGAAGAATCCAACTTGAAATGAAGCACTTTCCACCCATTTAAACGGATTTTTTAAGCATTAAACTTGCATTTGCCTTAAGTATGCTTAACTTTTGAGAACAAGTGCTTCAATGGTGCACAAAATGGCGCCAAAGCAAAAGCATAGTGAGTAACATTTGCCGTTGTTTTTCTCTTTTTTTATTCGTTTTTTTTTTGTAAATGTCCCAGGTATGATAATGTATTTGCATCATTTGTCACATACACACAGACACATGCACACACTCATGGTAATAAATAAGCGGATACACACACATTGCCAAATCGAATTTTATGCTTTACCGTCTTAAAGGTTATTTAGAGACTTTCGAGAGATTCAACGTTTAAATTGCTTGCGACTCAGCATCGCTATATAAATGTATGTGCGTGTGTGTGTGTATGTGTTGCGTGTGTTTTTGCATACTGCAAACTGTGCTAGCGCATTTAAGTGTGTGAGCGTGTATGTGCTCAAAGCGGATACACAGACAATTGCCTTAACAACCACAACAGTGACACGCTCAGTCAGCCATGCGTGAGCCTCCCATGCCACTTCCCACATCCCGCATGCCACACGGCATACAAACTCGAACTCGACTTTTTTTCACCTTCTTATGTGTCATCCACCAATTGCCGCCTCGTTCGCTTTTTGTCGCTTGGTTTTCTTCCACAATTTTCATTGTATTTCAGCATGTCCATGCAAATTTGTTGCCTTGCTTTCTTTGTCATTTGTTTTCGTTTCTCTTCCTCTTTTTTCGTGCTTGCCTTTTAAACAATTTTTCGTTTTTTTTTTATGAGCATTTTCTTATCTCAACATTGCATGCCCAACATTCTGTTTATTTATTTATCTTTTTTTTTGCATTTTTGCTTCGCACTGAGTCAGCACTTAATTTTATTTCAGCAGTAAAATGAGTGAAAAAATGTGCGTAATTTTTTGTATTTTTATTTTTTTTTTTCATATCGAACTATGCAATACAAAGAACATTAATCATACGCACTGTTGGCATCAAATATACGAAACTATTGTGCATTGTGGGTCAATTTTATTTCGTTGTGGAAAAAAATATGAAGAAAAAGTTCTACAGCCACACAGGTGACACTACAATACCTTCAGCTCGTGCTGGCAGCTGTCCTCGCAAGCTGCCAAACAAGAGTTAACACAATTGAAATGACAATCTAAAGCAATCGCACGGACTAAAGGTGTTGGCCAACACGAATGCGAATGAAAAGAGATGCCAAACGAATTACGAATTTTGTAGAAAAATCAACTTTATTAAGACAAATGTCTGTCATCTGAGTTATGAGGGCGAAAGCAGAGCAGAGCAGAGCAAGAGTGGAGAGACGAGAAGAGAAGTGCAAAGCCAAACATAGTCAAGCAAAGCTCTGCACAAGTAAGTCAACTGACTGTGCCAGTTGGCAACTTGTTCATTCGTTCGTTCATGCGTACGTACGTTTGTTTCATTCAATTCAACTCAACTCAGAGAGTCGTAAGACAAAAGCAGCTGTCGTTGGAAAAAGCGATTTCTTCATGAATATTGCTAACAAAAACAAAACTCGTTGCCATAACTGTGCAGGCAGACGTCGTGAGACACAGCCACAGTCATAGTCATAGTGTTAGCTCAGTGAGTAATGCAACAACAACACCAACAACAACAATAACAGGTGTTGACAGATTTCAGCTTCAGTTGCTCCGATTGCTTATCGCTAGCTATTTTTCCTTGGCATTCGTGAAGTTTTCATTCAATTGAATTTTTTGTTTTTTTCCGCCATAGTTACACGCAATTGACAGTTGCCCTAACGAGAAGCGGTATGAAATGCGACTATAAGCATTTTCAAGTTAAGCTTTTAAAGTGAAAATCTCTTTATATTATTTTGTCTGATTTTCTGCTTTATTTGTTTTTGCTTTGTGTTTATTTTTGTTGTTTTTTTTTTTGTGCTGCACTGCAGTGGCAGCTATAATTGAGTTTGCGTTGCACTCTGCCGTTTGGCCTAATTGTGTTTGCACAAAGTCGGTCTTGTAAATTGAATAGAATTAAATGAAATTACATTATCAGCGCTAACGGCTAAGTGGCATGAGCTTTTTGTTGTACTTGTCTTTTTTGCTTTTTGAGTAGAACACAAGAGCCAAAACTCGTTGTTGAAGCGTTGTCAGCATAATTGCTGATAATTGTATTAAATTATTTACTTTGTTTTTACTGAAAGCTGCGCTGACTTGAACATGCATCATTCTTATCGAATACTAACACGAGAAAGCCATTTAGTGAAGCCACAGCCTGTGTGTGTGAGTGTGTGTATGCCACGTGACAGTTGTTGGCATCTGTTGTAAAAGCCAAAATGTGTGTCCGTTATTTAACAGCTTTCACATACATAAATGTTGAGGACTTCTTTCTTACTTTAACCGAGAGCATTATGCAAATGCGAAGCTCTAATTCTGCTTGGTTGAGTTGCAGCTGTTTTGGCCTTTAAATTTGAACGCTTTAAGTCGAATTTAGTGTGCGGAAAATTACGGTGGCAGTCAACGTTAGCAAAACACCGTTATATAAACATAGCAGCTAAAGGAGGGCGGATCGTGTCGCAGCGCTGCGCAGCGCATCGTATTGTGTGAGGATGAGACGAGACAAGACGTGTCACCTGGCAGCGAGCATTGTATAAGCGCCTAGAATTTGTGTTGAGCACGTTCGTATCTTATGTGGGATTTGGGCTTAGACCCGGGATAGAACAGTTTTTTCTTTTTATTACACAAGGCAATGAAGAAACAAAACGAAACAAAATGTGGCACTAAAATGAAATGCCAACAGTGTTGAACAATAACATTGGAAAAAACACAACACGACACAACTAAACAAACAGCAAAGTGAGTTTTGCACATGCTTTGCCGCACACTTCGCCGGCATGTTGCTGCTGCTGCTGCTGCTGTGGCAGTGAATTTTGATCCTTGCCAAAGTAGTTCATAAAAAGTGAGACAATGTTGTAATCTAAAAACACAAACGTGCAATTGTATTATGTTGCGATGCAAGGCGGCAGGGGCGGTGGCCGTAGCAGAGGCATGTTGTGGCCAACAACGTGCGCATATATTACAAGTCGGCCGGAAGTATGTCAACAACAGCCAACTAAAGCCGGCTTGGTCTAGTCAGCTTCGCTCTGCTCGGCTCTGCTCTGCTCAATTCAATTCTATGCTTTTCTATTTTGTTTGTTTCATCTTCAAGCAGCTTGTTGTACGGACACTCGCCCTTAAAGCAACTTAAATATTTAATCAAGTCCTAGGCCAACATATAATAAAACTGCAATAAAAAAAAAAAGAACTTGCCGCTTGCCACAAAGCAATTTTATAACTTGTGGTGTACAAAAACCAAAAGAATTATTATTACTTCAGGTGTTGGCTCTGCCACAAAATATGTCCAATGTTACTTGCTTTTATGCTTAGGTCGTTGTAATGAAGCTTGATTCGTTGGTCTGTCTCTGGTGCGTTTGCACGTAGACATGCTCAAGCGCCTGGAATTATGATATTGTCCGTTGTGCGTTGAATTTAAATTTAAAGGAAATACAATATATTTTATTTTTATTACAAATCAACAGGGGAAATTATACACTTAGATAGCCACATATCAAAAGTAATACAAAGCGTGCCAAATTAAAAAAAAAAAAGACATTAAATTTTAATTTAATTTTCTTATGTAAAACATTTGTACAAGAAATTATGCAATAAAACGCAAAACTTTATCTCAAAAGTTAAAATACAAATGGTAATAGAACTTTTGGTCTGTAGCTGTATGAGTGAGTGTTTGCGTGTGTGAGTGAGTGATTCAGTCAACACGCTTTGAATGCCAAAAATGCAGAAGGAAACATTAGTATGTCTAGACACCTACGTCATGCGTTTCGAATGCCAGACTAAGAAAACCCGAAAAAACAAAAAAAATCAAAAGTCAAGAAGACATGAAAAAAAAGTTAAGGAAGCCTTACGCTGCTAAAAAGAACCTCAAATACACAGCACTCACACACACACACACACACACACAAACATACAAGCGTTGAGCTAACCAAGGCAGTCAAGGCAATGTCTTCAGCTCAAAACTAACAGCAAGACATCGAAAAAAAAACCGAAATGAGAAAAAAAAAAAAACGTTCATGCAAAGGCAAATGCATTGCTCAGCAGCTTTCTCGCACTGAAGCGTAACCTTTTGAACTATTTAATATGCTGGAAAATACACGTCGACTTCCTTGAACGCGTCATTTCATACCAAAAAGTGCTGGTTTCACATTTTTTTTTTTTGGTTTGTATGTACTTTGTTTTTGGTTCTTTTTCATTTTTTTTTCCTTGTGATGTAGAATGTCTTCTTTTCGGTTCGACATAACTGAAATGTCTTAGAGACTGACAGAGCAGCGTGCATCACCAAATGTTGATATCGACAGCGGCAGCGGCAGCGGCGACGGCTGTGGCAATGGCATTGCAGTCATGTTTCGCGGCAACTCTGGGGATTTATAGCTTTTTGAATACGCTCGTCTTAGATGCTTGTGTGCATGCCGCCGGAAGAGTATTTTCGCTTAGATGGCTGAATAAACGCCACACAAGCTAGTATATTTATAAAATTCTATGTGAGCTTCAAAGTGCAACACATGCACAATCCTTAACAACAACTACGAATACAACATGGCTTGACTGCTATTTGGTTCGATTCGTTTTAGATTTGAAATTGATTGCTTTGACATGTTACTCAAAGCGTTAACAAATGATCTGTCTATTTCAAAGTGAATGCAACATTGTATGTGTCTCAAATACATATTATGATATCTTGAGTGCAGCAGCAACTGCAGACGTATGAAAGTAGCACTTTAATACACTTTAAAATCAAAGTGTAGATTAAAGGGCACTCAACAAACGAATAGAAATTGATTCTTATTAAGCGAAGTTGTGAAATAGAATTGAATGCTAATTGGATTTTTTTTTTTTCAAAAAGAGTTCCAAACTGCATTGTGCTTTCCAATTAATGATTCTGCATAAATCTCTTCATAACGAGCAATGCATATTTATGAACACTAAATGTGAACTCATTTCTCATGCGCATACATACTGAAATCGAAATCAAGGTGTGTAGTGTGCGTGTGTGTGCGATTTGTGCTTGAGCAGAAATTGGTGCTGAATAAAGCAGATGAAGGTTTTGAATAATCCTGTCGAATGTGATTTTACACCAACCATGAGAACCAAAAAGAAACAATATTCGAAACAAAGAAGCAAAAAAGTTTCTGCTTAAAACGCAAAAAAAAAATCGTTGCATATTTTTGGGTGATTTAAATTTTTTTACAACGTACTAAAAACGATTTTGTTTTTCTCTTTAATATCTCTCTGACTTCCGTTACTCATGCTCGCCGTTGCTTATAAGCACATGCAGTGAAAGCAATGCAATGTTTACTCAGCAAAGCACCTAAAAGTATGCAAAACTATAAAAATGCCTGGGCTTGCTGGCAAATTG
This sequence comes from Phortica okadai, assembly GCA_034638295.1. Taxonomy (NCBI): domain Eukaryota; kingdom Metazoa; phylum Arthropoda; class Insecta; order Diptera; family Drosophilidae; genus Phortica; species Phortica okadai. The sequence continues at coordinate 14,034,963 of CM067851.1, read as the reverse complement.
CAATGCAATGACTTATGTACAAATATACATGCATATACATATACAGCTTGGCTGACTTTACACACATCGTTGGCATACAACCAAATAGACATTTTTTATGTTTTTCTATTTATACTTTTTAGTCTACTTTCAGGCACTATAGCGACTTTTTGTTGTAAGCTAAGAAAACGTTTTAAGCAAACGCAAACAATAAAAAAAAGGGCGGAAAAAGTCAACGTTCATTTCGTGCACGTGACATTGACAAAAGACAAGCCGTGACGTTAACGTGTTTGTTGCATTTTTCTCTCAGATTGCGCAATCATTTCTGTTTTCCTATCTGTTTTTCTGCTTTGTTTGTCTGTCATTCTAAACCGTCCCTTGGACGAAACGACTCTTGTACTCAATTTTTATTGCATATTTCTTAGCGTTGTCGATCTTCGCTTTGCCGTATGACATCAAAAATGTGTCATTGGCATTTTAAAAGTGCAAAGCGCACAAATATAACAACATCGACAGACTTTTGCACATGACATTTGAATGTGGCCAACATTGTAAACGGTTTACATACACGAATTGAATTTAAATTTTTAAAAAGTTACGCTTGAAGGGCACGCGCACACAGAGAGCTGAAAGCGGAGCTGATTGCTGAGCTGAAAACTGAGCTGAAATTCGAGCTGAAATAAGCAAGCTGATTTTTTTAAGGTGCGCACACTGAACTGAGCTGATAAGCAAGCTGATTATTTTAAAGGTGAACTCAGTTAATTTATTTTTTGATTTGTGTTTTCTATCATCATGGTGTCTTCACGATTGCGTAAATGTTTAACCTCCGAAAAAATAACTCAAATTCAAAGAAAATTGAATCAAACTAAACTCAAACTTTGGATACATAAAATTTTTATATTGATGCCTAGCTTACGCGAATTTCATTACCATATCTACAATCAATTACGCGAATACCCAAATTTTATGTATACGCATGAAAATCGAAACTTTTGATTACATAATTAGCAAAATCGGACATCTAATGCAAAAAATTGAGATCAATTGAAGAAATGATATTTGACTAGTCAGTCCTTCACAATGCATTGATTGAAGAATTTTGTATTAATTTTTGGGCTCTAGCCAACATTGACTTTGACCGAAAACGCTCAGACAACTTTTCTTTATGTTTCGGATTGGCAAACGGTGGTAGCTGTTTAAAGTGCCATGTGTGACCGGTTGTTTAATTCAACCAAAACGAATGAGACAATTTAATTTTGGTTTTCTATGATATAACTGTCATTACACAAAATCAGCTAGCTGAAAAATCTTTCGATCAAACCGAGCTGAGCTGAAAACTAAGCTGATAGGTGCGCACACACAGAGCTGAAAAATCAGCCTGCTTTTGTATGAAAAATTTCAGCTCAGTTCTCAGCTCAGCAATCAGCTCCGCTTTCAGCTCTCTGTGTGCGCGTGCCCGAAGAGTTGTACATTTTGAAGAATTTAAACAAACTCAACAAATGTTTTTTATTTTAATGTACATTACTGATTTCATGACATATGAAAAATTCTAATTAAGCTTGCAACTTATGACATGTTCAATGAACAGCAAAAACAAAAACATTATTAAACGTCTTCGCTGTCACATTGGTAAACTTATTACTGTCATTAATTAACTGACATAAAAAAGTGTAAAAAACGCATAAATCAGTCGAAATTACTTGCATGCGTGCAACAAAGATAGCATAGTAAAACTCTTATTTACTGTTCCAACGCATCGAGGAAGAAACACTGTATAAAATATAATATTGTGCACTACATTTACTGTAATGACATCGACAAAGCACAGAAGGTTGTCTGACGGACAGTCAACCACTTGAAAGAACCAAGCAGTTGCGACATGCAATCGCCCTGCCCGTCGCTTTGCTCGTATTCGCTTCAACCCTCTCAGTTTTTAAAGGGGACGATGCGGTACGAACGACATCTGGGGAGAAGGGGTGTGAGTTACTGGGCAGATAAACTCATTTAAATGTTAATGCCAGAAAAGTTTTCTGAAATATTTTACATTATTATTGTATTGCATGCATTTTATTACCTATTTCGTTGTACAATAGTTTATCGTGCTTTTGTTTACGGGGAAGAAAGTCAATGCACGAGCACAGCCACGCGATGAAGACACACAACACACATACAACAACAGCACATAAAAAGGCTACGCAATAATTGAGCAGTTGTTATGGCATATTCTTGAGGGGTGATACAGATAGTCGCATCATATTTATCTATGTCGTCATCATGGCAGCTACTTTACTTATACTTGCTACTGTATTTCTTGGAATAAAAAAAAAGAAAAACAAAAAAGACAAACAGTAAGAAGAACAACAATAACAAAAACTTGTCAAGGGGGCGCATATAAAAAAATATGTTGCTTTAATAACTGCAACAATGTGTTTAACCCCTGACAGGGTGTTAGGGCAGCGTTGGCCTGCCATGAGTCAAGTAGCTGCATGCATGTTAATTAAGTGGAAAAATGATGATGGCTTGGAGGGTTGTTAATCCGTGTGTGGTCGCTATAAGTCGATGGTGCAAAACACGCCTCTATCAAAACAATTTTTAATAGCATTGATTTTTGAGTTTTCGAGTTGAAGTTTTATTAAAGTGCCGCAGGAATTTCTGCATATTGAAAATATAATTAATAACATGCAATAAAGTTTTTTTTAAAAAAGTAATGAGCAAAGATATTTTTATAATTTAATTAATTACTTTCAACATTTTACAACATGAAAATAGTTCAGCAACTTATTGAAATGTTATTGCACAGTTTTCAGCGCATAATGGCAAACAATAAAGTGTTCATTTCAAAAAGTTGTTAAACTATTTTCATGATGATGCAAAACGTGGTTTATACAGCTTAACGAACATTAATTAGTGTTAAAAAAAAGTTATAATACTATTCACATGCGTGAAGAGTATAAAAAATAGTTAAGTGCGGTTTTAGTGTAAGAGTAAGAAGGCGATATTTGTATGATTTATTATTTATTCTCAACTTAACATAAAGAATTATTTAATGCGTCTTTATTTGCATGCCATACAAGCCCAGGCAATTATGAAGTTAACAACGCATTGTGCCGCACTTAATGATGACCGGCGCAGCAACGTTCAAGTAACGAACAGAATTTATCGTTGCAGTTGTTTACATCAAGTTTTGCTCAGTTGGAAGCCCAATTCATTTACACAAGTGCTCCGGCAATAATATGCGACCCAATTTTAACCCCTTTGTGGCGCATCAAATCGCATAAGCCTCGAATAGTTTTACTTTTTTTTTCTTTTGGCGTTGCTCATTATGAGTTCACATTTTATGCAGTTTTATTCATTACGCTATTCAAATTAGTCTATAGTGCTTTTTTGCCTATTTGTGTAGCCTACTTTGAAGCGCTCAACTATGCTTGCATTTAATTTAATGCTGCAACAGGCGTAAACTTTCTACTTGTGGCGCACAATGCATTGTTTTCTACTTTATTTAATGTGGATGTGTTTTGTTTCCAGTACTTTTTTTTTTTGGGCCATATTAAATATAGGCTCAGCTTAGCGTTTGTTGCATGCAGACTGATTTATGAATGTCGCTCAAACCCTTCACAAAATGAAAAAGCTGTTGAAAACATATAAAGCCACAAGGTGTGGCACAAAGTGATTTTCTTTATGTTATTTTTGTGGCTTTACTTGATTTTCCTTCCTTTGTTTTTTCTGCTATTTGATTTTTTTTTCGTTTCTCTATTGTCGGTTTCTTAGGTGCCCGCTATAAATCATACGATTGTTTGTTTGTTTTATTAAAGTAAGTCTTTCTTCGGCTCGTCTTTGGACTCAACGCTTATTAAATATGCTGATGTTGTTTTTTCTCTCGCTTTTTTTTTTTTTTGTGATTGTTTTGTATTTCGCATTTCTTTCTTATTAATTTTCGTGTATCAACCTTTAGCCCAAGCCCGCGCTCACGCCTTGTCGGCATTTCGTTGTTGTCAGCAATTTGTGTCGTCCTCAATGACAGGCTCCACAAAGGATCGCCAGAGGGCAGCCGGCCCTGCTTGCCTAATTTTCAACACGTTTGCTACACTTTTCGACTTGATTGTGTGTTGGTATCTGTTGTCGGCATCGGCGTCGTTGTCGTTGTCGGCCTAAAGGATACAAAGCCGAATTGTGCCTGACAATGGCGTGTTGCGTGACAATGGGCGACTTTAACTTTTTGCAGTGTAAACGTCTTCGCCAAAGTTAGATGCTGACTGCTCCCAACTTGCTGGTGAGCTAAGAATGTATTTACACCTGAAAGTATGTTAACGTTTTGTTGCACGCACTTCGACTGCTTAGCACCGTGTGTGTGTATGGCTGTGTGTGTATGTGTTAGTAAGTTGGCTTGTGTTTGGTTTTGTGGTTGAGGCGTGATAAAATGTTCTTTGTTCGTTTTTCGTTTTGTATGCGCATAATTTTGCACCTTGAATGCGACTTCAAGCCAACCAACCGAGTGTGACATACTTACAGGCGCTACATACGGTAACATGAGACATAAGTCGTGCCGGCAGCCTTTGCGTGTTATATGCGCGCACCAGAATTCGCTTGACGTGCCAAAGCGCTCAAGTAGCTGCACAAGGTGTGGAAATTTTGATAGACGCTTGTCTGTCTCCTCGTCCATCCATCTGTCTGTCTTTGTGTTTGTCTTAGAGTTTGTTTTGTTTGTTACGTTGGTGAAAATATTTTTTATTACCACAAAACGCATTGTTTATTGTACCCAAACAACAAGTATCTTTTCAATCCATTGTATCTTAGTGAAAGATCATCATAATGCCATTTAGCAGAGCCAACGCAGTGCGCTAAGAATTATTTTAAATTACAAGACAAACGCCAGAAACACGCCCATTGTAGCAGTATTTCGGTTAATCAGCGAGGCTTGTTCGAACGCCACACTTGCCTTCAGGTATTTCCGGCAGCTCATTTCCGCTTCGCCTCAAACGGTAAATCAACAATACGCCGGTCACTTGTCTTGGCCGAAAGTAAAAGCCGCTGCCTTACCAACAAGCCAACGACGAAAGTGCGGGTAAGCCGGAGGGTAAAAAATGTGAAAGGAGAAGGAAGAAAGAAAAAGAAATCCGCAGACATAGCAACATTTCTTTCATTGTTTCTTCTGCTCGGGCTCATTTATTACTTTACGTATGCGAAGGGTGCATAAATTAAGGCAAGAACTTCGCACTTAGCCAAGGTTGCAGTCATTTGCCGTTCTTGTTGCTTTTGCTGTTGTTGTTGTTAATGCCGCTGACTGATATCTTAGGGAACGAGCGTGTGCGCCACACGTTGCGGTTGCCCTTGCCAGCGGGGTGGTGTGTTCAACCGTCTGCGGTAAGACATTTTTTTTTACCGCCAGTAAACAAACTCAAAACTGTCCCCATGGGTTAGAGAACGACCCACACAAGCGCACAGGTGAAATCAAGTTTACAGTAGCGAGGACAACAACATTTGTTTGTTATGTATGCAACAACAACAACAACCACAGCTAAAATTCATGCTAGAAATTTAAATTCGGAAGCAAATTGCATACTTTAAGGCGCTGAAAACACCCCTTAAATTAGCACGGCGATCCCTTTTCATTTCAACCGTAGTTATGTTGAAATATTTTTTGTTTTTATGTTGGTTTTTTATTTTGCAAACGTTGCAGAACTCAATTCAGACAGCATGTGTATAAATGGCACCCTAAAAGTATGCAATATAAGTGTGGCAAATTACATCAGCCGCAAATCTAGAAAGGTGAAACAACCACACACACACTCGCATACACACAAAAAGACGACCAACAAAATGAAGCGCTCAAGAATTTTGAAAATTTCAATGTAATTGCAACAAATTTCATATTTTCGGTGGCGTAGATGCGGCATATGTGCAATTGCGGCGTCCATTGTGGCAACGTGGCAAATGCCAAAGAATTGCCGTGCGCGGACAGCAGCAGTTTCCATTTTTAAATTAGCGGTTTTATTTACCATTTCAAATGCGCTGCGGTCGCACGAAATTGTGGGGCGGCGGCAACTGGAATGAGTAATTGCGGCGGCCAATGTGCTGTGCAACGAATTTTATTGCATACTTTTTGCCGTTAGTGCAATTTAATGTCAGTTGAACATGTGGTTACGTATTTTATGCATAATTCGCCGTTACCATTAGTGGGGAGTTGGGGTTCTTCCTCAAATAGAAATATTTAACTTTGGATTTATTACTTCTATAAGTCAAATCACTGTAACATGAATAATTTTGTTTTATTGTTATTGTTGTCGCTTAATTAAGATGCGTTTGGCGTTTAATCAAATGCAATTGCTTAAAGCTTAAACATACGAAAAATGTCGTGTGTCAATTCTAAATTATGTATTATAATGTTTTTTTTTTTTCGTTAAGACAATTTCCATTTGGTAATACAACTCATGGTTTACACATTTCAAAAACAGCAACCCAAATTTTGGCTTGACAAAACCGCAATGTGTACAAACCGCAAATTTTGTGCTTTGACTCTGTTTTTGTCAGAGACAGATAGACAGACAGTAAGGCAGTGTCTGACATTTGTATCTGTCTAATACTGCATGGTTTCTTCTCTGTCGGTTTGTGTGTTATAACAAGTTTGTCAGCAAACCAAACTAACATAAAAACGCTTCACCGCAATTGTTAAACCTTAATAAATTAAAGTAAACAAAATCGATTTTTAAATTAAAGTTCTTAATTAAGGTTTTGAAATTGTATTCTTTATGCTTTTGTTATAAGAGCAAGAAAAAATAAAAGAAATAAATTAAATACATGAATTCTACGCATAGTTGCTCTGACGAGTTTAATCAAGTTGAAAGAACACGGCGTATGCGTAATAATTGCAAGTAAGCTATTTGCTAAGAACTCATTTTATGGAAGCATTAAATGAATATGTTGCGCACAAATACACAAACACACAAACAAAAACACATACAAGCGCAGTTATTATTTGTATTTGTGTTGAGAAATTAGAGCCAATATCTTTTTACGCCATTAAACGCGATTTACAACTCAATCTATCGGCATGCACATACACACTTGTATATAGATATGTATGTATGTATCTATGTATCTGCAAATGTATGCGTGTGTGAGTGTGTATGTGCGCCAAATACTTTTGTTTCACGTTTATTATTTATTATAAATGAAATTTCCATTTCATTGTTGTATATTTTTTCCTTTTTTCTTGGCTTTGTTCGTTCGCTTTGTGAACAAAAAGCTGACTTCAGTTACAGATTGCTGCCGGATTCGACCGCTTTGGCATCGTTGGTTTTACGCTTGGCACGCTGCAAGCCATGCTTCATTTATTATTAAATAATAATATTATTGCTTATTGCTTTTGTTTCAAGAAACCACACGTTCATATGCTCGGTCGTTTGTGTCTGTTGGTGCTTTGGAACAATGAAGTGTTTAATCAGCACGGCAGAAAGGAATCAGGTCAATCGATTTTCTCTTTAGTATAACACATCAACATACATACATATATTTATGTATAAGTGAGCTGTTTGGCTTTTGTTTTTATATTGAATATTTTCAAAGGCGTTGGTATGTCGATAATTACTGTTCGTTTTAATAAATGCGAGAATGCAGGACTCAATGAATGAATGCGCCAATCAATGACTGAAAGCACGAATTGACAAAGTAAACATGTAATGAAATAGTTGAGTTGTCGTTCATTAATTATACGTTCCGTTATGTTTTTTCCATTGCTATTTTTTTTTTTTTTTTTTGTTAGTTTATTAATAATTCATCATTAATAACTATTGTTTGTGCTATAGACGCTTTCATGATGTGTTAATTTTTTGATTATTGTTGGAAAACAAATTGTTATTAACGATTTTTGTATTTTTATTAAACAATTCCCATTATGCCATTGTTTTTATTAAACTTAAAAAAAAATAAACAAATACAATTTCCGGTTTATCAATCGTTGACAAACATAAACAAATTCTATTAAAAAAAATAGTAATCCTCAATTAAATATTTAACAGTTCATTTCTATGCATGACCACACACAGCAAACGGAAAAAAAACACATACCGTTTATTGCATTTGTTACACAGACACACAAAGCCAAATGCATTACCTCCCTCCCCCCGCATAGAAACGTTAAAGTTTTTATGTCAATTCTGTTTCCGTATTGACTTCTTCTTCTTGGGTCAAATAACGCATAAAAATTCAGCAATTTCCCCTTTTTGCAATATGCTTTATATTACAGACGCACACAAGGCCAAGCTGTGAGCAGCTTTAAGCTAGTGAAGGCGACCAAAGCCAGTGAAAATCTCTTAAACATATTGGTCAGCAAATGGCAATAAACAATGAGAGACGAAGGGCTCACCCGGCTCACATGCTCATGGTCACTGCCAACAAGACCAACAACAACAACAAACACAACAAGTAAACATGACAAGGAATGCCAAGGCAAATTCTTAAACATTTCGATTTTGGTACGCTTCGAAATGGGCAAACTAATTGTGCACACAATGCATGTCCCAGCCCCGTCTCTACAGCAGTCCTCCCCTTACTAGCCATACTTGTGCTTGTGTAAGTGTGTGTGTGTGTGTGAGTTTATGGTATTCTTTCTATGCTTTGTATTTGTGTGCATATTTGCACATTTTTTCGGGTTTGCCAATGTTATTTTTATACTTTTATTTCGCTTCCTTTTGTTCGCCGCCATGACATTTTCCGTTTGGAATTGCTCTGAAATGCATTTTCATGAATTGTTTCGTATTTTTCCAACAATTTACTTTAATATTTGTTGTTTGCCCATTCGTATTTCCATCAGTATTGAATTGCGTGTTGTATTAAAGTTGTTGATAGTTGTGTATCGCTCTCCCCCCAACCACCCATTTTGATATGTGTTTGGGGCGTAGTAGAAAATATTTTCACCCTCGCCTTAGAATTATTTTTATACCCTGCACATACAGTGTGTCAGGGTATATTAAGTTTGTTTGAACGAAATGTATGTAACGCACAGAAGGAAGGGAGGGGGACTTCATAAAGTATATATATTCTTGATCAGGACGACAAGAGAAATTGATTGAGCCATGTCCGTCCGTCTGTCCGTCTGTCCGTCCGTCCGTCCGTCTGTCCGTCTGTATTCACCAATGGATCTCGGAAACTGTAAAAGCTAGAGACTTGAAATTTGGTGGGTAGACTCGTGACGCTTGGCAGCAGATCAAGTTTTTTTTTTTTTTTGTGCCACGCCCACTCCTTCCCGCCCATCCAGCCCTACCCACTTTTTTAAATCGCTATAACTCAAACATCGAATGAGATAGAAACATGAAAGTCGGTATGTAGACTCAGTATCAGTAGCTTTACAAATCTGCATACCACAATTTTTCCCCCTCCCCTTCATTTCCCCTCCCTCGACTGTTTTCTTAAATTTGCTGTATCTTCAAAACTATTAAAGATACGAATCTGAAATTTTGTAGACAAGCTCAGTAAGTATTTATCTTTAAAACTGCATACCACAAAATTCCCCTCTTTTTGATGGTTGCCCCTCAATGACCTACAAACTCAAATTTTTCGAGAATTTCACATTTTTTGACCGATTTACTTGATATTTTGAATACTATTTGATCGGGCGATGTCAAATCAACATTTTTTTTATAGATTTGGGGTGTTGCACTGCCTACTGTGTGTGCAGGGTATTATATTGTCGAGTATACTCGACTATAGCGTCCTTACTGGTTTTTTTCTATTTTTGCTTGAATATGCGTGCCGTTAGAAATAGTTCTGTGTTGATGTATATAATGACTGAACTAGTCATATTGTACACGGTCTTTTGATGTTGGTGGTCAGCCTGGAAGCGGCGGACAATTGCTTTCAATTGAACCGAGCACAGCAAATGGTGTAAGACTAATCGTAAAATATTAACTGATAATTGAATTGACTCGTTTGAGAGGGTGTACAAACTATAGGCAGTCATTCGTACCATTTGTTCGTGTTAATAATAGACATGCATAATTATTGCCAAAGCTACGTTCAGTAAGAAGGCTGACTTTAAATCAAAATCATGTTAATCAATGAAAAATATTTCATAAAACAATTGAATGATCATAAACAAATATGACAACACAAACGGATAAATAACGAAATGTAATGTTTTTAACGAATATACAAGTTGTGTCTGAGTAGAAACATAAATTCTTTTGGCGTAAAGAAACTAAACCTCAAAACATGTTTGTAAGTTTTATGACTTCTATTAGTCACCTAACTTTGATAATAAAAGTTTATATAATACATTTTTGGTTTAATTGACATAGACTTCTTTGCAAGTGTCTGCAGACAGACCATGACTAACACACTCATGTACGATTCTTGTAATAAACTCATTAATGTGTCAGGCTCGACATTAGTTGGCATAATATAATGAGGATATACAAAGTGTATATTTTGGTGTCAGGAGAATTTATTACTGAGTTTGAATGTTTAACAAATGTCAGAGTTAGTCGAATGATTCAATTCGACTGAGGGAATTTCTAGTAAGCAATCTTAAATCAATCAAAATTAACAATTTTTTTCAAGTAATCATTATAAAACACAAATTGTTTATATAGCATAGGGGACACATTCGTTGCAGTAACAAAGATATTTTTGTGTGCTTTGAAATGTGGCGTACGCTTTGCTCGACATACTTCAGAAAAAACGTGCAGTCTCAGATGCCTAATCGCAAAAAGCATGAGATGCCAAAACACCTTGCAAAAATTGCCACTGCCAAAGATCCAAAGTTTTCCGATATGGTATTGTATTATTATCACAAAGCGGCAATGGTCATGGAGGAGGCGCTCATAGAGGAGATGAACCAGTATCCGCATATGAAGCCGGAAGCAAGAAAGGCGCGCGTCAGCGCTATTCTTTGTCTAATTGGTTCGGTATCGGCATCGATCGAAGTCTCTTTTCCTATCATTCGTGAAAATGGCGAGTACGACATTATCACCGGCTATCGTGCTCATCACACGCGGCATCGTCTGCCGTTAAAGGGCGGTAAGCTCATATGCATAAGCGAAACACATACATAAGCTTATGCAAATATTTCATACACTCTGCAGGCATACGCTATGCCTTGGACGTAGATGAGGATGAGGTCAAGGCATTGGCCGCGATTATGACATTTAAGTGTGCCTGTGTTAATTTGCCGTACAGCGGCGCCAAGGGCGGCGTATGTCTCGATCCCAAGAAGTTCACTGTGGGTGAGTTGCAAACCATAACGCGTCGTTATACCATGGAGCTGCTGAAGCGCAACATGATTGGGCCCGGCATCGATGTGCCGGCACCGGATGTCAATACGAGCGGCCGTGAGATGGCTTGGATACTTGATCAGTATCAGAAAACATTTGGTGAGTGTGTTGATTGGCACTTTGGCGGAAGTTCGTTTCTCATCAACAGACCATCAACAATCAGGCTATACGGACATAAACGCTGCCGCATTGGTTACGGGCAAGCCGGTGCATATTGGCGGCATTAAGGGCCGTCACTCCTCCACGGGTCGGGGCGTGTGGAAGGCTTGTGATCTCTTTCTGAATGATAAAGACTGGATGGAATACTTGAAGATGGAGCCCGGCTGGAAGGATAAGCGCGTGATTGTGCAGGGTTTCGGTAATGTTGGCTCACATGCCGCTCTGTTTGTGCATGAGGCAGGCGGCAAGGTGATAGGCATTAAAGAGCGTGATATCTCGCTTGTGAACAAAGATGGCATCGATATAAAGGCTAGTGAAAAGTTTTCGTTTATCACCTAAAATTATAAGCAATGTTTTTATACATTTCGTTAGGCACTTTTTGCGCACAGCGTTGCAAACAAAACTATAAAAGGTTTTCCGAATGCACAAGAAACCTCAGAGGATCTGCTGGTCGCTGATTGTGACATTTTAATACCCGCGGCCACGCAGAAGGTCATCACCGCCACAAATGCGCCCAACATTAAGGCAAAGATAATCTGTGAGGGCGCCAATGGGCCAACAACGCCGGCCGCTGAGACGATACTGCTCGGGAAGAACTGCATACTCATACCCGACTTATATTGCAATGCCGGCGGTGTGACTGTCTCGTACTTCGAGTACCTGAAAAACATCAATCATGTCTCATATGGCAAGATGACCTCAAGAAGCGCTGCACTCATCATAGACGCGATCATCGAGTCGATCAATCAATCGTTCTGCGAGAAATGTCCCGAAGGCACCTTCGTAAGTGCAATATAATTGCGCATAATTAGATGTCTAACTCATGTCTTAAATAAATATATACCATACAGCCGGAGATTAAGGCCAACGAACGCCTACAGACTTTACGGGATTGCACCAAGGAGGGCGAAATCGTTGACGCTGCCATGCAGGCCATCATGGAGGCCGCCGGCTCAGGTATCAAAGCCACGGCTAACAAGTTTGCACTGTGCAATGACTTACGCACTGCCGCCTATGTCTGGTCTGTGTTCAAAATATTCCGGGCAATTGAAAGTGCCGGAATTTCGCAACAGTGAATTTTGAAAATAGTTTAAACAATTAAAATTTACAATCACTGTAAAATAAATGTGTAAAGCTATGATGTTAAATTTATTAAAATAAAAAAAATATAAAATTTTAATCGTTGTCAAAAACATGTTTGATTATGAATAAATTATTATCAAATCAATTGAAACAATCGTTTTACTACAATAATAAAATGCAAACGTTTTTGTTTTATTTTTGTCAATTTGCGCATGTTTTAAATTGTTTTTTGTATGAAAGAAATGACATAACATAATTGTGTCAAAAGTCAATGAAAAAGTTTGCCTCTGCATTGGCCTTAGACTTCAATGTATCAAAGTTTCTGTTTCTGTTTTTTTTGCCTGCAATTACGGCTTTAATTGTTTGTTAATGACTCCTTTGCATTCTTGTAGTTTTTGTATTTTTGCGTGCAGTACTTTACATCGTTTAGTTGTTGTTGTTGTTGTTGTTTTTGTTAGCGTGTCTGCTTCGAGGCGCCACAACTTTAACTTCAACTTTGTGATGAGTTTGTACTACTTCGCCTAATTACAGAGCCTGGGCAGCGACGGCAGCAAGCCAACAGACGACAGACGAGCGACGAGAGACCAAAAGCCGCGACTCGTAAGAGAAACATACAATTTCAGACATGGTCGAAAACGAACGGTACATTTTATTCTGCCGTTTATTTTCGCTCCATTTTTTTTTTCTTTTTTTGGTTTTGGTGTATTTGATTGTGTATTATGGTCATGCAGTTGTAAAAGTTTTTACTAAAAGTTTGCTACGCTCGTGCACGAACTCAGGTGAGACGCGTTCGTATACGAAATAAATGAAAAGCTGGAAAAAACATGCGCGCTAAATGCCGAAATACTTTAAGTTAGAGATAAACATTTGTCTTAAGTTTCGACTTGGCGCTTTTGCTCCTGCTTATCCTTTTAATGATTGCTTTGCTATTTTGCGCTCTTGTACATTTCGTGTTTTTTCTTACGCTTTTCATTGTTTTTGTTTTTATTTTCATTTTTGTTGTTTGCGTGCTTCCTCAAAATAGACTTAAATGTATTTCCGCCAAAGACGCGAACAAGTTCTTTTATATACTCAAGTTTTCCTGTGTATTTACACCCTTTTTTCTTATTTTTTGGTGTTTCCTTCGCTCAAGATATCTTTGAGGTTTATTTATGCGTGGCTGAATTCTGCGTTTGGGTTCGCGTTCGTGGCTAATATTCGACAATAAACTTTTGCCTGTTTTTCTTTAATTAACAACGCAAACATTTGATTTTTTTTTTTCAGTTTTTATTTATTTTTTGTGTTTTTTTGTGTTTTTTACTTTTTTGTTGCATCTCCTTTTGCGTAGTTCCTTCGCGACTGTTAGTGTTTAACACAATTGTTGGCTTAACGCAACTTTTTGCGGTCTTTCGGCAACCCTGTCCATGCTATCAGCACGCAACAGCCAACAATGCCAACAATGTCAACAGTGAAAAACGAGCGCGAAAAATAAAATAATATTAAAACCAAAATTAAATACGCCTTGGGAGCGATTTGCGTTATTCATTTAATCGGCATTATTTCGTTACTGCTACTGTTGCTGATGATGTTGATGTTGATGATGATGTTGATGATGATGATGATGATGATGATGACGATGACAACGCTGACGATCATGGTTTGTAATATATACTTTTTTTTGCTTTGGTTTGTCGTTTTATTTGTTTATTTTTTTCATTTTACTTTTAATTGAACGGATGACATGCCCTTTGGGCTCTGTCTGCGCACGTTGCCACACTAATTAAATAGACAAGAACGCGGGGCGTGTGAAATAATTATTTTGATGAGCGCTTATTGTAATTGTGGGCAATGTTTGGCATAACTGTTCCATATGAGTGTTGCTTCAATAAAATGTCATTCATTATGAACAGTAAAATTTGTGGTTGGACTTAAAATTTTTTTTTCATTTTCAATTTAAAAGTTTTTTTTTTGTTTCTGTTAAACTTTTAAAGTAAACTAAAATTGGCACAAGTGCAAAAAAATAGAATTGTCGACAAATTAATAATTATTTGCACAAATTATAAGGATTTCAATATATATCAGCACAAAAATACTTATGTATATAAAAATGAATAAATAATATTAAAGGGCAAAAATATCGACAAAAATTACTGAGAAATTTCATACATTTTCGTTAACAATGTGGCTTTTAACAAAATTACTGCTACGTGTTCAGACACAACCACACGCACGCACACAAATACATATGTATGTGTATAAACATGCCATGGGTAACAAAATAAGAAACGAAATAAAAGTAATAATTCTACCCAAATTTAACTTTCGCCGCAACAATAAATTTAGTTATTACCGCCAAACGAGCTACGCTGTTCCATGTGTATGTCTGTCTGTCGGTCGGTCGGTTATGGCCATGTGTGTGTGTGTGCCTTTTCTGTGTGTCTGTCTTTTTTTAACTTTACTAAGAGTTACTCTCATCTATGGCATTTGGCAACTCCAACTCCATGGCACTGCCAAAAAGAGTTGTTTTGTTTTGTTTTTTTTTTTTTTTGTGCAACTGAGCTGAATTTGATGTACGAGCAGAGCAACATTTACTGCCAGCCAGCAAGGAGCAAACAGTCAACATTCACTGCGTGTCTGTTGCGGTCAGCTAACAAAAGCAACTAAAATATAATATAAAAAAAACACACACACACTAAAGATAAACGAAAAATTGCCTTCATTATAAAATTATATAGTTATTTTATGCTACACTTTGATGTTACGTATACGCCACGTACAGGAGCACAACGGACAAACGAAGTTTGCAACGTTTCAATGTGTGAGAAATTTAAAACTTTTTAATTTTACTTTTTTATGTGCTTTTTTACCTCTTAATTATGAGATGAGACACACTACCGTCATATATATGTATACTAAGGGTAGAAAATAAGCTCAGACTGTGACAAAAAAATAAAGCAGCTTAACTGTAATGTAAAATATTATTTTTTTTTTTTTGTAAGAAGGACCAAGTTTGAAACATATTTTATTTAACGCAACGTTTGTTGAATATTAAATACTTTATCAACAAATTCTACTATTATTATTCATTATCATTTCATAAAAAAACTGTTTTTAAAAGAATGAGTAATTATTTTTAAGCGTTTAATACTCAAACGCAGTGAAAAAATCTGTAATCTATGAAATGAACACTTGAAAACTAATTAAATCCTAATAGCAAAAAGAGCGCAAAGAGTTTAAAAAAAAAAAATTAAAAAAGGCAAAGCAAATCAAAAAGTTCAATTAAAGGGTTAAGAAGAAAATAATAAATGAAAAAAGAAAAGAATAAAAGAAAAGAAAAGCAAAAACAGAAATGAACAAATGGAAAAGTTTTTAATTTTTTCGTGCTTGAGTTCTTGAGTGGAGGAAATAAAGTCTGCTGCACACGCTCGACACGCTCGAAGCACAACTGCTAAACTCAAAAGGACGACAATGGCGTTGATGAAGAAATAAAAGTGGCTGGCCAAAGGATAATAGACAAAACGGAAGTTAAGCGAAATAAGAAATCAATGACTACAAAATTCTTTATACACATATACATGTATGTGTGTGTATGTGTGCGCGAATTACTAAGAAACGCATTGCATACTCTTTGGCGCAAGCAATGAACGAAGCGAGCAAAAGCAAATCCGCTTAAAGTGGAAATTATTTCTGCTGCCGCTATTGACATTGTTGTTATTTTTCCTACTGTCGTCGTTCTTGTAGTTGTTGTACAAAGATTTCCACTTAATGCCAATACAAATGAAGCGTTGCGAACAAAAGTAAATTTTCTTAGTGTTGAAGTGGCAAAGTTGTGACGACGACGACAACGTCAACGCCGACGACGCTGCCTAAGCAAGCCTTAACTAAATAGAGACCAGCAAAGTTATGTAAGCCTCTGACTTATTTCCACAGTTCGATTTACGCTGCCATTTCTTTTTCCGATACTTTTGTGCTTTTGTATTTGTATTTTGTTGTCTGTTTTCTGTTCTGTGTTGTATTTGCAACGCAGCTTAGCTGCCAAAATGAAAGGATAACACAACTAAAGCATAAAGGATAACAGAAAAGTTTGATTGTATTTATTTATTTATTTTTTTTCTTTTTTTTTTTTTTCTTTTTATTCTTGTGGCTGAAGTTAGACAAATCAGCTTTTCATTATTTAAGTTGACTGGCTTTCAGTGCAGACACTTGTAGTTGCCGCAAATAAATATTTTTTTTTCTTTGTTTTTGTTTGAGTGAACATGAAGCTAAAATGCTTTAATAAAGCTTGAAAAGTACGCAATTTCCGGCATAGAAAACACGCCGATAAACAAGAGTTTAACAATTTTCAATGAATATTACAAAATGTGGCCATAAATAGACAGACTTACCTTTGTGATGGCGCAGATGGTGTCCGGCACCTGAGAAGCCTGTGCAGCAGGGCGGCTCATAGTACAAGTTCCATGTGTTCTCATAGTCTGCCTGAGCATAATCCACGGCAATCAATAGCACAGCCAGCACACAAACGAGCGCAGCGACGCGAAATTTCGATTTTGAGCACATTTTTTATGGTATAATAACTTTTCTTTCTTATGATGTTTACAAATCTTAATAATAAATGTATTTTATTATTACTGTATTTATTAAAATATAACTTGAGCACATGAGTTTACATTGAGCTGCATTTAGTTGATAATTTTCTTTTTTTTTTTGATTATTTAATTTTTAAAACATAGATTTTGTTTTTATATTTTCGAAAACACACTAGATATGCTTCACATTGCTGTCGACGAAACGCGATTCCCCGTTAGTTCAAAACCTCGCAATAAAAGTCTTCAACAGCAAACGAAATTTTCACAATACCGAGTGACGACCGTATCCCTCGAGCTACAACAACGAACTCAATCGCACGCACACGAGTGACAATGTTAAATAGACTCGGTTAGCGACCGAAGTCCATATACGAAGCACAAGTTAAACGAAGCGAAGTGGCTTCGACGTCGACTTCGCCTCTGGCTTTGCCGTACGCCACCCCTTTCAAGTAGTTTTCGCACACGGCGTCGGAATCGTACGCTCGCTTTCAAAGGCGCGCGCTAATTTGTGCACATTGTCCAAAGCCAAGTTATGCTCGGCAACGACGCCGCACAGGTGTTTCGCTCTGCTAATGCGCTGCTGCGATAAACTGCTGTAAAGAGAGAAACACACGTCGTGAACAAAAAAAGAGAAAGAGCGCGTTAGTGAGAGAGTTTGTTTATATTGTTTACGCTCAGTGCAATAAATGCGCATGCGCCGCTTTAAGCATAGGAAGAATAAATCCCTATTATGTTGTGAGCAAAATATCCCGCATAATATTTTGTTTAGGAAATTTTTCAAGCGCAGTGTATTGAACTCATACACTTTGCAACAAGGAAGTCGTTGGCGTCTGCAGTTGCGACGTCAGCGGCGTAAGCGTTGACGGCCGATGCAACTGCAACGCAATGCGCCGTAAAAAAAAGCAAAGCAACAAAAAAAAAAGGAGAAAAAAAGAAAATAATAATAATAAACAGCAACAACAAAGAAAGTCACATTTTCAAGGGTAACTGCAGACACATTCAGACTGAAGTGCAGCCGTTCCCGTCCATTGGCAAGCAACTCAGACGCAGGACAGACAGACGGTCGGACGGACGGACGGACAGTCAAGCCACCGATGCAGTCACTTGCACTTAAAGCGTTTTCGTGCGTTATTATTTATGCATATACTTGTAATTGCAAAATCCTATCTGCAACAGACTTTGTCTGCCACGTTTTTCGGTTATAGCGAACTCTGCTTCTTCTTCTCTCCTATTCTATTCCGGCATGTACATACGCTGTGCGCTGTACTTGATGCCTTCGGGCACTTTTGACTCAAATTGAATTCCACATTGTTGCAAAAGTTTACCTTCAACTAAGTACTGCACCATCATCATCATCATCATCATCATCGTCGACGACATCATCATCGTCATGCCTTCTGATTTTTGTGTTTTATTTTTCGGTTTTTCCTCTTTTTTCGTTTGCACAGTTTGTTTAATACTTCTTCGTTGAGGCACAGCTCAACTCAAGCCTTGCCGCTCAAACAGACATAAGTCATTCAGCTGCAACGACGACGACGACGTCGACGTCACCGGTCGTGTTGATGTGTCTCATCAGACCAAAGAGATCAGATCAGGCAGACAGTTGAGCAGACGGTTCTAAGCACTTGATGGCAGCTTGAGACGCGCAGAGCGGCGCACAATTAGACTTAGTAAATGTCTGGTGTAATATTAGCAGGGCGCAGATTGACACACAGTCTTGTATATAGCAAGCAGACAGGCAGGCCGGCAGTCAGACAGACATAGAGACAGACAAGCGTGCAGCAGACAAGCTTTTGAGGCTGTTGTCTAGAGTAGACTTTGTTTGCACAGCTCTGCAGCCAAGTGGGTGTCTATGTCTGCTGTCTGTCCAGCCGTCGCTTTAAGTGTCTGTCTTACTGCTAACCTTCAGACTAAAAGTTATATACAACATACTTTTACTGTGGAAATGTTTTACATTTTCTAGGTGACCGCAAGTTGAAGTTTCTGCTTCTGCTGCCTTCCCTGCTTGCGGCAACTTGCTTCGTTTGTTGCATAAATTTTTTTTTTTTTAAATTTTTGTTTGTTTATTTTTGTGACTTTCTTCCGAAATAATTACTTATACACAATTCTTAGCTGTACTTTAGTTTGACCAATGAAATTTATAGCATTATATTGTTTTTGTTGTTGCCGTTGCAAAAATCTTACATTATTCTCATTCAATGCATCATTTGCTTGTTTTGAGGTTGCTCATTTGTGGCTTTGTGTCTTGGTTGAATCTTCAGAAATATTTACAACTAAAAATAAACAAATAAAAATATAAAAAATAAAAAATCGTTGCTTTTTAGTTGCATAGCAACAACAAAAACAAACTTTGGCAACTTATGTTAAAAATGCTGGAAAGGCAAAGCCTCACATTTCTCGTAGCACACAAAAACTTTCATGACAACAAAAGTTATCAAATAAATAAGAAAGCATAAAATTTCAAGGCTGTTTTCGAAGCTAAGCAAAAACAAAAAAAAAAAAACCAAACAAAAAATAAGTATTTTCATAATATTTTCAATTGTTTTTCTATTCCTTTATTGCTGAAAATCGCGTGTGTCCTTTGCTTTAAGCTGACTCTGCAAATAAGCAAGTTGCATGTCGATTGAACAGAACCAAACGAAAAACCTCAAAATGGCGAATGTCAGCAAACATATGAAAAACGCATTGCAAAAACGTTTCTAAATTGCCGACAGGGAACAAAGGCAATGTCTACAACAACAACAACTACAACATGAATTCCTTAAAGCCTCCATAACAGAGCAAGATTTCCAGACCATTTTCAATGTCATTTCTCAGCACGATTTCTATGCATTTACGAAAAACTGTAATATGATGCAAGCAACATTGTCGTTGTTGTTATTGTTGTTGTTGTTTTGGTTGTTGCTAACGACAAATGCCACGTGCATTTTTTGTTGTGTTGTTGTTGTTTCTGCTGGTTTGCTCAAAGCATAAGCGTGCGCCGAGCTTTCCAAGGATTTCAATGCGGAAAAACAAACACGAAGCCAAGTCCGATTCGCGTCGCTTCTGTTTGCCTTTGAGTTGCGTCGCTGCGATAACAATTTTGCCTTCTTTTTTATAACTTTGCACATTTCCGTGTACTCTTTTTTATCGTTGGATGTTTGTTTTCCTTTCATTTTTTTTTTTCAGCACACGACAATCGTTGTTGCATTTGTCGGTGTATTTGTACGCTAATCCTTGCAAACGAGCGAAACATTTGTAGGAGTACAAACATGATGAAATGTTTAGTGAGAACTTTTCACACAAACATTTATGCATTCGTCAGCAACATGGCGGCGAACCATTGAGACGATAGTAATGTAAAACGTTGGCAGACTTTTCGCTTCAAACTGATTTCGAATTACCAATTAATAATGAGCAAACAGGCAACAGCACAAGACAGCTCTGCACAAACAAAAAGGGCGAGCAAATCATCGAACAGCGAAAAAGTGTAAATTAAGCACAGACAAGAAGGTTAAATGACGAAATGGCATGCACACACATAGCACATTACAGAACATGCTGTTGAGCATATGCGCTCAGCGCTTTAGCCCGGAAGAAGTAACAGAAACAAAGAAGAAAAGCAAAAAAAA
The DNA here is from genome assembly GCA_034638295.1 of Phortica okadai. Classification (NCBI taxonomy): domain Eukaryota; kingdom Metazoa; phylum Arthropoda; class Insecta; order Diptera; family Drosophilidae; genus Phortica; species Phortica okadai. The sequence continues at coordinate 14,014,299 of CM067851.1, read as the reverse complement.
AACAAAAAAAAATACGAAAATCTGTAATAAAGCGGCAGGGCACGTGGGTGCGTTTGAACGACAGTCGTTGTGAGCCATAAGTACGACGGGAATGGTCCCAAGGTAACCAGAACAGTGACGATGCAGGCGGCGACGGCGACGGCGACGGTGAGGGGGAGGGGAGGGCGACGGCACTGGTGGTGGTTTGGCGGCGCTAATAGAAATTAAGCGAAAGTGGTTCACTTTCATGTGCACGGTGGGCTAAATGGGTCGGTCTGAGTAATGTTGCTGTTGTTCCTGTTGGTTTGGGTAACAGGTTGTGCACGCGGCGCATTCGAAACGTTGCCTGGTAGAAGGGCGTTCGGCATGGGGGAAGGGTGATGTGCGCTGGCAAATGACAGACAGAAAAGCAGTCGGTCGGTCGGTCGGTCGTTCATACAAGGTAGGTTGTTTGGGGCGCCGTTATTATTATTGTTGTTGTTAGCGTTTTCGTGCTCCAACAGCTCAGTGCAATTTCGGGCATTTGCGCATTGAGGGTGCATTCGTTTTAGCTTATTTTCCTCATTTCTCTTTCACTTCATTCATACACGAATGACTGCAAAAACGTTCGTTACTCATTTGACTTCATGTGCTTTCGTTGTTTCTCGCCGTCTTGTATTTACATTTGTTTTTATTAATAATAAAAACGCTGAAATTGCAAAAAACAAGTTAAAAAAAAAAACAAACAAAAAAGAGAATATAAACAAACATTGTTAGCGACCGAAATATTGCATTGTGTGTGTGTGTGGGTGTGTGCGAATTTGCAATTTGATTTTAATGGCGGCAAAATGTTATATGTTCAATGCTCACACACTCACACACTCACAAACAAACAAACACACATTCAGTCATACTAACAAACAAGCAAACAAATGAGAAATGTCATTGGCAAGTGGAGTTGAAGTTTTATATGCAATCAAGCGTCATTTGTTTGCATTCTACGTTTGGCAGCATATTTATACACACAAATGTTAATATGTATGTATGCGTGTGTATTCAGGAAACATTTGCCTGTCTGTCTGTTTTTGCGTGCAACACTTTGCCGCTCAATCGAAATACGACGTCATGCACAAATTCACTGCTGACTTCGCGCTCTTCTATTCGTTCATTTGTTATTTGACTATTATGTGTCTGTGTCTGCGACTGTGTCTGTGTTTTTCAGTGTGTGAGTAGTAGTGTGCACTTAAAATCGTCACTATCCTTACCATCAATGCTCTGTTACTTTTATTTTTTCTAACTGAATTTTTGCACCTTTTGACAAAGGTGTATATTAGTTTTGTGCAAATCAGTCCATTTGTCCGATAATCCATCTTATTAAATAGACATTATACATGAAAAATCCTAGGTGTATAAGCATGGTAATTCGGACCCGAAAAAATATTAAACGGTACTTAAAATATTTGATTCTACATACACATGTAATTATAAGATGCTGAAAGTCTCACATCGCTAACTAAATTGGTTTTTGAGAAAAAGCGAAATATTTATAAGACAACAAATCTATTTTGGCACAGGTACGGCTTAATTGATTGGTCTACCAATGCAATATGAGCTAAGGAAAAAATTAGCAGCTGTAAAGATTCTTAAGCTCATTGAAAATTGTATAAATATGAAACAATTTTTAACTGCATAATTGATTCAGATTATTAAAAACGGTTTTTTTTTTCTTTTTTTTTCTTTTGGACTTTGTTTACATTTTTCGCTCTGTCCTTTCCTATTCGCAGTGTCACTGTCAAGGATAATGTATTCTTTTCGTTTATTTACCCTTGTCAATTATCTGCACGTGTTTTGTTTAGTTTAATTTGTTTATTTTTAAATATTTAAATTATTTTCATGTTTCCTTTTTATTCTAATTACAAAAAGACATATAATTAACCTCGACTGACGACTTCGGCAAATCAATCGATTTATTTTCATTTATATACGTTTTTTTCACTTTTACTGAAAAATGTCATTAAGCCTTTAATATGAGTAGCAAAAGTATCTGCCATCACACACACACCCATGCAAGTCCCCAGCAGTCATTCCATATAAACAATAAATATTTAAAATAATGACTGCAAATGGTTTCGATAATGAGGTGACATCAAATTTATTGCTGATATTTTTGCTTGATAAGCAAAACATGCAAACAAAGGAAGAGCAAATAGGAAAGACATATACGACAACTATTTAACGCTATAAGTTCGTTTAAGGACAAATATCCACCTATGGTTTTGTTTTTAGTTGTTGATTTGATATAAAAAGCAATTGCATTGAAACACGATTAAAAAAATTAACTCAAAGTAAAAAAAAAACGAAAGTTAAAAACTGTTTTGTTTCTCCCTCTTATCGAATCCCTCTTATAAACACTCAAATATAAACTTTTGCCGCAACTTACTTGCCAACTCATTCATTTACTCACTCTCTCTGAATCACTCACTCTCCTAGAAGAACCCAAAACATCAACCCTTAGTTGAGTAGGGTACAGCCAGGTTTTAGAACTCTGTTCATCAACACTTCACTCACATCAAATGTTGATGATCCTTTGCGTGTCCTTTTACATGTTTGTTTATTGTATTTGTATATTTCTGATTCCGTTTACACACACACACACACACACAAGTCAACGTCCTTTTTGGATGGCATGTCAGATTCGAAGAGCCTTCACCCTCACCAGCGCCGTCGCACCACGTCAACGGTCTGCCTTGCCGACGTAACTGACATTCGGTCTATTCCGCATAGTACGCCACTGATAAGCGTCATTCACAATGGCATTTACTCTAGTTTATTTGTGAATGGTTTATTTATTAATTCCTGTGGATTATCACATCAGACGCAACCATATCGCATGCACCGATTGCTAAGGTCATCCGGGTTGTTGGCTGTTGGTTGCTGACTGCTGACTGCTGCCTCTGATGGATGCTGATGCTGATTTTAATGCCGATGCGATAGAACATGTTCGTTTGTTGTCATTGTTGCATTACAACGCCGATTTTCAGACATTTGCGATCGTTGACGTAAGGGTGGAAATGACATTTGTCTGTGTCTCGTTGCCATATTGTCAATGTGTCCTTGCATGTACGCACACATTTACACAGTGAAACGTTTGCCCAACACGGAAATGCTTACAATAATCACAGCACATTAATGTGATATTTTTTGGTCGTCGACGCACGCATACGGATTGATAGCATTATTGTGGGCGCGGGTGTGGGCGTGTTGGTCGATGCGACCACGCATGGCATGCCATCATTTTGCCCATTAACATTATTTCAATTCAATTGTTGTCTTTGTCGTTGTTGTTGCATTCATACATGTGTGCACATTCGATTTTATCAGTTTGTAAAAAATTGTGTTAATGCATGTTTTCCTTATCGAAAAGTGTAATCACATGAAATGCTTTGGCATAACTGACATTTGAAAATTTAATTGCAGAGCAACATAAATTACTATTAAAAAAAAATCTTTATAAAAATCGCGTTAATGAACTACAAAGCAATGAAGACGTTATATTTGACGAAATATATAAAATTTCCGATTCAGGCTTACACTCAAAACCAGATCAGAAACAATACGTTTTTAAGCCAATGATTTTCCTTGGAGTTGGTGGACTCATTAACTACTGAGATCCTTAGTTAAAGATTTTATTACCTGTAGAAATTCAATGAGCATCATTTCATTCTATCCAAGGAAAATTTAATTAACAAGAGGACCAAGTTAACAGATCAGCAGAAATCCTGGCCAAACAAACAATTATATTTTTACAAAAATTATTTTTTTTCTTTACTGTATCAACATTTTTTGCCGCGTTTTTCTTGCAGTTTAAACTAATCTGCTTACCTGATTTATTTTTCAAAGCTCATCGCAAGCGAGCTTAGTCTTCTTGCTATTTAAATTCTCCTTGATTCTAACTTTGCTTCTCCGGTCGATAGAAACATCTTTGCTCTCTTCTACACCAACCAAAAGCAGCTTTTATCGTTCGGAGAAGAAATCCTAAAACATTCTTTTTTTTTTTGCCTACGACACCCATGACATTTTTGCCCTTGATTTTGGATTGATTTCGATGTAACGAATCACCACAAATTCTTGTAGGTCGTCAAAGAATATTTGTATAAAATTTTAACCCAATTTAAAATATTTGGCTTAAGGTTAATTAAAATTTATATTGTAGAGAAAATTGTAACAATATTTAATTACAAACAATATACAAAATGGATAATGTACAAAATATATGTATGAAAATTCCTTTTATTTGCCTTTTACATGTATTCCCAAAAAGGTTTACGAACACAATTTGCCAATTAGTGGTCAAGTTAATGCATGAACACGTTAAGACTCTTAACGAGAAAACAAGGAAAACTATTTGCAATTTGAGAGCGAAGATCACAAAGTAGCTGAAACAAGTATGCCAAATTACAATTTTCTGTAAGCGTTGAAATCATAAATAATTAAATGTTGAATCTCAAATAGTTGCGCACATACACACATGCACACATAGGAGGACACACAGATACACAGCCACATGAAATGCCACTAACATGCGTACACAATTTCCGAAATCATGTGCAAGTCATGAAATCGAAAACGAGCGAAACTTAATGCCAACAACAACAATAACAACAACAACTACTTTGACGCATAACAAAATGCCGGAAATTTGAAATTTCATGGCTTATGCTGAGGAGTTGAGGTGAGCAAAGAGCTAAAAAGAAATTGAATGTCTTTGATTTTGTATACATGAGCAAAGATGTATAGATGCATAAATCCAAACACTCGTGCAATGCCATATATACATACATGTACAGTAAAACCTCACTAATGTTGGTTACAAAAAAAGTTAAGTTCCAAGACACATGTTAAGACACATGTCCTTAAAAAGTTAATCAAGAGTTCACTTTAATACGTCAAGTTTGGCATCTCAATACAAAAAATTATCAAATATTGATTTTAAAGTACGAAAACGCATTTTCGCTATGCGATTTCTATGTACCTACATAAGTATATTAATGTCTTTAAATATGTATTATAAAAAATATATACATCTTTTATTTAGCATTTCATTTGCATACTTTGAAAAACTCGTTCTTCAGTTCTACTTTTGATTCGACTGACGCCAATCATATGTTTGATTGATTAGAGTTTTGAAAATGATTTATTTAAAAGAAAATATAACCAAAAAATAAGTTTGTTGTTAATTATAAAACACATTACACAACAAAAAATGTAAAAACATCTCTGAAAAGTTAATTGGAACTATTCCGCTACCTTTTTCGATGTTTTACTGTACATATGTAATTGTGTGGGTCTGTGCGTGTGAAAGCAAACATTTGCAAGCACACATAAGACAAAATTAAGAAAATCTACCAATTTTGCACAAATTACACATACGCACACACACACAGACACACACACACAAAACATTTGAAATGTTTAAATGAAATAACGAAGAGTTCAAGTCGAACATTTAACAAGTTTAAGCAATTAGTGTAGTAAATAAATTTGAAACAATTTTTAATTGAAACTGAAAGTGTAGCAAATTCTTAATGAAATCCACGTTTCTGGCGCACAGCTTGATGAAGTCGCAACGCGCCGCGTCGCTTCAGAGTGGGTGTGAAAGTGTTTTTGCGGTGAGGGGGAAATGTGTGCTGAGTGCTGTATGTGTGAGAACGCATGAATGTATTGAAGTGTCACTAATAGACTTTGCCAGGCGAAGCAACCCACATTTCGTTAAGTTGAAAACGGTTAGTGACGTTAAAACCTTTTAAAGTATTCAATAACAGAAACTTTTATAGAAAATTTTCAATTTCGTTTGCGCTCATTCATTCATTCATTCAAACAAACATTTTGTTTCAACCCCAGAACTTATTTTCAGTTTTCTTGCTGTCGTCGTGTCGAACAATTTGACGGACAGGGCGGCAAATTGAATTTCTCACGCTTCGCAGATATCGAAAAGCAAAGTGTTGAAAGCAAACAAAAAAAAAAAAAAAATCAGAAGAGAAAACATATTTGAACATTATGAATAGAAATCAACATGAAGTTTGTATTTATGCGTTTTATGAGTGTGTGTGTGTGTGTGTTTATTGAAAAGCTACTTAGGCTTATACAATTCCATTGTATTGAATGTCTTTGCATGCACGTTTGACATTGAAATTTCAACGTTTGTTTGTGCCTGAAGTTAAGCTCGTTGGCTGAGTTGGAGTTTGTGTACCTTTGTTCGCGCTTTGAAGTGTGCCTGCGTTGTGCGCTTAGCTGATGATAATCCTTTTTAAATAAATTTGTTGACATAAAGCGCTTTGCTACCTTTTTGTAAAAAGAAAAAAAAAAAACTAAAAAAAAACGTGACTGTGTATCTGTGTGCCATTCTAAGCGTGCCTGTCTTCGCTTTTATTTAAAACATGCTTCACATACACATTCAGGAAATTAAATACGTTGACGGAAGTCATTGAAGACGCGAACGTTTTGCACGCGCCTTTTATTGTACGCCCGCCCACGGCATTAATACTAAATATAAAACCTCAAAACAACATTAACGCAGACAACGCGCATCAAGATGCCTCGCTGTCTGTGTGTGAGTGTGAGTGTGTGTGTGTAAGTGTGAGCATGTAAGTTGTACGAAATGATGATGTTCGTAATGATGATCACCGCAAATAGAACCACAATGTTGGCATGTGGCAAACGAAATACATAAATGTATCTACATGTGTGTATGTATGCATATTCCGACATTGATGACGACAACTGCTGTCGATTTCATTCCTGCTAACAACACGTTGACACACGAGCCAACAACAGCAACAAGAAATGATTTTTACATTTCCATTTGATTGCATAGAATTTTACTTCACTTAATCTTTGTTATTTTGCATACTTCTGCCGAATGCATTCGTTTTTATTCAACGTGACACGAAACCAAAGAAAAACAAAAACAAAGCTTCTCTTCGCTTCGTTTGGCTGCTGGTGTGTTTATCGAGTGAGTGTGTGTGTGTGTCTGTGCCGGAAGTTGAGGTCCTGCAGAGCTAAGCATGAAGATAAACAAAGCACATAATGCCAGCATACAAAAAGGGGTTAAGAACGTTTCTGGTTTTTGTTTTTAATTCGTTGTTTTTTTCACTTCTCTTCACTTCACTTCACTGACAAACAGACAAAAAGATAGACAGACAGACAAAAGTACCTTTTGTATTTCATTATATCGCTTTTGGGCGGCAAAAGTATTAGACTGAAGCGGTTTATAAGGCACTTAAACGCTTTGCAAGCGCAATGTAGCGCAAAAAAGGGGACGCATGTTTGACCCAATCGTGCTTCAGCTTCATGTTTACATGAGTGAGTCCGCAAGATAATTGCACTGCGCCTACTTTTGCCTTTAAATGTTTAATCATCTTACTACGCCTAACAACGTTCGTTTCTCTAAAATAAATATATTTCTTTTGTGGCTGTTGTTGTTGTTGAAGTCAAATAAGGCCTGAAGGCTTTAAGTCTTTGACGACGCTTCAGAGAAGTTAAGCTTATATTTGATTTGCGGCGCTTAAGTAAAGAGAATTTTTGTTAATCAACTTGATTCATCAACTTGCTAATTGTTTGCTTTAGCACCTTTGCAATGTTGCTTTGTCTAATTAATCATTGTTTACGCTTCATTAAGCTAATCAATGTAATCAATAAGCTCATCACAGATTTAATGCACTTTAAAGTGTTCATTTCAGCAATGATGTCTCAAACACAAGCTTGCGTTGCGCTGACAATGTCAGCTATTAAACGCCCTGGCCAAATGAAGCAATAAAGCAGCTTGGCAAAAGAAACAAAGAAAAAATTCGATGCAAAAAATTGCTATTAATGCCAAGGCGGGTTAAATGTGTGCGCATCAAATGACCAAGCGACGTTTAGCAGACGATAAAGTCATTCAATCTAGCAGGCAAAAACTCCATTGTTGTACATGGACATGGACATACATATATCGACAGCAACATCGACAATGCCATGACCAACATTGCCTGAATGTGTGCATGTTTGTGTGTGTATGAGTAGTGTGTGTGTGTGCATAACATGACGGAGGTGAAGCTGTACGAAAATTCTCATGATAAAGTAATCAGTTGATGGTGTTTGACAAAAGCAGAAATAAATCGATAACTGTTTTGTGCTCTTCTATTTATATCAGAGTACATGTTACTTTGTGCCAGTATGTGTGGGTGTGTGTGTGCATGTGTGTTGGCAGAACTGACCAACCGCAAATATTTGTGAAATATCTGCTCACACAAAACGTTAAGGACTTAACATAAATAAATCAGCTGATAGCGTGGCACGGCATTGAAATGAGTCAAACATGAGCCTCGATGATTCATTTTTTTATTCATTCAATAATTTTGTAGTAATATTTTTTTTTTTGTCCACAATATTACACAATAAAGTTTGCTAATAATCGTTGCGACTATCGAATTACATGCAACTGTCAATAAGGCAATCAAACATGTCGAATTCAATTCAATAAAAACAAATCAAATGAGCATTGAATGTATTTATGTATGTAAGTAAAAATGTAGATAAGTATTTTTAGAATTAAGCACGAGTGGAAAAATGTCATTTAGCCAATAAGCGGCCAAAAGGCCAGCGAAAATGTCTAGACACATGTTTGCCCAAAATAAAGCAGAGCCCAAAATATGTGAACTGAAATTAAAAAAGTGAAAGAACAAAGCATATTAAATAAATACAAAAACAGCCACAACTAAAATAAAACCAAAACCGAAATAACGACGCTTGAATAAGAAATGAGCTTAGAATTATTTGCTTTACGTAAATGACAGACTGTTTGACTGACGAAAGTGGCGCGGAGACAAGAAAGCATGAATGAAAGATTTCACAAGAAGATATATGAAGTATGAATGAACTTTATGGCTGAGACACAAATGAAAGATAACAGAAATAAAACAAATGCTAAAAAAAAGCAAAAAATAAATCTTGCAACGTGTTGAAAACGGCAAAAATTTGTGGCTCCAAGCACAGAAATCAACAGCAGTGCTAAGTAAATGAGACACGCCAGGCGGCTCTTTGGGCAGTCCGAGATACAAAGGCAGCCAAAGGCTTGTGGTGATCGGCGGCCAGTTTCAGTTGAGTTTGTGGTGTGTCAGGCTGTGTGTGTGTGTGTGTTCAAATAAAAACGCAACAAAGCGCAATCATCATTATCGTTAAAGAGGCGCTTACAGAAGTAGACAAATTGCCACTTTAGAGAGCAGAGTAAAAGTGCCGACCGCCAAAGTGGCGTATGAGCGATGTAGAAGCAGCTGTCGACGTGGTCTGTTCATTGTTTGTATATGTGTTGTCCGTGTGGTTGTATGTATGTGTGTGTGTGTGTTAGAGATAATGACCAAAGGCCAAATGCGACCAAACCGAAGCAAAGGCAACATAACCAAAGTGTATGGCATGAACAAAGGAGCCAGAATTACACACACATACATACATAGATAGATAGATGGTAAGCGCACAGGCCTGGCTCACTTAGCCGGAAGTTCAAGTACATACACATAAAACCAAAATGGCGCATATTAGTGTGTGATAGAGCAAGAAAAATAACGAGCGTGCAAGCCGGTGAACAAAAAAGGGAAGCAAGAGAATGGTTTGCTGTCAGTTTGTGTTGAACAATTCACAAGCTTAGCAGCACAAAAAAAAAAAAAAGAAATGTTAAGGGGGGACATCACAGTAGCACACAAATAAATTGGTATATTTTTAGGAATTTATTTTGGCTTAAAAAAATTATTAATCGAAAATGTGTAAATGAGGTTTTATAGCGATACTAAAAAAGAACAAAGTGTAATTTTTCTAATAAAAAATATTAAAAAATGGCGGCTGCGCAGCATATGTCCCAAGGCGCCTATTTTTTGATGGCCGAAAACATAACTCGCGCAAATCTTTACCGATCGACTTGAAACTTTGTATACAGCTTCGAAATGTCTCCCCCCACGGAGCTACGTAGGGGTTTTTCGATATTTTGATTTTTAACAAAATGGTGCATGTTTGAAACAAAAAAATTAAATTTTTAACAAAAAAACACGACATAAAATCGTCTATAAAAAAACTAAGCCATATATCGAAAAACCCCTACGTAGCTCCGTGGGGGGAGACATTTCGAAGCTGTATACAAAGTTTCAAGTCGATCGGTAAAGATTTGCTCGAGTTATGTTTTCGGCCATCAAAAAATAGGCGCCTTGGGACATATGCTGCGCAGCCGCCATTTTTTAATATTTTTTATTAGAAAAATTACACTTTGTTCTTTTTTAGTATCGCTATAAAACCTCATTTACACATTTTCGATTAATAGTTTTTTTAAGCCAAAATAAATTCCTAAAAATATACCAATTTATTTGTGTGCTACTGTGATGTCCCCCCTTAAGTCAAAAGCGTGGAACAGGCAACGGGACAAGAAGAGCAGCCAGGCGAGCAACAAGCTAAAAAGATAATCAAATCGCTGCTGCTGATTTCAGTGTGTAAAAGCAATGTGAAAAAAAAACAGAATCATTATTGTGTAAAAAAATGACCGTTACTCAGTTGGAAAAACGCATTTGTATGTCTGCGCGATGAGCAAAAAGCCAACAAGTTCAAGGCTCAACGTGAATGAGTCATAAAAAATGTTGTGTTGAACTTAATTATGACGCTAAATGAGTGAACCCAAAAGTGGAATAGAAAAGCAAACAAAGCAGATTAGGATTTTGTTTTTGTTTTCTTTTGTTTTATTTATTTTTTGTTTTTGTGTTAGCATATTCTAATATGCATAAAAGGAAAGTAAGAGCGCTTAAGTAAAACTACTGAAAGCAATGCCGGCAGGACACCGTCCACCAGCGGGAACACGACGGCGCTGACCAGTCAAGTTAATTTGCAGTTGCTTAAATGATTTCAAAAGGATTCATTAATATTGTTTTTGTGGTTTATTTGTGCCTGCGCGACTTGTGTTGTGTGGTGTGTTGCACAGTTGGTCTTTTAGCTATGCGACAACAGTAATTATTGTTGCTATTAAAAGATCATTAGTCGTAATTAAAGCCGTAACGTAGTATTTGTGCGCTCGCAACTTGTAATTGTTTATTAAATATGTTGAAAGCCTTAGCACAACATTGCTTCAACAAAAAATTGTGGCAGCAAAACAATTTACTCAAAAAAATACATTTATTTGTACAAAGTCCAAGCTAGGAAACCCGACGGAAAATGTGACAATCACTACTACAATCACACTCTTCAAGACTGATCAGACTCTCATGTGTCTGAAGCAGGCAATATCCTATAAAGAGAAGAAAGTCAGTTGACATTACACAAATTAACAAACATTTAAGAACTACTTCGGTGTGTGGACAAATAGAAAACTACGATATGAAAAAAGAGTTTTGGGACACATCTTGGTAGAATACTTGATCATACACCACATAGTGCAATGCAGATAAGATCACTTGCAACAGAACTCATACAATATCTGACGACCATATAAAGGCGGCCAATGTAAATTTAGGATAATATTGTTGTCTTATAAACAGTTAATTTAAATTTCATATAAACAAAACAACATTTTCATCAGTTAGTTCTTGTAAAAAAGTACACAAAGAAACGAAAATTTCAATTTAAAATATTAAAACAAACTAATAATAACAATTGTTAAAGCAAATGTTCGAATTTAAGTTGGCAACAAACTACGCACGCATGATCGACAAAAATGCACTTTGGCTCTGAGCTGTAAGCTGTGAACTTGCACAGCTTTTGTTATGCACTTCACTGCTACAGCGCCGACCACAGAATCTGCGCAAAACGAGCCAAATGTGCGAAAAAGATAAAACAAATAGAAACAAAAGTCGAATGCAGAAAAACCTGATCCCGAAACGCAAAATCAAGTTTTTGCCCATGCCGCAATTTACGACTTGAACAGCTTTTCGATTTTTGTGATTTCTGCGTTGCGCTCGTCCAGTCGTTGATTTGTTTTTTGACTTTTTTGTATGCAAAATTTCCCAAATGGCTGCCGCTGCCCAACAACTAAAGCACCATTGCTCTAAGTGCCACACGCTCGCCCGCACGCTCTTAGCCGTCGAACCGAAACCACTTATTTAGGAGCTGCGCTTTTGTGCGCCACGTCAGGTCGTTCGAAAAAGAAAACCAAAACCGAAACCAAAAAATAAAAAATTACTCTTTAGAATGCAAGTTTTTGCTTGCGAAACAGCTGTGTGTCAAAATGCCGCGTCCCTCTTTCGGAGCCTTTGCATGCTTTCAGGTTTGTCCTCAGCACTCTCGAGACACTTTGTGCCTTGCAGCCGCCGTCGGTGCTGTGGCATCTTTCGAGATGGAGGCAATTTCAGCTGCTTATTTCTTTCAGTTTTTTCGTGTTTCTGCTGACATTTTCGGCGCATATTTTCTTTTCATAATGATCAAAAAATTCTTTTGAAGTCTTGAACTCTTCGGTGTCTCATTTCACTTGTCCATTGCCGTTAATACTCTTCACTTTTTTTGTACTTATTTTCTTTTTAATTTCTCTTTCACGTTCTTTGCGGTGAAGCGTGCAAGGCATAAGTATACAGTTTGCAATGAAGAGCTTAATACTTTCAGATGCGCGTTTTTTTTTTTTTTTTAATTATTATGACATTTTTGTTCCTCCACTTTTTAATTCGTTTCTTTGCCCGCTTTAATTCTGAATAATTTTAATCGTTGTTTCTTTTTATTTAAAATATTTTCAGTACAACTAAAACAGCATGTTCTTATGCCAGAAGTGAAACGAAAATGAGTTTGCACCTGCCTTGGCATAATCATAATCACAGAGGATTGCTTATCGTCAACCAGCGTCCCTAAAGACGTACGACCGCCGGTACTTGTTTAGTCATAACTTCCACCTTGGTTGGGAGTCGATGCCTATAAAAACCACGACTGTCTCTCTGAATTCTGGATATTTTAAAATTATACGCAAAATCTTATTTAGCAATACCGACGGTGATATAAACAATGATCGAGTAATGAACTGCTGTGATCATTTCATTACTTAGTAAGTAATAAGTAATAATAAGTAATACTCACACATCAATCAAATGTTGCAAACACGAATATATGTAAATGTTAAATATTCTTAGCTTTGAGACAAATTATTCACTGCATTATTATGGAAAACTACGAAAGAAAAATGGTGCAAAGAAAAACATGTGTCGGCCGAGCCATGCGAGAAAGCTTCAGGCAAATTGTCCATTCAATATGTTTAAGAAAAAACAGAAAGCGACTACAAAAGCAACAATTATGCGCACTTTTTGCATCGAAGTTGTTTGGTTTCTTAACTGCACGAGACCAATAAATGAGCAGAACAAATGATTCGAGGCAAAGTAGAGAACATGAGAGAAGGTAGAAAAAACGACAGTGGTTAAGACCAACTGCATAAGAAATATGCAGAGAATGAAGAGAATACAACAAAAAATAAAAAATATATATATATAAAAAAAAACCAGTCTCGAGTAATCCAAGCGTTGCCCTGTCGAACTGTCCCATTCAGACAACTTGTTTGGGCAGACAAAAGCGGAACAGACTGCACTTTTTAATCAACATTTTTCTTTTCATCTCAATCAATAACAGTTAAGAACAAGGAACAGTAAAAGATTTAAATAGTTCACAAAATTTATATTCACCTTCGCCGTTCAATTTTGCATTGGTCGGAAATCGCTTAAGTCGCGCATCTCATTTGCACAATTTATTTTGTTGAGTACTTTGTGTTTGGCTTCACGTCTTCGGATTGTTTGCACTTGAACAAGTTTGTAAACTTCACACACAAATTTTAAGTTTCTTTTGTCATATGTGAGTAGAGGTTTGTTTAATGTTTAAAAGAGGTTGCATAAACTATGCAAAGTTCACTGATTTATATGCGTACACTTCATTCGCACTTGGACAAACTTGAATTTATCGTCAATATTTTATGACGCAAGCATAAATTTTTGCACTTGCTTTGAACTTCCGCAGCACTGAACCGTCTATTTCGCGTTTGTGGCATAAACTGTTTGTTATTCTTGCTGGTGAACGCCAACGGAGCGACTCGAATCGCAAAACTCGCTGAGCAGAGCACAGCAAATCGGGAGTTTTGTGAGCCGCAAATGCAACGGAAAAATTTCGTGACGCTTCGTTGTGGCACGAACATGTCAATGCGACGAAGCGGGCACAGCGACGTGGTCGGCATGCATCGAAACCTGTTTCAGTCAAGTTTTGTTTTTGTTTTATCTTGTTTTTTTGGTCATTTTGTTCTAATGCACGGCGTTCCGATGTTCCGAATGTTTGTAATGCCGCGTGAAACTTTTACTGGGTACAGTTCATGTGAACAGCTGTTGGCTACCGGCATTTTAACATTTGTTTATGCCATGGTGCGCAAGCGCTTTGCTTCAAGTCCCAACTGAGAGCGTTCACTGTTATTTAACAGCGACATTTATTAACTCAAATCTTTTTGAAACGCTTCGCAAACCGACGGCAATTATTCAAGAATTTTTTATTCTAGTTTAAGTAAATTCTTAATGGAATTACGCCACCCTGGGATTTTCCAAAACTCAAATATTTTTTGTTTTGGCTCTTAAGAATATTTTAAGTCTTTACCAGTTAGCTAATTTGGATTTTTTCGGAAGTAAAAGCAATTATAAGCTCAACAGATGGTAGTCCCTATATGGCGCAATAATTCTTCCTTCGCCTTTCTCTCGTAACTACTTTTCTCAAACTGGTCTTTATGATAAATCAAGAACTACTTGACCTATCTTGCTGTAATTTAATATGTAGTTGTTTGTTGCAACGGTTTTTTGATTGGAAATAAAAAAATTTCAATTTCAAGAAACTATCCAGTTTCTTTTTAAACGCCTGCAAGTTACAACCTTAATGTATTCTTTTACTATCGCCAAGATTGTAAATAAATCGAAATTAATTTATTCTTGTCTTGTATAGAAAATACTCATTAAATAACATTACAACAACATGCAACGCTTGTATATTTCATAAGACTATCAATTAATTAATTTCCATCAATCAATTAAATACGCAAAGTTTATACAAATCGACACACGAAAAATGCTTTTCAATTAATTGATGATTAAAAACAACAATATCATGTCGTATGGCATCCAAGGTCAATTGCTGTCATTTGCTTGTCAGTGAATAACTTCTTATTGGAAAATTTTTTCTGCAGCGAACAATGAGAACCTTAATGTTTTGACAAAGGCAGGCAGGTAGCGGTAGTAAAATTGCTCAAACATTTGTGTTTTGCTTCTTCTTTTGTTGTTTATAAAAATTGAGCATCAAGAACAACTAATGAGCGAAACATATATCAAACGCTTTCAATAATATAACCAGAGACTCAAGCCCAGCCAAGCCAAGTCAAGCCACTTGCTGCTTAACTACGCAGATCAATTCCCAATCAGGTTGTTACAATATGCCTGAGCAATACTCATAGAAGTAGTATCTTCTTCGTGTGTGTGAGTGTGGGTGAGAATGTTTCAATAGAATGAGCAATTTCTGAACACAAATGCGCGCAAATAAATAACCAATGATGCGGCATTTATCTGACTGCTTAAACATAAAGTTTTAGCTTACCTAGGATGCTTTTGCTCCAGTACATTTCATGCCAAGGCTATTGAAATTGAAGACGTTTTACTTTAGCCAAGTTCGGCTATCGTATGGTTGGCCAAAGGATAAAACGCTTAGCAAACGTTTAGAACTCATGTTTCAGGCGGCCAACAGCAGCGCTGACTCGTCGAAGACACAACATCATCATCGTCATCATCATCGTGGTCGTCGTCTTCATCGTAGAAGTCATGAATTTTATTTTCTTTTATTTTATTTATTTATTTTGTATTTTTTCGCCCACTTGACGCCCAGTTGGCTGCTCCTTCTGCTGCCGCTGACGCTGCCACTGTTGGCTGCCTTATGGCGTGTGCTGTTGCGCGTCATTTGTTCTGATCCCAGCCGTAATTTTAGGGGCTGGCCTTTGGCAGCTGATACGTGTCCATGACCATCATTTGGCAGACGCTACAACTGATGCGCCATTGTCGATTTCTGACAATGCTGTACAGGTACGTCTATGTGCTGAGCTGTGCTGTGCTGTGCTGTGAGTAATCTGAAACCTAAATTCATTTTATTTGTCGGTTCGTTTATTCGTTTATACCTTTGTGACTTTAAGAATTGGCGCACAGTGGCTCAAAAACGCTTAATGCGGAAGACGCCTACTGCTACAATAGTTGTGCTGTGGCTAACAACTTGCTTTTCATGTTCTTTCTATTGCTGTCCTGCTGAGAAGAAATGTTCGAAAACTTCAAAACGAACGTCAGCCATCAGCAACATCATCATCACCATCATCATCACGTGCAACCTGACGAAGGCAACATACACATGAACTTTTTTAAGAGACAGCAACAAAATGCAGCAGAGCAGACAGCACAAATGAGAGGCTGCATGAAGTATTGCCGCAGCACCTGGCAGCAGACCAAGTCAAATGTTTGGTCAGCAGCTCAACAGCTCAGCATCAGAAAGTGAACACTTTAGCGTCGGACAATGGCGCACAGTTGGCAAGTTGACGACCAAAAAAAGCACACATAAAAGAAACAATGAATAGAAAAAGAAAAAGAAACAAAACAAAATAAATCCAAAATACATCGCTTAACGAGTCCTTCGTTTGCTTCGTAATTTTTCGCAATTTTTTATTGCTGCGAAACAAAGCAAGCGATGTGAATCTAAGCTAAGCACACCAAACACCAACGAATCGAAACAAAATCGAATCGAATCGTATAGCATTGCATCGCATCGCATCGCATCTCGTCTCATTGGAAGGACGAATCGTCACATTTTGACTGAACGAAAGAACGAACGAGTGGCGAACTTTGAAATGAGATGAGTTGAGCTGAATTGAACCCAGTCGAGAGTTGATATTGGGAATCCAATTTAAGCTGAAATCGCACGTAAGTCGCACGCCCGCCGCCGGTCGCCAGTCGCCGTTTTTATCGATAGACGACGTTAGTGTTGTGCGCACGTGGGTGTGGCCGCATCAGCAGCAGCAGCAGCATCAGCGAAGCTTGCTTATTTTCACAGCCATAAGCGTGCACATAGCATACACCTGTGTGTGTGTGTGTGTGTGTGTGTGTGTGTTTGCAATACATACAAGTTGTGAACGTTTTCTGTTGCACGTTTCCGCTTTAGTGATTTCGATAGCAACACAGAAAAAGCGAATGACGAAGCTAAGTTCAAATTGTTGTAATTGTGCGTTACTCATACGCCACGTGTAAGCGCTGCTCACTGCTTTGTTTCCGTCAGCAACAATACCAAAAACAAGCAAAAATTCTATTGCATACTTCTCGGTGCTCCCGCTTTTTCACTCACTCTCACCTATGTTTCATGTCGTTTGCGCCTTCGCTTCCTATACAAATACAAAGTGATATACGTGCGACACTGAATGAATATTAATCGCCTTAGCGTCTCACATTGTATGTGTCGGTGTGAGTGCTCTAATATGTGTATGTGTGTTTGTTGCCTGTTTTTGTGTGTTTTTTCCATTTGCTTTGTACCTTAATTTTGTTGTTTTTTTTTTTGTTTTTTTTTTTTTTGTGCGCTTTCTTCTTTAGCTTTGGCACTTTGGTATTTATACGGATTTCCTCCATATTTTTGGCAGCTTAAATGATTTCCTTTCTTGATTTGTTGCAATTGATATAAGTTATTATATTATTTTAAGTCATTGTTCGTCTGACGCACGATTTGCAATTATATTTTTGTGGATTTTCTATAACGATTATTGATTAATTTGGCGCAATCATTTCGAAAACTCATGCTTGATTAATTGTATACGAGTAGCATGCGTATGAAGCTAATGAGTCACTACTATCAGCGAATTTCTGTCGTTTTACTGTTGTATTTCATTTAAAATGCCCAAAGGCATACACGAAAATACATTTAGACATTTTTGTATTTATTTTATTTGCTAAACAAAATGTGAGCGTTGAAAATAACGTAAGCTGAGACTACCTTGTCGCGTCAACAAGAACACGCTTCATTGATTTTGTTCAGTGTCTGGTTACGTCGACCGACCGCAAAGTGTGACAGCTATTAAGGTAAAGTTGTCGTCAAAACAACCGCACAAACAACAACAAAAATAACAAAGCATGTATATTTCAAGCACATTTCAAGCCACTTATTTACAAAAACAACTCAAAAAAAATATATATACACTTTCTTTATAATAAGAAGTAATGAAAAAATGAGTAAATAAAATAAATAAATAAAAAAGTAAGCAAAAAAAAATCTGTAACTAATGTTATTTTTCGTATATTTTTTTCATATTTGTACTTTTTACTTTTTTTATGCTTTGACACTTCACACTTTTGTCAGTTAATAAAACTTGCATAAAAAGGCAGTCACAAAGCATACTAAATGAAAAACAAGTGTCAAATTTTGTCAGTTCGAATTGTGTTGTGTGTGTGTGTAGCAAAAGGGGTTCATTTCAACACCACCAGTCGGAGTTCTAACACAAAGCAAGTGTTTCACACCTTTGTCGGGCTTCATTTTACTTTGTGTCAAATTGAATTTTGTGCCACGCACAAAAAACAAAAACAAAAATAACAAAAAAGGCAAAAATTCACTCAGAAAATATAATAAAAAGCATGAACAAGTGTATATGATGGCAATAAACGCCTGCATGTGTTTGCCACGATTTCAAGTTGACACTCGACAACTGCCAACACCTCCGAACGCGAATGCGCAATAACTTGCCGCTTTTAATGAATTTTGCTTTAACCAGCGTTAAATTTCGCAATAACGCCTTTTTGTCTTTGCTGTTGTTGTTTTGCTTTTGTGCTTATTTGATAATGATTTTTTTGGCATTTCATACAAGGCCGACAGATACAAATGCAAACCGGGAAAAGCATATGCAGCTGGTTATGTAATATCAGCAGCAGATCAGCATTCGGAAATTATTTTTTTTTAGCCATTGCCAACCAAACTTGTCAATGACTCAGGAAGGTTCTTGAAAATTGTTAAAGTTTCAGTTTTTAACTCCTAATTCCAACGTTTGAAACATTTGATTTTTACTTTTTTGATCAATTGTTTCTGAACTCAACATTAACATGGGCTACCAAGGCAAAACTACTTGTTCAGAATATCAGATATACCATAAATACATACAACAATTTAATATATTGAAGTGTTTTTGGTTCATTGTTACAAAGCCGAAAATAATGTTCACACATCTTTTTTATACATTTGCAAAAAGAGTATAGTAACTTTGTCGCGAAGTATGCCACAAAAAGAAGGCGTCTTCTCCGACTATATATATATATTCTTGATCAACACGACGACGAATTAATATACGTAGCTATTATGTCAGTCAGTCATTCAATTTGAGTGCCTTCTTCTTACAAAGTTTTGACAATATCGAAGAATTTTAAACGCAGAAAATATTTGTATATGTCCAGACATTTTGATACAGAATTATCTTGATTAGACCACTATAGCATATAGCATCCATAGGGACGATTGTTTAAAGTATAATAAAATAAGGTCTTTGTAAGAATTTTTTTGTAATTACTTATTTTTGTTAATGCTTGACTATAATCGAAAGTTTTTGTAAAGTCGGACTTAAGGAGTGGTAACGCCCATATTGAGAAAATGTTAAAAATAGGATTTCTCTCTAAGCAAAGGACGGTTGGTTAGTATGATTGTAATGACTATTTTTAACACAAGTTTCGGCAAAATCGAAATCAACTTCTTGTGTTTTCTTCATGGAACTCAAAATTGTTTACTCTTTAATTATTCTTTGTCCAATCAACATTTGAAAAATTTTATTGTTAATTTTCAATTTTGTTGCACAAGTTTTCACTTTCGAATGTTTTTTATTTCGTGCCTCAGTGTCAGGTTGTCTTGTCAAAGCAAACTTTGCAGACAACAAAAGCTCAAACAGTGCGAAGTGAAATGCTTACAGAAGAGCTCCCAACAAGGGGTTAAGGAGGGTTAAAGCGGCAGGTTGTGTAGATTGGATTATTGCGTATACAGACGGACATGGTTGCTCGATGTTGTTTGTAATTTATTTTACTTTTCAAATTTCTGTTATTTATTTCCATGTGTGTGTGTGAGTGTGAGTGTGTGTGTTGGCGCACTCGACGCGACTAGTTCGTTTTTGTCTGTTTGACATCCTTTAGAGCTTCCGCAGAGTACTTGTTTGCGCTCCGACGCCTTTTGTATGCAAATTTGTTGATGTTTGTGTGTGTGTTTGTATGAATGTGAAAGTATACAAAAACGTGTGTTTGTTTATGCAAAAATAAAATCAAAAAGGACAAAAAAATAAAGCAAACTAATCTGCAAGTCAACTTAAAACGTGTGTGGCAATGGTTGCGTTTTATTGCGTTGAAAGGCAGCCGCAGCCGCAGACAAACACACTCACACTCAACGCAATTTGTTGTTGGCCAATTGCACATCGTTGTTGGTTGGTTTGTTTGTTTGTTTCTTGTCAGTTTGTCTGACTGTCTGTCTGTCGGTCTGTCTGTTCATTTGTACACTTGTTTCATACACTTTCCCAACAAGCGACAACAACCACAAATACATGAGCGCGACATTTTTAGCAACTATTCGTTCCCCATTGAAGGACTGACAGATACACACATAAAAGCATGCATGCGTACGTACATTTCAACTGCCACTTTCATGTGCGGTTGATATGCTTCCACTTTCTTTAGTTTTATTTTCTCATTTTTTTACCTTTATTTTTGTTTAGTTTTGTTTATTTTTTATATCTTATGGTTACTCTGCGTCAGTCTGCTGCCAGCGCGTGTCCTTGTGGCATATTTAACCTGTCTGCTGGCTGGATTACTCACACACACACACGCACACACACACATTCATGCCAATTGCACAAACAATTGTAATGCAATACGCATGCATACGAGAATAAATGTGTATACATATGTGTGTGTGTATTTTTTTGCATTTTGCTTTTTGCTCCCTTATGTTTGCTCCACTTCGTTAGCAGACACTTTAACGGTTATTTTAGTGCAGCGTTGTCTGGCTTGGCTTGCTACATTCTCGTCTTGTTCGACTTGGCTTGGCTTGGTTTGTATTGGTTTGTGTTATGCGCTTTTGTGGCATTTAAGCACGCCCACACACCTTCAACAGTCAAACACACATGTACATACACGCACAGTCCTACAGACAGACAGACAGACAGACGGAGAATCCACAATGTTCACACTAATTTCCACAACTGTTCGTTTCATTCACAGATACTAATATACTTACAACTGTATTTCATTTCACTTGCAATTGATGCATTTTTTGCCACCCAACAACTCCTTTCGCCATTTTTGCCATACCATCATCGTCTACATCGTCTTCGTCCACAACGTTGCACATGTTTGTGGCTTGCTTGTCAATTATGTGCGACACCTATGCCGTGACATGAAGCGCACGGAGGCGGGAAACCACTTGACGTACGTTGCAACTAATTAGGTTGATTAGGTCAAAGTGAAACTAATTTGAGATGAATTAATTTAATGTGTAAACCGTAAAAGAACTTTGTGTGTTGAAAATACGGCGATGAAATTTCAACGAAATAACATCTTTTAAGCCACTAAGCACTTTTGAATAAAATTTAATTTTTGCTGTGTTAATTACGCGAACTTCAGACTTCATTAATTTAAGCGCATCTCAAATTGCTGCTCCAAACGCCAAACTTTTGGCCTCAAAAACCAAAAAAGAAAACAAAAAAAACAAAAATAAGAAGAACGAACTCAATGAAAATGAAGTCGAGTAAGAATATTTATTAAGTTGTATATACACTTGACGCTTTTTCTTTTTCATTTTAGTTTATTATTATTATTTCTTCTAATATTTTTTTTTTTTTGTTTTTTTTTTTTAATTTTTGCAAATAAGAAAATTTCGCAAAGAACATTTCCGGCGGAAACACGCAGCAGCAGCAGCAACGGCAGCTGACAAAGTGAGTGTGCGCCTTGGCAGGAAAATCGCATTTCCGTCTCGCAAGGCAACAAACTTATTTTTAAGCGTAGAAAATGAATAATGCTGCGTATGGCAAAGTACAAGTTTTCGTGCTCTTAACCCGCCTGGCGTGCGAATTAGCACGTTTCGCTTACGCGCTCTTTCAACTTGGCTAACTGATAAATTTAATGCGTTAATCTTGATGCTAATAAATCTTGAAGTTGTTGCCGCTTACTCATTTCATGCTACACGCTGACAGTTGCCGCCCATAGTGGGCATATTGGTTGCTGCTCAACGCCAACAAGCGTGCTCACCCGCACGCACGCATGGCCATCGCCACCAACAAACAAACCAGCGGACTAAAAGGGGTTAACATCAATTAGACGTCTGCACGCTTAACAGTTTTAGTTTAAGCCAATTTGAGTGCACTTTGCCATGTCTACGCGGTGTGTTGAGGCGTGGCACGACACGGCGTAGCGCGTTAAGATATTTCACAAACAACCAACCAAGCAATGCAAGGCACCATCCAATAAAGTACTTCATGAAATATTATTTTGGTATGTCTCGAATTTCAAGAGAACCCGTCGTTCTCGTCGCCATCATCGTCGTTCTCGCCAACTTTTGCCTATGCCCCTTCTTTGTTTCGTCAGTAATTGCTTCTGACGCATCTGAGTAGCACATAGCGTGCGAAAAATACAAGTTCTTGCCACAGCAACCTACAATTGGCTTAGACAAATAACAACGTACAACAACACCATCGCAGTAGTGTAAATGGATTTCGACAGCATGCGATTTTGCCCGAAACAGCGGTGAGGAAATACCATAAAGTTGCTGAAAAGTTGTTCGTGTTTAAGTTTATTAATCGAATTAGCTGCGAATAAAGTTTGTTATTGATTTGTGCGAAGTTGTTGATTTAATGAAGTCACAAAAAAATAAAGCAAATTTATTATTTTTATTTCACACATTTCCTGCAGAGTTGTGCATCCATTAAACTAAATCATGAAGAACTAAGCAATCAAAGTAGTCACAAGCTGTTAAAAAAAATTATGCTTTACATTCACATGCTTGGTTTTGAAATAATAATAGAATATTCCTTGAGCTTAGTTTCACAATAACTCGAGTCTACGAATATCAAGCTGATTCACAGCTCATAGTGGGCAGCTCGTGAATGAACACGAGCTAGAAGCAAGTAGCCCGTGAGCCTACTTGTGCATTGTTGTCAAATAAGTTTACATATCGCACATGTTTAACTAAACTGTCACAACTCAAAAAAAATGAATTTTCAGGAAACGCAAAAAACTGCTTTAGTGACAATGACAACCTTATGGAAATGCAATATTTAAAAGATGCATAACTCTGTTTCTAAACCAGATAATTACACCACATTTTTTGTGGTGATAGAAATGCATACGATAAACAGTTTTTACATGAAAACTCGAAAATGAAAAATTTTGAGTTGTGACAGTTTAGTTAAACATGTGCGATATGTTTGTCTAATTTTCTCTAATGTTTCTTTAACACTACAGTGCGACTCATGTTTTAAATTTCATCATACTTAGCACTTGTATTAGGTTTGATACTTATTATTAATTGGTATTATTTTATTGCTACTATATTCCACTTACATCCGAAGGTACTCGCAAGTCAAAGCTGGCTTCGTATTTACTTTAAGAGAAAGACACTTACTTACTATTCGTTTTTATTTCACTTGCTTGATACTCAAATTGCAGAACTCTGACTCACTGGGACATGCACAAAACTACAACCAATTTGTCGTTTAAACCGTCCTCGCAATCAAAATCAGACAATTGTTGGCATGGCCAGAGTTCATTGCATACTTTGAAGCGCGCACGAGCACACTCGCTATCATTAGTGACAATTGCAAAAGGAAATAGTAAAAATAAAATTTAATTTTTATGAATTTGCATGCAAAATAAAGAAACTCGACCCTTTGCTGCCAACACAACTCAGATCAGGCAAACCACAACAACAGTCGCTGTCACAGTCACAGCGAGAACGAAAGCAAGAGTCCATTTGGCGAGAGGTAAAAGTTTCGTCGGCATCCCCATCGTCATAGTCATCGTCATCGTCCGCTGCGAGTGTCAGTATCACTTGTTATTGTGGTCGGCTGCGTTGTGCTGTCGAGTGGGTTGAGGCGAGTGGAGTAGCTTCATTTGTGGCTCGAGCACTTTGACATAGAAGTGTCAAAACAGATTTAACAAATTTGTTATTAGCACAAAGCCAAACTTTTATTTTTCTTTCCATCCCCTTCCCCTCTCCTTTTTGACACTTTTTACGAACACTTCCGGTAGCGTGTCTTTTTAATCCCCTTTCGTTTGCCACTTTTATTAAGCAATACATTCTGCTGCCTTACCATTTGCAACACTCATTTTGTTATGTATTTTTATTAACTCAAATTTATGGCATGCCATTAGGCGCAAAGAATTAATCAGAGGCGTTTCTGTATTTTTTATGCGTCACTTATTTGTGGCTACGACGGCATGGCAACTCCTCAAATGAGTATTGCTTGCTTCTTCCTTCACTTTGGCATCCATCACATGTATTCGACTAAGCTTTTTGGATTACAAAAATTTAACAACATAAATTTGTATTTAAAAAAATATTTTGTTGACACATTACAAAAGCATTTCATTTCTTTTGTTGCCTGCAAATCAACTTTTTTCTCTTGACTTGTATGTCTGACACCAACTCATGGCGCATATGATGTGTTTTCCGTTTTTCTTGTTTCTTCATGCTGCGCAGGTGAATTAATCTAATTTCTCCACGCGCAAATTGCCAACATTTCCTTTGGTTCGTTAAAAAAAACGACGGGCGGCGGAAAAAGTAGCTTGACGCGAAATTATGCTGAAATTTGTCATTTTGTAATGCGCAGCAGATTTGTTTGTCAGAAAAGTCGCGTGTAATGAGAAGACATTAAAGCCATTTTAAGTACATTAAAATTTTCTTTTGCTAAGATTTCTTTTTGAACTTCAAACTTTTGTTGCTATGCGATTTTTATTTTTTATTTTGACAACTTCAGCCGCATTATAAGCACATTAAACACAATTTCCGGCGACAGCCTGTCCACCAAAACACATGTTGGCCAAAGTTATATGCCTTTCCACAATATATATGTATATGTATATATTTTGGGGTGCATTTCTTTATATCATAAAGTATTAAATTGAAATAACAAAAGAGGAAAGAATGCTAAAAAATATGTTGCACATAAATTTGTATTAAGTTTACCGATGTCACTGGCCCTTTTTGCCCCAAAGCAGAACCCATGGCCACAGTGCCAAGTCTAAGGCATGGAAAGGCGAGACGGCGTAACGACATAATCATAAATTTAAATATGCAAGCAAGACGACATTTTTTTCCACTTTTTCTACTACAAGTGACAGTTTAACTCTGTCCTAAAATGGCAAACATGTGCAAAATGTAAGTGTTTGTCAGAGTAGTCACACATGTAGGTCTTTGCCACTTCATGCGTATCAACTTGTTGTAGTTGTTGTTTAGTGACGCACTTAGCCAGCAGCCAAAATAACATCAACAACAGCAACACTAACGTTAGAAAGATAGAAGGAGCAAATGTGCACTGGAAATACTCGGAACGAAATGACGTCATTGTTGCTTTGAAGTTAGCTCAATTAAAGAAAATCTGAAACATTTTCAGTTACCTTTTTGGTAATTGAAATCGATGATAGATGAAGCTTTGCATACTAAGTGAAAAAGTTTTTAGTTAAGTCTGATGGGATTTTCTAATTGAAACCTGATTTGACTTATATATTGGCTAATGATAACAAGAAATATACAAATGGCGCTTGCTTTATTATCAACTCGTGTTTATTAGCTTAAGACCTTACAAAACGACACTAAGCACTGAAATAACAACACTTCAGTGAATAAATTTGTATGATACGAAAATAGCAAATTGTATAAGAAAATGAAAAGAAATTGCCATAGTTAAACACAGAATGAAACACCTGCAAATAGAAGAAAGTCTCTGAATTTCTGAGCCAATACATTTGACTCTTTTGTGTGCTAACAATGAAAAACCTTTTCGCATGAAGGTATTGACAACATAATAAAATACCAATAGGAAAGATACATTTTGCTTACCAAATGTAATGTTTCTTTGCTGAATGTTAATGTCCTTATACACCTGAAAGTGTGTGTGTGTTTATCTATGTGTGTGTGTATGCGTGTGTTTGTAGTGATGCCATTAGTTAAATAGATACAGTGATTGAATGCAGGCATTGACATGAGCAGTGCTTGAAATTTGAAGGTCTTTTGACAGAGCTAATGGAGATGAATGCATATGTGGCAAAAAAAACGATATTTTTTTCGTATTTTTTCTTAGACATTAATCTATTACTGCAATATTTTTATTTCTATCAAATATCAAAGCAAAATTCAATGATTATATACGGCAGCAGTTCAAGCATGTTGTTTCTAAATCTTACATAAGGTGCTCGGACATAAAAGATTTGCAAATATTGTGTGTAAACAATTTTTATTGCTTCCAACAATGTGTAAACGTTTGCCTAAACAGTTTGGCAGATTTTGCCAGGGTCGAATGTAAAAGTAAAAGTTTTGGTAAAAAATCAGTAAAACACAATAACATTAATTTTACAAAAAGAAGCAAATAACAAAAAGAAGGACATATGAGTTGGTGGCATGAAAAAGGGGGTTGCAACTTACGTCAACAAACAACAACCCTTTCAACCACTTGAATCTTCATTACTCACATTCAGGATTAGGTCAGCATGAGTGAATAGAAAATAAATAGAAATAAAAAAAAAATGAGAATAAATAGAATATTTGAAGTTGTTTGCCGATGACATCAACAAATAATAAAATAAGTATTTGATTTGGAGCAAAAATTTAATTTAATTTTAGTTTTGAAATGAAAGAAGCAAAGATTATGCATGAGTCTAACAGTCTACACAAGACTAACTTCAAAAAAAGAAATATATTAAAAAAAACACAGGAAGTTGTACCGAACACAAGAGCAAAAGTTAATGCTGTCAAAATGCTTGTATGCAATCCGACAAACTTCTTTGCTAACACACTTACGTACATACACACTGGCAGGGTGTTAGAGATGGACTGCGCATGGGTTTGAGGGAGTGAAGGAAATTGGTTGCTTCTCATAACTAAAACTGAGGAAATTATGAAATTCATACAGGAAGACAATTTTCTTCAACGTCTAATTCCGAGTGCATGACTTCTGCCAGCGACTTCGTTGCAGCATGAAATTTGTTTGTGGTTTTAGCCACAAGTTTGCCAGTTGGAGCACCACTAACAGTCACCAGAGAAGCAGGCAGAAGGGCAGGCAGACAAGGCGGCGGCAACTTCGGCAGCTGCCTGAAGTCAACACAAGGCATCGTCTTCCCAATCATCTTCAGCTATCTTATTCTTCATGCAAGCGCATTGCAGCTTAAATTCAGGCATATAAAGGTGTGTGTGTGTGTGCGTATCATACGACTAAACCATGCTCTTCTGTCGGAAATCCTCACTGCTATGTTCCTCGCACTTACCTGGCTTTACTTAACTTGCAATTTGTTGGCAACTGATAGCTTGGTGAATTTTTAACTTGAAAGTGTCTTAGTTGCTGACACTTTCGTAGCATTTTGACTTTTGATTTTAATCAAAGCAAAGAGTTTGCCGCTTTCTACTGACATTGTGAATAAAAGAACAAGAGTGCTCGGTTGGTTGGTGGACTTAGTACTCTCTACACATCATTTCCTGAATACATACAACTTTTTATGGAAGTTGGTTTTGCATAGGTAGGGCACGTCCTCGATAAGAAGACTAGCAATCATTTTTAGTTTTCGGTTTTGAAAGTAAATTTTATAAGAACGTTTGATGGAAATTACTCCTTCTGTAAGTCGGGACTCATCATATAACAGACAAATCTTTTGACACTTTACATATAACATACAATGCGCGTTCACTTATTTAACGTAAATATTTGTATACTCTTGCATAACTTTGTCATGATGTCCGATGATCTCCGACTATATGAAGAGTGTATGTATGTATATTCTTAATCAGCATTACTTGACAAGTTGATGCAGTTTTAAAGATGTGTATTTACTGAGCTTGTATACAAAATTTTATGTTCGTACTTTCAATAGTTTTGGAGATATACCAATTTATAGAAAACAACGCAGGGGAAATGAAGGGGGAAGAATTTTGCTATGAGTTTAATGTTTCTATTTCTTTGGGTGTTCGGGCTGTAACGTTAAAAAAGTGGGCGGGCGGTAAGGAGAGGGCGTGGCACAAAACCCTTCAAACTTGATCTAGTGCCAAACACCACGAGTCTATCTTCTAAATTTAAAGTCTCTAGCTTTTTTAGTTTCCGAGAACCATTGGTGAATACGGACGGACTGACGGACAGACGGATATGACTCAATCAATTTCTCTTGTCGACCCAATCAAGAATATATATACTTCATAGGGTCCCTCTTCCCTCCTTCAGGGGACAAGGTATAAAAAAGAACAATAAAGAATTAAAGTGATTTTTTTTTATAAATAATAATATTTCACAACTATAACAGAGCATAATGTTACATATTTAAGTGATTTTAACACAACTAAAAACGTATAAACATGTGTTTGACTAGTAAAAATGCGCAAAGTATTGCAGGAAGTGAGTAAACAGACAGGCAGACATACTGACAAACAAACAGGAAATCTAAAAATTACATAAGGGATCAGGGGATTTTTCGATAGTCAGCCTCTGTACACTCAGAGTATGTGTGTGTGTGTGTGTGCATTTGGTTATTGTTGTCAGCTCACTCGATGCCATTTTCCTTTCACACAGTTTGCTTCTTTATGTTGCGACGCTCAGCGAGCGACCGGCGACAAAGCTCTGATTCCCAGAGCAATAACTTAAAAACGAAGACAAGCCGACTGTCGGGCGCATAGTTGTGCTGCTACGGTCGGCTTAATAAATGCCATCACCTTATACTTTTGCCCAAAATAAGCTTATGAGAAAACCCAAGAAATGCGCCATTACAATAGGCAACGAACAACATAGTCGAAAAGGACACCGGAAGTGCCGCCATGACGAGCATAATTTAACGTCACTCGCTTACGTGCAACCTTTTTGTTTTTTTTTTTTTGTTCCCTTTTCTTTTCTTTTTTTCTTACTTACTTTTTGCTTTATGACAATTCACTGCTTGAGCATGGAGCCGCACAAATACAAACAATATGCGATGTGCTATGTTGTGACAACGATGAAGCAACAGGATTTACAACAACAACAGCAACAACATCCAATACAACCACGACTGCTTACAGTTGCGCATATTGCAATAGGAAATAACATTTTTGTAGTTATTGACATCGTAATAACAAACAAGAACTTCAACAACAACAATAACAACAATAAAGCAATGATTGAGAAAATAATAAAATACAAATGAAAATATGTTTTCATTGTATTGAATCTTAGTACGCATTCCGTGTGTCTCTGTGTGTGTGTGTGCCTGCAAAAATGTTATTCATTATTTTATCGATGACATTGCTTTAGTTACAGATGAGACCAAGAAATAGTATTGGCACAAAGTGAAAAATTTATTACTTTATTTCTGCTATTTGTACTTATATGATATATTTTTCTCGCTTTGATAGTATTACATTTTTTTTAACAAAAATTGTAACAATTTCAATTTAAAAATGCTTGAAGCACAAATAGAATATGTGCAAATTTATAATGAAAAGCGTTATTAAAAGTAAACGAAGCCATAATGAATTAAATTTTACGATATTCAAAAGCGACTTTTTTTTAATGACGAACACAAATTGTGAAGTCGCAAATGGTTGCAGAACAAAAACCAACTGTGTTAACGATAAAATATAAACAATAATAACAACAATTGCACGTCAATGGTTGCCATACAATACATTGACAGCATTGTTGTTTTTCCAAAAGCACACAATTTCACATAAACACACACCAACACACAAACCCACACACGGTAACACACAAAAGCTTACTTAACGGAAACAAGTTTTTTCTATATACATATGTCATGCTTTTGCATGTTCAACAAGGAAAATAAAAAGACAAAAAAAACCCACGTTGTCAAAAACACAGAACTATTGAAATATTTTGGTTTTTATCTTTATTTACGGTTTTTTTTTTTTATATCATATGTTTGTTTGTTTTTGTATATTACTGCTGGCAAAATGCAAAAACTTTTCTCATTTCGTTGCGTAAATTTTATTTGACACACGGCTTAATTTGCTCCCAAAAGTTCTTCGGGTGCCGCATCGACCAGCTGCCACATAAATTGAAAATTTTTTCTTTCTCAAAGCAAGCAAGTAAACAAAAACAAAAAATAAAAACTGAAAAAAAGAAGCATCGAACAGAATGCATAAATATTTTATACCAAAAAATATCAATTTCATTTGTCGTCGCCTGTTGAAGCTTAAAATTCTACAACATTTTGTGTCCATCTCGAATTACTCATAAAGAAAATTGAAAATTAAATGGAAAACTTTAAAGTAAAATGCTCAAAATAATAAAAACAAAAAAGGAAAATAAATAATACAAAAAATAAAAATGAAAATGAAAATTTTAGAAGCAACTTAAAAATATAAATTCTGTGTAAGAGAAGTGCAGCAAGTGCGAGGCGCACCAGTGTTGCCAACGTAATAAAATGCTCTTTAAACACACAAACTTGACCAAAACACAAGACAAACAACAAGTTCTCATGAAAAACTTTGCGCAATGACACAACTTGGCATGACACTCATCTTGAGTGTACTCGACTGCGTGTATACCCTGTGTCTTTATAGAGTGGTTGTTGTCATTAGGGTAACGGTAGAAGAAAAATCCGGTGTTAGACATTTTTTTTTATGCAAAGCAAATAGAAAATCATGAATTGATTTGGAGATTTGTGATTCTTACCTTGCTGTATTTTCGACGTTAAGCCAATAATAGTTGCATGAATATGTTGTTTCTGGCCTTGCAGCATTGAAATCTTTAATCACGTATGTAGGATTTGCTATAATTTTTTGTAGTTTTATGAAAAAAAGCTCATATTTGTATTATATAGTTTTAGACTAAGAATTACAGAATTAGATTGGCTTAAGAATTGTTATTTCGTTGTCTTGATCGTCGTTGTTGAATCGTTGTTTGAGGATCACCTTCGTGTTCAAACGTCCAATTGAATGTTTTCGTACTTAACTTAGGACCTAATTGTAATTCCATCATTTCATTTTCGTAGTTCTACTTTGAATGCTCATTCTTATTAATCATCATCTGTCCGTCTTCATTAGCTATCATCATCTATTTTTATAGCGTTAAAAGACTATTGTTAGATAGCCTTAGGCGTGACCACACATGACTTCATGGTTTACTCGAAGAAAAAAACGTAGAAATCTTGTGTTGTTTGATGTGTTGAAAAAGTGAAGTTTACTGCATTTTAGTCTGAAGTTAAACAATATGTTGTATTTAACTGTCATATGGGTACATATAATTGTATGAAATGAATATACCTTCATCAAAAAGTAGGCTACAATGCCAACATTGTGGAAAGTTTATTTTTTTTTTACATTTATTACTCAACTTTAGTTGGCCTCATATTTTACAGTTGCTGTAGGCATGCATTTGTAAATGTTTGTGTGTGTCTCTGTGTGTATGTGTGGACGCGTAGATGCGACTAGTCCCCAAAGTGCCTAAATTGAATATCATCAAGGCTTAAATTAATGTCTTTTAGACAAACTTTTCTACTTTTTTCTTTGTATTGCATTTAATTTTTTTTTGGTTTCTCTCTTAAGCAATTTTTGTTCTGTTTGTATTTTTCTTACGTTGACACTTTTGTAACGAAAAGTAAAACTTTTTCTCTTGGTTGTTGCTTTAATTTTTTATGCTTAAGGGAGTTCCGTTGGGTTTGCACTTGTAGGCGGAACTAATTTTAGAGCAAAGCTTAGACATTGACAGACTGTGACCAAAAGTTTGCAACACCTTTGACTGTTCCAGATTTGGTAGTGACTTTTTTGTTGTTTTGTTTCGTAACAAGTGCAATCAACTAATTGCAAAAGGCAGCAACAAAATCGGAAACGGAGAAGAAAACATTGTTTTTCAATTATGCCGAACTCTGATTATGCATGACACACGTGTCAAAACGAATGCCAACAAAGTCGAAAATAAAAACAAAACCAAAAAAAAAAAAAACAATAAAGTAAGTTTTCCCAAAGTATTGACTTCTGCTTAATTTATTAACCAATCTGGCGGCATGGCATTGAACAAACAAACAAACAAACAAGCAAACGAACAAACTCAACTGCACGGACGGCTGTCTGTCTGACTAGGCCAAAGTTGCCCTATTGAATCGCGGCTGTTGTCCCTGACGAAGCGTGTTATTAACTGCACCCAATCCATTAGAAATGTAAAATATACGAGACGATTGGCGTTCGATGCCAAATAGTCACATGCAGCAAACAACGTGCTCACTTGCCATCAACTTTCATCCAAGACCCACGACCGACCGACCGACCAACATATGACACTGCAAGGGAGGACCCTTTCATTGTTTTTGCTGTTGTTGTCTCATCGTTGCATTTCTCTTGGGAAATATGCGTTGCCCGAAAATTGTCAGGTAGTGCTCTTGATGTTTGCTCTCGGCACAAACAACGCACAGTCGTCAGAATGTTTGCAAAGAAATCACTAAAGTAAACGTTAGAAGTTCGCACGTTTATTCGTTGCCCGCGCAAACTCGTCGCCAGATACGATTTGAAGGCAACAGCAACAGCAGCAGGAGCAGGCACGAGAGCGGGAGCAGCTTAGGGCGACATACGCTGTTGTATTATTTAACAGACTTTTGTTTATTTATGCTGGTCTACTGTACAAAATCAGACACTCTCCACGCCTTCGCGCAATTGCGTTGCGGTGTATCTATTATACTATTTGTGTATTTCCTTTTTATTTTTGAGGTTTAACTACGCTCGGTTACTGTTATTTTCTGTTTGTTTTTCCTTTTTTTGTAGCACACATGTCCACGAACCTGCCTTGTTTGTGGTTTTGGTGCTGCACCCCATGATAATATGCTTTGCACCCTCCCTGCTTGCTGCTTAAATATGCATGAGGGTTATTGCATTGCTGCCAAACAATAATGTTGTCTAGAAAATGTATATGCGTATGTGAGTGTGTGTGTGTGTGTGCTCGTATGCATTTACTGCCAAAAATTGTGGTTCAAGTTCGTTGAGTACTAAAGTAATATTATGTATGTAAGTACCCCCGCTATTATTGCTATTACTCAAGTGTCGTCGGCGGCCCTCAAAGTCAAAGACTTGAAAACACTTGGGAGTTGATTTGTAAGTACTTGGCAGTATTTTCTGAGCAATTCTACTTAAATATGCAGATTTAATTGGGTTTAATTGTAAATGTAAGCGAACGTTTTGATTTCTTACGCCTGAAGAGACGTTCAATGTTTAAAAGAAATATTGCAAATAATGAAAGAGATGATGGAAACAAAAACATGGTCCTGATGAAGCACAAGTACTGTTTGTGCTGAGTTTATATTAAGTGCACCAACTGACACTGCACTTAACTTAAATGAAACCGGCAGACACCTTTATTGACATGCATAAAACAAGGCAACATTAACTTTGTACAATACATGTAAATGGCGCCTTTGAAGTTTCGAAAATCATGTACAAATCTTTATGCAAATCTAAGTAAAACTTGCGGCGGCGACTACAAGCTCAAATTTTGCCTTAATGAGACATCATGGGCAAACCCATTTCACTTATTATAATATCCTTAAACTATTTGCGTGAAAACACCTTCTGTCAGATGCACGCACACATGTTGCAAAAACCCAACGAATCGAACCCTTTTCAGCCACTGACGCACCCACACACACACACATAGACAAGAAAAGGACAAAGACCACAGGCTTATTAAAATTTATATATTTAAATGTAAAGTTCCGCTAGGTAAAATCACACACGCACACACATGCAACGCACAAAAAGCGGCAAGTTGAAAGTTGATGTTTTTTGTAAACTTTTGTTTTTGTCTTTCGGTCTGCAGACAAATCTATTCATCTAGCCTGCAAGACGACAAGACAGTCATGTATGAATGTATGTATGAGTGGCATCTACCACACCAGTGCGTGTGTGTGTGTTGGGCGTGCTATGACGAAGGGTGGCTATTGCAACAAGAACGCAAGAACGCAAAAACAATTTCATGGTTATTGTTAGCAAATATGAAATGAAAATATAATAGCGCCCTTAAGTGCCATCGACATAACGCCAGACAGCGTCAAAAGACAACCAAGACCAAGACAATACCAATGATACCGTTTGTCTATGTGTGCAAACGTCGCTCATGTCAAGCGGAAACGGAAGTCAGACACTTACGTTTGCGTATCTTACACTGTTCTCTATTTTTGTCTTTTCCTCTTTTTTTTTTTTTTCTTATTGCAAGCAATGAGAATCGCACTCGACTCGCATCGTTTCGTTAGCCAGATTTGATTTTTATTTGCTCGATATATGCCTGCAGCACATTTCAACAACAATTTCACTCAACACACTTCGTTGAGTTTACCCCAACGTGGTTCGTTTTGCTGTTGGCGTTTTTTGTGTTGTCATAATATTGGCGTATATATCATTTTGACGGTCTATAAAAATTTCAACTCGTTTTGCCAGATAATCAAGGGTTGCTTGTCAATTGTGGGGCGTGGGGTTAGTTGCATGACTTTTTGTCCAACAATATTTTCTATTTTTTCTTTCTCGCTCACTCTCTCTCTCTCTTTTGTTTTGTCGTTTGACAATGTAATAAGCCTCAATGGACTATCGCTTATTTTGATCTTAAGTGGTTGATAATAAATTGATAGCGAATATTGTTGTCGTCTTATTGAATGTGCGTGTGTTTGTATGCGTGTGTCTGTCGTTGCAGTCAAACAAACCCTTTTTGTAGGTTGTGATTGTGGCTTGGCGTCATATAAATGCAATTTACTAATGACACGTTGGCATGATTTTTAGTTAGCTTTTAGCTTATTAAATACTTCGTCTTCGACTTCTTAAATTCTTTTGTCTTTTATTGCTGTCAGCGAACTTCTTTACATGACGCAAACGTCAAAAAGCCATCGAGCCGAGTCGAGTCTGTATGATTTCACGCCATAAATGTTGACTGACTCATGTCTGCTTATTTATTAAACACGTCCAAACACTTTCAACTTGACTTACGCACCATGCGCGTTCCTACCTTTTCAAGGTGCTCTCAAAAGTAACATTTTTATTAATATTTAATGCAGTGCACAGTCAGGTATTTGGCAAGTTTCAAACGCCCCGACTATGGCTTATCGTCTGAATTCAACCCCAATAAAATTGAAACTTCTCCCAACAGACAACTCAATTTGGCAACTTCGCAGACCTCACAGCAGCAGCAGCAGCAGCAGCACGTGCCAAATACGTTTGTACGCGTACACCAAAAGCGTTGGCAGGCGGCAGCCAACTTTGGTTTCCTGCATGCAAAATTAAGCATCTTTCATATTATTTTTTTTTTCTTCTTTTTTTTCACTTTAGCCGCTTTTGACTTTTTAGTGGCAGGCGTGTCTATTAAATGGCAGCAATCCTGCCACACCCACTGCTTTTGCTGCTGCGTATCTTTGTTGTTGTTGTTGCTGCATTCGTTCAACTTTTGTCTGCACTCAGCGAGACATCTCAGGAGATACACTGAAGAAATAATGAAAAAAAAAAGAAACAAAAAAAATGTTCTTTGATTTGCCAGAACGCACATGATTCCCACTATGACGCAATGCGTTCGTGCATAACGTTGTGAATGCTTTCTTGTGGTAAAAGTCAAAAATGCCTTTTTGATGGACTGAGCAACATTTGTCGAAAATTATGGGTTATATTTGCAACCCCCTCTCGCATTGTGTGTATCTAATATGCTGTGGCATCAGATTACAATCAGTTGGCAACAATTTTTTTGCTTTTTTATAATTTTTCATTGCATACTTCAAGGCTGTGTTTAAAGTTTCACATAGCCCGCGGTCAAAGCAATCACAACCAACACTCAAACGAAAAGGGACGCTAATTTGCAAAGCGTAACAAGATTTCAAAAATGTCACAGCTGTTCACTTTTAGTTCCTGCACTGTCTTATAGTCTTATAGCGCGCTCTGCTTATGGCAGCACAATCAATGCTTATTTGTTGCATGGATCTTGGTTATTTGTTGAATTTATGAATTCCGAGCAGTGAAAGGTAAACGAAAAACATATTAAATATAAAATTAAATACAAAATGACGCTTTACGTGAATTTTAATAAATGAAAAACAGATGAAATTCGCAATTTCAACTTCAGTACAACATGAAGTTGATTTTTTGCTTGCATTGGACATTCATTACAGAATACTTACAGAAGACGACATGGCTGCCTTGGCAACGCAATAAACTACGACGATGACTGTCAACACAGCCGTGGCAGCAAAAAGCAATGATATTAAAAACGTAATATTAATAAAAATTCGCAATAAAAACTCTCTGTCGTTCAACAACTCGCTGGGGTTGCACGAAAGGTGTTGCATGTGGCAACTCGCAACTGCTAAATTTTCGCAAATTTGTTCAACGAAAAGAAAAATACGAAGTAAATACGAATAATCAAAAAATAAAAACAGATATTTGTATGAGACTTTCAAGAATCAATTAAAAACATGATGCGTACTTCGCTAGCTTGCCTCGTAAAATAACTGCAGGTGCCGTGGCGCGCTTCACATTACATAAACAACAACAGGGAGTCAAATGCCACATGGAACACATCAAAAGCGATCAGAAATGTTTTTGAGTTGACTTAATTAAACTACAAATGAGTGTACTTGGTCATGGACTGCATAGCAATAAAGCAAAAAACTCGTGTGTGCTCACTCACAGTTCAGTGAAAACTAAAGCTTTTTTTAATAAATAAAGACCAATAACACTCACAGATATACACACACTTACACACAAAACCAGAATATATGAAAGAGCAAACGACTATTTAATTTTGCCTTAGCAGATTATCAAATTTTAATATCCTCGAACTTCCTTTGCCTCATGCAGTTTTAATGAAATTAAGTGAACGACACAAGTTACTTTTTATTTTATTTTTATGTTGAACACAACCGAAAAATTATTTAAAATAAGTTCTTCAAATACTTTATTATATTTTCAAAAAAGCAAACGAAAAAAATAAAATAAACTTAATGTTCTTTTTTAGTGCAATGCGTGTGCCTGCGTATGTGTGCATGAATGAGGAATATTTAAAACCGCAGACATTCTGTATGGTGGCCAACAACTTTGTCTGCGAAATAACACTTCATGAATTAATGATTAAATGATTTGGTTTTTCGGCTTTTGAAATGAAAATGCAGTGAAATTAATTTTTAACAACAAACCTGCTCGTTGCTTCTTTTTTTTCTACTTCTTCGTGTTTTTGTGTGTATATAATTTGTGCTTGTGTGTAAGGGGGGCAGCCAAACTTTAAAAATATTTTTAAAAAACAATAGGCAATGGCAAGAGAAAATCAAAAGTAGTGAAATCACATCAAAAACCAAAACAAACACATGTTCAAATATCCAAGCAACACCCCCAAAAAGTATACAACGCCCACAAAGCAAATGTCAATCGACGTAGTAGAAGCTTGAACAAAAAACCTCACATCATGCATAGGAAATCAAAAGTTGTTTATGACTCAATTTGTAGTTTTTGAACATGAATTATTGCAGCTGTGCTCGACAAAAAATAGAAAAAAAAAAGATTTCCACAAATGAAAAAAAACAACCTCCCCAAATAGAGTGGAAAAATTGCAAGCATAGCCAAGCTCACAAACACTCCCCCCACGGTTTGAACAGTGCAAAATATCGCAAAAAAAAAAGGAACGAATTAAAGTCAAGAGTGTTCGACTTCAATGTACTCTGTACCATCCATTTATAACGGCTGTAATAGGGCGGTGCCTCGCCCTCTTTTCATTCTAACTAGATTTCATTTCCATTCAATAACATACATATAAATTTTTACTCTTCTAGACCAATTGGTTCCAGAGATTTTCTGTTTTGGCTATATGTAGGTGTGGCTACGCCACTTCATTATTGAATTACATATATTATAATTCATACCTTTCATAGCTTACATGCAAATTTACATTTTTGGACTATACATATTATGTTCTAGAGATATAAACGTTATAAATTTTCACTTTTGTGGGCTGGGTCATGCCCACTTTTCAATTCTATCTTTTTGGACCTCAAGTCAGGTATGTACACTCCATATTTGAGAAAATACGATTTTTATAATATTTTTGCCCGAAGTAGCTTTAGTTATAAATAAAGAGTAGAAATGACTAAAACAAGCGTTTTGCTTTTAATCAATTTAAACTCACATAACCAGAACAATCGCATCATATGATTCAAAACAACACAGACCAATGTATCGAAATGTCCTTAAAATAGAACAATAATTAAATAAGTAATTAATTTTAATAAAACTCGAATATATTAATTTATCGTTAATTTCCGCTTTGAGTCCTTTAGTAATTCACTTGAATCTTTTAATTGTGGAATTTCCATTTTGAATGTTAGTTGGAATTTTTTTTTAATTCATGTTTAATAATTGAATGCATAAATATTATTTGATCTTTACTCGAAGCACTTATTTGCTCCTCACTACTAAAATAAGATCCGGTAGAGAACCACAATATAAACTTAATGTGTGTAATGAATAGCAGAATCGAACTGAAAAACATTTTCGTTTTAGCTACAAAAGTTTTCGAGATCGACGCGTTCATATAGATAGACGGACGAACGAACGAGCATGGCTAAATAGAATTCTCTTTCGATATTGATCAAAAATATATAGACTTTATAGGGTCTGCCACGCTTTCTTTTGGGTATTATATAAATTTTCGATGTGTACAAAAATAATATACCCTTTTTTATAAAGTGCAGGGTGTAATAAAACTAATTTCGCAAAGAGGAAATTAAATTTAGCAAAGTTTGATGTTTGACAAATTTGTTGTAGTTGTCGTTGCCGTTGTTGTTGTCTAAGTTGCCAACAGAATTGACAGGAGTGCTTTTTAAGTAGCATTTTTTTTATTTTGATTTCATTTTAGACTCAGGCTTTTAATTGAAAAACATAATTGTTGAATAATGCAAATTTGAGCGAATTTTTAATTTGCAAGCGACGTTTTCATACCTGAAGGCCGCAAACGATTGTTGAAACTGTCAGAAAATGGCAACAGAAGGACGTGCGCTTTGTGCAAATGTCACTGGCGTCATGCAAATATCAATTTTCAAATGCAGACACACACAAACAAACATCAGACAGACATACAGACAGACGAAGAGCGTTCTATACTTGAGTAATGCCGCCTAGCTCGTCCAACCGAATAACAAACAACAACGCAGTTTGTTCGGGTGTGGGTGTATATGTGTGGGAAAGTGATTGTGTGTGTATATGTGTGTTTAAGCTAAAGACATCACTTGATTTGACAGTTCGAAATATATACATATATTCAAAATGGCATTTCGTTTCAATTTCATTTCAAGTTGCTAAGTATATACGCATCTATGAACAATAAAATAGCACACTTTTCATAAAATGATAAAAAATGCTAACGTTCATATTCTGATTACCTTGTTAATGTTCTATGTAATTTTCCCCATTCATTTTTAATTTTAATGTAAATACTATACAGTTTTCCATTTTTTTGTTGAAAGTTTCCTTGTTTAAGTAAGGAGTAAGTAAGGAAATCTACAAATTTTCATTTCAATGTGGATTTAAATGAAAAGAAAGAAATATTTCTTTGCTATTAAACAAGAATTTACCCAAAAAACTTTGCATTAGTTGGCTTAGTTGACAATCGAAATAGTAGACTGCAATTTCTTTGTCCTTTCCAAAATGTAAACTCTCAAAATTTAATCGACTTCATAATCTAATTAATATTAAGTTGTGAACTGTATAGTGACACTTTATTAATAGTCATATAAGAAAAGAAAAATGTTTGTCAAAGGAAAAGTTTCAATAAGTTGAAATATCAAATTATCATAATTTTTTATCATTTTATGAAAGTGTGATATTGCTTTGTCCATAGCTGTGTATGTGTGTGTGAATGTATTTGGTTTTCAAATACGTGATTTGCTTTTGCCACTTTATGCGACGTCAGCATTCAAACGCGTAAGTCTATCAAAATGACAAACTGTCTGCCAACTTGACTTGAATGCATATTTTGCATATTTTCAACTATTTGCTGCCTTAATGTCTGTGAGCATTCGACGTTGCGAACACGTTGTTGTATATATACACATAAGCGATTATATGTATATACATTTTTTTTGACATTTTAAGCTGCCGTCATTTTGGGTTGCTTAATTTAGTCAATAACTTGCAAATGAGCCAACAACTGACGCCCACCAACTTAATTAGAAAACTTATTTGCTCAATTTTGTAAAAGTTTGTCAAAAAGTTTAAAAACCAAAGAAAACAAAAAAAAGTAACAAAATTTGTGCTCCTTTGGACAACAAACAAAAATAAAAGACTCTTTTATTTATGAGCTCGTCATTCTTTATAATTAAAATGCTCGACTCGACTGACATCGTGTCAAAAGTGCTGCTGTTGTTGTTGTGTTCTTATGTCTGAGTGTAAGCAATACGCACGCTCATTTTCGTTTTGTCTCTGAACACAGATTTGCGCAGCTATCATATGACATAACCTCAAGAATGATGAGCAACAAGGATTTTGCATTTCGTTACGGGTTCGCGCGTTCTTTTCCACCTTGTCAACTGTGATTCGCTTTTGACGTCATGTACGTACGTGTGTGTGTATGCAGCAGCATACTGAGCGTAAAATGATGTGCACATCCATCATCATCTAGAGTCTGGCGTAGGTCCGTGATTACATTTCGGTACGTTTGCGGTTACGCTTCGTTGTCATTTCTCGTGGCAACGAACTACAAGTATAAGGAAATTAAAAAAAGAAATGAAAACAAAAAAAAATGGACACCGTAATTCAACCGACATTTCCACAGACAAATGACCGCTGTGCTGTAATTAGCTAAGAAGTGACTTACTTCGAAAGTCATGAATGCTGCCAAAGGCCCGCTCAAATACGTTGAAATCTGAGCTTTACCATCATCATAATGAAAACAATAAAATCAATCGACTCAAAATCAGAAATGGAAACGTATTTTATTCAACAATCTGACTCAAATTTCGTACTTCAATTGATTTGCTCAATTCAACAAATGCAATTATAGCTTACAAGTATTTACAATTTCGTATGTGATGAATTAAATTGTTTCGATGTTTATTTAAAATTCATGTGATTAGTTGTGCGAAGAGATTATTAAATTGTTTGGCCGCTCAAGCAGGGATTGTTCACAGTACAATTCAAATTGCAAATAAACGTTTAAGCTAACGCACATTAAACAATATGAAAAGCTTACATTGCCCAACATCAAACCCAATTGAAATAACATTTCAATAATATCATGTGCACAATCACATCAAACATTACACTAATACTCATATAAATGGTAAAGGGAACTCTTACAAGCTGATAAACACATATGAGTTGGAATTGAACGCACCATAAAAACCCATCAACTTCATCCATGACAGCGACGTCGACGTCCACGTCAACAGCGGCAGCATTGACAGTATCAGAATCAAACGACACAAACGATTTTTCCGCCCTTTCATTGCTTACATATGAACATGTGGAAATGCGATGCGTGGACTACAAGTAAATTGTGTCAATCGAGACTTTCATTTTCATTCACTCGTTTTCTTTTTTCTTTTCGTTTTTGCTCCCCGCTTTTCTTTTATTTATTTTTTATACATGAATGCCATCTTATGTGACGTTGGCTGTGCATATGTTTATCTACTGTGCTGTGCTGTACTGTGCTCTGTGATGTTCTGTGTGATTGCAACTTTTTCGCAAAGACATAAAAATATTGAAATCACATTAACCTATCGACGTGGAAACATCAATGACATTCGTTTGTCGTTGCTACGTTCGTTCGATGTGTTTAAGCATATTAAATCATTTCGATTTCTATTAGCAAATTGTTTTAAATGGTTTATTGCTACGTGCAGACATGCTCAGCACTGATTTCAAATGACATAAATTGTTTAGCCAGCACTAAAAAGAAGTTCATACATTTCGTCGTCATTTAGTATTCTTCAAAAGAAAAAATTAAATAAATGAACGTACAACAAAAAATTTGTTGGCAATTATTGTCTTTGCACAATTTGTTGCCTAAATTTCACAACGCAAATCGGAGGGCAAAGTCTAAGTGGCCTTTTATCGCCAGCCGACATAAATCAACGTAAGAAGACAGACGCACGCCCGCGCTGAAAGAAGAATGAAATCAAATTAATAATAACGCACATAAAAGTGCGTTAGCAATACATTTATTTGCAAATTACCATAAACAAAATACAAAAAAAAAAAACAACAACAAAAATTACCATATTTGAACTTGAGCCAAGGTTCTATGCCGCGGCCGTGCTCTGACCATTTGTAATTTCCAAACGATTTATCAAATTGCAACAACAACAACAAATATTTCACATTGTTAACAACAGCAACAACAACAGCATTTTGACAAATAATTGAAAGTTCATAAAGGAATGCCCTGCCAGAGTATCAGAAGTACTGAAGTAGCGAGTTTTATAAGTTCATAAATTTTCTTAGCGGCGAACTTTGTTCGTGCAACGAAATGCGGAATGTCATGAGCGAAATGTTTTAGTTCGATATGCAAGTGGCAGCAGTTTACTTTCAGTTGGCTTTTGTTGCCTTCTCATTAAGATTTGCGTGTGCAAAAACTTATCGTTTTTCGGCATTCGCTGCCATTTTGCGGCTGTCATTGGTTATGGCTTGAAGAAGACGGCGACGGCGAGGCCAACAACGAGTACATAAAATTAAAATTAGTTTCGGTTTTGTTGTAATACTTCTACTGTCTGCAAAGTTTTCTGTTGACGTATTGGCAAAACTTATCCCTCACAATTGAAATGATTGGCATGTCTTTTAAGTTCTGTTTTATTTTATGAATTTATTTTCTATAATTTCATACTTTGCATTCTTTTTGTGAAGTTAATATTAAGTTGAAATTTTTTAATGAAAACGAAATGCAATTAATGCGCGCCGAGTGCTTTTTCAGATTGGCAACAAATAAGCAATTCTTGCAATCTTTTCGTCGACAACTTGACGACAACACATTTATCTCTGCACAGTCAACAGGCATAAGCGCGCGTTCAGATACACGCTTGCGCGTTGATGTGTAAATACGGCAATAAAATGCAGTAAATAATTAATGCAGCACTGTGAACAGAGCAACAACAGAGTTCACACACAGCCTTCGCTTCGGCCAACAACTGCCAACAGTTGCCTGCAAGCGGCCAAGTGCCAAGATTCAAGTAAAAGTCGCCAAAAGGTGGCAGCTGACCGACCAGTGACTGTTTACAACAACCACAGCAGTGTATGTGCACACACACGCTGTGTTGGCAGCGGTTGCGATAATGCATGACACGCAGCCAGTTATGACAAATTGCACACACAACGTTGTTGCTAATTGAAAACTGTTTAAAGAAGCGGAAGTCAACGACAGACAGCAGAAAAAGTTGCACTTCAACTTGATGTGTTTAATGAAATCATGGCTTAAGCAAAAGCAAAAAATAAATTAATAAATGAATAAATAAATGAAAAAGGAAAAAACATGCACACACAGTAAGAGAAGCATTGCAAGTAAGTGTGAATGCATCTGCCAGTAAATTGATAAAACACCAAAAGCCACGCCGCACAGTATGCAACAGAAAATGTCGTAAGGCTGTCACTGCCAGAGGCTTATTCATGTTAATATGTGTAGACCGCATTTTGTGGCCTGTCATAATCAGACAGTGACCACTTTGCTTAAGACTTTGCTTAAGCGTGCTGACAACTACAGGAATGCAAACCGCTTGTTTATGCAATTAGGACATCCTGGATTTGAGTTGAGTTTATAAAATAAATGTTGAATAGAGTGAGTTTTACGACGAAATAACTAACACTTTTTAAATTGTAAACTATTTTTTTTAAATAATTAACGAATTTTTAATCATCTACGCGTATTTTAATTTAGATCGTCTATGCACATTGTGCTTCAATCGATCCTTTCTCTCTAGATGTTTTCTAGATATTCGAAATATCGGTCATTTATATTATTTATCAACTATGCTTTAGGTTTTTTTTTACAATTTTTCCCAAATTTATTTTGTTCCTTCATTCTATGTGCCTTAGTGCCAACATCTCAATTGAAAGTTACTAATTC
Organism: Phortica okadai; assembly: GCA_034638295.1. NCBI lineage: Eukaryota > Metazoa > Arthropoda > Insecta > Diptera > Drosophilidae > Phortica > Phortica okadai. The sequence goes on along the minus strand of CM067851.1, from coordinate 13,970,063 downwards.
ACTAAATTACGAATTGCATAATTTAGATTAAAACTTAATGTACAAATTTTAGGGTAAATAAATACTTGAATTGAATTCAAACTTCTACTGTTCTTTTACATTGACATAAAAATCGTTATGCATTTGTTTCTTTCCTTTATTTATAATTAATGAGTGATTTTGTGTTTAATATAGAAAAAAATAAGCAAAGCAAAAATAGTGAAACATAAAATGTTAAAATGTTTTGGTAAAATTTTTGCCGCCAACGCCACAAACAAGTGATTCGACATGCGTGTCAGCACAGCCATGGCTGTAGAAGCTGTCTTCGCCATGCCACATGATAAATTGTCAACGCTGACACTTGTCTGACGTTTGTCTGCAGCGATTTAAAAACTACTTAAAATGTAAATGTTGTTCTGATGTTTTATGCACTTCACTTGTTAGTCCTTCACTCAGTCTGTCTGTCTGACTGACAGTGTGTGTGTCTTATTTTTGTGAATGTCAGCGTGACTCCTGCAGCTCCAACCCCATAGACCATGTTAAATGTTTGCTGTTGTCGTTGACATTGAGAAAATATGTGTGAAAATGCGCTATTGTAAATAGTCGTAAACGAGCTGTCAACTCTGACATTGTGTGTGTGTGTGAGTGAGTGTTTAAGTGAGTGCATTCTTTATGACTCTTTGTGTTGCTTTGTTGCTTTACTAGATGAGACAAACAAAACTTTATAACTAACAAATAAACAAATGAAAACATTACACATCAACAAGAATATTTTTCTTTTTTTATAATTTTAGTATCAACTGTAAAATTTCCGATTTAAACTCTATTTAAATCACGTTGAAAAACTAACAATTTCGCTGAATTATTGATTTGATTTTTTACTTTATTTTCCAATGCAAAATTAATTTGAATTTTTTAATTTCAATCATTAATTTTCTTGATTGAGCACATAATTGCATTATACTTAATAAACTCAATCAAACTGATGCGCACATAAACTTTCAACTATAATCAGTGGAAAACTTAAACTTTACAAAGGCTCTTCAATTAAGGAAACTGCTCCAAGTCATTAAATACTTGACCGCAACATTAAAACGAGCATTGAATGAGTTATAAATTACTGTGTCAGTTACTTGACATTTGATTAATGAAGATCGACTTTGTAGTAAGTTGCAAACAAGAAAGTTATTTGCTAACTAACACACCGACACACAGACACAGGCACACAGCGCACAAATCATTGTCGGTAGGAAGTAACTGCCAATCAGAGGAGCTAAATTACTTCAACTGCAAACACCAAAGCACATGCACTCACGCACGCACGCACACACGCACGCACACATACAAAGATAAACACGAAAATCATTGATATGAATGAATCAAGCATGAGTCACACAGTTCAAGGCAAAGGAGCCTGCGGTCAAGAAGGAAAACATCAATTCAGTTGTGAACTGAGAAGATCAAATTGTTAGACAAGTAAACAAATAGCAAAATAAAGTTGAAGACCACAATTAGCAAAAGAAACAAAAAACTTATTACGCTAAAATTTGCTGTCAAGTTGCTGCCAAAAGTTGACATTTGTGTTGCCGGCACTAATATCGCGTTGACAACTTAAATTGTTAGTTGATGATAAGCGCACGTCGCACGATAACCAGAATAGGATATGAGGGCGTATGTACAGCATTTTTATTTATTTCACAACTTTTTTATATTAATACACACAAACACAGAGTCAAGAAAGGCAAGCAGTCAGACAGACATATACACCCACCACACAACAATAGAAACGTTGCAACGCCCCCCAGGACGGCGCACGCAAACCGGCAAACAAATAAATAAAAATCGAAAAACTTTCGCATCATGTCAGAGTGTGCGACGTCGTGCTGCTTTCAGCGTACTGATATTAAGGTTGGGGGTTGAGCACGGGGTCGGGGTCGGCGTCGGCGTCGGGGTCAGTCGAGCGTATGTTTTACAAGTCTATTAACTTGAATCGCGCTTATCTAATGCTGACAGCAAGTTTTTCACTTTTGCTACTTTTGCACTTCCGCAGCGCGCTGTTGTTGTAGGCGTTTCCGTATGCCAGCCAGTAGATTAATTTCTACTTTCTTTCTTTATTTTTTTTTACTTTTCCGACACTACTCACCCACTACTCGTATGTGTGTGAGTGTTTGACTAAGATGATCTGCCATACATTCATCTATCACATGTCAATCAATTGTTGCTGTTGCGCGTAAACGTTTCTGCACAAACAGCGCTGAAATTGACTACAAAACGTTATATCGTCTCTCATTTCCTTTCAATTTCGCAACTGACTCAGACTTGATTGATCCAAAGCTATTAACTTTTTCGCTAACAGCACAGATGACAACTGTTATGATATGTGCATGTTGTTCGGGTTGTTTTGCCTCCTGTCAGTTGGTGCATTTTAGTGAAAAATCATACAAAATACTTGTCTACGACAACAACAAATGTCCGCTCAATTGAAAGTAATCAAAAGTGGCTGAATTCGTTGAAAAGTTCGCTTATCGTTGCACAAGGAAAACTAAAAAGATATTTCGCAGAAAAGTTTCACAAATGACTAGAGGCCAAAAAGTGGTCAACCACAACTAAGTTGAAAGTGTAAAGTGTCTGAGCGTAGCAAAACTTTTACCAACCAGCACGCCTTGGCAGCAGCTTCAACATGTTGCCACAAATATAATCAATTGCTCGCCAAGAGATAAACTTGAGCAGTTATAACTGCAAAACTATTTCAACAGTCCAAAAACACATGCGAAAGAAGCTCACCAAACTGATACATACATACATATACATACATAACTTCATGTTCTAATGAAAGCTACCGTCTGCTTGTATGCAACTCACTTCCGCTCTCTTGCACCAACCTATTGAAAGTTCAGTGAAGTCCTTTTAGAAAATAATGCTCGCTTCATTAAATGCACAAGAGAAGCGTACAGTATGCGAAAATGAAAAAGTATCTCTTGACCATAAGTTTTACTGGCCGAAGTTTACTTTACTTTATGTACTTTTCAAACATTGCAAAAGAAAGTTTTCGCTTGGTGTGAGCGCGCTGAATATTTATGTGCCACTTAAGGTTGTTTTTCTATAATACATGAAATAAATCATAAGAGATCATGCAGAAAAATTGCAATAAGTAATTTGCGAATATTGCGAAAGACAAAACCATCTTGACGCTCACATTGCAATCCCCTTTGCGAAGTGTTTCAAGTTGAACTGCTGTCGTTATTTGTGCTCAATAGCAACAACAGCAATGACATCATTTTACGTTATTGTTATTATTATAAGCAGTTTGGTCTTCATAAAATTACAACACAATGATTTGCTGACGACATCAACGAGCAAGGACAGCAGCAACATGGCTTAATGTACTCACAGAGCAACAACAGATTGTATCTGTTACTTTTGTTGTTGCTGGCGACTGTAGTGACTGAAAATGAGGGTCAAAGTGTCATGCAGCTTAATTCTGCACAACTTTGATATTCTCTTTGAATCCCGTGCATGTGTATTGGTTACAGCTTCACAGCGACCTTTGCCTTGCATTGAAACATCAAACGAAACCAACTAGCAACTCCTGTAAGATGGTATTTGTAGTCCAAGAGCTTTAAGTAAATGTCAATGTTAAATTTGTGCATATATTCTACACTTAAATAACTAACAACACCTCGAAATGTTTTGCATAGCAAAAGTGCCAAGTGAAAATAGACAAAGCAACAATGTTTGAAGCATGTCGACTGTCGGAAACGCCATTTGCAGCATTTGCGGTTGCATTCCATCTGTGTGAAGTGATTGCACAAGCACACACACGCAACACACTTACGAGCGTACTCTGTGGCAAGCGTAGTGCCAAAAGCTCAACGAGTGAGTTGCATCGGCCCGCTGGCAAGGAAATGTTATCTACTCACCGCCATTTTATTATTTTAGTTGGCAGCTTTTGGTCAAGATCCCTTGTCACTTTGCTGTTGGTAGTTTTTTGACAGTTTGCCTGACGTCCGCATCGCTGTCTCATACTTTGGTCAACTTTGTTTGTTCAGCTATCAGAGCGCGGCGTCTGTTGTGGCCGTTGCTGCGGCAACATTTTGGTATTGGTTGCACTTTTTGCATGGCCCCTTTCGCCCCTGGTATGTTGGGGGTCCTCTACTGTTGCCTGCCGTCACAAGATAGCTACATTAAATGTTAGTCATTGTTTAGTTGACATGAGATGGCATTGTGGCACTTCTTGCATTGTTGAGCTTGAGTTGTTCTGTCGTTTGTCAGTTGGCATTTGCACTTAACATAATGCAAGTAATATTATTATTAGTAAAAATAAAATGATAAATTAAAAAAAATTATATTTAAACAGTTTAACAACATTTATTCAACACGCTTAGCTTAAACGCTTAAACAAAATTTATTTAAGGTCTCTGAAGTATACATACGGCCCTGTTGTGGCAACTCTATTAAAAAAATGTTAATATTTTTAAATAGAAAAGTAAATAGGATTCTTATTTCACCTACTTTACATTCCAATGCCATCGTTCCTAGAAGTTATGTTTTAAGAGAGGCAAGTTGTTGCTGTCCTCCTAAAATCCTATTTGGAACGTTTATATTAATAGTGCTTAATAAGGGGGGACATAAAAGTCCAAACCATTATTGAAAAATTAACACAAAGCGTTTAAAGTTCGTTTGCTAAATTAAACAAATGATTAGACTATGTTTCCGAACATGAGTTTAAGTTAATAGAAACGTTTGTGCTGAGCTTCCTTTGTGGCCAATTAACTGCAGTGTACTTGCATGCAAATCGGACCAGCAACTTGTACTTAAATTCATTAGACATTTTAATATCGAAAAAATTTGTTCAGACAGTGTAAGCGAGTGAGAGGGATGATAATACGGACAATCTGCGCGTTAAAATTAACCACAACAAAAATGACAACAACAACAATAGCAATAGCAAAAGCACAACGACAAACGGAAACGGAAATGGCATGCGAAATATACGAAATGAAATGCACGAAGAGAGCAAAATGGCGATGAGAGTCGAAATGTTAAGCCATCATAAACGCCGCAATGGGCACAAGTGGCAAGTGGCATGTGGCATGCAACTGGCATTTATCTCTGCGTCCATGCATTTTTATGTTTATGCCAGCTCACAACAGTTGAAAGAAAACAAAATAACGAAATACAAAAAAAAAAATAGAAAAATAAAACAAAACAAAAACAACAAAATATCGTCCTATTAAATTGGCTTGCATGTGCTAAGCTGCACGACGCAGTGCAGGCAAAACGGGATTTCTTGCTTAATTTGTGGTTTTATGGCAAGCGCAGCTCAACCACAGCCCAGCACAGCAACAAATGCACGAATGTTCCGAGAACTCATTACGGAGTTTTAGTAACAATTTTGTTCATATATTTTGTTGTTGTTTATATTCTTCTTCTTTGTATAGCCAACTCGTATGTATGGTATAATGATAGGTCGGCCAATTGCAACGACTTCAGCTACTCTGCCGGGCATATCATTACGCAGTTCTGTGTTGCATTTTGGCATGCAATTGCTTCAAGTGTCGTGTGTTTGTATGTACATACATATGAATATATTTGCGTGCTGTCCAGACAAACTGCAAGTCCAATTGTCGAATTTTTCGTCATTGCACATGGGGGCATTTGCTATTTTTGACTTTGCCTTAACTTTTATACTCTTGCAAGCATTTTCCCAATTATTCTTATTGGAAAATCTGTCATTAAGTTTTCTCAATAAGGGGCCATTCATTAATTACGTAAGACAATTTTTGGCTGTTTTTGACCCCCTCCCCCCTATGTAAGTAAACGTCTAGTATGCAGTATAGGAAAAATAAGCAAAAGTAAGACATGGTTGAACCAGCTTGATCGAATTACTATAGCACATAGCTCCCATAGGAACAATCGTTCCTAAAATTTGGGTTTTGTTAGAAAAACTTTTTTATTATAAAATGTAAACATATGAAGTTTAATAAGAATCGTTTTCTTTATCGTTATAAACTTATATGATTCTTATTGCAAAAACTATAAAACGGTTTTCTTTTTTAATTTTAGCTAGCTTTTGAATTCAAAAACCCCTATGTACATTGACTTGTTTGATTGTTCTATAGTTCTATGCAATCCCGTTGTCTAACATTATGAGTGTTTTTTTTTTCTATGTAATATCAGCGGAAATAAAATCGCTAATTAAGTTAACAATTTCCAGGAACTTTATTTAATTTCAACACATTTAGCGACATGATCGCTTCGCGTGCAACAGTATTTTCTTTTATTTGCCTCATTTTTCCAACGTTGGTGTCGTCCGCAGAATTGTTATTGTTGTTGCATGCGGCGACAATTGCAATCGCCATGAAGCATGTCAAATGCGCACTTATGAGCCTCATTAAGACAAATAAGTAATCGTCGTTTTATTTCACATGATTGTTCGTAAATATCTTTATTTGTTTGTCATGTTATTGTGTTTGTTGTTGTGGCCCGTTAATTGCGTGCAATCATAAAAATTGCATTTTGATTGAAAATCAAGCCATTGTGCAATTGTTAACTAATAACGATTTTTAGGGCCGCAAGTCGCGTTTAGCGGGAAAATTAACACGACTGTCGACGTGCGCAATTGTGAGTTAATTGGATTAACGCGGCTGAAAACAACACAGAGTGCCGTTAACTCAATTCGTCATTGTTGTTCTCTACAACAAGAACAATGATTGTCAAACACACACACACATACACACTTGTGGTCGCAGACGTGTGTGAGCTCATTGATTCTGTTGTCGTTCAATTAAAATGCAATTACTCAACGGTTTAAACTAATTTGCAACACAACTGCCATTAATCGATTTTTAAGTGGCCAACAATGCGTGGACACACACACACACACACACATACATGCCATTTAAAAACTACGCAATTATTAACATTTTTAAAAGAATTTTCTACGCCATTCACTTTAGAGGCACATTCAATACATGCTTATGTAAGTAACATTCAACAAGAGGCTCCAATTCCGGCAGCTCTATTTCAAGTATGTTAAGCGTGCTTTTAATAGTTAATAGAAAAATAAACAGGTATCTTCTTCCTGGCACTTTACATTTTAATTCCATCGTTCAATTAGCAATTTCTTGGAATCTGAACGTGACATAAGGAACTACGATTACAAGCACCGGTGGATAGTGGAAAGAAAATTAACATAACAAAAAAAAAACAGCTATTAAAAAACTGTTTATTAATAGAGCAAAAAAAAAACTATCCTGACAAAAAAAACACAAGCCCCATTTGTTTCTTAACAGATTGTAGTTTCTATTATTAGTTTCTAATAGAGTTGCCTGTATAGTGTAGTTCCACTCTTATCATAACAGATTATGTCAGCAAGTTTCAACAAATTCAAGATCAAACAATGATTCTTTACTAGGCAACTGCTTTTAAATTTTATAGCAGATCTGTGATGAGATGGTACCGCTGTCGTTGTCTTTATTTAAACTCAAAAACATCAATAAATTGTTGAGCTACAGTTATGCAAATTGATGGCGAAAAATCCCTTGGAGTGACTGCAAAAAGAAAAGCCAAGTTGAGCTGAAGAAGGAAGAGGAATCTCAGTATTTGAGTTGATGGTAAAAAGGCAAAGGAAAGAATGAAGATTGGTATGCTTGCTTATTGAAATATGATTGAACAGAGCAGTGAGAGCGACGATCCAAAATCGTTACTTTTACCATTCCATTGAAAGCGCATTAAATAATCGTCATGGCGGGCATGCACTTTATATTTTAATACATACACATATAAAAATTAAAAACAAAAAGAAAAAAATTAAATGCATGTTTTCACCCCTACTTCTGCTGCCAATTGAAAACCGTAATTATTTTTTAATGGCATTTTGTGGTAATTTTCCGGCGCGTCATCACAATGAATGGACATGATTGGCGAAACCTTTCATCGCCATGTCGTATGACAAACAAGCCTTTTATTTAATGCCAACTATTGCCTCTGCCTCTGCCGATGCCATCTTGCTTTGTTCCCGTTGTGCAAATAATTGCACATTACACGTCGAACAATGACGATGATGACAAGCCAAATGAAGCATATCGTTTTCATGACTTGTCCGACTGTATTGAACGGCATAAAAGTACACACACATACATAAGTGCCATTACATGTCAACGCAATTCAAGTAGTTTATGTCTGTCAATTTGACGTCATTGCAAAAAACAAAAAAAAAAGAAATATGCCAAACTAAGTTTGCAAATAAATAAAGGAAATAACTTCAGTTCAACAGCACTGTTCAAAGTAAATGCCGAGCTAAGAGTCAAGAGCGACAAACAAACTTCATGTTCGTTCGTTTCAACTTTTCTTCATGTGAGAGTGACAATCATTCATTTTTAATAAGCACAGCAATAAACAAAAGCTTGCCAGCCAACAATAAAAAAGGAAACTTAAACCAAAATACATGTCTTTCGCTACAAACTCAACTCAACTCAATCCAACTTTGCTTGTCTGCATATCCTGGCGTGTTGCCGCAAGCGTCACGCTGACGATGTTCGACCAATTGAATGACCAATCGAAATTGTTTATCGTTCGTTATATGTACGTTTTGTGTCTCGTTAATAATGCAGCAGGTAAACGAAAGTCCTTTGACCGATGTCGTTAAAGACGCGCAAATGTTTTACTTTGGGCGGAATTCATATTGAAATTCAATAGCAAAGCAAGTGAAATCGTAGTGGAAAATAAATACAATGGAGTCGACAAGCGCTTAAATTATGCACTAATGATGACCCGAAGGGTTTAACCACACGACTAAAAGCGCAGTGTGATGGACAGCGTGTTGTATTATTAATTTTTTATGTGTCTGCTGGCTTTGTTCTTCCGCTCTAGACACGAATGAGGACATGAAAGTTTGCAGGCGACAATTTTTTTTGATAAATTTCCAATATATTCCAACAAGAAAAGCTTACAAAATGTTTTAAATGTCAATCGTTTAAGCTTATTGATTTGGTGCTTAAATTGCAACAATCAAGAAATGAAAATTTCAGAAAATACTTCAACTTTACACAAAAACACGATATGTATTAGTATTGGCAACAATAACAAGTATACGTAGAGTTGCATTGAGCTCAGAATGTTGTAATTATGACAATATCGGCTCAACAATTTTACCACGAAAAAGCCAATAAAGCTGAACATATTTTGAGACCGAAAAAGTGCACAAACCGCGAAAAACTCATTACATGCCACACATCTGCAGACACACGCATACAAGGTATGAATTTGCCATATCGTTACACTCACACAAACCACAACTTGTAATAATGTGTATCGAGACGCACACACACGCAAGCACGCAGGCTCATAAAGCGATTTTTGCCATGCTGTTGACCCAAGCTGAAAATTCTACTACATGAAAATGGTCCATGCCGTGGCTGTTGTTGTTGCTGTTGTTGTTGCCGTAACCAATGTGCTCATTAAGTTCATTTTTGCCACGCTAATTGCTTTAAACAATCAATTACGAGCGCGGCTGATATACCAAAGCGCCGCTTTGATCATTGCGCCGCCATTTTGTTATGTGTTTGGCCCTCAGCTCGACTGCCGACGCGACGTTTTAAATTGTGCCTGTGAAACGAACAATTTGGTTGAAAACAGCTTAAACATGATTGCAACACTTTGTTTGCCCATTATTGTTGAAAGATATTAGAGGATTTCAATCTTTGAGTTTGTTAAAATAAAACATGCGAAAAAAATGAGCCCATTATTTGAGGGTTGATTTAGAGGACTCGCCAAGAAGCTGATTTGTTTACATGCTTACAACTTTTATGCTTTTTGTTTACACCGCCGTGGCTTCCGCTCAACAATTTCGTCTAAGCCCGTCAGCCACAAGTTGCCGCCGGTCGTTGGAGCGACAACATGTCTTATCAATAGCGCTTGCATCTGTCTCAATGTTTGAGTGACGTTGCCAACCACCCTTTATTTGGCAATTAGTTTACTCACACCATCCGCACTTCGCACATCGCATATCGCATAGACTTCTTGTCTCATTTCACTGCTCTTTGTCGCTCTTAATGAATTTTCTTACATTACTCAAACGTTGATTTCTGTCTAAAGTGTTGCAACAACTATTGCCTTTGGGTGCCTCCTGCCCAACCATTGGCCATGCACCCCCCAGCAAAGTATTAACTCGACAGTGATGACAACAAAAACAATAACAAAAACAACATTGAAAACAAGCCTGTTGTTTGCGGAAGCTATGCAAATGTTTGTCTTTTGTTTTGTCGAGAAGTTCTTTGTTTAATTGCACATTCTGTCTCGAATTACGCGTGTCATAAAGCACCAAACATGAGATTAATGTACTTCAGTTCACTTAAATCAGAAAACAAATACAAAAATATGTTAATAAGTTTGCAAGGTTGGCTGATATGAACCGTGGGGTACAAGGGTCACGGTGAAGGAGCTCGCTTTGTTTCAGTTTTCTTTCAGTTATCTCAAATAAGAAACTTAACAGATACTTATTTACAAAATGAATATTAATATATATTCACAATTTGCACACATGATCTCGTATAATAATCAGAACACTCGCTCAAATTATAATTTTCAACGATTATTGTATCGCATTAATTTACTGCGAGCTACAAAAATTGCACAAATTTGTGCATTAGCAATTTTACTGCTACGAACAAGTTGCGGCTAATTCACAAATGCAGTTTGCATGCGCATATATTATTTCTTTACTGCAAGCTTGCGCAAATGTTGCGATTGTGAATTATCTTAAGTTTTTCGTGTCCAAGCCATCACATACAGCAATATGATGTCGTCCGATAGCAAAAACGACTGCGTTAAGTGAGCATTTGAGGCACCGGCTGCGTCTCGTCGATATACCTGCCGGCTTCTTGGTCATATGCTTGCCATAAGAAACGACATGACCACCGAACAGTGCCACTGTTAATTAACAGTTTCAGGAAGTAAAGTCGGTTCAAGACAAGGATAACAATAATAGCCGCCTGGTTCTGGGATTCAGTAAAAAAGGCAAGCAATTTTTATACCACTGTTAATAAACAGAGCGCAAACAGAGTTTATTGCACTGTTCCTAACAGGTGAGTAGCAGCAAACAACAGGCGCTGTTAATGGGCAAATCGGTTAGAATGGCTAGAGAGGAGGTCGGTGAGTCTTGTGGCATTTTCACACTTTGTCGGCCATTTCAAGTAGGAAACATATTGAAAGGGAAGAATTGGGCCAGAAACGGCCGAGTGCCTATGAAAATAATACTGGTATGTACCAGAAATTCGTTTGTTCTCCTCACAGCATAATTTTGCTGAACTTGTTCGCGTTTTGCATGTTCCAAACCTGAGAGGGGAGCTAATTCCTAAATGCAGTTAGGTGTGGGTATCCACTTTTTTTTCCCTACAGACTTGGGCAACTTTGCGTCTTTGTTTTTTTTTTTTGCATTCTGGTTTATTATCAAAATAAAATAAAGAAATTTCAATCGATATTCACCACATTAGCGCCGGTCAGTTAAGAATTATCAATCGATTATCATCGACAAAATCACGAAAAAGTATCACGAGGCTGCGTCGTGCGTGATTTGCGGCTCCGCCTCCAAAACTGGTATACGAAAAAGTTATTCTGCTCGTACGGTCGAAAAATGCTTTTATACGCTGTTATACGCTGTTATACGCCTCTTTATGCCAGATTTGTACCAGAAAATCACGCGTAGGTGGCCGATTTGTACAGAAATCGAAAATCCCGATTGCGTACAAATCGGCCCTCTAGGCGCGAAAAATTCAATTTTTTCTGTACACGAAAACCGGGACTCGAACCTAGAACTCAGAGGAGCCAATAGATGGCACTTAACAAGCAAATTTGTGTGTGCAGAAAAGATCATGCGACCGATAATTCCAATCGGCTTATGATTGAGCACTTTTAAACGTGCCATACACCATACACCCTTACAGATTCACCAGTCGTTAAAGCAACAGAATTTTGAAGAGTGGATTGAGAGACAAAGAGTATAAAATAGAAAGAGTGGAAAACAGAGTGGGAACATTTACAGCGATTGATGTGGACAGAAAATGATTAGGAGCCAAGTAATTGGAACTTAAGAGTGAGCGAGAAAAAAGATGAGACAACTATATGAAACGATCGGATTGTTGTAAAATCCGAAGGAGACAGCATATAAATATTCAAAAAATATAACAATTTTATATTTCTTAAAATTTCTTTATTATAATGTCAATATAATTTTAATAAAATTGATATTTCAAATTATCTGTAGAAAAAAATTAATTTTGTTCAGAAATGGTCAATATAACCAAACAAAACGCGCAAAATAACATTAGTAGCCTTAACATTTTTTGGCTACTAATGTTAAATTTAACATTATTTGGCTACTAATGTTAAATTTAACATTATTTGGCTACTAATGTTAAATTTAACATTATTGGGCTACTAATGTTAAATTTAACATTGCTAACAACAGTCCCATAAGAAAAGCACGCTAACAGAAGTTCATGGTTTTAACAGTTTCAACAAAACATTTCAAAGATTTAACATTATGATATATGTATAATAACATGACAAGATTTCCGCCATTTTTTAAATATTTTCATTCTGACAAGCAGTCTTTTTTTCGTTTTTCGTTTCGTAAATAATTTTTCTATTTTATTTTCCAATCGAAGAAGTTTACTTAATATGCGAGCGCTTTCTAAAAAGCTAATGCTGAAAAAAATATATATAGAATAAGTTAAAATAGCGTGCAAAAGTCAATTATACAGCAATAAAAAAATATCCATAGCAATTGGCTACGGTATCGCCAGAAACCAGAAAATACATTTACTAAAAGCCAAAAGCGATTGCAAGAGTTCGGTGTGCTCCTCAACGAACAAATTAGCTGCAAGTTTTGCGCAGGAGAAATTACGCTCCATCCATTGCCGGATCTGTAAGCAGATGACCGTGTTGTCGGTGGGTGGTGTGCGTCAGTTGCCGCAGAATTTTCTGCTTGTGCGCAAAATCGAACAGTTCCGACTCAAGTCCGGCGATGAGGTGATCTCACGTGTCTGGTGCTCGCTTTGCTTCGAGGAATCAAATGTAAGTAAAATTATCGATAATCCCAAATTAAATAACACAATTTTTATTTAAATGATGTTCTGTTGTTGCTTAGGCGACGTATCACTGCGTCAACTGTACGCTCAATCTGTGTACGCTCTGCAAGGAATCTCACGAGCGTCAACGCAACACAGCCAATCATCGCATCAAAAACATTATGGAACTACGGCGTGCGCGCAAGCAAAAGCAAAGCCAGCTGGATGGACTCAAGTTTGCGCCAAAGTGCAGCTTACATGCTGGTTTCGATATGAAATCATTCTGTACGACATGTCAGCAGCTCGCCTGTGCCGATTGTCTGGTGCTTTTGCACAAGGGTCATAACCATGAGACAGTCGCTAAGGTCATACATCATTATACGAAAATGTTGCGTGACTCAGCTGAGCAGACACGACCGCTATGCAACTACGCTGAGCACTCGATCGAACGGCTGAATGAGATCGGCAAAGGCATCAATCGAAAGTGCGATGAGATACAAGCGCAGCTGCAGAACTTCATGCAAATCTATTACAAGGCAGTCGAGGTGCACGGCAATACATTGTTTCAACAAGTGCAACGCGCACGTGAATCCAAGATCGAGATGATACTTGAACAACAAATGGACTTGGGTGGGTATGCAGACAAACTTGTCGCTTATGTCTGAGTTGAATTCTCTTTACAGAACGACGAACGCACGAGGCAATGGAGGTTGTACACTTCAGTCAAGAGCTAACGGACAACGCAACCGATGCGGAAATACTCTCATTTGTAAGCATTTTCAATAAACGTTTCGAATACTGTCAGCAGTTCAAGCCTCCCATGGATCCCAAGGTAATGTTTTGTGTGTATAAAGCGGTACTATCGCCGATCAGTATCAAACGGAACTGGTAATCAAATATGGGCTCCACCATTTCGGAAGACTACTGTTTACTCTATATCAATCAGAAATTATACTGCAACGCCCCAGCCGTTTAGATAGTCAATCTCTTCCGATTGACCTTTCGCTCTGGCTTGTCGTCGCGGATGTGCCTGTTGCCTTTACGCAAATCCTACCGCTTTACAACGCAAAAAATTGTTAGTTTTTTTTGTGTTTAAATCGTACTAGCTAGAAAGCGTGCATTCACCACTCAAAAATACCGCTTAGTCTTGTCTCTAATTCAAGCAAGACGCAAAAATGCAACCACTTTATTTATTTCCTTCAATTAATTTTATTCTTTTTTGGCAACAGCCAAACAGTCGTCTTCCCACAACATATCATAAAACTCTTTTTCTTTAGAAGTATGTTTATTATAGAAAAATTATAGAAAATTATAGAAAAACTCCAGTATTAAATCAGTAGCACAAACGACACCAATTGTATCAATCCAAATCACGACTAGTTAACAAGTGAAATTTCGCCATTTAGTATCAGTAAAATTCTAGTGCAAACTACAAATAGGACTCCGATTAGAAAAATGCACAGACAAATCAAATTGCCCAACTCAGTAGACAATAAGTTTCTAGCTGTGGATATAACATTTATGTTTATTATGTACAATTTGAATTACATTTTCATATGCCAGTTTTGAAGCTCTCGACGATTGTATTTCTACTGGCTTTAAAATCAGACATATTAGTATTCATTTTCGCATAATACAACGGAAACGTTATAGCTCCAGTAATCAGACCTATCACGCCATAGGTGGTAAGTGCAATCCGATATGAACAACAATGGAACAAATTAAAAAAGACGAAAGATCGTATGCACCATTCATTACTTTAGTTTTACAAGTAGGTGAGCATCAGCAGATAGATTAACCGCCGTATTTTAGGAAATGTCTTAAGGAAGTTAAGACGCTGTTAAGCCGTAACATTCTCTTAACTGCCAGTTGATAACATTTTAAGAAAATTCGTATTTTAGGAACAGAAAAAAAAGCTCTTTTCGTCTTAACGAAGACATTTTCTAATACCTGCTCGTGAGGACGTCTTAACAAAGATTTTAACGCAAATGTTTGCGAAATTAATATAAATTGGAAAAGTATGACTTTTTTTCAATATTAATAATTAAATAAATAATAATTTTCTTATTACATTACTATTTTGAATAATTATATTCACTTTTACTCATTTTGCAAACATTTTGTTTTCAAAAAATAATATAGCAATTGAAGCCACATAATCATGAAAACTCTATAATTGCATTTGATTATTTATTTGTTTATATTATTGCAGTTTTATATTTTTCAAATCAGAAAAACAAAAGCAATTGTAAACATGAATGAATATTAGGTAGGCCTATGTTTCATGACGATACACGTCACATATGCGATTGTGTCAGCTAACCGATTGCTATGTCAATTGTGTCAGTGAATCAGTGTCAAAAGTGGCGCACTTGTGTCTCAAAATGGAAGAAGAAGACGAGACGGAAGAAAAGTGGTAGCTGCACTCATGTTCATTTGAGATACGCGAAAACATAAGCAATTTAAATATTCCATGCCGAACTTAACATACGCTTAACATAAATTTTTCGTACTGTTCTGTTAAAAATAGCTTTCGAGTAAAGAAGAGCTTTCGACTTAAGAGGTTGTTGCCTAAAATACGAAATATCTTAATATCCTCTTTAGAAATATCTTCGCTGATACATTTGTATCAACGAAGACATTTTTAAGACATTTCCTAAAATACGGCGGTAAGACATAAGACAAAATTAATAAACGTTCTTTTCAGAACGGCTAAATAAACCTGAAAAAGAGATCTTATGTGATTATTTCAAAACCTAATATAAAAACACAAATTATTTGCTTATTTATATTTTTCTTTAATTTTAATCTTTTTAAATAAGGAATATAAAAATACATTTTTTTCAAATCTTATTAAATAAAGTTATTTTTTTTCAAATCTTAATAAACAAAGTATTTTTTTTTTAAATCTTAATAAACAAAGTATTTTTTTTAAAATCTTAATAAACAAAATAGTTTTTTTTTCAAATCTTAATACACAAAGTGAAATAAAAATAGTTTTTAAAAAAACTGATTTTAAATATGAACATTATATGTCCATATTCTCAAACTTTATATTCACTGATGGCGTCATGCTTAGAGTCGGCATACATCGAAGTATGCCAGGCTCAAGCACTGCCATAGGCTGTCGCTGCGGCTCCGGCTGATGTTGCGGCTGATTGTACTGCTGCTGCGGCTGTTGTTGTTGCTGCTGCGGCTGATTGTACTGCTGCTGCTGTGACTGAATGTACTGCTGCTGCTGTGGCTGAATGTACTGCTGCTGCGGCTGTTGTTGTTGCTCCTGCGGCTGTTGTTGTTGCTCCTGCGGCTGATGTTGTGCCGCCAGTCTAGCCGCAGCCCGTCTCTCCCGTCGCCGAGTACGGGCATTCCCGCCACAACGACAGTTTGTGCAGAAATCACGTCGTCTGTTAGTATTGTCTTGTCCACGTCGTCCGTCAGTATTGTCTTGTCCACGTCGTCCGTCACGTCGTCCGTCAGTATTGTCTTGTCCACGTCGTCCGTCACGTCGTCCGTCAGTATTGTCTTGTCCACGTCGTCCGTCATTGTATTGTCGTCCACGTCGTCCGTCATTGTATATTCGTCCACGTCGTCCGTCGAAATTTCTATTTCTTCCACCGGTGACTCCGACATCATTAAAAATTATTGTTGCCATCTGAAAAAAAATGAAAATTTTTATTAGTTATTATTTATTATTAAAAAGTTTTACAATGTATGACGCAATACTCAGAAATGCATACATACATACTTTTCAATGGAAAAATATGTACACTAGAAAGAAAAATTAAAGGATATAAAAAAAAAATTTTATTTTGGAGTCTTTTTTGACGACGAATAACTTGGAAAGTATTGGTCGTACAACAAAAGTTAAAAAAAAGAAATTGTAGCTCTTAACCTCTAGTTTTTGAATCTAATCACGGTTGTTTTTTATGATGAGAGGTTTAAGATTCATCGTAAGAATTGCAAAAAAAAAAAATTGCCATTTTTTTCTTCTTTTTTTGAAACAATATTTCTACAGATGTGGGTTCAAGATGATTGTACCGCCATAAGGACCTTATAGGAAATTTCATTACCTTTAATTTGAGTTACTGTGGAGCTCTGTAGCATAATTTTCCGCGGAGTTATCGTCGCTCAAAGCAAAAAAGCCATTGTTGACTTTGCTAATCGATATCTCAAAAACTATTGATGCCACAAAAAATGACAGTAGCTTTTTACGAACTCCAAGCCATTTGCTACAAAGTGAATTTAGTGAGATTTAATGGAAAAATTTTTTTCAATGTGAAAATTATGGCCGAAAAAATGTTTAAATTTTTCAAAATTGGCTATTTTTGGATAATTTGGTGTATCTTTGGATATAGTCCATAATGGAAGGAGCCAGACTATAAGTTTTTGACCTTAAGGTACACTGAAAACAACCCAATCATTGTCGAAGCCCAAAAGTTTTGTTTTCTTACCGCCCTATTTTAGGAAAAGTCTTAAAAATGTCTTCGTTGATACAAATGTATCAGTGAAGACATTTCTAAAGGAGATTTTAAGCATTTCCGTATTTTAGGCAACAAACTCTTAAATCGAAAGCTCTTTTTAACTCGAAAGCTGTTTTTGAGATAACAGTATGAAAAATTTATGTTAAGCGTATGTTAAGTTCGGCATGGAATATTGAAATTGCTTATGTTTTCGCGTATCTGAAATGAACATGAGTGTAGCTAGCACTTTTATTCCGTCTCGTCTTCTTCTTCCATTTTGAGACACAAGTACGCCACTTTTGACACTGATTCACTGACACAATTTACACAGCAATCGGTTAGCTGACACAATCGCATATGTGCCGTGTATCGTCATGGAACATAGGCCTACCTAATGTTCATTCATGTTTACAATTGCTTTTGTTTTTCTGCAATAATATAAACAAATAATTAATCAAATGCAATTATTGAGTTCTCATGACCATGTGGGTTCATTGCTATGTTATTTTTTTAAAACAAAATGTTGGCAAAATGAGTAAAAGTGAATATAATTATTCAAAATAGTAATATAATAAGAAAATTAATATTTATTTAATTATTAATTATTATTGAAAAAAAGTCATACTTTTCCAATTTATATTAATTTCGCAAACATTTGCCTTAAAATCTTTGTTAAGACGTCCTCGCGAGCAGGTATTAGAAAATGTCTTCGTTAAGACGAAAAGAGCTTTTTTTTCTGTTCCTAAAATACGAATTTCCTTAAAAAGTTATCAACTGGCATTTAAGAGAATGTTACGGCTTAACAGTGTCTTAACTTGCTTAAGATATTTCCTAAAATAGGGCGGTTAGTGTCACGAAGGCTCAAACTTAGCGTTTCCGCGGAACGTAACCAAAACTGCCAATTTTTGAAGAAATCACACTAACGTAAAATTTTTTAATTTTTATGCATTTGTTCAACACCAAAAATTTTTTTTTAGCAATAAAGCGAAATTTAATTAATCAAAGACATTAATTAAAGAGAAAAAAACAAAAAATTAATTTTTTGAAAAAATTATGTTTTTCTAAAAGTGGTTTTGTTTTGCAAATGAAGAAAATAAATTTTTTTTCAAAAAATTAATTTTTTGTTTTTTTCTCTTTAATTAATGTCTTTGATTAATTAAATTTCGCTTTATTGCTAAAAAAAAATTTTTGGTGTTGAACAAATGCATAAAAATTAAAAAATTTTACGTTAGTGTGATTTCTTCAAAAATTGGCAGTTTTGGTTACGTTCCGCGGAAACGCTAAGTTTGAGCCTTCGTGACACTAAGAAAACAAAACTTTTGGGCTTCGACAATGATTGGGTTGTTTTCAGTGTACCTTAAGGTCAAAAACTTATAGTCTGGCTCCTTCCATTATGGACTATATCCAAAGATACACCAAATTATCCAAAAATAGCCAATTTTGAAAAATTTAAACATTTTTTCGGCCATAATTTTCACATTGAAAAAAATTTTTCCATTAAATCTCACTAAATTCACTTTGTAGCAAATGGCTTGGAGTTCGTAAAAAGCTACTGTCATTTTTTGTGGCATCAATAGTTTTTGAGATATCGATTAGCAAAGTCAACAATGGCTTTTTTGCTTTGAGCGACGATAACTCCGCGGAAAATTATGCTACAGAGCTCCACAGTAACTCAAATTAAAGGTAATGAAATTTCCTATAAGGTCCTTATGGCGGTACAATCATCTTGAACCCACATCTGTAGAAATATTGTTTCAAAAAAAGAAGAAAAAAATGGCAATTTTTTTTTTTTGCAATTCTTACGATGAATCTTAAACCTCTCATCATAAAAAACAACCGTGATTAGATTCAAAAACTAGAGGTTAAGAGCTACAATTTCTTTTTTTTAACTTTTGTTGTACGACCAATACTTTCCAAGTTATTCGTCGTCAAAAAAGACTCCAAAATAAAATTTTTTTTTTATATCCTTTAATTTTTCTTTCTAGTGTACATATTTTTCCATTGAAAAGTATGTATGTATGCATTTCTGAGTATTGCGTCATACATTGTAAAACTTTTTAATAATAAATAATAACTAATAAAAATTTTCATTTTTTTTCAGATGGCAACAATAATTTTTAATGATGTCGGAGTCACCGGTGGAAGAAATAGAAATTTCGACGGACGACGTGGACGAATATACAATGACGGACGACGTGGACGACAATACAATGACGGACGACGTGGACAAGACAATACTGACGGACGACGTGACGGACGACGTGGACAAGACAATACTGACGGACGACGTGACGGACGACGTGGACAAGACAATACTGACGGACGACGTGGACAAGACAATACTAACAGACGACGTGATTTCTGCACAAACTGTCGTTGTGGCGGGAATGCCCGTACTCGGCGACGGGAGAGACGGGCTGCGGCTAGACTGGCGGCACAACATCAGCCGCAGGAGCAACAACAACAGCCGCAGGAGCAACAACAACAGCCGCAGCAGCAGTACATTCAGCCACAGCAGCAGCAGTACATTCAGTCACAGCAGCAGCAGTACAATCAGCCGCAGCAGCAACAACAACAGCCGCAGCAGCAGTACAATCAGCCGCAACATCAGCCGGAGCCGCAGCGACAGCCTATGGCAGTGCTTGAGCCTGGCATACTTCGATGTATGCCGACTCTAAGCATGACGCCATCAGTGAATATAAAGTTTGAGAATATGGACATATAATGTTCATATTTAAAATCAGTTTTTTTAAAAACTATTTTTATTTCACTTTGTGTATTAAGATTTGAAAAAAAAACTATTTTGTTTATTAAGATTTTAAAAAAAATACTTTGTTTATTAAGATTTAAAAAAAAAATACTTTGTTTATTAAGATTTGAAAAAAAATAACTTTATTTAATAAGATTTGAAAAAAATGTATTTTTATATTCCTTATTTAAAAAGATTAAAATTAAAGAAAAATATAAATAAGCAAATAATTTGTGTTTTTATATTAGGTTTTGAAATAATCACATAAGATCTCTTTTTCAGGTTTATTTAGCCGTTCTGAAAAGAACGTTTATTAATTTTGTCTTATGTCTTACCGCCGTATTTTAGGAAATGTCTTAAAAATGTCTTCGTTGATACAAATGTATCAGCGAAGATATTTCTAAAGAGGATATTAAGATATTTCGTATTTTAGGCAACAACCTCTTAAGTCGAAAGCTCTTCTTTACTCGAAAGCTATTTTTAACAGAACAGTACGAAAAATTTATGTTAAGCGTATGTTAAGTTCGGCATGGAATATTTAAATTGCTTATGTTTTCGCGTATCTCAAATGAACATGAGTGCAGCTACCACTTTTCTTCCGTCTCGTCTTCTTCTTCCATTTTGAGACACAAGTGCGCCACTTTTGACACTGATTCACTGACACAATTGACATAGCAATCGGTTAGCTGACACAATCGCATATGTGACGTGTATCGTCATGAAACATAGGCCTACCTAATATTCATTCATGTTTACAATTGCTTTTGTTTTTCTGATTTGAAAAATATAAAACTGCAATAATATAAACAAATAAATAATCAAATGCAATTATAGAGTTTTCATGATTATGTGGCTTCAATTGCTATATTATTTTTTGAAAACAAAATGTTTGCAAAATGAGTAAAAGTGAATATAATTATTCAAAATAGTAATGTAATAAGAAAATTATTATTTATTTAATTATTAATATTGAAAAAAAGTCATACTTTTCCAATTTATATTAATTTCGCAAACATTTGCGTTAAAATCTTTGTTAAGACGTCCTCACGAGCAGGTATTAGAAAATGTCTTCGTTAAGACGAAAAGAGCTTTTTTTTCTGTTCCTAAAATACGAATTTTCTTAAAATGTTATCAACTGGCAGTTAAGAGAATGTTACGGCTTAACAGCGTCTTAACTTCCTTAAGACATTTCCTAAAATACGGCGGTTAATCTATCTGCTGATGCTCACCTACTTGTAAAACTAAAGTAATGAATGGTGCATACGATCTTTCGTCTTTTTTAATTTGTTCCATTGTTGTTCATATCGGATTGCACTTACCACCTATGGCGTGATAGGTCTGATTACTGGAGCTATAACGTTTCCGTTGTATTATGCGAAAATGAATACTAATATGTCTGATTTTAAAGCCAGTAGAAATACAATCGTCGAGAGCTTCAAAACTGGCATATGAAAATGTAATTCAAATTGTACATAATAAACATAAATGTTATATCCACAGCTAGAAACTTATTGTCTACTGAGTTGGGCAATTTGATTTGTCTGTGCATTTTTCTAATCGGAGTCCTATTTGTAGTTTGCACTAGAATTTTACTGATACTAAATGGCGAAATTTCACTTGTTAACTAGTCGTGATTTGGATTGATACAATTGGTGTCGTTTGTGCTACTGATTTAATACTGGAGTTTTTCTATAATTTTCTATAATTTTTCTATAATAAACATACTTCTAAAGAAAAAGAGTTTTATGATATGTTGTGGGAAGACGACTGTTTGGCTGTTGCCAAAAAAGAATAAAATTAATTGAAGGAAATAAATAAAGTGGTTGCATTTTTGCGTCTTGCTTGAATTAGAGACAAGACTAAGCGGTATTTTTGAGTGGTGAATGCACGCTTTCTAGCTAGTACGATTTAAACACAAAAAAAACTAACAATTTTTTGCGTTGTAAAGC
Source organism: Phortica okadai (assembly GCA_034638295.1). NCBI lineage: Eukaryota > Metazoa > Arthropoda > Insecta > Diptera > Drosophilidae > Phortica > Phortica okadai. Next base: position 13,947,856 of record CM067851.1, on the reverse strand, counting down.
GGTAGGATTTGCGTAAAGGCAACAGGCACATCCGCGACGACAAGCCAGAGCGAAAGGTCAATCGGAAGAGATTGACTATCTAAACGGCTGGGGCGTTGCAGTATAATTTCTGATTGATATAGAGTAAACAGTAGTCTTCCGAAATGGTGGAGCCCATATTTGATTACCAGTTCCGTTTGATACTGATCGGCGATAGTACCGCTTTATACACACAAAACATTACCTTGGGATCCATGGGAGGCTTGAACTGCTGACAGTATTCGAAACGTTTATTGAAAATGCTTACAAATGAGAGTATTTCCGCATCGGTTGCGTTGTCCGTTAGCTCTTGACTGAAGTGTACAACCTCCATTGCCTCGTGCGTTCGTCGTTCTGTAAAGAGAATTCAACTCAGACATAAGCGACAAGTTTGTCTGCATACCCACCCAAGTCCATTTGTTGTTCAAGTATCATCTCGATCTTGGATTCACGTGCGCGTTGCACTTGTTGAAACAATGTATTGCCGTGCACCTCGACTGCCTTGTAATAGATTTGCATGAAGTTCTGCAGCTGCGCTTGTATCTCATCGCACTTTCGATTGATGCCTTTGCCGATCTCATTCAGCCGTTCGATCGAGTGCTCAGCGTAGTTGCATAGCGGTCGTGTCTGCTCAGCTGAGTCACGCAACATTTTCGTATAATGATGTATGACCTTAGCGACTGTCTCATGGTTATGACCCTTGTGCAAAAGCACCAGACAATCGGCACAGGCGAGCTGCTGACATGTCGTACAGAATGATTTCATATCGAAACCAGCATGTAAGCTGCACTTTGGCGCAAACTTGAGTCCATCCAGCTGGCTTTGCTTTTGCTTGCGCGCACGCCGTAGTTCCATAATGTTTTTGATGCGATGATTGGCTGTGTTGCGTTGACGCTCGTGAGATTCCTTGCAGAGCGTACACAGATTGAGCGTACAGTTGACGCAGTGATACGTCGCCTAAGCAACAACAGAACATCATTTAAATAAAAATTGTGTTATTTAATTTGGGATTATCGATAATTTTACTTACATTTGATTCCTCGAAGCAAAGCGAGCACCAGACACGTGAGATCACCTCATCGCCGGACTTGAGTCGGAACTGTTCGATTTTGCGCACAAGCAGAAAATTCTGCGGCAACTGACGCACACCACCCACCGACAACACGGTCATCTGCTTACAGATCCGGCAATGGATGGAGCGTAATTTCTCCTGCGCAAAACTTGCAGCTAATTTGTTCGTTGAGGAGCACACCGAACTCTTGCAATCGCTTTTGGCTTTTAGTAAATGTATTTTCTGGTTTCTGGCGATACCGTAGCCAATTGCTATGGATATTTTTTTATTGCTGTATAATTGACTTTTGCACGCTATTTTAACTTATTCTATATATATTTTTTTCAGCATTAGCTTTTTAGAAAGCGCTCGCATATTAAGTAAACTTCTTCGATTGGAAAATAAAATAGAAAAATTATTTACGAAACGAAAAACGAAAAAAAGACTGCTTGTCAGAATGAAAATATTTAAAAAATGGCGGAAATCTTGTCATGTTATTATACATATATCATAATGTTAAATCTTTGAAATGTTTTGTTGAAACTGTTAAAACCATGAACTTCTGTTAGCGTGCTTTTCTTATGGGACTGTTGTTAGCAATGTTAAATTTAACATTAGTAGCCCAATAATGTTAAATTTAACATTAGTAGCCAAATAATGTTAAATTTAACATTAGTAGCCAAATAATGTTAAATTTAACATTAGTAGCCAAAAAATGTTAAGGCTACTAATGTTATTTTGCGCGTTTTGTTTGGTTATATTGACCATTTCTGAACAAAATTAATTTTTTTCTACAAATAATTTGAAATATCAATTTTATTAAAATTATATTGACATTATAATAAAGAAATTTTAAGAAATATAAAATTGTTATATTTTTTGAATATTTATATGCTGTCTCCTTCGGATTTTACAACAATCCGATCGTTTCATATAGTTGTCTCATCTTTTTTCTCGCTCACTCTTAAGTTCCAATTACTTGGCTCCTAATCATTTTCTGTCCACATCAATCGCTGTAAATGTTCCCACTCTGTTTTCCACTCTTTCTATTTTATACTCTTTGGTTAAAGCAACAGAATTTTGAAGAGTGGATTGAGAGACCCTGATGATTAACAGTGCGGTAACAGAGCAGTAACAGTGTGGCCAAAGCGCGATGAATTTTCAGTGCTTCCAAGTTTTGTATGTTGCCGGTGCTTATTGGCCGGTTTGAGTCAAAGATAACAAAAAGTGGTCATACACCTGTTTTAATATCCTCTATACATAAAATTTAATAGTTTTGATGCACTAATGAATTTTGTATATAAAAATGTGTAAGCAAAATCCAAACAATTAATAAACAATTCAATTCATGTGCTCCTAATCATAATTAAATTTTATGCTGTTATTTAGCGCCACCTATTGAGTTTTTAGAGTTGATGTTAGAAAAATCATGTTTCCGCGAAAAAATTAACGACATCTATTGTGTTGGTCAAAATTTTTAATCTAAACAAAAAAAAAAAAAAAAAACAGAAATATAGAAAAAATAAAAGCAAAATCATAAAAATAAAGATAAATAAAAAATATGGAGAAATATTAATATTTTCTCAGTCTTTTCACCTAAAATATTAAAATTTATATAAAGTGTCGCTGTTTTATTTAAGGTACAAAAGATTTTTACTATGCATTCAATATTGAAATTTATTAGATTTTTGAGGCAAGTGGAGCAGTCACGCTCATTATACAATTTGTCAGTTAAACTACACGATATTTGACAGTCTTCTGTCGTATGCTTACAGAGAAATCACGCTTAAACTCTCTCATATCTGGTTCATATAAGATTTAGAAACGAAGATAAGCGTTATAAAAACACGTACATAATCGCAAAGTGTTCTCTGTTTACCATATATAACCGAACAACACATTCTTTGGAACAATGTATAATTGCAGACTAAAATAAAAAACTCAGACGATTCGACAATTCGACAGTTTCACACATTCAAAGAATGAAATATTGTTAAATAAATAATTTTGTAATTTGTTTAAACCAAGAAATTATGGAAGCGTTTTTAGTCAAAAGCGTACTAATTATTTTATTACTTAGAGTGTTGCTTGAATGTATTTGAAATAAATTTGAAAATTCTTTTATTTCTATTTAAAAACAAACAAAAAAAACGAATGGTTGTCACTTGTAAGTTTCTAGTTTCTGTCAAATCAAACCAAAAATTCGATTTTATTGCAACGTTTTGTTAATTAGCTGTGATTTCTCGCACGAATGAGCTTGTTATATTGAAAACAAATCGTTTATAACCTTCCACCGTTGGTTATATAATGTCAAATAATACTACAAAATATAAAAATATATTAAAAAAAGTATTTAGATATTTGAGTGTAGCCATTCGTTGATCGTTAAATTTCTAGAATTATAAACTTCAGTACCATTTCGAAAATGAAAGTTCATTCATTTGCGCAATATTGTCTAAGCATATTTTTTATTTTATCACTAACTCACAGCACGGTAAAAACTTTGGGATAACGATGGTTGTTTTTTAAAAATCTTAAATTTTAGTTAGGAGAATTTAAATTCACTAATTTGAAGTGCGAATGTTATGCAAAAAACTATGGATACTTTTCAGAGTGCAAAATGAAAGCCATTAGCCGCACAAGGAATTCCATTAACATTGAATTTGTGTTAAACAAAACTTTAAAACAAATTAATGTAAGTTTTAATTACAAATCAAATTAAAGAAACCATAAAAAAAATTGATAAATTAAATTTAAAGGCACAGTTTCAACTTTTAAAGCGTGCCAATGGTTGGCGTCCGTTCCTTTACAACATAACTACTGAGGCCTGTAAAGTCGTTAAGAACCCAACTATGTTTTCTGTTCCGGGTATAATCTTTAATTACGTAAAGGGACACACCAATTTTAATCACACATGCCCTTATAATGTAGGGATTAAGTCTGCATTTACTAAACTATTTATATTAATAACGTTGTTTGTTTGTTTTTTTGATTCGAAATAAGGCAGGAGAACACATTTCGCTCAAATCATTCCAATTGGATGGTGACGATATATTGAAGAAGTTTCCGATTGATGTTGGTGAATATGCTTTGCATGTAAAATGGTACGTCAATGATAATTTAATACTGAGTTTCAATATATCGGCCGCCTATACGGATTACAAAAAGGTTTAATTTGATGGCTCACAAGAACTGTCTGGGAAATAGAACATATTTGAAACTTTAAGGCCCAGTTTCACAGTCAAAGTTAACCCAGGGTTAACTCCGAGTAACAATTTTTCAGTTTCACACTTAGTAGTTAACCCCTGAGCTAACCCTACTACATTCTAGGGTTAACCCCGAGTTAACTACTCTATTTTAACTTTTTCTATTTATGTTTTTTAATGTCAAAACAGAACAAAATTTGTCTGTCAAAAAAATAAAAATTAAATATGTCCCAATCAATAGAAATGAATTTGATAAATGAGCTTGTATAGCAGCATTCAAACAGGTAATCTCACATCATATGGAATTACTGACATCGGAAGTCGTTTACTTTTCATTGGGAGAAGATATGCATCATTTATACAAAGTCTCCTTGTGTGATTGCTATGAGTATTGTACCCATGTCGTGTTTTACACGAAACTGACATAACTACGTAGTACGTACTATTGTACCATTTGAAGAGTGCGGTTTACATTCGTTGTGCAGAGTAACTGCCCGCCCCTTTGTAATGGTAAACTATACAATTAGACATAATCGAGTCAACATTTCACCTCTTGTTATATTGGATTCTCTTCAGTTATCCATTACTAATTGAAGGTGATTTTTAAAATAACTGAAAAAATAAACAGTGTTTGGTAAGTAGATGTTCAATGTTGTAGAACATTATTCTCAAAAAATAGAATGTTGCCATACTTATATAACTAGAGTTAACTCGTCACTGTGGAACTGAAAGTCAGAGTTAACTCCGGGTAAGGGTTAAATTCGAGTTAACTTTACTCTGGGTTAACCCTAGACTGTGAAACTGGGCCTAAGACGCACTTTATGTTCTGTTCTTTTTATTTTTAAATAAATGATTGTTGTGATTATGACATCAATATAAATCCAACAAAGTTTCCAATTGAATAATAATAATAATTATAATTACTGTTTTGCTAATTACCAATCATGATTCATAAAAATGTAATTACATTTCGAGCATATGGGGCGTAATACCGTCCCCTTCTCTAGTACGTGACAATTTTTTTATTGATTCGTATCATTTCTAATAACGATTAATGTTTGTATACACGATGGATTGCTTAAGCGTTAAAAAACGAGAATAATTCGATAGAGAATTTGTTTTTTTTTTTTTATACGGAGATTGAACCATAATTGCTAAATTCATACCATGTTTAGTATCGCAGCCAAGACAATCTGAAACAATCGTCAGATGAAGGTGCACGGACACTGTTAATTTTGTTTTATGAATTGTTTTTTTTTTTTCAATACTTTTGTTTTATTAATCTGAACTCTATTGGCCATAAAAAGAAACCAATGAAGATCGTACAGACGCAAAGGCAGCCAGAAGAAACTTGTTTCAGAACGCTTTGTCAACTGGTATTCATAATGACGATGGCCACCTCAGTGTGGATATCATTCTATTGGTTCGGCTCGTTTGGCTGTCGATTTCGTCGGTATCATTCGGAATGGTACAATAAAAAGCATAAATTTATGACAATCGACCGAGTGACAATTCCCATTCGGGCAAAACGAACAGCCGATAATGAGATGCGTGCCCATCGTCGCTGGTGTGTTTAACGTGTGTTTTGTAACGGTCTCAATCACAGAGTAGGTGTCGGCTGAGGCGCGAAAGCGTATTAATTTCGATAAATTATGTGCTGTCCGGTCAGCGGACCAATCTCAAAGCTAGCGAACAAAAGCTGACTGACACCGCGAGTGAGGCAGCAACAAAACGAGGCTGGTGGTCGATCGATTGAGCGATTCATGAAAATTCAATTATAATTTGATATTTATAAGAAATCAAAATAAACTAAACGATTAAGTTGTTATAAATTTTAGTTTATAAACTATCGACGCGACCCACCAAGTTGACATTAAAGCGAACATAAAAAAGTTTATAAAATAAGAATTGAGGGCAAACCACGACCGTCGCGACGGTAGAACAATGCGCGACAAGGTGTCATCGAAGCTGGCCGAGAGAGTGAGTGCTGTGACAGATTGAGACACAATTCGTACAAATAAGTCCATTGTTTTGTCTCATAGTGTGAGTTAAGACCGCGCTTGGTGCTTCGGCCACAGCAACAATAACAAACAAACGGGTAAAAGTTATGTTAACCACCCAAAAGCAAAAGCATCGCCAACAATAATAACAACAACAAAGACAAACATTGAGTGAGTTTCGTTGCAAAGACAAAGCATCGAATAAATGCTAAGGACGATGCCGGAGACAGCGAAGCGGAGTGCGATACGATCATGACACTGAAATGCATCGCTCAGATACTTAAGGCATGTCGAGCCAGCGAGAAGACGACTCAAGCAAGCAAATGTTTGTATGTATGCGAGCACCTTTTTTGTTCGCAATCTGTACAAGTGTAGCGAAGTGTAGTAACTGACGGTGGCCGACACAGCAGCAACATCTGCCCGAGTTGAAATGTCTCTTCAAACATACACAAGTTCAAGTTTAAAGCGTTCCAATCAAAAAAAAAAAAAAAATCAACCGACAGACTTAAGCCTTCCGTACTGGATTTTTGAGTATGTGTGCTTCGATTGACAAAATGCTCGTTTTTAGGCAAGTTCATCAAAATCAAGATACATATGTGTCGAATGCGTCTTAGGCATTTGAAGCACTTTGCAGTGTTCAGTAGTGTACTCACTGTAATAGCATAGCCGAAACCCACATAAAATGGTTTGCTGCCCAGCAGTTCTTTCAGGAAGTCCCTGACGAAGCAAGGACATGCTAACATCATTCAGATGAGGCGCAAAATTAGAGTACATGCCATGCAGAAGCACAGTTGTCGTCATTAAGAACACGAACTATAAATAGCATCACTTCGAGTCGTACAACCCATTCCATGAGTCATGCTTTTGTCAGCGAGTGTGCATAAGACTGTCCTGGTCACTCGCTGCTGCTTACAATGAGCTTGCCGACTAGCCTTCATCTCTTTCCAAGGAACAGCGCAGGAATTTGATATTGAAAAAACCGCATTAACGTTGGCAAAACCATTGAGTGAGGCGAAGTGAAGTGATGGTCTGCCTCATGTGTTTTTACATGCCTGCAACAACGGTAAAAGATGTCTCCTCATTCCAGCTGGGTGCCTGCACATTGTACATGTGTTGGAGCACATGTTTTATGCGCTAAATGGCAATGCACAGTGCAACAACTCAAATCAAAAATATGTCAAATTCATGTCAAGTTGACAACAGCATTGGACAATACCAAACGTTGTCACTGTGCAATGGCAATGAAAACGATAAAAAAAGAACAAAAAAATGTCTCATTTAAATAACTCGCTTGCATTTAGACATTTCAGTCTTTATGTTGCAGTATGAAAAGCCTTGAGGGCAGCGGAGGGCCAAGAACATTTTGTTAACAGCAAAACTTCAGTGAGTGAGTTTAAGAAGAAGAGAGGCGGCAATCAGGCAAGAAGACACTCGTTGGTCCAAACAGTTGCGACACACTGTCAGGCGGTTGGCGGAAGAGTCAAGCGCAAGCCTGGCATCAACTTGAGTGGCAAACTGCCGGCGAACGATGAACAACGAACGTCGAACGTCGCTCATAGTGAGATATGTAAATCTTTGCACTCGCGCACACTTTATGCGCTCTGATCGATTTTGTTATTTTTGTATTTTTGTATTTTCTTTCTTTCTTTTGGTTGGCATTGTGTGCGAGCTTATGCGCGATGTCGAATAATGCAGTTGACACAAGTATGCTGGTGAAATTGTTGTTGTTGTTGTTGCTGTTGCTGTTGTTGTACGTATTGTAGATACCTAGATACATGTGTAAAAAAATAAAGATTTCCATCTTGTATTTGTTTAGCTGTTTTGTCTGACTGTGCTTTGGCGCAGTTGGCCAGCAAGTAACTTTATTCACATCAACTTTTCATCCTGCTCAACTTGGCTGGCTGCCTCACATTGCCACAAGCCAAGACGGACAACGACTTAATGGAGACATTCTGTGCGCGTTTGTGTTGGGTGCATGAATGCATGTTCCGCTCGCTCGTTCGCTCGATCGGTCGATCGGGCGGTCAGTATGGTATAAGTGTTTTGCATTTTTACGGCTGTTCGATTGTTTGCCAAACGACATAAAATTTATTTGACAAATTTACTCCAATTGATTTGCAATTTGTATAAGAACTTTTATTTGTCTGTGCGTTTTAGTGAATATTTTTACTTAATTTTGATTTGAAATCGTTTGGCTTAAATTTGCCCAACAATAGCAACAAATTTCAACAATTGTTGTTCCTGCCTCCGCAAAAAAAGAAGAAGAAAAAACAAAGCGTGGCATTATCAACGACAATATCGTGATCTTGCAATCTAGAAGCAGAACATGTCGTTGACTGAGCTTGCATTGCGCAAATTTTTAATTAATTCAAATGCAATCGGAAGACGTCTGATTTTTGTGCCGCAGTCTGAGCGAAGTTGAGTGTTGGCAAGGTGATTGAAATGAAAAGCTACACGTTTCTGACAAAACTTGTGACTGTCGACTGTCGTTTGGCTTGGACGATGACAATCTACACAGATACACACACATACAAGACTGCTTAAGCCAGCGTCAAGTTAAGCAGCAGACAGTTACTCACGGCCGATTGTTTGTTTGTACGTTCGTTCGTTCTTTCGTTCGATCATTCGTTTGTTTGCTCAATCTTTTGTACGATCGATCGATTCATTCAATAAACGTTTGTGATTTGTAACGATTGCCAAGTACATAAATCAGTCATTGGATTTATTGCGAAAAATCAAAAGATCGCTGATGAAGCGCCCGCGCGAAATCACTGCTCATGTATGTGTGTGTGTGTGTGTGTGTGTGTGTGTGTGTGCTTATGTGCATGTGTATGAGTGTTTGAGTGATGCGTGTAGGTTGCATAAATTTCACACTGCCGATTTGTGCAGCAACAACGCCAACAGCGTAAGCAAACAACAACAACAACAGCAACTACAAATGCAAACATTTTTAATGCTTTTCGCTCAATATATATTTCGATTGTAAGTCAGCCTTTGGGCGCATATCCTCGTAAAACAGCGCTTAGAAATGATTTTAATTGTTTTGCATTCATGCCTGTTTAATGATCAACAACGTCAACAACAACAATAACAACAGCAATAACAGAAAGACAGTGAAATGCTTTGAGTGAGTTTTATGAATCACGCTCAGTTCGGGCATCTTGTCAACAACGCACCAGTTATTGCTTGTCTGCAGGAATTTTTATGGCAACCCGGAAGTTGTCGTTGCCTTTTCGTTCGAGAAATAATAAATTCTTCACAAAATGGCCGAAAGCTTCATGCTCGGCCTGCCAGCGCGCTTGTTCATGTCAACGTTGTGTGAGTCAAGTACATTGCGATCGTGTTTGGCGCATTAAACAATTATCTTTGTTACTCATTCTAATGAAAAAAAACTCTTTAATATTAAGCGCAAGTTGCTCGCTTAAGTCTTTTGTTTAGCGCATGCAATGCTTTAAGTAATTCATCAGTTTAATGTCAATGCACATGTGTTCGTGTATACCAAAGAAATAATAATAATAACAACAACAAATCTTAAGAAGCGCACAAAGTTTGTGCAAACAATGTTGCCAACTTGTTGTACAACACCAATTAATGATGGCGGCACAAACTCGACCGTCATTGGTGGCAGCGACCCGAGCCAACAGTCTGAGCATGGGCATGGCCTAAGGAGACTTTCTGTGTTAGTACGATATTCATGCGTTGATTTATGCGTACTCGTTGTGCATGTTTTTTTTTGCTACTCTATTTGTTTATTCGCTTGTAAACTCTACAACAACAACAACAGCAGAGCACAAGGCACGTCAATGTTAACAAGCGCAAAGAATGTCGCGTCAATAAATGCTGTCAAAGCGCGTCTGTGGCCGTTTGAGCGCTAATTTCTGACGCCGAAAAATTATGAACGCTAGACTTTGTTCTTCATTTTTTTTAAGTTCAGTGCACGCAAACTTTTAGATTTTATTAACTGTTATGTCATTATGTGAGCAATTGTTACTCATTCAAATAAAATTCGACTCGACTGCACAGAAGGTAGGCGGGGCCAAGCCTCAAATCTAAAAAGAATAATCGCCCATCTAAATAGTGTTCAGAATATCAAGAAAATCGGTCAAAAATTATATGAGCATCAACTATGAGGATGAGGGGTATTTTAGGGTATACATTTTAAAGTGGTATATTTACTGAACCTATATAAGAATTTTCAGGTTTGCTTAGGAGATGTAGCTATTTTAAGAAAGCCCCAATTTAAAGTGAAAAAGAAGGTGGGGGAAAGTATCGCTCACAGTCTATCGACCAATTTTCGGCGGTATAGGATAGGTGGAAAGGAGTGGGCGTGGCACAAAACCATTCAAACTTGATCTGCTAACGAGAACCAAACGAGTCTCCCCTTTAAACTCAAATATCTAGCTCTTATACATAGTTTCCGAGAACCATTGGTAAATTCAGACGGACAGGGCTCAACCGATTTCTCTTGTGATGGGGTCTTAGTCCCCTCTTTCTATGACACACTGTAAGTGGAAGGTATAAAAAGAAATGTATTCAAAGTTCGTGCGACGCATTTTTTTTACTAATTGCCACACAATAACAACGACAGCAACAACAATAACGACAATAATAAAAGCGCAAAAGCTTCACACATTTTCTATTTTATGGGCCTTTTACATTTGTACAATATCAGATTGCATGACAGTTCTCAATTACAATTGCCTGCGAGTCAATCGTTCATTAGAAAATGGCAACGAGTGAAAACGCAAAACGTTCAAAATTTGTGACGCGTTTTTAGTCGTTTTTGGTTTTTTATTTATTTATTTATATCTTCGACAAATTCAATTGCATGCACAGCGACTTTTTCAGTCTTAAGTTTCCTCAGCCGTTTATGTCACTGTCTTTTGACATTTAAAGACAGCTTAAGACTCGCAGATTTCCTCATTTTGTTTGCGGCGTTTTAATTTTCACTTTTTTTCCCTCTTCATATTTAAATACAGAGCTGACAGAGTTCAATGCACGTTGACTCAAATGCATGAGTGTTAGTAAGGCATGCGATCGATCGTTTGAAATCGGCGCCCTTCAAGCTCGTCTGTCTAAGATTTACCGTTGATTTGGTCGCCGCTTAGCCAATTTTAATTTATGGCAAAAAAAAAAAAAGAAGGAAATATTACCGCTTAGCCAATAATAAAATTGGTCGTTTTTTGTCTCGACTCTAATCCTTAAAGCCGCCTTGACGCGTTGGTATGCGCACAAAAAGTCAATCACCTTTTTTCTGTTGGCGTTTTTATCATTTTTTGTTGTTTCCCTCAGTTAAACAATATTTTATTAGCGTTGCTTATTGGCGCTGTCTTGAGCTGCACGCTTTTCAAGTCTCGATTTCTTTTTGTGAATTTGTAAATATATTTTTCGACTTCTTTTTTGATGCTGCGTTCTTCAACTGCTTTGGACTCGCTTGAACTTTGAAACCGTTCATTTCGTTTTCATTTGGTGTTGTTTACGTTTATAATTTATTATCGCAAAAGGATCTCAATTATTATTTTTGGCAGACATGAACAACAACAACAACAACCGCAGCAACAGCAACAATTCGCCAAATTTAATAACAATGAAAGCACACGAAATCAGACAATTTGTTCAGTACTTTTTTGGTTTTTGTTGTTATTTTTGGTTTTTTTTTTGTCTTGATGGAGATGCTTTTGACGCTGATAGGTGCCTAATCGGAGTTTGTAAATGTAATTAAAAATTTGTTGATGAAATGAACTTCGCATTTGCGGCATTGGGAAATTTATTCGATCTGCATTACTTGTATCTGTCCGATCAGATAAATTGGAACACAAATGGCGGCCAACGAAAAAGAAAGTCACAAAAATGTATTTGGCAAACGATTTATATATAAAGATGCTGCGATCAAAATAATTCAATTATAAAATTTCTCATTTAAATCACATCTAGCCTGCCAAAAATTTTCAGATATGAAGCTATTCTCTGCTTTGCCGAAACTTATATGTTATACTCTTGCAAACATTTTTCCAATTATTCTTATTTGAAAGTTTTTCTTATAGTTTTTCCAATAAGAATCATACAAGTTTTCAAAGATAAAAAAGGATGTAGCCACGCCCATTTTCTAATTTGTTTTATAGAAAGCAATGCACTTATTTTGCAATCTTCAATCTTGTCTGCTTACAGAGAAATTCAATTTTTAAGTTTTATTTTATATAGGGGGTGTCGGATTCTAACAAAACTTTGGAATACTGTCAAGCACTAATTAAAACACTCAAATGCAAAGTTACGTCTATTTATAGTCAAGAACAAAAAAATTTTCCTAACAAAAGCCTCATTTTTGATCGATCGTTCCTATGGAAGAATTTTCTATAGTAGCCAGATCTTCTCACACAATCTGCCTATACGTCGAAGAAATTTTTGTGTAAAATTTCGAATTGGTAACTCCAAATCCATAGCGTTTTTCATGCAAAAACCTAATATTCGACCGATCATTCGTAGGGCAGCTTTATGATATATTGGTCTGATCCAAGTAATTCTGATATACACATTGTCTGTAAATATTCGAAGAACTTATAAGTTTAAATTTTTTCGATATCTTTAAAACTCTAGGAGGAGTTGGCACTGAAACAAACAGACATACGGACATGGCTATATGAAGTCGTCTCGTAGTGCTAATCAAGAATATAAATATAATTTATATAGTCGGAGATGTCTCCTCTGCGTTGCAGACTTCATGACAAAGTTAATATACTCTTTTTATAAAATAAATTGTTGCGGCTTTTGGCACGAAAAAATGTCCACAATTTGTCGCGATGTTGGAGTTCCCACCATTTTAAAACAAATTAACCGTTTGTAATGATCGGATCAAGTTTAACAAAATCCTCACCTATTCAAATCTAAGGCAAGTGTAGGGTATAATTAAAAAAATAGTTAAGCGAAACAACAGAAAAAGATAAACTCATATAAATACATAAACAGAAAACAATATATGATTTACAGCACGAAAAACAGTTGTGTGTGAATCTTGCCACCCAAACAAACTACAGACAGACGAATAAAAATAAAATAAAAAAAGAATGCTTGGCAGCAACAACGACTTGACTTTGCAGTCGTGACGCGAATATCATTTCAGTCAACCAACCGAAATCGCATTCGAGGTTTCTGTCTTTGTTGGCAATTTGTTCTTTTGTTATGATGACGCAAAACGTTGAAAGCTGAAACCGCTGCGCTCAAATCCACCGATGGCTCTGCTCTGATGGCGGCTTTAACACTTTCGTTAGCTCGATTTGTCTGCCTCAACTTTGTCTGTAGCGGATTACGAAATCACTTTAAGTTGATTTGCACACTTTTACTTTCTCATTTTTTTCGTGTTTTATTTTTGCGCCGTGTTTTTTTTTCTTTTGCAATGCACAGCATTTATCTTTGGTTTCGCCTTTAGTACTTCGTTCATGATTGTTTATCGCTTTTTACAATGTGAAACATTGTCTGAGGTCTGGCATTATTTTTGGTAGTGTTGAAACGCTCAATTCCGATCATAGAATTCTTGATTAGCTTTGAACTTCCTTAGACCAACTGACGTCTGCACTCGGACATGCAACACGTGGCGTGCATAACAAATTGGAATTGTGTTTGTTGTTTTTGAAATTTTGAAAATGCAACTCATGTCTGCCTTAAAGCAGGTGCGCTTTTTCGGAAGTGTACAGTAAGATTTATGTATTTTTCAAACATAAAAATCATTTTTTATAACTTCTTCATTTTGTTAAGTCAATTTATGATAAATTTTGATATTATCACCAATAATCATGTCGCATACAAATTTAGCATTTAAATCAAAATTTTTGTTGAATTTCTATGCAGTGTGTTTTATACTACGCACATGTTGAGCGAGCAATGCATATTGCTTTTCGCATGGCGTTTGCTCATACATATGGCAGAGCCAGCATCTCGATAAGATATTTCAGTGTGACTAACTTTTGAGTAGTATCCAATATCAATGGATAAAATAATAAATACAACATGCCTGCTGTTTTGAGCAGTCGTTGTGTCAAAGAACGTCTATTAAAGTTTCTGATTCCGCTGTTCAATCTGCCAAAATCAAAGCCGTTTGCTGGCTGTTATATTGGGATGCCCAGTAAGCCGATCATTGTATCGATCGTTGTTGTTGTTTTCAGAAAGGAGGGGCCCAATATCGGATGACCAGAAAAAGTATCGATATTTTTTTCAAAATAACAACAAGCCAAGCTACACTTAGGGGACGTCCATAAATTACGTGAGGTTGTTTTCTAGAAATTAAGATCTATTTTAGAATTATTGAACATTTCTCCAATGGGCATAATATGAAGATCCCGAGTTCTTACAAACCATGCAGCAGCCGTCATCCTACGCCAAGCCTGAGCTTCCATTACATGAACATTATTAAATTACATGAACATTATTACCTTTAACAATTTGTTGAGAACTCTGATTACTTAAAAGCGTAAATAAAGTGTAAAAAATTTTTCTTATTGCCAACTCCAATTTTTATTTGTATTTCTTTTTAGTTCTAAGACAAAGAAAATAATTTACATTTATTGAATATGATTGACATTTATGCGTTTTATATGATTTTTCATTTGAAATTTTATTTATTGTCATAGGAAGTGAACACACACACGCACACACACACACGGAGACATATTTTAAGTGTCATCGTTGACATAAACAAGAAGTAAAAATCTGATAAAGTTGAGAAAAATTCGTTTGGTTGGAAAAATGATTTACGTGCGTTATTCACTTGAAATATTTGAAAATTGCGATTCGCTTGTATTTCGGTTTCGTTGTTTTTTTGTTTTTCTCAGTCTGTTTTTTGTTTTTGGAGTCATTGGCATGCGTTAATTACGCGCAAACGTTAATTGAAGTTGTCAAGTTATTTGAAAATGAGCTCGACTTTTGTTGATGTTTCTCCTCAACGTTGTGTTTTTCGCTTTGTTACTTTTTTTGGGCAATCGAGTCAATTTTGCCGAAACGCAACATCGAATGCCTTTCAATACATGCCGTCGTACTCAATTACCGAGCAGCGGGCGGCGGCAAACTTGTGAAAAATGATTGACGAACGTTCGTCGAAGGCTGAGCGACGAAGTTATGCCGCTGCAATGGCGCCACTAATTGCAACTCACAAAAGTTTACATTTCGTAGCGACTTAATTGTCCACGTTGCAATTGGATTGCAACTGATGGCAAGGTGAATGACATGATTTCGCGCAAGCACGGCAGCTGGCATGCGCACAATTCGCAAATGTATGTATGTATGCCTGAGTATATGAGTTACTCAGTCATTTTACTTACTAATGTCGTTTCCGTCTTAAAACGCAGTCCGGGACAGGCTGGAGAGCGGAAGGGCAAGCAGGTAAAAAGGTAGGCACCTGCAACGTGCAACGTGCCATAACTGGTCAGCGACGCGTGGCCTATTACCATGAGTGATACTACGTCTAATAGACAAACATTACTCATAACCAGCAGGATATCATTCTAGTAGGCGCATGTAAGCGCAAGCGTGCCTGCGGTAGACTTGACCAACTGCTGCTAATAATATTAACATTAATTCGTATACGGGTTTCTTGCCGCGTCTGCCAAAGTGTCCAACAAAGGCGGCAGCGGCGGTCGCAGTACAGCACAGCATAGCCATTGCTCTGACTATGTCTCTGAGACTGTGCTCGCTTTTGGATAAACATGCAATTGAGAAATTTATTAAAAACTATTTTCATTAATTTGGTTATTTATGTTGAGGATCAACACACACAATTAAGCGTATGCAATAAATCTCGTGCAACCATTATTCATGTTCGATCGACGAACAGTGATTATAAATCACAGATGCCGCACATTGTTCGCATTGCTCAACTACTTGCAAC
Source organism: Phortica okadai (assembly GCA_034638295.1). Taxonomy (NCBI): domain Eukaryota; kingdom Metazoa; phylum Arthropoda; class Insecta; order Diptera; family Drosophilidae; genus Phortica; species Phortica okadai. Next base: position 13,931,707 of record CM067851.1, on the reverse strand, counting down.
TACTTAGCATAAATACTCCATTTTTTTTTTTTTTAATACATTTTTTGTGCTCTACAAATGCAAAATGACTTATCGGCATAATGTTCTGTTTTTTGGATCTTGTTTTTGGTTTATTTTTTCAATATCAATTTGAGGAGTGCAAAGCAAAGGTTAAAAGTGAAAAATCTCCTGCTGATTTGTGACTTGTTTGTGATTCTTTTTTGTCAATGCAAAAAACGACACGAACAATTTAGACAGCGAAATGCTGTTGTCACGAGTAAAACGCTTAACGAGATCCACAAAAACCGATAAATCGAATAAACTTCAATTCATAAAAACAAAAACAAATAAACAAGAGAGAACACAAAAGTTAACAGCAAATAATAATAAAAATTGTTTTATAACTGCAATGAATTGGTGCAACAATTGCACACTGGCGAGGGCACTTCATAAAGTATTTCGCCTCAACGCTACGACGGCTGTGAAATTGCTCAAGTAGCCGGCGCACAACTAAACATACAAAAACCAATAAATAAATGAGTCAACTTTTCATTTTTCTCATAATAATAATTTGCATGCAAATAATGATTTATCTCCTAATACAAGAAAAGCCAAAAACAAAAAAAAAAAAAAACTACCAACAAAGTGGCACAACAATTTGACAACGAATATTAAATCAGTTAACAACACAAAAGCACAAACAAAGTTATTAAATTAGGACAAATTGTGAACTTTCATTGAACCTTTTTCCAATGAAAATAAATCTCAGATTCAACAAACAAAATGTTAACTTCCTGCTTGGAAAAAAATATAAATAAATAATAATAAAATCGGAAAAGTATATCAATTGTTGCTAATAAAGTCAACAGCTGCGCTATTTTTTTTTTATTGGCAATTTTCAATTTTTATCGGCAAACTGCATCAAGTTTTCACAGATAGGCGAGCGATGTACGAGCGTTTAACGCCCATGCGTCAAAACGGCAGCGTACTGTAAGCTTCATCTGTCTGTCTGACTGTCTGTCTGGTTGTTCATTAGTCTGTCCGCACTGTCCTTTCGACTAAGTTGTCGTCGTCCACCGTTTTGCCATGCTAAAACTCTTGCTAGATAATAAACTGAGACGTGCAAATCGGCGGTCTTATATATTTCGCGTTTTATTATCAAAACGGCGGCGCAAAAAGGGGCGGAGCACGACTATCAGCACTGTCAGTCCTCTTGTACGTACGACTTGTACGCCTGTATGAGCTCACTCGCTCGCGGTAAAATGGCAAACGTGCGCGTCACGATTGAGTTCGTTGAATTTTATTATAAATTAATAACTTTTGTAAAAATTGTAACTTTGTTTATTTCCATTTTTTTTTTTTGTTTTAGTATCTCAGCTTCTGTATGTATGTATGTGTGTGTGTGTGTTCATGTATTTATATAGCGACGACATGATCCTTTTAAATACAAATTAAAATATTACGCAGCACTATGAATTGGCGTTGAAGTATCCGAGCGATGAAGTAAGATAAACGGAGCGGAACTGAAGCGATTCTTTTGACTGGTTGTGTGTTTCATTGCAACATTGTGGGGGAAAAAAATGAGGGCGTTTTATGGACACAATTTTGCAGCTATTAATTTATCGTTCTGAACGCTTTTGTTGTTGCTGTTGTGCTTTGCTCTGTGGGTCTTGTTGTTGTGGTCGCTCACAGATTACAGACGTTGATATGAAGGGTGAAATGTTTATTAAATTATCTGCAGTCAACGCCGCTTTGTGACGCAAAATGGCGTCACTTGATGAAGCTGTTTGGAAATGTTGCAACGCTTCGTTGTGTCATCAACATGTTACATGTATGTATATAAATAAGCGTTTGAGTGCGCCCACCATACACACAGTTGCTGATAGGGCGAGGGGCGGTGAACAGACAAGACGACCGACCATACACAGTCGGCCATGCTGTCTGCTACACGTCATGTCATGCACTCGTGCACACAGCAAAACAATAAATGGCGCCCTAATCCTCACATTTCGCACTCTCACATTTTTCAAGTGCTTTTTACATACATACATATGTATATATGACTCTACGTATTCGTACTTAAGCCTAAACTCAACATTTGCTTAATTCACTGCGTGCGAATAATAAAAGTAAATGTAAACGAATGAGCGAATATGTACAATAACAACGTTCCGCTAGAACTTTTGTATGTTATGTATTTTAGCTCTTAAGAGCAACCAGTCAACTAGTGTAGCCTCAAGAGCTGACGACGCCAGACCCTTTCTTCTGTCTGTTTCGCGTTGTCGTAGCGCATGCGCTGATTAATGACTTTCATTTGCCATTCGGACAGGGCGACATTAATATCAGCAGCGGCAGCGGCATTTGTGACTGTGACTGGCTGTGACTGTGGAGTATATTCAGTTCGAGAGGACACTCTCTATACTCTCTCAATCTCTCAAGCAACTGTGTTGATATCGCTTTGGTGAACGTACGTTCATCATCGTCAACATCGGCAGACTCTTTTCAGGCACTGCCTCTGCTGCGGCTTGAATCTCGTCTCCACTCGCTTGTATCGGGGCGTTACAATTGTGATGTGTTGCTGCGTTGTAGGAACACCCAGGAATTCAAAGCATTTCGTCAGCGTTTGTCGTCATCGTCATCGTTTTCGCCATTGCCAACGGTTGAGTCTTGAGTGTGGACTTTGCCATCGACAAACGCACGCTTGAAGATGTGCTCAAGGCACGAACGAACGAACGTACGCTCAGCTGATAAGTGTTTGCTATGTTGAATTGTTACATTTTGTCTGAACGACTAAACGACTGACGACGCGTCTTGAGGTGAAGTGCAGTGATGTGACGCTCGTCTGTGGTCTGAAGGTTACGACTGCTTGTCGGCTTTCCATTAGCATAATCACTTATTTGCGCTCACACATACAATCAATTGTAGTTGTGTAAAACTTGTAAAGTTGATTTTTTTTGTTTTTTTTTTTTGTCATAACTGAAATGAATTAAAAGTCAGCAATTTTTTGTATTTTTTTTTATTGCTTGTTTGATTGTTTATTTGTTTTTGTTGCTGTTGCATGTGAAAAATGCTTAATAGAATGGCGTCGTACTGTCACATAATCCTTAACTGTTTTCGCATACGCAGTCTAAGCAATGCTGTGAAACAACTCCATTGACTTTGGCACAATCCGTTGAACTTAATGGCAGCAACGCAGACGCGACCCCATAAAGTTGATGCGGTGCTGCAGCAACAACAACACACAACACACAAGAGTGCCTCGGCAGCATCGGCAGCCGTTGCAGCAGTCACACAAAGCCCATCAAATCATTACTCACGCGCGCTAATCCCAGAGTCCATTTGCGCGTCTCAACAAGAAAAATTACATTTACAGCATTTAAAGATTTCGCGCGTCGTCTCTATGTGTGTCTCGTTGGCTTGTTGGCTTGTTGGCTACATTGGCTCGTTGATGTTGCCCTGCGCTATGCCAAAGTAGCGAAGTGTTGAATGCGCGAGCGCGAATGTAAATGTGAGCGCGCAACTAAGAGAAATTCATTATTACTGCGCAAGCGCGACTCGCGCAAGTTGAGATAAGCGGCAAAGGCAACGGCAGTGGCTGGGAAATTGGTGAAAAACTGTTTGCACACAGCAGCTGCCGCAGTCGCAGCAACAACAACAGCAACAACAGTGCTTACTTCAAGCTGATGTTGTCGCTATTCGCACTCGTACTGCTCATCTTTGCATTGAAATTGAGTTGTTGCTCTCCCGAATGCGAGCGTGTGGCAAATGTTCGTTGTTGTTGTTGTTGTTGCTGCTCCCAAGTGAAAAGCCAGCCAGTCAGCCAGCCAGCCGACAAGCAATGAGTATGTGCTACACGTAATGGCAGCGCATTTATTTCAGGCTTTTGTTGGCAACGCAAAGCGATCTTTTATGTGCGTGTGCCCAACCGCGCTATGAACATATGTTTGTATGTATATGTAAATGTAGGTGTGTGTGTGTGTGTGCTTTTGAGTGCTGCTTAATCCATAAATGGAAATTAATGGTTTAAATATGAATGTAAGCATTGCCATTGCATTCTCGAACGCTCTGCTTCACGAAGGCAAGCAGGCAGGCAGTCATGCTGGCAGACTGGCAAGGCAAGCCGAATGCAAAGGCAACTCATTCATCTCCCCGTTAAGCGCGTTGAGCGTTGATAGCCTTCTAACGGTACATGCTGAGTGCCACTGCGTTTTTGTTTGCCATACACAATACACATACACACACACACATAAATGTATATATACTGTGAAAATATTAAGACATAAATGTCATCAACAATGATAGCCGCGCTTTCATTATACGCTTTTGGCCATTCTGTCGCCAACGTCAACGCACACACCGACGCTGCCGCTCCGCCCCGCCGTCACTGCCGCCTTCATCGCCTATACACAAACTTAGCGAAGGTGTTGAGCTTTACGTGGGCGTTTTCTTTTGCAAGCAGGCAGGCAGGCAAGCATTTCGACTAGAAAATTACTTTTATGTTGATTTTTTGTTTCTAATTTGGCCGCATAACTTACGAAGCAATTACAAATCATGTCACTGGCGAACTTTGGCGATATGCATTGGGTAATTTATGATTTCGTTGTCAATGATTTTACGACTGCTAATGGAAGCCCACAAATGTTTCTAATTAGTTATTGAAGCGGCGACATGTCTGGCATTGAAAAATGTTGACAGAAATATTTGTATTTATATTTATTCTTTTTAACTTTGTGTCATATAAAGAGATTTTTTTTATTTGTTTTGATTCTGTTTTCTTTTCAATTAAAGACGATGCCAGAATTGAATTTAATGTATGGCGGGAATTTAAGTTGATTGCGCGACAACGCGTTGATGCTGATGATGCGTTAATGAAGGCAACAATGCTTTAAATACCCACCATATAATCAGAGTCGATCACGCATGCTCGAACAACAACAACGAGCAACGGACTTATGTATGTGCACATACATTTATACAAATAATGATGCACACACACACACACACATACATATGTATGAAGATTATCGCCCACTAAACTATGCGCAATGCGTTTCATCTGCAATCAACTCTAATTCTGCCCCTCATGCATAGGCACACTTCTGCACACCTTTGTTACTCAATGACGGCAATGGCAATGGCAATGCCAACTGCTGAAGCTTTTCTCACTCTCAGCCACATGTTGCTGCCGCTGCTGCTGCTGGGAACAGGTCATTTGACGTTGCCGGTTGGCAGTTGCCTGCGATTGTTGCCTCAACATTCACGGTTGGCTGCCTACTTGCCAGCCTGCCAGCTTGCCGGGCCGTCTGTCTGTCGGCCTGCCTAGGTTGAGACCACAACGGACGTTGCCATAATGCAACTTTCGCACTTGCAGTTGCATAAATGCGTATAAAAAATGATACCACAATTTATGGGCGACATCTAATGGCGTTTACTTCACTACAGTTCGGTTCGCATCGGATCTACGCGGCGTTCGTTCTTTTCGCTTATATGCGATTCTGTTCTGTTCAGTTCGGTTTGGTTCTGAGCTGTGCACATCATAAAACATAATCAAGTTCACATTCACAATAATGCTACAAAAACAACAACAACAGCAGATACAAAGACTGTATACGATGATGTCTAGGAGGACAACAACAAAACGACAACGGCGACAATAACGAAATCCTAGAACGCCTTCGTTGAATAAAATTTCTTGTTGATATTGTTGTTGTTGTTGCTTTGTTGTTGTATTGGTGTTGCTGTTGTCATTTCAATGTTGTTACTGCTGCTGAGCTATGAGATTAATTTTCAACGATATTGTCATATTTAGTTGTCGCTCTTGTCGCTTTTGTTGTTATGCTGTTTGCAATCAATTTTATCAACATTGTGATTCCATTAACACAAACACACACACATACACATACACCGGACCGGCCAAGGCAAGCGGCAGTCTTTAAACCATTACTTTGCTAAAGTGGTTGATTTTTTATGTTACCGAAATCAGAAAAAATAGAAAGGCAAAAAAAAACCGTCAACTTGAAGGAAAATACTTAACTAATATGCGTAATTTGTGCATGGAATTATATGCCATTGCTCTTCTTTTGCATATTTCTACTAATAAGACGACATTTATCAAAGGCATACAAAAATGCGCAACGCTCAAAACTCATTTATCAAATATACTTCGCACTCAATAAGATCGCTCACTCACTTACTCGCTCGCTCGCTCCATCGCTTGTTCGCTCACTACATTTACAACAACGTTCGTGGCTCGAGCGCTTCCGCTTCTGTGGCAACGCCCAGAGGTGTGGATTAATTCAATGCCATTTCACGTTTGGCAACCGTATCCATTCTTGCGACACGAACACGCGAGCCCGATCAGTGTGAATGAGCGTGGGCGTTGCCGGTGGGCGTATAACCGATCCTAAGAAGTACGACGCGTTCATTGCCACAAACCGAAAGCTGCTCTCGTTGCCAATCATTTATCGTATTAGACGACGCGTCGCATTCATAAATGAGGAAGACTTTATTGTCATTGATATTAATCATTTTTTTATTGTTGTTGTTGTTGTTTTTGTGTCTTTTTTCTTAAAATTCCAAATAATACGTGATTATTTTTAAACTTGAAATATTTATTCAGGCTAAAAAGCTGAGAGATCTTGCAGAGATTTCACACTAATGTTTGTCTAAGTGATTTGACGCTCAAATATTTGCGCTTGTCATTTGGCTTTGACAATTTGTCAGAATTGAGGCACAGTCTTTGTTTATATTTGTGTTTTTTTTTTTTTTTCTTCAACAAGAAAAAAGGTCAAAAATAAATACACTTTATTGTAAATAATTGCGTTGCTTAATGTTCTTTTTCTTTTTGAAAATTATCATTGATGCGTTTGGTTTGTAAACAACGTGCGCGTGTGTGAAAAGGTTCATTGCTTGTGAAAGGTTAAAGTTTACTTATGGTAATCAAATACAAACAATTATTTCTTGCTAAAGGCATAAAGGTTTTCAGTAAGAGAGTGAGCTAACAATTAATAGAAATAAATTGTGGCAACAACAATGTAAACAAACCATTTTGGCAGTTATATAATTAATCAGTTAAGAGGTTTCTTTTGAACAACTAATTAATAACACAATAACAATGCGATTTCAGTATTTTGTTGTTGTTAAATAAACACGGTTTTTTTTTTTTTAGAATTATTGCATATTTCTTAATCCTTCATCAATGCTTATTAAACATTTGCGACACACACAACACAAAAGTTTGTTGTCTAAGTCTTTTGATTTCGACCACACAAAAAGCGCACAAGCATATAATTTTCAACACTGATTTCGCTCATTTGCCAATTTGTGCATTTTACTGAGTTGAAATCGCTCAACGGCAGCGGCAGCGGCAACAGCGGCAGCGGCAATCGAAAATGAAGTCGAGGCGCGCAAGGCTGCGACGCACGCCTGTTTACATTCAATAAATAAAATGTCAAAACAATAATGAAATGAATTATGGACGTGCAACAGAAACAGCAACAGCATCGGCAACAGCTTCGGCGGGGACGCCGCGGTCAGTAGCTTTGCTTTTTTGCTGGTGCCAGCAAATGTATTGTAGATGCAGCAACATTATACGAATGCTGTTAATTCTGCTGCGTTGCGCATGCTCAATTTGTTCATTCTTTCTTTATTTATTTCTTGGTTTCTTAAGGTTTTTTTTTTCGCCCTCTTCTTCCTCTTGATTTTTACAATATTTATTGATTTCGTGCGTATGCGCAATCAGCTCAGCACTGTTTCATGAAATAAAATTTCGTTCGTATATGAATCAACCACTACGATGAGGACTCGTTCTGGACTCGTTGAGTGCCTAATGAAATCGAGTGCGTCCGAGGGCCCCGAAGGCGTTCGTTATGGAAACGTTTCTACCAATTTATGACGACAAACGCACACAAACAAACGTACGTATGTATGTATGAATGTATGAACGCCACCGCAGTACGAGGGAAATGACACAGGGCCGGTAAGCTTAGCTGCGCTTAGCACATGCTGCTATTGGCCTCAAGCATGGCTACGCCTGACGCCCGCCACTGTACAATGCGATCCAAAACAAAACCAAAAAAAAAAAAAGATAACTTTCGCTGCCAAACGAAAAAAGCAATTATTTTGATAAAAATGACCACTTACTGTCGCTTTGTGGATATTGGGGTGGAATTTATGTGTATATGCAACACATTCGTACAACATGCACAAAAATTTGGCTGAAAGCGAATTCGTTATGTGAACATATCAAAATATTTTCTCTTATGTTGTTGTTTGTGTTGTTATAATATATCGATTTGTTGGCGTTTTTTTTAGTTATTTTTTAATCGAAATTATTTGTTTGGTCGTTGATCAACATATAACTGGGTCAAGAGTGCAATACACAAGACAAGAATTCGTTTACTTGATTCCGTTAGCTTTAGCACGAGAAAATTAAATGTTGTATGTGAGGCTGTGTAATCATTGAGAGCAAACATTGTCTTTATGCAAAAAAAAAAAAAAATAAAATAAAAAAATTCAACAAGATTTATGACAAAGCCAAACAAAATTGCTTGGCAGCACAAAATTGTTTAGTATGCGAATTTATTATAATTAAGTTTGATTTATTTCATTGATTTTTATCACATTTTCAATAATGCGTGCATTGCCTAAAACGGCCGAAATCAACGAAGCCACAAATGTGCAAAACTTCCATTTAAGTCTATCCGTAGACTACTTCAATTCCGGTTAAAATAATAAAACAAAAAAATAGAGACGATCGATGTTATCTTTGAGCATCGCCGCGCCTTTTTTGTCTTCTAGCGTGGCTCTTTAATTTTTTATGTCTATAAATACTGATTACAGAAGTTTATTAAAAGCAACCTTTAAAGCAGTTTCATTTTATTTTTTATTTATTTTTTTAATTTTTTTAATTTTTTTTTTTTTTTTGAACGCGTGTTTATTGCTTTTAGGGTTGATTTTATTGTAATCCTCTGCAAAAGTTGCAATTAAAAACTACTTTGACAACAAAATACTTAATGTGATCAATTCTTATCGTATTCATTTAACAAAACGGCACATTAAGTGCGGTTAACCCACTTAAGAGACCATGCGAACACAGTATGACAACGACGCACTGCCATGGAATGTCAAAAGTAAGGCAGGGCTTCTGTCAAAAAACAAAAAAAAAAAAAAAATGCGAGTAAAAGAAACATCAAGGTAAACTTTATATAGAAGCACTGGTTAAATGTATAAGTTCACCGGCACACGCAATTATCCATCATAAAAAGATTGCCAAACGAAAATCAGAAGATCTTACTGAACTTCCAACACCACAACAATAACAAAAGCAACTGCGATCGCTTGTTCGCTTCTCATATCTCCGCTGTTGATCAATGCAAATTTTTGTGTCTTACAAAATGTTGATCAAGAATATTTCCTCAACATGATTTTGACGTTGCAGCATTCTGTCGCTCGCTCAAAACTTATTACTAAATTCGTTATAAATAATATTTCCAAAGCATACATACATACATATAAGGAACAACGCAACGTCTGTGAGATCATGATCATCAGTGCTCAAGCCATTCAGACAGTCAGCCAGTCAAAGAATAAGTGACGCGATCTTGGTACCATCGACTGAGCGTACGTCGATCCATCGAACCATCCAAACAGTCAGACCGTATGTCTGTCTCTCTGTCTGTCGCTTGCTGATTAATAAAAGGTGGCTTGCAGGCAGCCGGTGCTGCAGCAAGTTGGTTGCATTTTTGGTAGCCCGCGGTGCTTTGAAAAAATGTGCTGTAGCATCTGTCAAAGTGAAGCGCAGGCAACTAGCACGAATTTGTGCAAAGACTGTAATGCAGATCAGCCTGCAACGCTTTTGTATTCACATAATTCCTTTTATTTTCGGTTGCCTACCTTCAAGCGAGTGTGTCACACACTTTCCTCAAACAAAAACAAAAACCAAAAAAAAGACAACATTCAATTATTTATTCATTTCAAAATTTCATAAATAATATTGAATATAATGTTTACGGTTTTATAATATGACTCGTTTCGCCAAAATCTCACTCTCTCTCTCTCTCTTCCACTCTCTTTCAATATGTAAATGACCACCTTATATAGCTGAAGTCCATTGATATCATTCATATCAAAACGATCTGACGTCAATTTTGATAAGCACACCACCAAATAATTATTTTTATTATTGTTATTATTATTAACATATTATAAAAAAATAAAAAATACACAGAAGAAGTTGAAAAGAAGTTAATGTCCGCAAAGAGAGCCCGCATTAAAGTGCTCATCAACAGAAAAAAACAAGCAGGATTTTTAATAGCCAAACGAGTTGGGGAGCGAAAACAAGAATGCACGGAAAATCCCTTGAAGCATTTTCTGAATGAAAATAACAGCAGATATCAGCTACAATCGACATATGCAAAAATTCTTAACACACGCTCAACCAAGAGGAGAATATTAAACTGACAAAACAAAAAAAAAAATGAAAATATTAAAAATTATGCAAAAATTATGCGAGGAACTAAATTTATAACCAAAGCACAGTGGCATGAAATGATTATTAAAATACGTGGAAAATTATTAAGCTCACCAAAAGAGAAATTTATTGACGAGAAATAAATTCTTTGAGTAATTCAGCTAATCAATTTTTCATATGCAGTTAAAATTACAATTTAATGTTTTACTTCATAAAAAAAAATCAGTTAAAGTTTCTTCAAATACTAAAGGCATAAATTGGAAAAAAAATATTCTTCAGCTGCTCAAATAACTTTAAAATAGTTATGCGTTACACTGTGCGCTTAACTGCCGGCCAGCCTTGGCACAGACTGAGCGAGACCATCGATTTGCACGATTGATTCGCTACAACAAAAACAAAAAAAACAAGTAACTAAAATTGCACAAGGCTGTCGCTGTCGCTGTAGTGTAGTGTACCGCCGCCTGAAGTTGAACTTGCTCCCAATCGATTTGCAGAATAGATAAAAATTGACGTTTTGATCGATATTTATTGTTGGTAAGCAAGAACTTAGAGTATCTCATATGCATACACATTCACATATTTTACATGTTTAATATTTACAGGAATTGGCAACGTTGCAAGGCGCTCATATTGTTATAGGCATTTAAGCAATTTTAAGATTCTTTTTGTATTGTCTTTATTTTTTTTTTTTTCGCAGAAATGTCCTGCAGTTGTCTGCAGCTCGTACAAAGTACAGAGGTTCTTGTCTATCTGGCTTGATCTATGACAGAAGCTTTGCAAAATCCGAAAGAGGCGTGTGCGATTAAAGATTTTATTTATTAGCAAAGACGACATTGAAGGGCGTGACCTGCTGTTTCAAAATGTTACAATGCTTAACAAAATAACTAAACGAATTCGGCGCTTCGGCAATAAGCCTTCAAGGAAGACACAAAAATTTCAAATAGTCAGACCGACCGACCGACTGACCGACCGACAGACGGACGAACATTGGTTCATGTCTTTCTTTTGTCTTCTTTCATGTGCTCATACATACATACATACATACCTACGCTGCTACACCCTTTTGGGTACATTTGTAGTAATCACCTGTTATCAGAACATTTGGACATTTTAAAAGGTCATAACTTAAAACCTTATCGCACAACACAGACACATCGGCAAAGATCGAGACGAAGAGCTAGCAAGCCAGCGAGCTGAACTGAGTTGAGCTGAGCAAGTCGCACGCATGCACAGATTATATGCTTGAAGCGCCAGAGCGAGACAGGATAATAATGACATGCAAGGAAATTACAAGCACACTCACATACACATTCATACAAATTGAGTGCATTTTGCAGACAGTCGCGACAAAACACGCACGCAAGCGCACGCAAATGGTAACAAAACAGCAACTCAGAACGGTTGAGTTATGTAAACCGAATGTCGAAAGCAACGCACAATGGTAAGTAATGGCGTCGAAAAAATGCCATTACATTCCAATGAGCCTGCGTGATAAAAAAAAACCAAAAAGGAAAAAGAAAAAGGCTAAGGCTAAGAAGAAGCACAGACAAAGTACCAGCGGACAGGAAGCAAAAGCGGATAATGAAGCGAAGGCACATGCGTATGAGCGTCGCCAGAGTGCAAGTGATAAGCACACAGAAAGAGAGGCGACGAAGCGACATAGTGGCGACAATGACGACAACGACCAAGTTTGCTCAACGGGGATGTCAAAAATCATGTGACATAAGTGACATTTTCACTCCACAATCATCATCATCATCATCATCATTATGAGCATCATTGCACGCTCGTTACGTCGTTTTAATGAGCGCGGGTGGCTTAACACTTGACTAGAGTTCACATTAGTCAATAATGAGTCACACACACACACACTCACACGTACGTTGAGTTACAACAGTTGGCGGCAAGTTCGCTTACATCCTGTTTTTATGTCAATTTGATTATAAGGACGTGATTTGTGCCCAGCTCAGTGTCGTCAACGTTGTCGTTGCCAATGCCGAAGCCGCTGTTGAACACAACTACTTCTGTTGCATATGCATTGCTTGTATGCCCTTTTTGTTTTCTTTGCCTTTGTTTTTTTTTTTTTTTATACACTTTTCAGAAACATGTTACTGCGTGTGGCATTGGCCGACCTAATTCTACTGGCCGTCACAGCGTCGGCTCATTGTTATGCGCAATGTGATTTCCTTGAAGTGATTAAACTTTCTTGATTAAATTGTATTTATGCCGAATTATGTCCGAAATTGCGGTAGGAGTTCATAAATTGTCTGAACGTTCAGGCGTTAATAATATTAAGGCACAAAGCTCTTGTTTTGTGGCTGAAATGCTTACAAGTTTTTAGCATAAAATATTTATGAAATTTTATAATAAAATTAAGTAAATAAATACAAAAAATAATTGCATTTTTTTGAAAGCATTTCGTTCACAAAAATCTAATGAAGCATATAAATAACAGACTTCATAAAAAATGCGCGCACGTACTCAACAAAGGACCTAATAATGTGCTCCTATTATCTTGGCGCGCACATCAACGAACTTTCTTTTTATTTATTTTTTCTTTTTTTTTTTGAAGATCAACTCGACTTAACGATCATGAATGTAAAGAAAAATAACAATAACATTTTCTTCATTTAAGGTTACAATTTTCATTTGAGGCTATTTAAGTAGAAATAAGATACAAGATAGACGCACTCACCCGCTTCAAAAGTTACGATGGCAACTATTTTTTTTTTTCATTTCAGTTAAATACTTTTGTTGACATTTTTTTTTTTTTTGGATTTTGTTACATGTCATTTTCTATAATATAAAACAAACGTTGCCCAAGCCCTTCAAAGTACCTTTGTCAACCCTGAACGCAATGACAAACATGAAATTTACGACAATAGTGAACAGGTAAGAGTTCGCTTCGCTTTGAGATCGCCACGACCGTGCCCTTTTCACTGCCAACGATAGCTTAGATGCCTATCACCGAATCCGTCGTCGAAGACGCCAACATTGCCGATCCATATGACTCATCAAATTAGCAGCAGAGTAAAATGAGTACGCACAGGAAAGTAAAGAAAATAGTGTCCGTCTGGTTTAAGATGAAAAGTGAATGCCATAAGGATTAGCGTTTGAGAAATTACTACTTCGTATCAATAAAGATTTGTATATCTACACATTTGAGCAAGAAATAGAAAAAGGTGCGCATATCACACAACAATGGTTATAAAAATATTTAAGAATAGTTTCCTTTAAAAAAACACAACATACTGCAAAGTCAGATCACTTGAGACTTGTTTTGTTATTTTTCATTTTTATGTACATATATGTTTTATAGAGAAATTTTCTGAAAATACCTTGAGAATTTGTAGAGTTCCGCTGATTGTTAAGTACAGACCACCCTTGTTAAAGTTCTAGTGTTGTTATTATTAATTAGTTTCATTTATTATCGAGTTTTATAGGTGCATGTGTGAGAAAAATGCTGGAAAAATGATTTTAAAATTAAATGCCATGACATTTCGCTACCGAGACTCATTAATAAGCTTTTTCATAACCTTAGTTTCTATGTTTTTATCCTAGCAGAGACACAAATCTATGTTTTTTTCTTTGAGTTTTTATTTCTACAAGATTGTACAGTTACTCGCTCAATTATGTGTTCAATAGGCAGGAAGCTTTTTGTCACAACTCATGTTCGATGGGCGATAATCCGACAACATGAAAATGCATACGTTAATTACGCATTCTTGAAAACATTTAACTTGCCACTGCCGCTGCCGCTGCCACTGACGTTCCCGCAGCCTTTGCTGCTCAGCCGCTCACACGGTCCTCAACAGCGAACGTCAGTTGCCAATCTGTGCCTGCTTGACAGCAGATTATGCTGATCACATGAATGATGGAAACGCGGTGTGGCTGCCAATGACGATGATGATGATGATGCAATGCTGCTGGTGAGTTTGGCCAAAGACTTAAAAAAATGCAATGCTTAAGGAGCCGCCATTGAAGGCTTGATGGATTAATGAAAAAACTAAATAAGAATTGCTACAAATGAATTTGATTGAAAGCTTCCAAATTGTTTATGAACTCAAAAGGAAGTTTATAAGAATGAATATCAATTACTTTTTGTATTTGTTGTAAACACTTTAGGCGGCGTCAAAGTCAAAGTCAAAGTCTTGCAAACATAAAAAAATCGTCACCTACCAAGTTTTTGCTAAAACTTTACAGTTGCTTACTAGTCAGATGTGAATAACACAAACAGTTGTATAGACTATGCCATTATGCGCTATGCGAGAGAATGTCAGCTTGAACTTGTTGCAATGTACATATGTATGTATGTACATGTGTTTCAACATATTAGAGATCAGGTTGCAACGAACGCGGCAATGAATGTTGCATGCGTTATCTAAACGTTGATCTTCAATTAATGTTCGATAAATAATCACAGCAAATGGCTGAATGTCACTACGAACGCTTATTTCCAGTGCTTTAAGCAAACAAATAGACGATGAGATTAACGAACAGCTGAAGAGTAAGAAATATTAAACAACGGCGGGGAACAGCAAGTATTTGGTTGAAAAAAAGCTTACAATAAAACCAAAAAAAAAAGAGACACAAAAACGAAAGAGTTAAATTCGTTTTGGGTCTGTAATGCCAAGTGGGTGTACAACAGTCGACAAAGTTAATTAAAATTTGAAATTCAACAGCGAAAAGGCGCTAACTGAACCCAAATCACTCAAAAACGAAATTTTTGCAGAAATTCTGAACGGCTCAGCCCAATGAACTAAAAAAAATTTGGATTAAACAACAAAAATCTTCTCAGAACCTTAAAAAAAAAGAGAAGACAAAGAAAGCAAAGAATATGAATCAAAAATCTTTCGCCAAGTTCAGCGGCACGGTTCGTTCGGTTCGTTAATTTTAAATGATTCTCTTATTTATTTACACACATTATTTTCTTGTTTTAGCTATATTATTTTGTTTTATTTTTTTTTTTTTTTTGGGTTGCTTGAACCCCCGCCTGGTTTTTCACAAAAGCATTCAAGCAAACACTCGGCCGACCGACACAAGTGACAGGGCGCATTAAAGAGCACAGGGTCCGGCCGAGGGCTGTGACCGAGCGCGCAACGCACTGAGATGCGCCACACTGTGCGTCGTGCCATTTATCTTGGACACTAAGTGCTGCATGTGGCGTTACTTTCATTTGTGATTAATTTGGGTAAATTTGTATAAATACAAAATGAAATGGTATGAAATGAAAAGAAAAGAAAAGAAGCGAATGAATTAAACGGAAATGTTAAACAGAGTCATAAAAGCAACATTCAAGACGACATGAAACAAAATGTAACATTTTGAAATGCATTTAGAGAACTTTATATATGAATATATGTATGTATGTGTGAGTGTTTTTTGGGGGCGAAATATTTAAGGCGCCAAAAAGCACACCTCACACACAGCGGGTGGTGACGGAAGTTTAATTATTTGATTATTGAGTGCGTATAATGGTATGTGTGAAGATGAACTCTGTTACGCCGTTTGTGTGTGAGTGTGTTACAAAGAATGACTGTTGTTCGATTAACGGTTTTTAACAAATTATAAAACGTGCGTGAAGCAAATTATTTAACTTTATAAAATTACACTAAATTATTCCATATCGAATTCTTACAAAACATTAATGACTAAATTTGAAAATCTCTCATATTACATAACTCACTTAAATCAACGACAATCACTTGTTTTTGTTTTTGTTGTTGTTATGTACAAGTGCTAAATTGAAACATTATTTAGTGTGGTCAAAACAAGTAGCCAAGTCGAAACGTGGCTCAAATGACCAACTCAAGAGCTCATTCGTTATCAATAACTACAACAAAAAAATGAAATTCAAATGTTGTAGTTGTTGTTGTTGTTCGGCTACCGCAAATGAAATTAAATCAACGGCAATTTAACAATTAAGCGCACTACATCAAACACTGGCCAACAACAACCACCGTCAAGCATCACCGTCAAGCAAGAGCAAAAAACAAAAACCGCCTTGTAAGCTATCTTCTGATGAAGCCAGCCAGTTGGCGCAGATGTCTTTTTGCGCTCATCTGGTCAGCGCATAACGCAGACTACTACCAGACAGCGATCCATCGCAACCAGAATGAGTGAGTGAGCGTGCGAGTGACTGGGTGAGTGAGTGAGTGAGTGGATGAGTGACTAACCACGTAGCGCACAATCAAGCGCGTACAATCTTAATGGTGAAATTATTGTACTAACAAACTGACTGACTGTCTGTACGTCCAACTGTCCCAGTCGTTCGTTTGATTGTTGTTAACTTGCCCTTTATAGTCTCATCTGTTGTTTCGTGCGTTTGCGTCTTCAAAATGGGACTTTAAATGTGTAGCTTGTGTAAAGTGATGTACATGCACAGACCAGCTAATAAAACGCGTCCAAACTAATGCTTATTATGAGGTAATCGCATTATGTGCGCTGCGCAATACAATCATTAATAAATTGGTATAGGAAGCATGGTTGTATAGATAAATCTGCTCTCCAATTTGGTGAAGTTAACCGCAATGAACGTGCGATCATTAGTTCCGTGCGATTTCAATTAAATTGTTACCAACAAATCGACAAGCGCGTGAAGTGCGTGACATTAAACGAAAAGAATTTGAAACACAAAGTGCGTGAAGGTTGTTTTTTTTTTTTTGGTTGATAGAGATTTGATTGAAACAAATTGAATTTTGTCTTAGTTCCGTAGAAGTTGCGATACTCTTCGCGCTATTAATAACCGTATTGTATGTTCATTAAACCCAAAGTTGGTAAGTTGAGACATATCAAGCGAAGTAGGGCCACAAAGAGATCGATAAATTTAGCTAAAAATTTATTATAAAATCATAAATTATAAAATATATAACATTTTCATTATTTTTTAAGATTAGTTGATATAATTAATGTGTTGTAATGTTTCGACATTCATACTGTATTTTAAATGTTATAAACTGTTTAAATTCTTAATTCGTATTTGTTATTTACTAAGTTACACTTACAGAATCGTCTATTTAAAGAACATTTAATAAAGCAATCTCACAAAAAGATGCCACTTGTACATCTCCCCAAAGCCAACCATTCTGATTCTTGCACGATCATCATTTACAATACCAAAAATTGCTTAAGCACGACAATTGTTAATGATTTCAACATTTGTGGCAATAAATTAGTCATTTATGGTGCTGCACGCTTGATTACTTTGCAAAATTGATTCAATTCAAAATATAAATAGCTTAGCAATCCAAAAAAAAAGTGATTCGCGCGCCAATTTGGTCAATGACCACTGGAGCAACACTTGTAAATGGCCGCAGCAGAAATAAAGCAGATGAAAACCATTGAAAACGCTCTTGCTAAAGCTCTGCCTAAGTGCTCTCAGATTCAAATCAAGACACGCAATGCCAGCTGCCAATTAACAAAGACGACAAAATGTACAAATTTATGTTCGGCAGTTTGTGAACGAACTTGAAACTGCCGCCACCGCCACTGACAAGCGAGTATCTTATCAAAATTTGCCAAAGAATTTGATGACTTTCGCTGAAATGTAAACATGCACAAAAATTCACACACGCGTTTAAATTTCAACTTCAAAAGTCTTTTGGATTTTATGCGTTTTTTTTTTCTTCAAAGTTGTTAACGCATGTTAAATCATGTTGCCGCATTCCAATTTGGCCACGCCATTCCTCTCAGTACCGCTCATTGATGTCAAGCACAGGCAAATGGCCATGTTTTACATTCTACACTGCCGTGACATTCATGACTGTCAATTGTTTAATTTATTGCATTTGAGACTCTAACTTCTATCGGCGCTTCAACTAAACGCCCAACAATTTGCATGCTATGACATTGCGCATACGTAGCGTGTGCCAGTCTGAAGTTTTTTTTCATTCTTTCTTTAATTGTATGTATAACAAACTGACACAATCCACCCACCAAATTAACACTTGCCACTTATCAGCGAGTTTGCTACAAATTATGATAATTTTATGTCGAAAGCGTTAAACTTGCGTTCTTTTATTTTCGTTTGTTTGATGTTCTTGTTGAGCGCGCTTCGTTTGTGTTCATCATTCATTCGCGCATCAATAAAAATCGCCTAAGACATACTAATTTAGTGGGAATTTTATTGCCACCATGCGCACAAATGGCATGAAGAACTCAACTGCAGCTGATTTGCCGTTTGTCAGTGCCACTTGGATTGCCTTCGCACACAGCCAACGAACTGTACACACCCAGTTGTGAGTTAATCATACACACTCGGACATGCCAATAAGCCAGAAAATCGTTTTCAACTTGCCAATGTTTGTTCTGTTTTATTTTTTGTTTTTTGTTTTTGTTGCAGCAATTGTTGCTGTCAATTCGCTTTTGTTGTTTTGCGTATCGGCGCGTGTATTTTTTTGGTTTCAGTATATATTTTTTTTGTTCTCCATTTTATTTTGTTTTTATGAAACTGAACGGAAATCACGCGTAATGGCTGGGTAGCGCCCTCATTAGCTGCCACATTAAATAAAGTAGTCACGCCAAAGGATGTCGATATCCAATCGGCATTGAATCATTTCGGATTTATCAAAATTAATTGCCGCTTCACTCAAATGAACTGTTTAACACAATTACTTGCATGCAATTATTTTTTGTTCGGTAAGCTTTTTCCACTTTTTGTATAAATAGTATAATTATATGACTTAAATAAAATAACGCATTTAACATAACTTGGGTCGGATTTTGCGTAATTATCGTCAATCGTCAATAGTAAAAAATCTGTTTTTTTGGCATGTTGTCTGCGCCGCTTTGCTTTATTCTCTTACCCGTGACTCTTTGGCGTTCAAGTGTTTGTATAACTAAATATGTATATATTTTCTTCTATTCCAATAAAGTATGTTTTCTAATTCATCCACAGCACGGACATGCCACAATCAAGGAGCTGCAATGTCGTTTCAGCGATGATTATTGTACGCAAAATATTTGCAGCAAAACCTCAAATGCGCGCAATACAATCAGTTTCCTTAATGTCGGCTGCAATTTTCGGCGATCAATTAACAATATTATGGTGAGCAATTGACAACAACAACGTATGCAATTATTAATGTTTTATTGTTTAATCTACACACAGATTCATATAACACTCTTTCGCAAGCAAGGTCAAGCATACAAAGTGTACTTTCTGAATGTCGAAGAAAATCTTTGCGGGCTTTTAGAGGCACGTGTGAACAGCAAAATACTAAATGTCATATTCGATACAATGTTCTCGCGCCTGCGTCACATACGCTGTCCATTTAAGGGTAACATAACAGTGTCCAGAGTGCCGCTGCTCATGAATCTCATACCAGCAATATTCGCCGATAATGAGTACATAATCTCAGCATATTTGTTGGAAAAAAAATCGTATGTTTTTGGCGTAAATGTGTCTTTTGTGCAGAAGAATTGAGTTGCCGCAAACCAACGAGTGCTAACTTAGCATATTTGCAGGCTTGGTTTTTGTTTTGTTTTTTGTTCAATTTAGTTAATTAATAATCATTTGACAGCGTTTTTGAAGCGGCAATAAATAATAAACTGTTTCTATAAATCATCTTTCGATGTGGTCGCGTCTACTCTACACATACATACATACATGTCTCTTCCTCGGGGTGATGCTTACTTCAGTGATGCGTGTCCATTCGGTTTTTTTTTTTTCTGCTTTTTGTAACTCACTCATTCAGTGTTTTGATAAGGGAGACGCAAACACAGCAATAAAAAAATAAAATAAAAAGCGTAAAGTAAAAATCGCTTAATACCTGAACGGCTTCTGAAATGCATTCACTGAAAACAGCTGCTCTTCGATAAATAGTCCATGTCGTGATATTGTATTTATAGACGTTAGCGCCAAAGGCCTAAGAGCGCATAAAGAATAAATAAATAAACTATAAACACTGACGTACGTACGTACATTCGAGTTCGCAGCAATGCGTTGAAGTCTAGGCAAACTGCCAAGCATTGCCAACTGGCAAAACTGGCAACGAAATTTGCTTAACAAGCCAATCGCTTGAGTTATGATTTTGCTGCTGTTGCCGCTGATATTGATGCTTGCTCACTTGCTTGTTTGCATGGCAGCAGCAACAACAATTTGTACTTGTTACTTACTCTCGATACTGTTGCTGTTGCTGCTGTTGATTTGCTGCTTTGCTGCCTGTCTGTTGCCAAGTTAGTTTGTTTTTATGCAAGTAACATTTCGCATATTCTGTAATATCTTACCGAAAGTTCATTTTCTCTGAGTTTCATCATCGTAATGTTTTCTTGGTATTCGTGCTTGTAATTGTCTTGTTCTAATAACAAAAACAATTATGTCCCCTTACAAAAACATTGCACACACTTTGCCATCCTCGAATGCATAAATTATATGAATAGCTTCTTATGTAACTTTTGTTTATTGCTTTGAGGTGATCTAATTTTGCGTTGCTTCAATTGTGAACTGTTATATCCACTGGAAAGTTTTTTTTTTATTTATTTCAATATGCAATCGAAAGAAACCGTAATCTTAGTTATTATAAGTTGAGCTCTTCTGCAGATACTGCGTAATTTATTTCAATTGAACAACGCCTCAGTGAATGCAAATGTTTCAGTATTTCTATTTTGTAAATAACATTTTTGGATTTATCAAAAGTGATTAAAGAAAGGATAGAATTTCTTTAACAAATTTCTATAATTTTTCATTCAACTAAAAACGAACAATCTTAACGTTATTAATTATAAATTTCTGTTTAACGATTATAGTTTACTATTATGGTATATAACATAGGAACAGTCTGCATATTTTCTTTTAGCTTTGCTTTATTTTTTGTTTTTTTCATTCTTCACAACCTTTTTCATTGCGTTCAACCAAAGACACACCCACAATAAACATTTCTCACCTGACAATTAATTAATTCAACAACAAATCATATTCAATTATAATTAAACTCAATGAGTCTTGTAAACAACTGTAAAATATTTACACAACAAGCATGCTTTGAACCGAGCGTGACCCTGATCGCTTTGACATAATGTTGTGCATGTTTCATGTCGCAGCGGCAATCACTTGTGTCGTGTTATGTGCGACAAACATATTGAAGGTTTGACAGACTCGCAAGACTTATAGAAAATTATTTGCGTGCTACAATTGGTAACACATAAATCATAAATATCAAACAAAAAAAAAAAAAATTTATAAAAAAATAATTGAAATAAATAAATAAATTTAAGTCCACAAACAAATAAAGTTGACTACAGATTTAAAGTGCTTGATAAATTTTGTCCTTAATGTGGCACCAAAACGCTCAACAGGTGTCGCTGCACGCCTCTAAGGCGCATTACTTATAATGTGTCAACAAATAAAAGCAAAAATAACAAATAGAAAATGTCGCCAATCACACACGCCTTCACTTTTTGACATTCACTCATGAATTCGCACGCATGAGCTTTCAACGAAATTAATTTATTTTTTATTAAACCAAACTGCCAACATGTTGCTTCATTTGCATGCTTGTATTCATGTCAATAATCATCGCACACAGGCACACATTTTATCATTATGACGCGAAATGAATTATTTTGAATTTTTATTGCAAAGTGTAAGTTTATGGCTAAAACCACTTACTTTTTTATGTTTGTTTTGAAATGTAAACTAATAAATTTTGAAGGCAAAATAAGAAGGGAATATTTTTACAACAAAAAAAAAAAAAAAATAAATTCAATTAAATTTTTATGTTTGTTTTGGCATAAATTTTATCAAGTCATTATGCAATGCACAGATAGCAGCCCCTGCATTAGTCAACCCTGCCGTTGAAGCCGGCAAGTCAATCAATCATTCACTCAAACATTCTGTCACTAATTCACTAATTTACTGTGTCAGCCACTTTAAAATGTTAATGTACACAAATGGCAATCGCATATTAACGCTTCCAAAAGTCATTTTCAGTTTTATGACATTGTTTTTTGTTTATTTTTATTTATTTTTGTTTATTTTTAATATGTCAAGCCTTAAATTACCGATTATGTTAAAGCCTTTGATTTTACTTTAATGAACTTATGCATTATCGCGAATCAAATTTTGTTGCCAAAGTGAAACAGCCGCAGTATCAGCCGCCTGTAAATAACTCTATTTATTCGTGCTGTCGCGTCGTCACTCTTCAATGGCAGCTTCCGTTAA
Organism: Phortica okadai; assembly: GCA_034638295.1. Lineage (NCBI taxonomy): Eukaryota > Metazoa > Arthropoda > Insecta > Diptera > Drosophilidae > Phortica > Phortica okadai. The sequence continues at coordinate 13,909,097 of CM067851.1, read as the reverse complement.
TTTGATATTTGAAGTTTGCGCTTAGTTCGAAAATAAAAGTATCTCAAGATGCTTGCACATGATAAAACGAGCAAAGCCGCCAACATAGCTGCCGTCACTGCTGCATAGTGACACACCTTTCCAAGATCTTGTGAAAAATAATGAAAAAAAAAAAACAAAAAATCGAAAAACAATAAAAAAAACGGCGCAACAAAAATCAAATTTTATGAATTTCATTAACAAACAACGATGACAAAAGACGAAATGCTCCTTTAGAGCAAAGTTTTTATTTTGCAGCATTTTATTATGAAATCTTTTGTTCGCGAGCTTTGCCATGTTTTGTAGGTATGCCTCTTTATTGTTCTTATTGTTGTGTTTTTGTGATTTTAAAAAGCGTGTTCGTGCATATTAACAGATACACTACACAACACAGCGCTGGAGCTTCAGGCAAAAGCTGCCAACATTTAAAGAGTATCTGCAGTCGCGTATTTGCAATGTTTCATAGTTTTGTCTTTAATTTTGCCTTTTACTTTTGTGTGTTGTCTTCTTTTGTCACTTCTGCATGGATTGAAGTCTTCGTTCATTCTTTTTTTTCCCTGTTTTTGGTTTTGTCTTGTTCTTAATATTGTGGCTGTGTTTTAATATGCTTTTTAATCACAGGAAATTCGCAACACTTTGAAAAGACCCTTAATTTATTTATTTTTATTTTTTTGCTTATTTATTTGAATACTTTATGCATAAACAATCTGCATAAATCTGGCGTCAATGTCGCCGGTTGCCTTCATTTTTCGTTAACTCTACACAGCACTTTGATTGTTTTCATTGTCTTTGTGGCTTGCTTGTCGCTAATTTTGACAGTACGTTGACAGTTTTGTAAAATTGAACACTATATATACATATTTTTTTTGTGTTTAATGTTTGCCTTACCTTTTTGGGCATTTATTTGAGTCATATCAAGCTCTAGCAATTAAAGCTGCTTAACGCATTTGCTTGCACAGTGTCAGAGTCTCAATGCTGCAATGCAATAAGTTGCGTACACCAATCAGTAAACCCTTAGCTTATAGGCTACTGGTTTTTAATGCATGCCATGGAAATTAATTGAAAGAAATTGTAAATAAATTGAAAGCTCAAAGAAGTAAGTAATAATAATTTTGACGCGTTGCTCTACTTTGATTTGCTGCCTGCATTTAAAGCTGTACGACGACCAAACCCAATCAGCTGTCACACCTTCGTCACACACGCACACACACACACACACACACACACACAATACGATCAGCTACAACAGCAATAACAAGAGCAAACGCAATGAGCGCTTTTTTTTTGTTCCATGGCAGACAAGCGCAGTAAGCGATCATGATCAGCATCAGCGGCAGCATCATCGTTGTGTCGTTGGTGTTGGCTGAAATCAATAATAAATGTGACTCAGCGTTTAAGCTGCGGTTTTCTTGTTTTTGTTTTTGTCATTTTTGGCGTCGACTCCCACAATCAACTGAACCATCAAAGCGCAGACAAAGTCAAGTATGTTTATATGTATGTGAGTCGTTCCTCAGGGATTTGTTGAGTGAGCGATTGTCTTGGACTTTAATTTGCTTGAATGATTCGGTAGCGTTGTGACATACCTTAATGCCGCTGCGACACAGCGACAATTTGATGTGAGTGTAGATTTATTATTTCAGGATTATTGATTTGAAATTTCCAGAGAAATTGATTTCAATCAATTAAGCTGTTGACTTAAGGATTTAAGGTGCGTTCATGTTGTGCGCAGGCAAAGCGTAAAGCGATAAAAGGTTATTTAACCCGAGCAGAGCAGAGTAACTTTGACAAAGACTTGCATGCTGAGAAAATTGTCGTTGACGGCAAAGCTTTTTTAAAAAATAATGTCAAAAAGAGCTACGAAAAAAGAAAAAAAACTGTACAGCGCTAGACGACAAAGTAATGTTTGCATGTTAATTTGTTGAGGCCAACAACTTAACACATGAAAAGTGCAGAGAAAAAAAAAATAGCATAAACGCAAGACATGAACGCTGACTTGACGATGGCCTTTGAAGTTCGTTTGCTTAGTGTTGTCGTTGCCGTTGTTGTTGCTGTTGCTGTTGTTGGTTTTCGCTGTTTGCGACGTTGGCAAGAGCAACATTACAACAGCAACAAACACCAAAAGTTGCCATGTGCGTGTGTGTGTCGTTTGCTTTGACGGCGTTGAACATGCTACAAAAAAGCGCAACTAGCGCAATTACAAAAAACCGCAGCCGCAACAACAACAACAACGAAAGCTCCAACAAAATGTGCAAAAGTAAACAACAACAAAAACAACAAAGCAAAGCGTTGAAAGCAAACTGCATTGAAAATTAGTTAAATAGTAAATATTTCAGTCGAAGTTGACTTTTTTTTCGTTTCTTTTTTGCCATTTTATCACATTTATTTTATTTTTCTTACTCTTTCCTATTCAGCGTTGCATTTTGTTGTGCTCTGCAGCAAAGTGTTAAAAACTTGTTCCACCTTGTGGCACACCAACAAAACAAACACTGAGCGCGACAGATGTTAATTATAAGCATACACAAATACACATAAACACACCATTTTTTTTATTCTGCACGTTAGCATTTTTTTATTTATACTCTTTAGATCTGTATGCACATAAAGTATATTGCGTTTGTCACCAAGTTTGCACAGAGGCTGCGTAAAGTACGGTTCTTTGTGATTAGAACCATAGAGATTTCATCACTGAACTATGTAAAGTACAAAATTGTTCATGTTTGATTATTGGGGATATGTGAAATATATGGAAACAACTTGATTATATTCCAATAATGTAACCAAAAATGTGCTCTGCTAATAAATGCAGAATGGAATGGCACGGCTAGTTGTGCACCTATGCAAGACTGTCCGAAGAAGGTTACTTTGAAGTAATAATTCTGATAGCGAATGTTCGCCATGCCCTAGTGCGTGTAGTCAAATTTTCGGCATCAAAAAATGATGCTTCCCATGTAAATTATTAATATAAAAGCATAATAAACTATATCCATAAGCAAATAAAACTTTTCAAGCTAAGGCCATGATCTTCTATTTTAACTTGTTAGTTCCCTAACTTTAAGCTAGCTTAATACAAATAAGTAAATAAAGAAACTTGCTGCCTGCTTGCTTACCTTACAACTTCAGCGAGCTGTGTATTTTCGGATAGACTATTTTCGGAAACAGGGGTGTTGTACAAAGAAATAGGAATAAACTTATCATGATCCTTAATAGATTTTGAATATTCATAAGCTTTTTTCTTTATTAGATAAGATAAGATAAGATATTTTAATAAGATAAGATAAGATGATAAGTTGTGGACTTATTTATTTATTTTTTAACTATAATAAATACAAAACTTATGTGTTTCTAATAATTTTTGTAGTTTTGTAGTAGTTTTTGTATCCAAATTAATAACCTGTTATTTATTCGTAGAATAGCAAATTATAGATAAAATCCGACAAATAATCTTAAAATTGCGAATAATGATAAATAGCGAATATTCGCAGCAACTTTACATTATAGTAAAAAATTCTTGACTTTCTTCTGTATTGACTATTATTGCAATGAAAAATTATGCAAACCTTTGCTTTGAAGCTAAATAACTTTTTTTGCGTTTTTACATTATTGGTATGTTTTTGCAACAAAAAAAACACGAAACGATCAGCGTGACAAGAACATTTGGCGCTGATTGCTGCTGTTGTTGCTGGCGCTTCAACGGGTGCTATAAATCTATTAGCTATTGAAGTTTTACTGCCAGTCAAGGTTAAAATGTGTTGATTTTGTGTTCAACAACAAAAATTAATGTTTACCAAGTTTAGCATACAGAAAAGTTCTTTAACCTCTGCACGCCCACCACAGCACACTACACAACACTACACTACGCCAGGCAAGCCAACCGTTATGCTTCAGTTAGTGGAAGCAGCACAGATCGCTTAATAAGCATAAGAATTCAGCCTAGGCGGTTGAATCTACTATACAGTCGTCGGTGAATAATGAAGAAGAAACAACCGCAGCTGCCACCGCTGCCACCGCTGCCAACGACGCCGTCACCAGCGCCTCTTAGCCTACAACAGCACGTTTTACCAATAAAGTGCCGCTAGGCATGCGCCTGTTCGTCTGACTGCCTACCTGACTGTATTTGCAGTCAAAATCACTGAACTTGACTCCCTTCGAGTGACTCCTTCTTCTACATGCACTACTCGCCGACTGTCGACTGTCGGCTGTCGCTGATACAGATTCTTATGTGCGCTGTCTTGGAGTTATGATTCTTAACGCTTTTACAGCCAGTTTGGCAGCAGCAATTCAAAACAGAAAAGACAGACATACAGCCAGCCAAAGAGACGGACAAGCAGACAGACTAACTGAATATGAAACATATATATTATTTAGCATTTAAGCGATTGATCGTCCTCCGCCTTTTATATGCGCATCGTGATCGTTTGAGTTATTCCGTTTCAGCTTCTACTTCAACTTTATAAACTGTCTTCTTAGCTTCTTGGTTTTCTGTCTCGGCAACAACAAAAACAATAACAGCAACAGCAACAAACAGCAATAACAACACAATCACCACCACAGTCTGCGCAGGAGGGCGTATTTAAAACTGTAGCAACATTTTTTTTTTCTCCATTTTTTTGTTCCTCTTTTTTTTGCCAGAAACGTTTACTGCGTTTTGTGTTGTTGTTGCTGTTGCTGTTGCTGATACTGATGCATAGAAGAAATGTTGACTTGCATCACATTATTTTTTTCGCTTTCTTCTTTGCCTAAGCTTTATTTATTTATTTTTTTTTTTTTAATGCAAAGCCGTAACGAAATTATTATGTTTAGCATATTGTGTAAAATTTTGCATAAACGATGCATGCTTGAATTGTGCCAAAATCACTTTTAAACGTAGTGAAAAATAAATTTGGCCAACAAAAAGGTTTTCAAACTTTTTCTGACAAAACTTTCTTCGACAAAATGTTTAAATTTGGACAGTTGAAAGCATTTTTTCACAGTGTATAACACAGTGCTCTGCTCTGTTTTGCTACAAAAATGTTATCATAATATTTGATTGCGTTAACTGCAGAAATTGTGCTCGAAGCATTGAAGCGTTGCAAAAGCGAGCGAGCAAGCAAGCTCAACATGCCAACCGAGGCGTACCTCAGCCAGCCACGAGGAAGGAGTAAGCGCAGCCACCGACAAAGAACACGTTTTTGTCTTATTTGTAGCGCTTAGAGATTGAATAATATTTCTTTTGTGTATGTAGTTGCAAGTCTATATGCATGAAGGACGAAAGTGCACAGCACAAAAAAAAAAGAGTAATTGCAAAGGACTCCGCTTTTCACACCAGCGGCGTTGTATATGTTATAAAGCAGAATTATATTTAAAGAACAACCTAACTCTTCCTACCACAACATTTAGCACTGAAAACATTATGTTTCAACTTACACCAAAAGACGAAAACATAGTTTAAATTTCATAATTAAAGAAAATAAAAATAGTTTAATTGTAGCACAAATCATTATTTATTTTAGCAGATTGTTATAAATCTCTCGATTCAACGTTTTGCTGAGCCTTGTTTACCCACGCTCATTTAACGCTTAAAATAATAATAATTAACATAAAAACAGCGTCATTTCCTTCACAAAAAAAGAGTCAATAAAAAAGAAAAAGAAAATAAAAATGAAAAAGAAACCAATTGCAAACATATTCAAATTAAAATCAAGCCTTCAACTTATTTTCTTCAATATTTTGACAGTGACTTGGCAACGCCTCGTTAAGAAGAAACAAAATAAACTCAACAATGACAGAACGAACGCACAAAGAGCATGAAACATTTTAACCTTTTTCACAGTTTTGTTCACTTTTTTTTTTGGTTTAGTTTGGTTTGGTTCTGGTGTTGCTGCCATCTCAATCCGTGGTATTCCAATCCACACACAAACACACATACATACATATTTACATGCACACTTAGCAGCAACGTAACACTTCAAGTGATAACCCACCCGAGCGCACCGCACACGATCCAACAAGAAAATGTTCTGCGAAACAGGCGTGCTAAGTGCTTTGGGACTTGTTACATATGTATAATTATAATTCAAAATGAATACCCTACTCATATTCGGCACTACGCGACACCTATAAGGCAAACTATTCTGCTTTGATGTTAAACGGATATGTCACTTTTAAAAATAACCTCATTATTCTGGCAACTCTGTTAAGCACTGTTAATAGGAGTATTCTATTAGCAAATAGCTTTTCAATAGCTTCTCTTTTAGTCATGCTACTTTCCATACTAATTTTAATCGTTGCTAGTAATCGTGATTTCTACTACAACTACAAGAAACTTCAATGGCTAGGAACGATGGATAAATAATGAACCTACCTATTTATTTTTCTATTGACAAACCTATTAAATTCACCCTTAACATTTTAAAGGTTAAAGTTTATTTCGAGAGAAAACAATAATTCTTAATTATATTTAACACGATAAGTCATAATTGTTTTAAAGACATGATAATAATAATTACAGAACAAAGACATCATCTACGTATATGATTCTCATTTCATGAAATATGTTATGATTCTTATATTTTTTATAGATTTATTGAAAATACTAAAAAATTAAAGCTTATAAGTATGTTTGATGGAATGTAGAGTAAAAAAACTTCTGTCTAGCTGAATTTGGGTTTGTGTTGTTTGTGAAGTAATTTTGAAATTATGCGGTTTTCTCTTTTGCTATTAATCTAAAAATTACAATGTTATTTAAATATATTTTATGCAAACAAATATCTCAAATCAAATGGCGCCAATTGGACTTGCGATAATTGAATTAGATTTTTTCTATGATAGAAGCAATTTATTTGCAACCAGCAATGCTGATTTACCATAATTGAGTGTGAGTTCGGAGCGTTAGGTACAATAAATAAATTATTTCATACACTTAATGTAAATTTAAGTAAGTAGCAATTTGAGCTTGAGATAAGAGTCGTCTGTGTGCCGGCAGCCAGTCAGCCAGCCGGTCGATTGGTTTGCCTGTCTGGCAACAGCCCTTAATGCGATAGGCCAACTGCACTTAACACGAGAGGGGAGGAAAGAAACAGCAAAAATAAATAATAAAAACAAAATTAATATTCATTTCAGTGAACTAATGCAAACAACATTCCACAAGCGATTAAACATTTTGACGCGATGCAATTCGATAAACATTTGCACAAGACGAAACCAAGCCAAAATGAACCGCACAAAGTCGTATCAAACAACAACAAAATCAAATGCGCTGCAGTGGGGCAACGTGCAACATCCACGCGCTGACTTGGTCGCGGTTGCGTTGCGTTGCATCGCCTCTATGTTCGATGAGTGTCGTGTTTAGGCATGCATTTGTGCATTTGCACACTTTATTGGCATAAATCATTTGAATGTTTAAAGCGCCAATAGGATTTATTACATTCATAACAACAACAACATCAACAAGGCACACACTTGAGGCAAATGCACGAAATTGTTTTAACAGCCTTAGAACAACAGCAGCAACAGCAGCTTGTAAATTGGCTTGTTTAGCTAAATGCCTGAATTGTTGCTGCTGCTGCTGCCGCCGCACAAACAAACAAATTGTTCATATTCAGCCGGGCCGGTCATGCAATAGTATGTAATATCAAGTGGACACAATTCAATCATTGCAAGTTCAAATTTATTGTCATCTATGCGCATTCAACATTTTATTGTTGTACATTTTTCCCAAAGGCGCTCAGACGCGACACATCGCGTCACACGTGGGCGTTCTGCGCTCAATTGATTCGGTTCATTTCAAATTCCAATGAAATACCAATTTGTATGCCATATAAGTATGTCTATCTTGTATATCGTGTCTTGTTTTTGCTGTCATGTTTAGGCGTTGACTTGTTCGCATTTAAGCATTTGCAATTAATATTTCGCACAAATCAACGCATTTGCATATATGCTGATTAGAAGCAAGAGAAATGGCTCATTAAATTCAGTTTGTGCTACGACAACCATGAACAGTTAAGCGATTAAAAATGAATTCTTTCCTTTGCTAATTAACATATTAAGTAAAAATAGTGACCGCCTTGTTCTATAAACAACCGTTTATGGCATGGATTTAACACTTTCACAAAATCAAATAAATCAGCGATTCTTAATGAGAAGAAGAACTTAATGTGGCGCCTTTTGTTGTTGTTGTATCTTTTGGCTTACTTTTTACAAAAGCTGACGATTTTTTATCTCTGTTTATGTACCCTGTACCTTATGGAAGAAGGGTACATCACTTTTTCGCAGCGAAATGTATATCCAACACCAAAAAGGGGGCATGGCAGACCTTGCAAAGTATAAATATAATTGAGCAGTGAGATCAGTGTAGCAGGCGATCACACCCACATAAAGTCAAAATCTTAATAATATTATAGCTCTGAATTTTGGAATGTTATTAAATCGAATTAAAATCAGCTCCCTTCGAAAGATGGGTATTACAGGGTATTTCGTAGTCGGACAATATCATCTGCATTTTTTCATTATTTTTGCTTTTTTATATTTTTTTAATTTTTATTGTCAACCTTTTTACTCTGAGACTGCACGAGTTCGGTCTCAATTTCTAAGCCAAGTATTTGTCATGAACAAATACCAAAAATGAAATTCGACAAAAAAAAAACATTAAACTTATTTCAACGAATTTGTCAAAAGCGGATGCAAGCGTAATCGATACCCAGAGCATTATGTCTGACCTCAAGACGCTCGCTCGAATGGTTGCTTCCCAGGCTCAATGTTCTCAACTTTACTGCCGCTCCTTTACTGCTGCTTTGGGCAAGTGAAGCGTGCTTTTTATGTTTTTTTTTTCTCTCATTTTTGGTATTTATGTATTTTGCCCAGATACAGGCAGGAGGCAACAACAGCAGCCGAAGGTGTGAAAAGTGCTTAGCTTTGTTTGTACAGCGATTGAAATTCCAGTGTGAAATCCTTTTTTGCAGCTTACAGGACATGCGCAATGCGTTTGAAATGGTTTTGCTTATGTCGGCTATCCAATAAAATAAGCGTAGCGATTTATATACAGCAACCAAGATCACATCGCCCAAACTCTTCAAGGTAAAGAAAAGATCTTCCGTTCGAACATAAACATACTGTATAGTGTTGAGACCAAAAAAGCATATGAAATTCGATTGTTTACATGCGAATGATTTCACAAATAAGTATTTATTTAATTTTTTTTTTTTTTTTTTTGAAATCTTTTGTGAAGAAATTTGCAAAATTATCGCTTATACTAAGCCAAAGCGACTGCGACACAATAAAAAAAAGAGCGCTAAGAAAGGGTTCGACTATAATGAAATCAAAGTACGAACCGTGGCATGAAGTCATACCACAAAAGTAAAAAAAGTATTATACTACGTGAAGTAGGCGTCAGATAACACGACGAGCGTAAAACTCGAGACGAAAACGCAGCGTGTCGCCCAAAAAGCGACAAAACAATTTCAGTTCATGCGAAGCATTGCAACGCAAATCGTTTTAAGAACAGAAGCATCGAAAGGGGGGAGTACAACAACAAAAAAACAGTATGCCAGAAATACTTCAAATAAAGAGCCACATTTCATGAAGGCAATATGTGCACCTCAGCCAAGCAGCCCAGGCAATGCCAGTGGGTGTGGCGTCGGCAAGAGCATAGAAATGACGCCAACACTTACAAGACCGTTGAGCGTATACTATGTGTATATGTATTGGCTTACGTGCCTCTCACTAAATGTCAGTCTATCAATTTGCTAAACGCTCATTGCGTGTTGTTGTGCTTACACCTTACACCTTCTTATGCTTCTTTTGCGTTTACTTGAAATATTTACGCTCGTTTGTCAGTCACACTGCCAGCAGCAGGGACCGACTGTCAGGCATTTCAGGCGCTGTATTGAAGATCATATTCATATTTACACTGAAATGTGTCGCAAAACTCAAGAAAAGAATAAAGATCATCCGACGGGCGAAGTAGTTGGCAAGCGTTCGATGCCAGTCAACGTTGTCTGTGGCAGCTCCGAGAAGGAGAAGCGTCCTTTATATGTATTTTGTATTTGACGCAGAGTTTCACTCATATCCGGTTAAAACTTCACACCTTCCTGCGGTTCGTGCACGTTGGCAGTGCTTTATACCAACAGCTCGTTCGCCAGCCAGCCGCCTCGCCTTTTTCTCCAATGCCAGCTTCAATGTGCAAAGTACAACAACGTTGGTTCATTTGTGACAGATTGTCGATGAGGGGGCGCAGGGCATTGTCGAAAATTAAAATGTTGCAGTATTAAATTTCAAACCAAAATGTAGCAGGACAGACAAACACTTGGGACAGACGGCGACACTCATAAGCGTTCATCGCTCATAATATTAAATGAAGAGCATACAAGTTTAACCGACATTGCGGTCGTGGTCTTTGCTCCAACTGCAAATTTGCGGCATAAAATTATGAAAATTATGTCTGACATATCCTGCTGCCAACGCTTGGCGATTATGCTTTGTTTATCCTTAGCTGATACCGAAGAGCGAGGGTCACTTCGAAAGTAAGTGAGCATGGTTGTTTCAAAATTTGTATATTTTGATCGATTACACTTAACATGCTGTCTTCAATAAGCCGAACTCAAGAATTGCAACGACAAAAGCACACTGAAGAGTCATAAATCTTTGGTGTAGTATGCCATATTGTCGCCTGTTGACGCCACCAGCACTGCAAATGCGAACGAACTTTTTATAAATGACTTCAACCATCTCGATGACCGTGACCATCGAACTTATCGGTTTCAAGACCGCCATGAGTCACGGCGGCAACAGCGCCAACAGTTTCAATTGATTTCGAGACAACATGAAATTCAAAGGGAATAAAATGAAAGGCAGAAAACACACAAAGTTATACAGCGATGCCAAAAAGCTTAGCTGTCTGGCTATGCAAAGGTAAGCTTAATTGAGTCATAGCAGCGAAGTTGTGTGGTAGAAATACAAGTAATATCAATAAAAACATATCCAATAGGACTGGAAAGGAAACTGGCAAATAACAAATATATAAACATAACAAAATGCCGACGTATAAAATCAGCAAGACACAAATAAAATCCATTAAGTGAGTGCCTTGTATGTTTGTATATATAATAAGGAAGAAATAGCAACGCGACAACAAAGAATACAATAAAACTGACATCAGCAGCAACACTCAAGACGGCAACAACAACAACAACGAGTATAATATAAAGCAATTCCTCGACACGAGCAACTTGGCAGATCTGACTGGAGCAAACTAAGCTTAGCCGAGTCGAAACAAGCCCAACCACTGTGGCGGCTGTGCGTGTATGTGTGTCTAAGTCTGGGAATATTTGTACAATTCACTCATATGAGAACGCATTAAAGTTTGAATATATTCGCACATGCGACCAAGAGAGTTTGTCATTGTTTGAAATTGTTTTTTTTTTTGTTATTTTGTATTATAATTTTGCAGTGGCAAATATTAAAGCACACCGGCATCGATCAGCGCCCCCCACAAGCAGCTTAAGACGTGTAAAACTTTAAACAGACATTGCCAACAGCAACAACAACCGCAGCAGCAGCAGCAGCAACGACAGAAGCATTGCCAGATTATGATCGTTTAAGAAGTGAATTGCCATGTTGCTCACAAAAGCTTCAATCTGGCCACACCACAACCCGCTTTGGCATTTTAACAAGGTCTTCGCTTAGCTATGCGTCGCCTTCACGACGACTGATGCGACTTAATCCATTAATTTATATCAAAATAAAATTTTTCGCACTCGTGCAACGTCAAGCCGCACTATCGCTTTGCCAGACAGACTCGTTCATTTCATTCAAAAATGCTTTTGCCTGCTCAGCAACCAATACAGGTTTGGCAATCTTTTTTACTTATTGTTTTTTTTCGTTCTGATGGTGTTGTTGTAGGCGCAAGGCAAAGTATTTGAGTGAAACAAGGCAAATACTACACACTGACGCTCCTGTGTAGCTGTGCGACAGTAAATTTTGTGCCTTTCATTTATTTTTTCGTTTTTGTTTTTTTTTTATTTCACAATTAAAAATCGCACATCTCTCAAAATCATTTTATGTATCCTTCACCTTGCCTTGCCTTGCGTTGCCTTACCCAAATGAGTTTGTGTGGGTGTTTGTAGATATGCTAAATTTTATTACAATTTGTTTTCGGGTTGTGTTGCCAAATGTCACAAATTCCTGGAATAAAATGAATCCGTAATACAGAGACATAGTAATAATAAAAATGAGAACACTTGAATGTCGCGGTAAAAACAAGTTTGAAGCTTTTATCATTGATTAATGACAATTTTTATATGTATACACATAGAATAAAAAAAATAATCTTCGAATAACAATAGCTTGTAAAATATTAATTTCCTTTGAGACAAAAAAACTTTGCTTGATTGGACCACCCACTTGTTCCTCATAGAAAAAAAAATATAAATAAAACAAAAAAGGAGGAAAACAGTAAAAGTGTTGCAATGAGGCATTTACAATGCCAAACGAGTTAATTACAAACGGTGACGGCGACGGCGACGGCTACGATAGTGCAACACTTGCCCCAACAACGTCCATTGAGCACCGTCGACCTTATATAGACATGAGCGCTCACTTGGTGCGACTCGAGTCACACAAGAAGAACGACAAATGCAAACCACATGCAACCCAAGTTGGCGGCAAGCAGCGCACTCTGCCATGTAATCGATAAAACGATCAAACGATCGAACGTACGAAAGAGCGAACGATTTGAAATAAAATTAAAACAAAAAAAAAAAAGAAAAAATAAAGAAATATACAAAAAGACCATTCGACTTCGATCTGCGATTGCGTTTTGCGGCTGCGCGTGTTCAAATTGTCCAAAGCGTAACAATTTAATATCGATGGTTCTAAGTGGCATGTTTGGCATGGTGTGGTGTGGTTGTATGTTTTTAGTATTTGTTGTTGTTGTTGTTGTTGCAGTTGCTGCTACATCTGCATAGTTGTAGTGGCAACATGTCGAGGCTGCTGCGTGTTTTCTCCTTTGTGTGCTCCTTTTGTTTTTATCGTTCAGCATTGACCATTTATTCATTTATTTATTTAGCGTCGCTGAATTAATCGCATTTAACACCATTCTCGGCATTTTGCGGCAAATCTATTAGAGCAGAAAACATCGTTGACTTATGGTCGAACATGCATTGCGCTAGAAAAGCACGGCAGCGTAAATGAAGCTCTGCTGTAATACGCTTGAAATAAAAAGTAATACTAAAAGAATCACAAGCTAAATCAACAAATATTTATTTTTATTTAATTTACAACATAAATGTATCATTATCAGCACCAACATCATTAATAAGGTTATAAAATGAATGGAGAGAAGCACAGAACAAAAATTATATGATACTCAACAACAACAACAAAAGTCCAAAAAGAAAAAAATAAACGAAATCCTTTTTATTTTCTGTTTGTTTGTTTTGTCGCGCATCAGAAAACTTTTTCAAGGTTAAGCACTTTAACATAGCTTTGACAACTCTGTTCGACTCATTTCGATCGACCGTTCCGTGTGATAAATGAAGTGTCGCCGCGCGAAATGGCCACAAATCAAATAAAGGTACGAACCTGAAGCTCAAGTTCGTTTTTGTTCACTTTGTGCACAAGCATTCATTTCATAATTTCTTTGTTCTTTTTGCGAACTTTTTCGTTGACGATATTAAATATTAAATTAAAATCTTATTTAATAATCGCTTCAAAACGAAAAGCTGAAGGTTATCATACGTACATACATATAGGCTAAAAACATCACAAATAATAAAGTATGAAATGTTTCAATTTGTTTTAAAGTACAAACTTCAATTTAGTACGATTTGAAATTAGTTGCTTCCCTAGCGTTCAATTAGGCAATATTAAAAAATTAATAAATAATTTTTAAAGTTTATTGCTCTCAATTTGTTTCAAAATTTCTTCTAATGGCTGTGAAATAATATCAAAGATGCTCTCCTGACAGTCGGACTCATAGTGTTGACAGCTATCATGCAAACCATCGTATTCCGCTTGATAATATGAGAGCGACAAACCCTCGTTTTCTGAACTGCTGGGACTAAGTAAAAAACATCATCACTCACTTTTTTTTTATAAAACTTCGAATTTACAATAAAATACCTAAAAATGATGTGCATAATGCTTCCCAAAACGCCATTTACTGATCCCAACTCTGATGATGTATTTGTTTCACAGATCAAACGCAGCAGACAAGCTTCGCCACTAAAACCGCTTCTGAAATTATATTCAATGATGATTTCAATGATATTTTCCTAACTACATTACACTATACCTTTGAAATTTGTTTCTTAAAATATGATAAAAATTACTACGACTGAGCAATGAGCGTTTCTTCCTTCGCTCCTCTGTCACTGATGGTAGAGGTGTCGTTGCCTCTACGTCGGCTTCTAAACCGTCTTTTTCTTCACTGTCTGTTTTTGTAACGGCGCCTGCTTCGCTTCTATCCCGGCTGGAAGCTAACGAACAGTTTTTGCAATAAGTTTCTAACTTACGTTCAGTTTCCGAAACAAATTCCTCATCTTCTTCCACGCCATTCTACAAATGTTTGAGTATTAGATTATAACATTTTTCTTTTAACACTAACAGTAAATGGGCCATTTTAAGCAATATTTAATACTTGTTAATTGTATCATTAGAAAGTGTTAAGAGCGTAGATGTTAATTAATTGTATTTAAGAGTTTGTATTGACACACAATTTATGTATTTAGGTCACACTCACAAATACAGGCGGAATGTCCCATGTGTACGGCGAATTATAATTGGCTTCGAAATTGTAGGAAACAAATACTTCACGGTGTGGTAGACCCAAGGGCACAGCAATTGCTGCAAAGACCTTAAACAAGCTTATTGTTTGTAGAAATGACTTGAAAACTCTTTTTATTTATTACAATACTTACACCATGCGTACTACTTCGAGGAAAGAAGAGTGCACCGCTACTCTTACTTACAATGTAAATAAGTACAACGAGCAAGCTAAACGACAATTTGTAAAAATGCATCTCTGTTTTTTTTTTTTTTATGAGTTTATTTAATCCAAGGTTTACTAATAGTAAAATCGATATACTCAAGGCGACGATCGAGCACAAACTGACCAAACGTTCTGAGCGATCGAATCCACTTACTTACTGCACTTAACATTAAATACGCGTTAATTGAAATCGCAAATACCAACGGTCTTTAGTACAAACAATACGCAAATGGGTTAACAGTTATCTAGTATCTGGCTACCGAGTGTGCTTGGAAAAGCGGCCGCATTCTACAAGTGTGTAATGAGTAAGATAGAGAGACGTTAAGATATATATGTAAATACCAAAAATATTTAATAATACCCTGTAGCCACTGATATGAAGGAAAATCATTTTCATGTTTTGTTTCATTTCACTTAACTTGAAAAAAAAAACTCTGACACACTTTAACCTTTATTATTTACTTAATATTTAACATCAGATCGTAGAAAATATCCTCAACTTTTGATGAAAACAAGTTTAAAATACTTTCCGTGCAATTTTCTTTATAGTGAAAGCATTGATTCAATTTACCATTAATCTCTGCATTAATGTATGGCATTGGCAAGTTCGACTCCCTTCCAGATGAGCTTGGACTGTATGGAAAAACATCGGTTTACAAATTTTGTACACAACTTTTCATGAAACTAACCTGAAAATCACATACATTATGCTACCCAGTACGCCGTTGACATTGGCCAGCTCAGCTGATTTACTATTGAATTCGCAAATTAAACGCAGCAAGCATGCTTCGCCACTCATACCAGAGCTTCAAAGATAGGTTTTATTAAATTTGGCACTTTTCAATAAACAAAAAAAATCACACACCGAAAAAATTGATCGTTTAATATTCGATAGAAGTCCATACGGCTGAGCAGTGATTTTTTGCTATACTGTTTTTTCGGGTCCTTAGATATCTTTTTTGGTGTAAACTCCTCCGTTATATTAAAGCTGTCAATTTTCCGTGTCGAATAATGTTCATACATCTCTCTGCCTTTCTAATATACAACATTTTTGTGACAAAACATTTTTGTTATAAAAAAAAAACCATTTGTTATCTAAATATTTTAGTGGAAGCACCAACTTACCAAAATTAGCGGCAATTCCCAAATAGACGGCAAAATATAATTAGCCTCGAAATTATATGAAATAAAGACGCTATTTGGCAAATCCAAAGGCACCGAAATCGCTCCAAAAATCTTTCCCAAAATTATTATTATTATTATTATTTTTTTTTTAAATACCGATTCACTTACTCCGTATGCCGTATTTGTTGGAAAGAATAAAGCTGGAAGGCAATATTCAACCAAGCCAAAGAGTATACCGCAGAATATAATTTTGCTGCTAAGAATTATCATTTTTAGTGACTTGTCGGAAAATGTCAAGAAATTTAGTATTGATGCTAACGATCCGACGTTACAAATGCAACTAAAATGCAATTGTCTTCTCTATGACGTTGCGTCAAGTGGAAAATGGGCCGCACTTGTGATGGTCTAATTGAAGATAATTTAATTTAACCGGCATACAACTTTGTTAAAAAAATCTTTTTAAACCCGTTTGCACTTGTTGCGAACTGAAACAGGTGTGCAACATTTCAAATATGTATAAAGAAAGGGACAACTGTCTTTTACAAATTGATATAATAACCAAACACGAATCAAAATCTGTGTAATATTATTTTTATAAATAACTAATAAATGATAATCAAACTTAACCTTATGAATTTTCTATTATAAGTTTTTTTTAACAATACTCAATACTTATATAAGAATAATAATTGATTGCAAGAAACCATGTTTCATCTGACCACAAATACAATTCAACTTTGCTGATCTAAGCAAATTTCTTATGCAAAACACAAGGTTAAAGAAGATAATTACACTGAGGTCACAAATATGGAACTCATTAATATGAAACTCTGTCAGCAAAATCCAATAAAGGTTGGCCAATTCAATAAAGTCTGTCACTGAGTGCAACAACCACGTAGCGAACGAACGTTATTATTGCTGTCTCAACTTTAGACCAAGAACAAACAGCAGCATATACAAAAAAAAAAAAAAAAACGAAAGCAACAACGAAAAAAGGGGACGAAAAAATTCCAACTTAAGTGCTTTTAATTATCCAAAAGAATGCAGGCATTCTGAGTTTGGTATCCTTGTTTGTCATCATCGTCATACTTGGCTGCATCTTAAAATTACTGTCGCGTTTCTATGGCGGAGCGCTTTTTTGTTTATATTTTTATTTTATATATTTATTTTTTTCATGCCTTTCTCACCGCTGCCACTTCATCGCATTGCCCCAGCACCCCCAACTTGTGCACAATTTCAACACGACTTTAAAGGCGCAGCAAATGTGACTGTCAGTGTGCAAGTGTGGTGACAATTTCTGCTTTGTTTTCTTTTTTATAGATGTATTTATACAAGTATTTTTGTATAACTTCGCTAAAATGAAATCGAAAGCGTTTGGCATTTATCGGCATTAAGTTTTTATGAATGAAAAACATTTTTTATCGATTTCATTAGACAGTAAATGTTTTCACATAAATCAATGACAAAAGCTTCGCAGGTAGAATTTTATGAAGTCGGAATTCGCAAATAAATTCTCAGCTATGAGTCAGACCGATCGATGAGGGTGTGACAAAAGCAAAACAGGATGAAGCATGCTAATCAACGAAGGTTGTAGCTGGTTTGGCTTTATGAAGTCGAAGGCTGCACATGACAATTTTTATTTTAATCTTGAAAGAAAAAAAAAATCAAACAAGAAATTATGCGTTGAGCAGTGCCCGCACTTGTTTAAAGCTCGCTGGCCGCTATCAAAGCATATATAAGCACAGAAGCAGCCAGCAGCGTATGTCTGTCTGTCTGTCTGACAGCCACCGTAACTGATGCAATAAACGCAATGCAATGCAACAAACGAAGTAACAAAGAAGCAATATGCGGCAAACTGAACGCAATGCAAGATCAACGACTATAACAGCAGCGGAGATGATGATGATGATGACGAAGACGACAACAACGGCGGCAGCATCAGTGGTAAGCAAGAGATGCGAAGCGCGCACTTCTTGGAAACTTATCGCACTTGTTGGCTGTCGGCCAGTCTGCCTGCCTGCCAGCCAGCCAGCCTACCAGTTTGTCTGTTCCATTCGACATAACGACAGACGAAGCGTCTTCACAGATTTACAATTATTATATGCCTTTGCTGGCGCACTGCAAAGCAAACACGCTGTGGATCATTTGCCGTTAGAAAAATCATTCAACGACAAAATGTCAATGAAGCATTTGCTTTTGGTGCTGCTGCTGCTGCCGCTGCTGTCGCTTCTTATCAGCAGCGACTTGGTAGCGGCTTCTCATTTCTCGGCTGGCAGCGACAGACGCATGCATGCATGCTTGGCAGCAATTTTTTGCGCTTGCAAGCATGTAAAATCAGCGATGCAGTCGTCACTGCCACTTCGAGCAGCACGAGTTGATGGCTTTTAAGATTTGTTGTGACCATTTTTTTTTCATCTGTTCAACAAATTTACTATTTTGATGCTTTTTGACTTTTCTATGATATTTACATAACAATTTAATTTGTTTTAGTGCCAAATGTACAAAAATAAAGTAAAGCAGCGCAAACTTAAAGCAAAGCTGATTGCTAGTCATGAACAATGAATCAGCTGCGCCATGAAGTACTACTCGAATTGATTGAAGAGCAACTAAGTGGTGAAACAAAAACCTATGCATGTATGTGTGTTTGTGTAACATTCTCTATTTTTAATAGCACTCACGCAAAATTAAAGCAAAATAAAATTTAGAACGAAAGTGTTGAAGGAGTTAAATAATAAAAACAAGAATGCAAAGTGCTTAGTTATGCTCGAGCGGAGCAACGTAAGAAAAACGTTGTTGAGAAACTTATGCCAAGTCAGCGTGATGCGTGCAAAGTGACGAGTTTTTAATGAATTTGTTTAACCCAGGTCAGGCTTGGCAGCCAAGGCAGACAGCCAGTGGTACTTCAAAATCGCAACAGCAACTGCGTTGGCAGAAAAGCGCAAGCGACAGAGTCGTACGGAAAGACGTACGTCAAGTACCCTAGAAGCAACAACAAGCGCTGCAACACGAACAAATAAATGAAGAAGAAATAGTATATGAACACAGCAGCCTTTATAGGAGGATATGACACGCATGAATTCGTCAGGATTGAGTTCCTGCCATTTGAATAAAGCGTCTACGTTGCCTATGAGTGGTCTGGAATCTGGCAAGACAAACAAAAGACCAGACCAGACCAACCAAAGAAGTGTGCAGACAAAACACCATAAATGTTTTGACGACACATTGAATCTCTTTGTTTATTTGTTTTATTATTTACTTGTGTGTATGTTCAACAAAATGTTTCAAATTGTCGCAGCGCAAAGGTGTTATAAAAATTTGTGCTTAGCAACTTTAACTTTCTTATTCACCTTTGGTTGTGTTATTATTGTCTTACATGAACAATCAAAAATTTAATTTTCCGCAAGAATTACATTTTAAACATAAGACTTAAGCAACAAACTTGATTTCACATAAAACATAAAAACCAAATCAAGTGAAATAAACTTCGAAACATCGTCTTTTGACAGTAATAGACAACTATTAACTAAATGTTTTTCTTTTGATGTTTTATTGCTATTTTCGTTTCACAAATTTCAAAGTCAATACTAATTTTTCAAATTGAAAACAAAACAAAATGTAAAACACGCATGCATGCCTACAAAGACCGATATTTGTTTAATTCAATCAACCTTACGGGCATCAACTCTTCAAGACTTGTACGGGCTTAAGTATAACATGTTTTGTATAGGTTAAGCTTCCCACCGAACGTCAAATTGTAGTTGAAGAGCAACATATTGTTCAACTTTAACATTCTTAAAGCTGAAGTCAAGCCAAAAATTTATAATTTATCATCAACTTGTACATTTATATTATACACATGCTCTGTTAATGCCCCCAAAATAAGCAACACAAATAAATGTTAATTAATTTGGCTTAAACTGACGATACAACAGCAATTGTACTGCGGGGCATTTACAGCTGAAATATTTCAGTGTGGCATTAACAACAGGCAAGTTCGAAACACCGAAACGGTTCCGAATCTTTTCTACACCAAAAACGCCATAAACGTGACGACAATGAAGAGAGAAATCATGCGTTCAAGTTGACTTTCGATTGGCTCATTGATACACTTCCAATTGGTATTCCCAGTTTGTCGGTGACGGTGCTGGTGATGGTGCGGGTACTGGTACTGATCTCCAGTATGTGTTCATCTCTCAACGAGCCAAAAGCTAAATACCAGTATAATTAATTTATTCATAAGATGCTTGACACTATTTGTTTCTTTTTTTATGCTTTTAAAAGTTATTTTATGTTACTTTATTGCAAATTAAGTGTCCATTTTTCAATTTTATTTGTTTTGATTTGTGTAAATGAGCTCATTTTAAAAGTGTTTCATTTGATGTATTGAAATCAGAAAGAAGTTTTTTATTTAATGTGCAATCATGCGCATTCAATACGAGGTCTGCTAAACGAAATACGAGTTTTCTTTCTTTGATAAAGAATGAATGAGTTAGTAGAAATGGTAGAAACTGTAAGCCGACGTTTGCCGACGGATAATTTAAAAAAATACAATGAGAACTTGTTATATCTGTAATGAATTATATTCTACCAATATTTATAAATGTGAAGATCGAATTTGACAGGTTTGGAACTTTTAGAAATATAACAGAAGAGCAAAATGCGAATTAAAGCAAATGTCACTGCATGAAGTATAACGAATTTGAAAGTGCAAGTAAATAAGACATTGCTCAGTTTTAACAACTGATTGTTGCTAAATTTAAAAACACAATTTCATAATTGATTGTAAATGCACTTCATTCAATGCAATACGTATTATATGTTAACAAACACGGCAAAACGCGTCCAATCGGTCTTGGAGACACGCAAAAGTATCAACAAAAATCTCACGGATACGGCGCTCACTCAATGCTCTCTGGTGTTTGGTTTGCTTTGCCTGTGCTGTCGCCTTTGCCGCTGTCATCTACCAAGAACTTAAGCAAAAGAATGCGCCAAAGTTGCCGTCTTTAGTGTTTTTTGTTGTCATCGTGAACGTCGTTGTTGTCGTCGTGCCGGCTTCGTCGTCATAGCAGTTGTGGTAGTCATCGTTATTGCTGTCTTACCTTTTGCTTTTGTGTCCTACTACCAACAACTTGCCTCAGTTTGTTTCAACGCACATTGAAGCCTAATCGCTGCCAACGCCGTTGCCAGAGAGTCAGAACCAGAGTCTTCGTTTCGGAACAAAATATTCTACAGTCTGTTTGTCTTACTGTCTGTCTACCAGTCAGCCCATCTGACGTTTAGTCGTTGTGTTCGTCATCGTCTTATTCGTTGTTGTTTGCTTGCACAACACTCTGTCCTCAAGTAAAAATACTCTAAACATGCTGTCAAGTTATGTCTACATTCCTTGATCATATTTTTTCCAACTTATTTTCTTTTTTGTTGTCTTTCTTTCTTTTCTGCTGTTGGTGCTGGTGCTGGTGCTGCTACTTATGCTGTTACCTTGACTGAGTCGACTCTGCTTTTGCTCGCATGACTGCTGCATCTCGCAACCAGCTACAAGGCCCAAAATACTCGTTTGTTAATGTGCCGGAGCAAATGTGTCAGCCACAACGGTCAGAAACATCGATGAGGCAAACCAATGAGAAGTTCTTTGTACCTTTTAACTCTCTCACTCAACTCCCAGGTTTTTATGAGTTTTTTTATTGAGAAAACACTCAAACGATTTAGTTTCTCTTCAAAAATTTGAGCGTGGAGAACATCAATTTTAAAGAGATAACACTTTGTTTAAAATCTTATTTATTAAATAATAATCTTTCTTACAAACAAACAATCACACTGACTTCTATCTGAAAATGTTTTGAATATTTTGGCCTAAAAAAATTTAAATCAATATTACTGTTAAAAATAACTTTATGTTTAAAAATAATAAAATAATTTTTTTTATGAAAATAACTCATAACCGTTACGGTCCATTATTAATTATAATTGTACTACATAAGTACAAATGTTTGTGGATTACAAGCAGTGCGCAAATAAGTATATTATTCAGTTTCAAATATACTAACGATGAGAGTCCAACGCAACTCAGTATTAACGATGTTATTGATAAGTATTATTTCGCGAACAGGAGCTGAACGCGTTTGTATTTGCATTTAAATAAAATTTACAACATAAAAAAAGTTTCTCAATTTTCTTCAATTCTGTTGTATACAATAGGAAATACTCTTTAAAGACATATTGTGTACGATTAAAAGTCACAAAGTGGAGTATGTCAACTGCCATACATTTTTGCGTAGCAATATTTCGTATGTTACCGCAGAAGCCATTTTTAATGAAGACATCAAAGACCTTATATTCAAATCAAATTTATATTTACATCAAAACGAAGAACGCAGAATTAATTTTCCGTTAATGAAGTTTGAGGCTTGCAAAATTTTGGAGGGCATGCCACGACGAAGTTTGATCCGAAATTTTTTAAGTTATTTGCTTAAATCAACAGACAACTTTCCAAATCGTTGTCCTTTTAAACAAGTAAGTGTTAAAATACAATTTTATAATATATTGAACCTTAACTTATCCAACTTTATTAATTACAGAATATTAAGTTTGCGTTGAAAGAATATAATATGGACACAAAATTAGTACCAATAATCTGGTCGAATTACAACTTTACCGGTTGGGGTTTAGTTTATGATGGGAATCACCTTCTTGTGGAATACAAATTACATGGCATGCTATGCGATGTTGAGAAAAAATGCACAAGATATTTATAAAAAAAGCTTATTTGCATATGCAAAATTAACTCTAATGGCAAATAGTTAGCGTAGTAACATGGCGACAAAACTTATAAATAATGTTTGGAACGTTTTAAAATCACTAATATTATAAAATGTTTTTATAGCTTACTATAAAAATAACTACAAAAATTAAACAATTTCGTGTACTGTGGAGAATGGGAATTGACATCTACATTAAATACATATATTTTTTATAAACATTCCACAGTATCAATCTAACTTTGTCAATTGTTAAATATTTAGTTTGCACTTAAAGATCTTAGCAACGAAATACATACCGATGATATTCCATGAAAACATCTTTACTGCTACCGGACAAGGCTTCGATTGGAAAAGGCTTCAAATGAAATACAAATTATATGACATGCTTTGTGAAATTCAAAAAGACTGATCATGGCATTAAATGTATATATATACATTTTAATTTGATTGGTTCCACATCAAATCATTCTTTATTGATTCCATGTCAATTTTTTTTCAAAATTATTTACTATACAAATATGCAATACAATTTACCAATTAAGTTCCCAAAATCCAAAATCCAGATATCAGTTTAAACACTTAATAGTTTCACAATTAAAAAGCTTTAAAATAATTCAACCTGAACCTTATTTAAATGACTTAGCTGGATGCAAATCGTTCATTTTGTATTTGATATTTGTGATGATTTCTTGAAAATATAAAATAAAACGAAAATGTCGCCCAGAAATATTTTTCTAATTGAAATAATTTTTTGCAACATTTTCATTATTTATACAAAAAAGGTAATCAATCTAAATATAAATTAATATTCTTCATAACTCTTAAAAAATGTTGTATTCAATGCAGATAGTGGAGTACAAATTTGTGGATTGTGGAATCGAAAAAAACAATTTAGCAAATCTAAGTTGCTTTATAAGTTCCCCAAATGCATTAACATTGAATATAACTACACGAAATGAAGACTTAAACCGTTTTATGGGAATAACTGAAATCACGCTCTCACTTTATAAGAAACCAAACCTTCTGCATTACGACAACATCAAGCTTGATATTTGTAAGATGTTGGCAACTAAACCACAAAAAAGTTTGGTACACAACTTTTATGACAATATTCGAAAGGCAGCTAAAAATTTTCCAACAAAATGTCCATTCAAAAAGGTGAGATGAATAAATGAATATCAGAAAATTTTTAAAATAATGTTGTTTACTTTTTAGAACACCTCCTATACGATAAAGGATATGCAATTTGATATAGAAATAGTTCCCGATTATATAAACAATTATAATTATACCTTTCATACAAAATTCTTTTCAAGCAAAGGGCCAATTTTTTATATAAATGTGAGAGGCAGTCTCAGTGACCCGAATGAGAAGCATGTATTGAAAAAGAAAAATTAATCAAATTGTAACAAAAATTACAATTACACAAGTTATTTCAAATTGGTTAACAAGTTCAAATCAACGAACTCAACTTTATGTATTCTTCAACATTAATTAACTCTATCTTAAAAACGGACCTCTAATAAAAGATTTAAAGCAATATATATTTCATTGAATTATTTTTATGTAGATAAGAATATGTTACTTACCGAAGTCCTCCAAAAAATATTGAAGACACACTTAAAGTAATGACTATTCAAATTCATTTATATCCCACTTCCCATATATTTCATCATTACTTTCTTACTAATAATTCAAAGAGTTATTCAAATAACAACAATAATAATAAACTATTACATTTAATAAAATTGCGAACCCCAATTAGTAGGTTCGTACACTTTAAATACAGATCGTTAAATTCATCAAAATAGAAATGCTCTTTTTTTATATAAATAATTGATTTAAAAAAAAAAAAAAAAAACATTACAAACTTTAAACTCAATACCAACAAATAAAAAATAATAATAATGTAAACAATTAAGCATACAATGTCTAAACTTTGAAAAAATTCAATCTGATAGTTATTTAAATAGCAATGCTGAACGCAGTGTACTCATTTAGTATTCGATATCTGTAAAAGGTTCCCGCAATTTGAAAATGTGTAGAAGATATATTGTTGTTATCATAACAATTTGCTGTAGCTTCTTCTTCTTTCTGAATGCAAGAAAGGTAGCATATATGTGTATTAATTAAATAAACTTATAAAATAAATTGAAGTTTATTTCAGATAGTAGAGTTTAATAAGGTGAAATGTGTTATAAAAAATAATAATTTGAAAAATATGAACTGTTTCTTAACTTCTCCGAGACAATTTACATTGAATTTCACCACACAAGATGAAGACCTCAAAAGTTTTGTGGGTATAGCAAGTAGTAGACTGTCACTTTATGAAAAACCAAACTACATGCTCTACGACAACATTAAGATGGATTTGTGCAAAATATTGAGTATGAAACTAAGAAAAAATATATTACATAGCTTATTTTTTGGCATACGAAAGGCAGCAATTAATTTTCCAAAAAAATGTCCATTCAAAAAGGTAAGATGCAATAAGCAATTTGACGGACAGAAATTTACTTTAAGTCTTTTTGATTACTAGAACACTGTTTATACACTAAAGGACATGGGACTCGACATGGAAATTATTCCAAGTTATATAAAAGAATACAATTACAGTTTTCGTGTAGACTTCTCCGCAAACGACAAGCCCATTTTTCGTGTGGATCTGGGAGGTATACTCTGTAACGCCAATCATAGTTGTGTCAAAAAAATTAACTAATATAATAATATACAAGTTGTTGATGTACAAATTCATTAATACAAATCTCAGCGGCAATGCACTTGGTTGTCAACAACCGCATAAACATCCAATTGGATGTCTTTAATATACACTATATATAATTATACATGATGAGTATACAAATGATATCATCTTAAATTTACCATCAATAGAAAAAATATTCAAAACTATGAAAATAATATTTCCAAAATAATACTCTTGGTTTTGCATCAATAAAGTATGAATTGAACATAAAGTTTAAAAATAATTGATTGTATTTTAATAAGTATTTTATTGTAATTTTCCAGTCGAATTCTCAAAATTAAATACCAAATCCCAATCATATTTCAAGTAATTATAAGTACAACAATTTTATAATTATTGAGTATGAACTCATTTTCATTTAAATGATAAAAGCTGTTAACAAATACGCCCATTTCCATTTCATATGCTGTGAAAGTGATTTAAGCCCAAAAATGAACGCAAAAGATCTTCTTCCAATTTTAACGATTGCTTGCAGCATTTTCATTGTAAATGGAAGAAAGGTAGTGAATATTAAAAAGTAACAAATATCAATTCTAACAACAAATGCACCATAATTTTAGGAAATGGAGATTGGCAAATTGAATTGTGTTATCAAACACAATAAATTGAAGACTCTTGGTTGTTACATAACATCAAAAAAAACACTTACGTTAAATTTCACTACGCCTGATGAGGATTTTCCAGACGTAGCGGGCGTTGCAGTGCTAAAATTTTCCCAACCCGGCAGACAAAACTTAATGCGCTATGACCATATGAGATTGGAAATGTGCAAGTTCTTAACTATAAAATTGCGAAAAAATAATCCATTGCACAATGTCTACCGTAATATGAGAAAGGTAGCAATCAATTTTCCTAAGAAGTGTCCATTCAAAAAGGCAAGCTTTGAAAATTAATTAACTTGATCAACATTTAAAATTTTCATAAACTTTCTTTGACTAGAACACTGTCTTCACACTGAAGGATTTCGGCTTAGATTTTGATTTTGTTCCTGACTTTGTGCCAGAATGGAAGTTCAATTTTGAAGCGACTTTTAATACAAACGGTATGCCATTTCTGTACGTAGATTTAGTGGGCGGCATTTGCAATTTGAATCATAGCTGTGTTAATGCCAACAAAAAATGATTGAAATAATTTTTTTTTTTTTTTTAAATAAACGCTCAAAAGAACAAGTTGATTTTTCACTCAAACGGTTAACTACTTTAATGATGAGAGAGTCACTCAGAGTAACTCAAACTTGCTCTCAGCAGCGCCTGAGCACGGCCAGCAACTCAATTCGCCAGATTAACTAAACGTGTCGAGAACTGGTAACAAGTCACTCTGCTGTTTGAGCTCGTAACGAATACAACGCATGCGCGGCATTCGAAATATAAAATTTTCAAAGAAAATTATATTTAACAACAGAAAAAATTGTATAATAACTTTAAAAAGTGCACGTACACACGTTGAAATTATAACGAGAACATGTGTGCTGAAAGTGGTACTAAATAATAAGTGTTTTAACAAGAAAATCGTTTATTCAATTATACTGCATTACAACTTAAACAACCGTGAAAGAAGCGACTATCAAATACAGAACATTTAAGTGCGCGTGCGCGAATATTGTTAATTTTGGCAAATCCTCGAAGTGAAGTCGATATCACGAGCACGGCCAAAGAGACTCACGTTTCATACAGCAACGACAAAACCAACAACAACATAGTCGATTACCAAGAGAAAAGAAATAATAATAATAAAAACAACAGCGACCGAAACAAACAAAAAAAAAAAAAAAACAAAAAAGCTAAAGCGACAAAACGCGCAGACAAAAATCTGCAAAAGTACAAAATAAAAACGGGTAAAAAAATACATAAAAATTCCAGAAATCGTTGAGTACTGGTCGTATCAGCGTGCAAGAGAGCTCCAGCCGAACGAGGCGACGACAGACCAAGTTGGCGCTGTGACTACAAAACGACAACGCCGACGCAAGCTGGCATTGCGCATGCGCAGCTGCCGCTCAGCAACATCAAGAACTAAACGCAAACTTAAACTAAACTGATTCGAACACTGTGAAAAGGTGCGAGACAAAGAATTATATTGGTTAAAAAAAAAATAAAAGAAATATAAAAAAAATAAATACAAGTCGTAATATTGGCACGTTGCTTTATTGTTTTAACAACTACAACAAAAACGAGTGCGACAGTCTATAATAATACAAGAAAACCAACAACGAAAACAATAAAAATAAAACGCGTAACTAGACAACTGGCAGAGACATTGGGACACAAGCAGCCAAACGAAAGCCCTTGAATGTCGCTTATGCTGGTGGCTGTGCCTTCAGTTTGCAATTATCAAGCTAAACGCATCAAGTTTGGTATTTGAAAACAAAAAGCTTGAAAAAGAAGTAACTAAAACAAAAAAAAACTTACTTAAAACTAAAAATAAAAGACTTTTAGACGTATCCGTGTGTGTGTATGTGTGTTTGTGCACTGAAACAGATACTAAACTGAACGACAGCAATAATAACAACACCGCAAACAGAGGTAGACTGAAGAAAAAAAAAAGTATTGTACACGAAATTATTGTAATCGCCGCGCAAAGATCTGTTGGAAAATTGAAAAACTTTTTAAACGAACGAAATAAATAAAAAATCAAAGAGTCGCGCACAAAACTCAAAACGAAAAGTGAAAAGGGCAGCAAATCGCGTGGTAAACCTGAAAACTAAGTGGAAAAAAAGTAATAAAAATTGCAAAAATATTGCCTAAAGGCAGTTTTAGTTTATTTTGTTTTCGTTTTTTTTTTTTGTTTTCTGTGCATTCGTTTGTACGTTCAAGCGTTCATTTGTTTGTTCGTCGTTCATTCGTCGATTTGGCAGTTGTAATGCTTACAATAGCAGTGCAACAACAGCAACAGCAACGGCAACAACAATAACCACAACAATAACAAAACTGTAATGTATAATAAAAAATTACAACAAGTGATCGTGCAGAAAATAGATCGATAAAGCATAACGCGCGTCTTGTGCACGTTTTTCGTTTGCCAAAACGAAATAAAAAAAAAGTATATATATATATGTATATATAAAAATACAAGCCAAGCAAAATAAAAAACAAAAAAAAAACTCATAATAAAAGATACTTGTG
The DNA here is from genome assembly GCA_034638295.1 of Phortica okadai. Taxonomy (NCBI): domain Eukaryota; kingdom Metazoa; phylum Arthropoda; class Insecta; order Diptera; family Drosophilidae; genus Phortica; species Phortica okadai. The sequence continues at coordinate 13,880,351 of CM067851.1, read as the reverse complement.
TCCAGTTATCGCACAAACGCTGACCAAAAGCGCATTCAGCAAGCAAACGAAACGAAAGAAACGAGCTAACAGAGAAGTTTACTGAAAGGAACAAAACTAGAAATTAATTTCACGATTTTTGCTACAAATAAAAAACAAAAAAAAAAAACAATAAAGAAAAAAAAAGTCAAAAATAATTGTAAAATAAATACAAGAAGAAGTAGAAACAAGTGCCAAGTTTGATGCCAGCGCAAAGCGGCAAGCAGCGTCAAAATGTACGACATTAAACGCCTTGAAGCCGGACAACAACAACAACAGCACCAGCAACAACAACAACAACAGAAACAACAGCACAACGTCAGCACTTCAACAGCAAACATACACAACGATCGTCTGAACTGCGTCGCAGTAACCGCCGCCAGTTCAGCACCTTGTCAGCTCACCTGCAGCGTCATTACGGCAAAGCAGCACGCAAAAATCGCTCAAACGGCAGCCATCAACTACAATCCTGCCGAAGCCACTCACATGACACTGCTCACGTTGCGTCGGCGACGTATGTTCCAGCGTCGCGCGTGCCTGCTTAGTATATTGGCCGCGTTCGTTTTTGGCCTTGCGTTAGGCGTTTTCGTGCCCATGTTCGGACTGCCGGAGTATTTGAGCAACACCTTTCCCGCCCATGCCGTTGAAATGCAAGCAATGCTGCCGTTGCCATTCGAAACAACACTAACACAACCGAATGATGCCAAACAACAGGCCTTCGGTAGGCCGCCATCGGATTTTCCTACGATATATGAAACAGGCATGGAGCCGGTTGGCGACAACGCACCGTACACGGTCGCCTTTATCAAGGACGAGCAGGTGGAGCTGAGTGCAGAGCAGGTCTTTCGCAATGCTTTTCATCTGGAGCAGGATAAGAATGCACCCGATTCGATGATCGTCAAGAAGCTTGATACGAATGATGGCAGCATCAAAGAGTTCCACGTACAACGCACGTCTAACGGTCGTTTTCGTAAGGGCCCCGAACGTCGCCTATCGAAGCCAACAATTATCGATCAAATTGCGCACACGGACAACGATGATGACGCCGCTGGTAATGGTAATGGAAATGCTGAGGCGAGCATTAACTTTGTACCGATGGCACAGCGCATTGTGGAGAGTGCCCGTAGTCAGCGCAATCAGGGCATTATCAAGTCAGACATCTATTGGGGTGAATTGGTGGAGCGCGCACTGCCTAAAGGTTTCGGCAAGACGGACACGAAGAACTGGGATCGCTATGTTGCACGCGAGGGCGTTGTGGCACGACTCGAGGCTGGCTGCGGACGCATGCAAAATCGGCTTGTTGTCTTTGCCGATGGTACACGCGCCTGTGCACGCTATCGCCAGAACACCGACCAGATACAAGGCGAACTCTTCTCCTTCTTCCTTGGCCAATTGTTGAACATCACCAATCTGGCGCCTAGCGCTGCAACAGTCATTGACACGACATCGCGCACCTGGTCCGCGGCGCTCGGTGACATTACGCAGGCGCAATGGAAGGAGAAACGGCCAGTGGTGCTCACACGCTGGTTGCCTGACCTCGAGCCTGCCGGCATACCGCAGCCGTTTCAGCCGCTCGAACGGCATTTGAATAAGTACGATGTCTGGAACATCACATTGGGCGCTGCCGCAAAGGCATTGCAACAAAATGTCGCGACTGCGGCGACAGCGTCGGTTGCGCGTGCAACGCACAATGAAGTTGCACGCGTTGGCTCGAACAACGACGATAACATTAACGATGCTGAGACCAATGCAGTCAATGCCAATGTTGGCGACAAGAATCAACGAGGATTACTAAAACGGCTTGAACCGACTGCCAGCCAAATGCAGTATGCTCATCAATCACGCATGCTTGATTCGTCTGTGTCGGAGTTAACGGGGCGTGTGGCAGCGGGCACAGTCGATATGGATGAGGCGACTGCGAGCGGGAGCGCAAGTACAACGACAGTACCGGTGCTGCAGCGACTAATTGAATTGGCACAATGGTCCGATTTAATCGTATTCGATTACCTGATCGCGAACCTCGATCGTGTCGTTAATAACTTGTACAACTTTCAATGGAATGCCGACATTATGGCTGCGCCTGCGCACAACCTTGCTCGCCAGATCAACTCTCAACTGCTCGTCTTTCTCGACAACGAATCGGGCCTATTGCATGGCTATCGTTTGCTCAAAAAATACGAAGCCTATCACAGTCTACTGTTGGACAATCTCTGCGTCTTTCGCCAACCCACCATTGAAGCGTTGCAGCGATTGCGCAACGAAGGCGCGGGACATCGTTTGCGCGAACTCTTTGAGCAGACAACGAGCGCCGATGTGCGTGACGTGTTGCCCTCGCTGCCGGATAAATCAATCAAGATACTGGTGGACCGCATCGATCGCGTGCTGGGGCAAGTTCAGAAGTGCAGGGATCTACTTGCCGACAGATAATAAACGGAGGCAGTTGTCGGGAGAGTAAAAAAAAAACCATCAAGAAATGCAAAATTAGTGATTAATAGCGAGAGAGAGAGAGAAAGAGAGATAGATAGATACGGAGAGGCAGCGCTTTAGCGAGCGACTCCCCTTATAATTGGATTAGCCTACTCCCAGCCCTCACACAGACATTAATTTATCGCAATGAATTCCTTCATTGTATTTATTTTTTTTGTTTTTGAGAACACAAAACAAATGTCAAAAATGTCAAAAAGTAAAGGTTTAATTAATTAAAGGTTGGCTGGTTGGTAGATGAGCTCAAAGAAAGCTAATTGAGTTTGTTAAATCCTCGGTGCAGCGGAAAACACATGACTGATAAAATGTAAATAAACTAAATACTTTTTAAAGTTCTCCAAATAATATAAACGAAAGCAGTCAGCTTATTTATATATTCTAAATTAAGTATTAAATATTTAGTCGAAGCAGCCACACAAACTAAATAAATGTAAATACAGCAAAATTTATATTTATATTAGTTTAAACGATTCAATACAACAATAAACATTTAACGAAAATGAGTATTAAATAATATAAAATATGCTAAAAAATTATTTGTAAATACATATTCAACACAAAAGACAGCAACAATAAAAAATTGTAAAACGTTTTAATTTTAATAGAACATGTGATATTTGTTTAAGTTGTAGAAAAAGTAAACAAACACAAATTTAAGTAAATTTCTGTTAATCTTCTTCTTTGCTTGTACGATGTTTGTAAATCTACAAACGCATTTATAATAAATTAAAAAATAAAATCAAAATATCTAAAATTATAGCTAGAAAAGCTTTTTTCAATTCACATTGCATAAACAACAACCACAACAACAGCGTTCAAATCTATAATAACTTAGAAGATTTGAAATATATGGCGAACGTGTACATAATAATTTTCCAGCAGAATATGAGCGCTTTGCAGCTCCTCACAACAAGATATACGCTGAGAACACAGCCATGACAATAAATTGTCATTGATCTTTTTTGCTAACGCTGGCAGCTGATGTGGGACGGTGTTGAAGAAACTGCTTCAACAGCAGAAGGTCCAAGCCTGTGGCAGAGACAAATCGAAAGACTGCGTTTGTCAACTTGCCATATCAGCGTAACTTGCAACATTACATTACCAGTCAGACAGTCAGTCAGTCAGTCAGTCAGTTAGACAGCTTGCCAGCCAACAAACCAAACAGCCAGCTAGCTGGCTAACTAGTCATGTGAGACAGTCGACCAAAGTGTGGCACTGACATTACCAACAGAGTATCAAGCGTACAGAAAGTTGCTTGTGTAGTTGCTGTTTCATGCTTTTCATAATATCTTCATAAACATTTGAATATTCCGGCTAAGATATGCGCGCTGTCTTTCGGTCTTTATTGTCAGAGAGACAGACAGACAGACAGACAGTCAGTCCGTCAGTCGTCCTTGTGCCTGTCTCGACGATCGCTTGTACGTTCCATCGTTCGTTTCTCGCATCACTCCAAGATTTAGAATCTGTGCTCATTAAGTGCGTCCGCGTGCCTGCATGTATACGAGATGGTCTTTGCAAGCATGTTTATGCATGTATGTATGCGTATATATGTATATATGCCCTATCTGGCTTTCTTTTGCTGCTTGGGCATATCGAGTTGAATTTGGCGCACAACTCACACACCTCAGCTACATTCAACAGTCTTCTTTAGTGCTGACGTTGACGTCACTGCCATCACCGTTGCTGCCGCAGCCGCTGTTGCAGCATCACCTGAAACAAGCTTCGTTTGCATCTGATTTTACTGCGTATATTTTATTGGACATCAGAGTAGTTTACAAAATAAAAATTGTGAAAGAAAAAGAGAGAGAAGGCGAAACCATAAGAAAAAAGTGAAGAACGAAAAATCTAAAGCAAAGAACCTGACGGTCAAAGAATATTTAAATAACGAAGCACAAGTTGCCGCAACGATGAATCGCATGTGTGTGTATGTATGTATATTGTGAGTCGCTTAGTCTGAGACTCAGAGTGTGCAGCATAATAATAAAAAATCGTTATGCTAGTTTAATAAATATATCAAATTACATAAAGACGTGTTAAGGAATTTGTGATTTTAACACTTTAAAAATCTTGTATATACTAAAATGTTTTCAAATTTTCACCGTGCCCTTTTTACTTACTTTGAACGAATGCATGAATGCAATACAAAAATAGAGAAATAAAAAACGTAACAACAAAAAATCCAATCAAGTTGTTGAAACTTTTCCTAACAAAATACCAACGTTGGAAACTTAAAAAAAATATAATAAAACAAAAACATTTTATTATGAAAAGTCGTTAAAATATAATGAAATCATAAATAGAATAAAAATGCACTAAAATCAAGGGTTACTGCAACACACGAATCGGTTTGCCACCAACTGCGTTGTTATTTACACATTTTAAATACAACGTGACGGTACACAAGCAGCGCCTTGCAAATGACCGCCGCACTTAAAAATGCTGTGCGAAAGCTAATTTTTGTTGCCGCTTTTATGAACTAATTAATAAAAAACTTTATCGCCACTAATAAAGCTTTTAAGCATAAAATTGCACATTAAATTTGTTAAGTCGAAACAGAATAATAACAACTTCAACAACAACTATAATATAAAGTGTGACACACCTCGAATAATTTTATACAAAATTTAAAGTTGAAATAAAATGTCATTCAAGATTTAAAAAATTTTAAGCAAACCTCAAAAAGTACAAGTTTGTGACTTAAGTCTTTCCGTTTGTGTGATTTACTTAACTCAAACTCAACGGCAGACATTTTAGACCATATCTGAAAGTACATATTTATACGCGTAAGTGTGTCGTTTACATCTATGCGTATATAACCTCAAGAAATTTACTGTCAACACAACAGGCTGCCATGCTGTTGCACATGTCAGCCCTCTTAGACGCAAAAAAAAAATTTTTTTAAATAAATAAATAAAAACAACATGCAAAGTAAAAAAGCACAGCCACACAAACTAAAAGGAGAAGCTGAGCGAAATCAACCACCACCGTCCGTGTCTGCAGCAACTTCTGCGGCTGCCAATGTAATTTGCATATAAGTTGCATGCAGCATGTGGCAGCAACGTTTTGTGCTTTTGGCAACTGGGCATGCAATATTTTCTATGCATTATATGTTTATCATTTATGTGCTGGAACCTTTTCAGCCATTGCAAAAATTCTAAACAAATTACTTCCGCACCTGAGGCCAAAATCAGTGCAATCGTGTAAATCATCGTGAACAATGCCAACACAGGAGTGCATTATGGCAGCGTTGTACACACAATGAGACTTCGCTAATCCGGGCATTTTGTGTTTCACTATGGACATTAAGGACATTTTCAAGTGTATACAATTACCTTAAGGTGTAAAATCCATACTTAAGCATAGACCAATTTATTGTTCCTATTATACCAACTGCATTGTTGGCTTTAAGTATTGAAATCTTCACACTGAAAGCGTTTCGATTTTATGCGTGTTCTTAACACTTTCATTTCGTTCAACCATTATATTTTCTTTTTATTATAGCCATAAAATAATATAAAAAAAAAAACAAAGAAAAACGAAAACCATCAAAATAAAACATATCTTTTTCGTTTGGCATGCTCAGAGCCAACTATAAAAAATAACAATAAGCAACAACAATGCAATCAGAAGAATCGTAATCCGAATGCAGACAGTCTGTCTTTTGTGCGCATTCGAAATCAAAGTAGATGCTCAAGGAAACAAAAAAAAATAAAAAAAAAATTATGAAAGAAAGCGTAAGTGCAACCATTGAAGCAGAAAGGTCATAACTTAATAGGAAAATAAAAAAGACACTCAACAAAAAATTAAAAAACAAAAAAAAACACTAAACTATTACAGAGAAAAATACACATCAAAGGATTTAACAACGCAGCCTCAGTTCTCAGTGCCATCCGCAGGCGCAAACAAATTATTTTGAAAAATACAATAACAACAACACAACTCTAAATAAGAAATACACATAGAAAAGTCTCAGGACCGTCTGCGTTTGGCTTTATTTATGATAACTTTCTGACGGCTGAGCATTACCATTTATGTTTTTAGTGGAAAAAAAGGTTAGTTGTTTATGCCATAGAAAACGAAAACAAATGCGTTTGCATAGTAATGAAATGATGACTCAAAAACATAACACAATGCCTACATGCCATTCATATTGCCTTCGAAGAAGAAGAAAAACAAAAACTCATTGAGCAATGAGACAGGTAAGAAAATATTTGACAAACAACATGGCCAAGTAACCTGCACTATATGTATGATTTTTTTTTGTCTATTCGATTTGATAAATGTGCTTGTGCCACGCCCACCACATGCCCTTTTTACTAAAGTGCACATACATAGAAATTTTAGATGATTGATTTGACAAAATGCTAAATAATTATTTAAACTTGTAATTTCTTGATCATAATTTGTCAACTGTATAAGCGTACATCCGTCGCATTGTTCATCGTTTGACAGCGATTTTTTCTCTTTTATTCACTTAAAACTAGTTTGTGTAATTTTTGTTTTCTTCATTTATTTGTTGTTTTTTTTTGGCATTCTTTGTCGACACAAATTAGCCACGCACAAAGTTCACAACAACAACAACACACAAAGCAGTGCGTAGTTCGTTGTTGTTGTTTTTTTTTTTTTTACTTTGCTTACTTTATTTTGAATATCTCTTACACAGGCATAAACATAAATTACAAAGATAAACTTTAACGTTTTGGCAGGTATTGTTCAGAGATGATTTTTTTTTTTTAATTTTGTTGTTTTTTTTTTTTCTACTCTCTTTGTACACATAAAAACAAATTTAGCGTTCAAGTCGCTTGCCTGAATCAGGTGAAGTGAGTTGATTGATTGCACTAATTTATAATGACAATGGGTCAGATCGCACATGTGCGCGCGTTCACAAGCCCATGTACGATGAACTAAAGGTTGCTATTGTTAAATCTTGTTGTTGTTGTTGAAACTGCTGTCGATGTTGACTGACGAACTCACTCAATACTGTTGTGAGGTTCATTAAACGACGTTGAGATGAATGAATCTTTTCAATTTCGAATTTTGTTTCCTTCTATCTTCTTTCTTCCATTTTTTCGTAAATTTGACAAATATGAAAAAATAAAAATGAAAAGAGCAAAGAACACTAGCAACGAACGAGTGAAAAATTCAAGTTTGTTGCTTAAGTCTTTCGTTTTTATATATTTTTATTTATTTTTTTTTTTCTTATATGTTGCTTATGATTAAATTATAAAACATGCACAACTTCTCACATGTTTTTGGTTGAATTTTTTTTTTTTTTTGTGCGTGCATACTCAACTAATGTGCAACATAATAAGCTGACCTTAGCATAATCCGACATGCGTCTTCCTAAATCTTCAGCACTCTTCAGACTTAAACGAAAAAATTCAAGACGAAAAAAAAAAGACGAACAACAAAGTGAAAACTGTAGTCAAAGTTAATAAATTACAAGCCTACAAGCTCAACTCAAGCACTGCCGAGCCGAATGTATTAGCGTACAAAAACCGAAGCGTTACATTTTAAAGGCAGACAGAACTAAATAGTTTGAACTTTACAAGATAAACCATAAGAATCGCTACACGCTAAACTGTTCGAAATTCATAGAAAGCCGACGACGCAAACGACTATGGCAACAATGATGCGAAGAAGAGCCAAATAAACACCAAGAATACAATCAACTGACACCTGAAAGCCATGCATGGGCGCGAGAAATGCGGGTCGTGCTTCATGCTGTTGTTTTAAATAGTTTTCAATTTATGTGTTTGCGTGTGTCTGCCGTCGGCTTCAATGTGTCTGTCTGTTTGCTTGTTTGTTTGTGTGCGAGCGAACAACATTTGAATGAATACAAAGAATTTCGTTTTCTTGAAAAAAAAAAAAAATCAAGAAATAAATTGTTCAACTCTTTCGTAGATGTTTTCACAACAATTATTGATAAATTTTTAAAGATTAGTCGTACTACGACAACTAACATGACCACGACCCGAGCAGTGGCCTTCAACTCCAAACTGGAACAATTTGATTAATCAAAAACATATAAAACACGAACAACAGCGCAAACAACAAAGTAAAGAAAAAATATTTAAAAAGAAAAACAATTTAAAGACAAGTTGAAAAAAAAAATACAAAACAAAAAGACAACACAACACAATTCAAAGTGAACGCTTAAAATATAAGCGTAAATCGCGCAAAAATCTGCATAATGAAAATTTATGATTGTTCATGAAAGATTTTTCACAAACGATATGATTTAATTACAATTATCATCAATACGAATGCATTGAGCGGTGCTCAAATTGGCGTCGTTGTCGGCAGCAGCGGCAGTGGCAGTGGCGACACCGATGACGGCGCCAGCTTGCAAATGCAACTTAATTGCCAACTTTGGCGTTGCCGGTCGCTGTTGCTGTTGCTGTTGTTGCCGCTGTCGTTCGAGTTCGCAAATCGAAATGAAAAATTTCATATTTAAAACACTTTGAAGTCGCTTTCATGGCTTTGAGTTTGTATGGCGCCGTTACTTTTTTCAATGCCGTGCCGTGCCGCAGCCACGCTTGCCGTTTGGCTGATGCAAGCAAAAGCGTTTCGCCAATAGCGGCGTCAATTAATGCAAAAGTCATTTGCTGCCAGCCAAAGTGTTATAAAAACAAAAATATAATAATACCAAACAAAAAATAAAAAAAAAAGAATTTCAAACCCGTTTTGCATTGATTTAAGCGTGGGCGATGCTCGACTATGTTATTCTTGAACCAAAACAATGAAATCTAATTGACTGGGAAACTATTGTGCATGCAAATTAATTTAGATTCTTGTTACTTAAACGTTTTATTAACATTTATTTTTTATATTGCATGTGATTCTATGTTTGTGCATGCGACCAGAAGGCGTGTTAGACCCCACAAATTATACATATTCTCAACGGCATCGAATAATAATACTATCTGTATATTTTTATACTCTTGCAAAAAGAGTATATTAACTTTCTCATGAAGTATGCAACGCAAAGTAGGAGACAACTCCGATTATACATTGTACATACATACATATATTCTTGATCAGTACGACGAATCCAAAGACATCGAAAAATGTTTAACGCGATAAGTCTTTGTATATGTCTAGGCATTGTATATCCCAAAATTATTTTGATCGGACCTCTAAAGCACATAGCCTCCATAGAAACGATCGGTCAAAAATAAGACTTTTGTTCTTGAACATATGCACCTTTATCTTAAAAAACTTATGTATGTGTATAATTGAAAATATTATTATTATATTAATAGAAAAACTTTAAGAACGATTTTTCAACAAGAATGTTTGTGAAAACTCTTTCAAGAATATATCAGTTTCGGCAAAGAAGAAAATAATTCCCTTTCTGGTTTTATTTGTGATATTTTCGCTGAGAACATTTAATTGTTTGTTCAGCTACGTTGCCTTTATCAGCTTCACCTTTACACGCGACCAACTTTTCAACAATTCATGGTTGCCTTCGTGTTAACTTTCATTGGCTTTCTAATGTTTGTCACTATTGCTGATTGTCTGACCGTCTTTCTAATCATATCTTTTACTGGTTTTTTCTTCGTTTTTCTTTTTTCTTTTTTCTGTATTCTTTTTTCTTTTTTTTCTAAAGAATTCGTATGTGTTCCTTTTGTAAATAATTTTCTATTATTTTCTATTAGTTTTCACTCGTTTGTTACTTTCTTGATTATTTGTTGTTAGTGGAGTTTTTGTTGTTATTGTTGCTTTTGGTATTGTTATTGGTTTTTATCCCTTGTGCGCATCATCATCATTTTGTGTGTAACGAAGAATCTTGAGTGTACGCATGTATCTTTTCAGTGTGCGAGTTAGTGAGAGAGCGAATAAGTGAGTAAGTGAGTGAATGACGGAATGATGTTACCAAAAACCTGTTTCATTGACAATTATATATATACTTATATGTGTTTATGTATATGTCACATGGACACACTAACAAATACATACATATGTAAGCGCACACTTTTAACAGTTGCATTGGAACGTTCATTATGCCAAAAAGCGCATTGATCAAAATCTTCTTCAATCGCCGTTGACGATGACGACGGCGACGGCGACTGCAACAACTGATGATGCTTCTCCATTTCAATTGTATATGATTTTTTGAGTAATTTTTCGTTTGTTGGCTTCACTTTGATGGATGACTGAACTGATTGACTCTCTCGCTGGCTGGTTGACCGTTCTGTCTGTCCATTTGTCTGACCATCCAATCGTCCACAAGCAGTCGCACGCGCACACACAACTGTCATTGTTGCTGTCAAATTGCGTTAATATCACTGAGCTGTCAAATTATAGTCTCGCGGTTTCTGTTTTCTTATTTGTCTGTCTGTCTGTCTGTCTGCCTGTCTGTTGTCCATTTGACGGTTTCTGCTTGTTGACTTGATTGGTAACTCAATTAAAATGTCTTTTCATTGTTAACGTTTCGGCGTGGCCAACAAAAACTTTGTATTTCATTCCAAGCCAAACCAAACCAATCCAACACAACCAACGCTTGTGTGAGTGACGGCGATTGATATACAAACACACGTTCGTACAATCATCATTACGCTTAAAGAGGCGCCACTTGTATGCCAAAATTAAGAACGTAACAACAACCAATTACCACAAAATAAACAGCAAATTATTTGCTACCGCCGTTGACATGAATGCTCTGTAAATCTCCAACGTAAGGCAAAGCGATGCAAAGCGAACTTTCCGCACAACCGTCTACACCATCATGTATCTGTCTGTCTTTATGTCTGTTCATACGTTTGTGAGTTGTCTTCTTCTTCTTCTTATTTAGCTGCCAACAACAGACACGTTAAGTCACTCACGTCAGACCGAAGATGGTAATAAGCCAAAATTACGCGAGGCAACAACGCAGTCTCTGATTGGTCTATTTGACAAAGGTGCTGAAGTCTACAGCTGCCGTTCATGTTGTTGTTTTCATTTGTGTTGTTGTTGGTTTTATTGCTTCGTTTGTTTTTTTTTTTAATGAGTTAAAGCTTGTGCAGAAGACATTTTTACTGGCTGTGCGAATTTATGTAGTTTTTTTTTCGCCATTTTTTTTTTTTTTGTTTTGGCGCACCGTGAAACAATGACAATTGTTAAGAAAGAATAAAAAAAACAACCAAAAAACGTGCGAAAAAAAGGGCCGGCATTGAAATCAGTACATTTGTAAGTAAGCGGTGCATAAAAGGAGAACCATCTGCGGCAAATCGACAGCAAAGAAATCACGACCAAGTTCGTTTCTTAAGTCTTTTGTTTCATTTGCAGTTTATCTTGCATTGTTAATCTACCATTGCGGGTGCGCTTAATTACTTAATTAATTGGATAACAGCTTAAGAGAAACAAGATTGCATCTAACACGCGTTTGCGATTCATTAGCGTTTGCGCCGCCGCGCCTTTAACTCAACAATAACTCAACTGGCGACGCGATTGTGCAATGTACAAAAGATCAAAGCAATTCATTAACGTTTGTTAGTGTATATATTTAAATAAGTTACTTAAAACTTTTTACATTTCTTACATACACAAATCAACAAGTGTTCAAAAAGATTTAAAGTAAGAAAAAGTTCTGTGACAAAATGCAAATCTTTTGAAAATACATATCTTCGTTGAGTCTGCAATTACGTTCAAAAAAACATTACTTCAAGTGTATTGCAAATTGCATTCTCTTATCCTCATAAAAATGTCTTTTAAAACACAAAATGTAACGAGTGCGCAAACTCAAAGATCAAACAAGGCCATAAGGTTAGGGCAAGTCATTTTTGTGCCCATCAAAACATCAAAATGTAAACCTTGACGAAAGCAGTTCGTTTGGACGTGCTGAGCTATTTGTAGCAATACAGTTACCTTTTTGACGTGCCAACAAAACTAAGTAACGCAAATTTTCTCTGTGTGTGTGTGTGTGTATGTGTGTAAGATCATAAATTTTTCTAACAGTACTGAAGAGCAACTAATTAAAAGCGCTCCAGAGTCGGAACACACACATGCAGCAACTGTGTCAAACGAAATGTTCATAGGCAATAAAGAGCCAATAGAATGGAATGTCTAATAAATCTTTTAATGGCAAAATACAACAAAAAGACAGCGACTGCGCGTGCACTTGATTTGTTGGCGCAATGTTGCACTATGCAAGCATTCCAGCAAGCCAACAAGCAAACCAACAAGCAAGCAATCAAGCATGTAGCCCATTGTACGAGTATATAGTATCTTATAACAAATTTAATGCGCCGTCAACGCGTGCCTATTTTCTATTTATTTATTTATGCACTTCTACACGATGTAACCTATCTCAAAATTGATCTTCAACTTACGCTTGCTGTGCAGGGCGTTACTTTGTGCCAGAAAAACTAACAAACGATCTTGCCGTAGACACATTGAAAAGACCAAACAAATTAAGCGTAGGCAGCATGGCGCGTTGCGTCGCTTCGAACGCGATCTAAATGAGTTTGAACGCGCTTCCAATACCAATTCCATGCAACACTGCGACTCGTTGATGATGTTACTCAAGCAATGATTTGTGCTAACATATCTCATTCTCTACTCATTTCGATTGCCACAAAATTATGTAAATCATTCACTCAATCGATCCTGTGTTTGTTTATGTGCTCAGTTGTGTGTGTGTGTGTGTGTGCTTCAACCTATGTCTGTTTGTCTATCTTGGTCTCTACTTGGCCCGACATTATTGTGTTCTTGTAAGGGCGTCAATCAACACACTTCGGTTTGATGGCCGTTTAGAAAGTTGTTAGCATTTTTGTTTCTTTTCGAATTAAATCTGTTAAAACAATTTAAGTGTTCATAGACTAAAAACAAGCCATTAATTATTGTTATAATTAGCTGTGATTACAAATTTATAAGCAGTCATAAAAACAGTCAAAGGTGAAATGTCGCGCGTTCATGTTACTGACATTTAAAAAACAAAAAAAAAATAAAATAAATGTATGTCAACCATTTTTCCAGTAAACAAGTAAGAATACAAAAAAAAAAAATAATACTAAAATATAACAATAACAAAACTATGTTTTATAGAAGAAATAAGTTATCAAAGCTGTACAACAACACTTAACGGAAAACGTGACGACTTTTGTCAGCATTTAAAAAGCAATAAAAAAATTGACAGCAACATGAGTCTATTGCAATGCGACACATTCATTGCACAAACACAAGCGATGTTTATCGTATTTATACTTTGAAATAACAAGAATAATATGAGAACAAACATTGATTCTGTGAAGTTTTTTGTCGCAAAAAAAACCTAACATAAAAATGGAATCAACAAAATCTTATGCAAAATTGTTACGCTACTTGAATTATATAGACGCTTAGCCATTGCATAGGAGTACCTAAAACCCAAAAAAAAAAAAAGAAAAAATTCGCATTGCAGTAGCAAAATCAGTGAGCAAAGGCAGGCGCGCCATCAAAGTTCGTAGCCGGCCATAAGCACTGTCGGCATCGGCATCGACGTTGACGTCAGCACCATCAACAGCAGCAGCAGCAGCAACGTTGGCTGTGACTTCGACGTTGCTTGGTGTTCGATTACAATTTAAATTGCATACAGCGACTTACAGCTTCATGTTGTTAGCTATTGTTGTTGTTGTTGCTGTAGTTGTTGGTGTTGCTGCTGTAGTTATTTCTGTAGCTGCTTGTTTTACGTATGTTTACGGCTTGCATGTAGCACAAGCGTGTAAATACAGTAGCAACTTGTTTGGCGTTTTTGCTTGCCCGATAAGCATTCAAAATGTTAGAAATGCTGGGCATGAACAGTCTCAAATTTACTTGTACCTTGTTTCTTTTTTTTTTGTTTTGTCTACCTTTTTTTTTCTTGTTCATAACATAAGCAGCTTAAATACTCGTGGTCTGTTAATAATCATGTAGCATTTAAGAAACGCATCCAAAACGAGGTCGTGTAACTACTTTGAATGCACATACGTTCAAGAATTGCAAATAAAAAAAAAAATAAACCCAAAAAAAAAATTAATTTTAATTAGTCTTTACATAACATAACCATTGAACTTTGTCGACTAATTATGTTTAAATATTAAATTATTTCAAATTATCTGGCAATCAAAAAGCACGGCGGGTGTTGCTCACAGCACTAACAACTTGCACTCTCAGTAAAGCAAATAAAACCAACTAGAAAAAAACAAAAATAAAAAATTATAGTCACGATATTTTATTAATTTTACTTTTGCAGTCGTCGAACATAATTTCAAAGTAAACGAAAGCTAATAATGCAATAGCGGTGGAGAGTTAAGACCGTGACTTAAAAGGAAAAGAAAATTTTAAAGTTTTATTCTTCTTTTTTTTGTTTGTTGCTTATTAAATGTGAAATTCGTACAAAGAAATCAAAGCAAAATGTAGCTATGTATGTATGTATGTAGCTAGACGACAGTGCATTAAGACAGGCAGGCTGCCTGGCTGGCTGGCTGGCAGGAGACTGAGGCTGAGCAGGAGTTGCTCGACAGTGGCTCAGTCATTGAGCTATGGTATGCCGCACGATGCTGTGTTGTCTCAGTGGCTTATTAAGCAATGAAATATAATGTGCTGAGATTTATCACATGCGCCACAGTCGCAATCAAAGGCCCAGTCAGCATTTGCCGTCTCACCTCGGTTGCGTTTCAGTCATTTGCAGTCATACGGCAGCCGTTCGCATGCCATTTTCCTGAAGTCAGAGTCAGTTTGCCTTGCACATGCGCAGCAATTTTCATGTCGCTCTTGCTCTTGGTTTGTCGTTGTCTTTGTCTTTGTCGTTGTCGTTGCTTGTCGTTTGTCGTTTGTCATTGTTGTTGCCGACCTCCTTGTCGTTGTGTTATTGTAATGGCTTTTGTTTTCAGTTGATGTGTCGCCCACGCAGTTTATTGTATTTTCGCTTTTTTAGTTATTTTTTTTTTTAGGTTTTTGTTTTGTGATTATTATTATTTGGGTTACGTTTTTCATATGCAATTTATGACTTGATTGTGGAATTTTTTCATATTGAAAGTTTTTGTGCGGGAGTTGGTTGATTTTCCACTGATTTTTATTTTATTTTTTTTTTTTAATGAATAATGAAGTTATTAAAAATGGTAGAAAAATGCAAGCAAAAAAAGAAAAAAAGTTGGCTAAGCAACACACTTTCTTCTTTGGCAAACGTGTGCAAGAACATGTCAATTTGAATGGAAGATCATATAAAACTGTAGGCGTCTGTAGGCTTAGGTTAGCAACAACACACAATTTGGCTTTTAATCGAATTGGGAAATCGTTGAACTAACCTTCTGACCATGACACTCCAGACGCCATCATAAAAGTCGCAGCTTACACGCCATCTGTCTGACTTTAGCTTGTTTATGGTTGCAATAAACTAACGTTGGCAACTCTCTTTTCTCAATCCACCAAAGACTTCATGTATTTGAGACGCAATAATTGACGCCGAATAACAGCATTGTGGCAGACAGACAAGACAAAAAATCCCAAAAAAAAGGCAAAAATGGAAATAAAAATTATTTGTCTTTCAAAGTTTTTATACTCTTCACGCAGTAAAATAGTAAATTGCAATAACTTTGTGACGAAGTTTGAAACACTCAGAAGAAGGCATCTCCGACCATATAAAGTATATACATATATACATATATTCTTGATCAGCTCGAGTTGATTTAGCTATGTCCGTCTGTCTTCCTGAGATATCCTAATGTCTGAAAGTATCATTGAGATCGGATCACTGGAACTGGTGCTGCTGAACAAAATGAAAAAGAAGAGAAGCATGTTAACTTTTTCATTTCTAATTTATACTTGAAACTTTATACTTATGTTCTAATTTGAACCGAAACTGGGCATGGGAGTGCCCACTTATAGCCAAAATCAATAATTTCCATATCTCTAGAAATGCATCACAATGAAAATCGGAGACTAGGCCATTTCGATAAAGATAAATAAGATACCAACAAAAAAAATGGGTGTGGCACAGAAAAAAGCCGTGAAGAGTATATAATCTTCGGCAAGGCCGACAATAGCGTTCTTACTAGCTTTATTTTTTTTTTGTTTCTTCTTTTCATATCTATATTTGCGTGCAATTTGGTTGGCGTGGCGCGACGACATCAACAAAAGCCGCCAACACCAAACGGGAGACAGGAGACAGTCGACAGTCAGTAGCTGGGCGTCTGTGACGAGCCTGCTGCTTTGCATAGCTATATAACGGTTAGTGCACTTAAGCTTAAATTATGTGATGCGGGACAATTCAATAGACAATGCCACTGCCGCAAAGTCCTGATAGACTTGGCGGCTTACGCACCGCAATTTGCGTGACTTTTGTGCTTGTCTCTGTGATTGTCATTTTGGTTGGCACATTGCTTTGTTGCATTTGTTTTTATTATTTTCATTTGTGTCGTTGCAGTTGTTGTTATTTCTGTTGTTAACAAATGCGTAATGCATGTTTGCAGTTTTGTAAATTGAAAACCGTTTGAGGCATGCAGCCACAAAGTCAGATTTGCATTTTGCACATAAAAAAGTGAGTCATGCGGCGCGCGAGTTTGTTGCTTAAGTCTTTTGTTTTCTACGCTTTTCTCTCTTTTTCTTTTTTTCTCTATGTGCATTGTGTGTGTCACTGTTGCAGACATATTCAAAATGGGTAACGAAAAAAAAACACAAACACAAACAACACTTACAATAGCAAAACAATTCCGCTTGAAAAACTTACGCACTTCATAATTCAATCAAACTCAAATATTCCGCAATCCCACACAGAAAGAATTTATTGTTCGAGTTACAATTTTTCAATTGAATTTTCTATGAGTGAACGCGCTTGTCCGAATTGTTTATCCAACGGTCTATCCGTCTATCTGTCCGACTGTGTGTCAGTCTATGTCTGTCTACTTGTCTGACCGTCCATCAGGCTGTCTGTCAGTCGATATGTCTGTCGCTTAACTTGATCGCTTTTTACCTTTGCTGTTATGCTCTATGTTGTCGTTGACGTTGTCGTTGCATTTGTACATTTCTTCATTACTTTGGCAACAGCTGCGCCGGTTCACTTTTTTCATATGTCGAATTGTTGGTTTGTTTATTCGTTTGTCCAAGTTACTATTTCATATTGACAGTTGTATATACATATCTGTAGCTGTTGTTGTTATTATTGGTATGGTATTTTTGTTGTAGTTGTAATTGTTGTTGTTGCTGTTGTTACTGCTCTAGTCAGCATGAAATTGTTAACAACATTTGTTGCTGTTGTCGCTATGTATATACATACATATATACATATATCTATTGCTGTTGGGGCCCATTCGGCCACACTGCGTGACATAAAGTCATATTGACAATGAACCGCATTTGCCACTTCAAGTCGGTCTCCGTTTTTATTTCTATTATTTTTTTTTTAATAATTCTGTTATTTTCATTTATGTTTCTTCTTTTTTTTTTTTTTCTTCATTTCAATGAAGCCATTTTTTGCTTCGCCAATTGCGTGCTGTGCGCGCAGTCGTACATTTACTAAAAATATTGACAAGTAAATAGAAAATTCGATTTAAAAATTCCAAAAACTTGCTTACCACAAAAGTTGAAGTTGTAAACACAGTTTGTTTTTTTATGACATTCTATTAACAAACAAATAAAAGAAAAAATTAGCAAAAAGTACTAAATTCCATTTGTTAAATTGTGTTTGCTCTGTTGGCATTCTGACTTGACTAGTTAAAAGAAAAAATTAACAAACGGTTAACCATAAGTGCCGTTATAAACTTTTCTTCTGTTCTGGCTGACTTATTTTAATTAATATAACAATTAAATAATAATAAAAAAAAAGAAAGGACAATTAGCTCTGGAGATAACTTGTATACTACTTAGTTTGAAAATTAGGTGTGGTTCAAGTTCTAAATTCTAAGCAAAGTAATCCTTAGAAATATGTTAAAGTTCCATGCACACATTACTAATAGTAGGGGAGCCCAAGCGGGGATTTTCGTAGTTACTCCTGCGTGGCAGATTAGAATATGATAGATAGCTTATACTCTATTGAGTAGATTCCCCAAGTATAAGATTTCTAAGTGGTGACGCGTACGAAGGGCAGACCATTGATTCTGTAAAAACGGCTGATTTGCTCCTGCATGGCAGATTAAGATAAGGTGGGTTTATTACATGCTCATAAGTCTCCATTTCGCTAATCAGCCATTTTGAATAAGACGTAAAGGAATGGGAGGGTTTCAAACATGCAAACTAAAACCGTCAAATTTAGTTAGCCCTCTGCGTCAGTTTCTCATACGCGTGGCTCATCATGATCTCCTAGTCGTACTGTTCCATGATCTTACGGTTATATGGAGGGACCTTCTTTAATCCGCCGTATACAACATAAAACGCCTTATGGGGGTCGAACCCACCGCTAAATGAAAAATTTTCATAGGATCTTTTCTAATTTAAATTACGAAATCTTCAAAATGCAACCACTCCCAGCGACGCAGAAGTAAATCACGTTTTAGCATCGTCGGCTCCCCGACTATAATAATTTTGTCTATTTATTTTTGTTTTTATGCGTTATCAGAGTATCTTTTTTCAAACACAAAGTCATTCCAACTTCATTTAGTTACCCTTAAAAATTTAATAAAATTTTAATAATACATTCTAACCACATTAGTTTTGCATATCTTACCCGATCCCTTTATGTATTTCATATCTTTGGTGTAAAGTTGAAAAAAAGGCATACGTACATAAATATGCGGCAACGCCTTAGTCGCTGCGCCTGCGTGCGGCTTATGCAAAAGAATGTCAGTATCGACGTTTGAGGGTCGTTTTGCTTTTTGCATTATAATTTTTAACTTAATTGCCAAAAATTGGCACAACCTTTTTTTTTATTTTTTGTTTTATTTATTTTAATTTAAATTTTGCATATATAAAAAAGCCATTTGCTCTTGCTATTGTTGTTGTCGTTGTCGTTGCCATTGCTGCTTTTATTGGTACAGGGGTGATAAATATATTGATTGTCGTCCATTAAGCGCTCGCTGATAATTACGTTATTAACTGTTGAAGCCGCTTGCTTTCTTTACACATACATATAAACACACAAGCACACTGTGTAGCACTCAGCCTGCAAGACTTTAGCCGTTCCATCTTTGTCGCCGTATTTTTCTTTGTTGGCAACTGCACTCAAATTGAGTATGGCCATAAATTATTGCAGCTTGTTTTGCTCTTGCACTTGTCAAAGGCCGTTGCAGAAGATGCATCACAGTTAGGTATGCATATAATTACAAAAAAAAAAAAATATACATACATACACACATACATATGTGCACAAAAAATTATAAAAATAATAAATAATATTACTGTTATTTCACTAAATACACAAAAATATCAAACTACAATATTAAGCCTTATGTTTTGAGCACGTTTGAGCGCTTTATGTTTCAAGTGCATAGACGAGTTAAACCTTTTCCCAATTAGAATATCTTGTTTGTCTTTTTATAATTACAAGTTATAAATGCCTAATCGCTTCATAAAAATCAACATTTAACATAAAAATTACAAGCTGCTCGTTTTGATTTTTGTTTTTCTACACTTTATCTTCGCATGCCCGCTTCGCAGCGTGACCCGAGGCATGTTTCTACACACACAATCATGTTCATATCGAGATACAGACAGCATAACAAGTTATGCTCAACACTACTGTGGGAACTACTCATTTACTATTTGCTTAAACGTTTTTTATTTTTTAAATTTTTTTTCATTTTATTTTTTTGCTCTCAGAACGCAGATTATTAATTACTTTTTTTTTTTTTAAATTATAACAAATCCATCATAATCAAAAGACCAAAAAATAACTTACCAGTGTACATTAAACATATATTAAATGAATAATTATTTAAACAGTATGTTAAATTGTAAAAAAAAAACCAACAAATTTAAAATCATTTTAAAAAAAAATTATTTAAAATTATACAACAACATTATAAAGAAACAAGCCAGTCAGAATTTTTCTGTGACTTTCTGACTTATCCCAGTATTCTGGCAACTCTATAAGTCAGTGTTAATAGAAAAATTCTATTAAATGGCATGGTATTCAGAACAGCTGTTTTTGTCTCTATTATCTAATAGCTTTTTAATAGCACCTCTTTTGGTCATGTTAATTTGGTTATTAATCAACATAACATCTGGTATTACAATTGCTAGGAACGATGGCATAGGAATGAAAAGTTACTGGAATAAGAACTATATTTACTTTTCTATTAAAGAAACTATTAAAAGCACTCTGAACATTTTTTATGAGCTGCCATAATTGAGGGGTTGAGATACATAAGAATACAAATCAATACATTTGCCAAATTCGTTTTAGAATCATTTGTTGGTTGGGTTGGTATGGATGGTATATGAAATCGAATGAAATCTTATAGACTAAGAATCTAAATGTACAATAAAGTCGATGGTAACAATGAACACAACAACGACGATGTCACATGCAATAAGAAACGTAACAACAACAATAAAGAACAACAAATACTACAACAACATACGTGAGTGAGTAATCGTTTGCGTTTAACTCGTTTAACATGCAACTGCAACAATCAATCAGCATCAAAGAGCACCAACAGAAATTTACACATAGTCATACTTTGTCTGTCTATCTGATGCAATGACTGACGAACAAACGAACAAACGAACGAATGAACGAACGAACGAACGCAGTTATTGTGTCTAGTATATGTTGAAGACATTTGCAACTTTGCAAGTAAGTAACAGCAGAGCACAACAACATCCGACAACCGACAACCGACGGCAGTGACGAGTCAATGCCTAAATTGATCATTGAATTCATGAGTTTAGCGTAAAGTGAAGCAACAACAGCAGCAGCAGCAGCAAATATACGTAGCAGAAACATCAACGCTGATGGCACACAACAAATGACGAGCTGACTAACTGTCTGTCTGTCTATAAGTCTGTCTGTCCGTCTGTCTATCTGTCTGGCTGGCTGACTGAGTACGCTGCTAGCTGATTTGGTGGCCTTGTTGGTGCTGCGCCTTCTGAATGACAACAGTTTGTATGTAACTTGTCGATGTTATTAGTCTTGTTGTTGTTGATGTTGATGTTGTTGTTGTTGCTGCTACTACTACGACCATGGTTGATTTACTGCCTTTGACTCTTCGCTTGGCGTTAAGTGTATCTGTATTTTTATTTTTTCTTCTTTTCTTGTGTTTGTTTTTCTTTTTTACACAATTTGAAGTTTGATTTGCTGTTGAAATATTTCGACTTCTGCATTTTTATATAAAATGATAGCGTTTGCATTTTACGTGCGTTGCTTTAATGTTGATTTTGATTTCGTTTATAAAGGATTTGCAAAAGAGGATTATAATTTTGTCGTGAAATTGGAAATATAAAAAGAGTTAACAATTATGAAATGTTAAAATAGAATTAAAACAAGCTAAATACATTGATCTTAATAAATCAAATTCATTTTTTTTTCCTTATTTAAGTCATTACATATTTATTTTGTTTTTTTTATTATTTTTATTTTATATCTGATATATTTTAATTTTTTTATTTTTTGATTTAATATTATTTCTATATTACAAATCCTACTTATTTTAATTTAGATTTTTAAAAATATTAGATTTTTACTAAAATCAGAACAAATTAAATAATATAGTCCAATAAAAAATACACGTTCCAAAAATATATACACATACACGCGTATAACGATATAATGCTGGCAAATTTACTTGTGTGTGATATTTGTGCATGACACTCAACTACTTATAGTAAATAAAACTGCCACAAGCTAAGAATAATTCCAATTCACAGCATAACGCACACTGCAGCAACCTAAGTAGGACTTCGCTGTGTGCAACATGATTTTCCAGGTTTTATTTATTACAAAGTCGCTTTACAACTCATCATTTTGCCCACTCGCGGCCATCGTAATTGTCCAATTGTCCAAAATGTCCAAATAGTCGACGCTTCGAAAATGTGTGCGGCGCCTGCCCAAATGCAAACATTCGCACAACAACAACAACAATGGTAATACTAAACAAAGCAACAACAACAAATTAGAATGCTTTCCATGTACAATTTCAGATCAAAGTAGGTCAATAGTTTAGACTACTCGAATGAACAGACAGCGAAAACACTTGATTGGCGAAAAGGAATTAAAAATTCCATTTCAAAAATAGAACTCAATGAACCGGAGACAAGAAGAGCATGGCAAATGTAAAGAAAAAATCAACAAACAAAAAAAAAGCAAATTTATAAAGTTACAAATAATGTTGATAAGTTATATGAATTCCAAGGCATTGAGTCTTAAGCGTGGCGTTTCTGCCTACAATTGAGCATTGCGAAAAGTGGGTTAACTTGTCACTTAAAATATCTCGGCACAGCTAAATATATACACACATGCGTGCCGCAAGCCTTGACTCTATTGCGTTGAGGTTGCAGTACCGGTGCTGGTTTGTTGTGGTCTAGTGTGTTCGCTGACAAGCGGCACCTTTGCAAGGTGCGAAAGTGGCGTGTTGAGCGTTAGAGAGAACGCGCTTTTGGCTAAATTAAACTGCAAACGTCAGACGATTAGATAAGTGCGACTATAAGCGATTTGATAATTGTGCGTTTTGAATGACACAAAACTGCTTCAAGATGCCACAAAAGAATAACAACGGAAAGTTCTGAAAAAAGTAGAACAATTTTATAAAATTATAAAATCGCGAAGCATAAACTTGCAAATTTAATTGTTGTTTTTTTTTTTAAGTTAAAAATTCTTTTTCGCATAAGACGTCAAACTCAAGCCAGATCAATACATCATGCACAAATCAGGTTAAGCTCGAGCTGTATGAAAAATTAAAAAAAAAAAATGTGTGAACGAACACCCGCAATTATGGAAACTGCAAATTCCAATATGTTGCCGCCTGCCTCACTCTAGTTCTTTTATTTATTTATTTTTTATTTTTTTGAGCGGCGTGAAAAGTTTACTAGCGTAATACATCATCGACATGAAAAATTTGTGGCTCGCAAGAAAAACGAGAGAGCTTAAAGAGAAACCAATCAAAAAAAAGTTCAAAATCATAAATTTTCAAGATATTGGGTTAAGTCTGCGTAAAATGCTACAAGCACGAAGATGAGATACATTTAAAGCAGCCAAAAGAAAGAAAGAGCTGGAAATGAAGAAGACAAGAAAAGCAAAAAGTCATGCATAATACAAGAAATTGTTACAAAGCTTCGCTATGCACATACATGAAGTTGAGTTGTGGTAAATCTTAGCGTTGGCATTACGCACGGACGTACGCAGAAACCGTTGGAAAAAACGCACAGCGCATAACATATCAGCGATCGTCGCAGCATGGCAAGCCGACAAACGTCTGCTCTAACGTTTGTGTAGAAAATTTCCTTTTGTTGTGTGTGAATTTATTGATTTTGGTCAAAAGCCACTTAAGCGTAAATTATATGCTGGCTTAAACGGTTTGCAACTTTCTTTGCGCTTTGTGTGTTATGTGACCGCAGCGCTTAGCTTAACAAGCCAAAACACACACACACACACACACAAACCAACGCACTCTCAAGTCTTATCAAGTAGCCGACATAATTAGCTAAATTATTACACTTTTTCAATACTGCAAAAATATTTAAGCTTATCAAGCGAGCGCTTAATTTTGTTTACATGCAACAACAACAACAACAACAACAAATACTGCAGCTCTAAAAACGTCAACATTTGAGTCACAAATATATATAAAATTACAAAAAAAAAAGCGATTAAAAACGCAAAAAATAAAACCAAAATTGCATTAAAAAACGAAAATATTTGTTGAAAAGTATGTCACCATCAAATTGCATTGACGCTATTCAGGTTGTCCAGTTGGGGCGCACTTGACGCGCGATCAAGTGAAAAAGCGCTCGTCAACTATTCAGGCAAACGAACGAGCGAGCGAACGAACGAAGCAGCGTAACGGGCGGGTGGCTGGCACACAGTTAGACAGCTCAAGGCAACTGGAGGCCAATCACTATAACATAGCGTAACGTAAAGTAACGTAACGATTTAATTAAGCGCCGATAATTATTAGCAGACATGGTAGGCGGCAAAGAGGGTTGCGCCTGCCAATGAAGTTAAAGCGTTGCACGTTGCTGGTGGGTTGCAACTCAAGTACGAACACACAAATGCGTACACGCTGCCACGCTCTGATCTATGAAAATGCCGCATTCAAAGCTGTTTGCCGATAAGATATGTGCATGTGAACGAACAAAACAAAAAAAAGCCAAAAATATATAAAGATAAAAACAAAATCGCATATTTATATTTGTTACGAGTGAAAAACTTGTTGTATTTGATTTAGTAATACTCGCGTATTAATTAGTAGTTCGATAAAGCTGCATAAAATTTGGCAATCAAGATTACGTGAAGCGTGAATGAAGCAGACAAAAATGAAAATAAATATTTTGAAATGACTTGTTGAGCATAAACAGGTACAGTGATCGCACAGAAATCAGAACTTCCATTCTCAATGCAACTAATCTGCCAAAACGTTAAAATCGAGCCAGTAGACACAGTAGTGACATGCCATTTCCGATGAAATATTATAAATATATGTCAGGACACATCATTACAGCATGACCTTTCGCGATGAACGTTCAAGATCGACTCTCTCTCTCTCTTAACCAAACGGAATGCACTCATGCAATGTAATACCTTCGAACATGACCATGACCATCAAGGAAAATAAAAAATTACATGAGGAGTAGCTCTAGTAGTAGTTTTTTTTTTTTAATAGTTCCTCATTTAATTAATAATACTTTCCTTATGATTATGAAGCGAGTGGTCGCTGCAAATTGGAAAGGAACTTTAAATGCACTTTTAATAATAAGATGACCATTACATAAGCAGCTTCGAGCAGAGAGTAAGAAAAAAAAGTAATTGGCATACAAATATTACTCAGATTTTATAGAGTTGCCTGGACAAGCATGTTAAGCGTATAAGAAATGATCACCGATTGCAAACGTTCTTGTAACAGCAACAACAACAACAACCGTAACTGCATTAGCAACAACAGGCTGAGCATGTACTGAAACTTGCTACACATGTGTTGTGCGCTTAGCAACAAAAATAACACAACAACAAATACAACATGACCACTTATAGCCCAGCCTCTTTTGCGTTAAATGCATTTTTATAGTTTGCAGCTTCCTTTTTTTCTGCATTAACTTGTTTCACGCCATTAGCTTTTGTTTTTTATCATTTTCATTAAGCAAATAAAATACATTTAAATAGTTTTAAAATTAAAAGTATAATTATTGTATGCAATATAGAAAACTTGCTTTACTGTTATTAAAACAGTTAAAACTTTGACCGACTTTATCTTTTAATAAGTAGAATAAAACTTAAAATTTAAATTCCAAAGTCAAACATCTCAGTTTTGATTTTTATACGCTTGCAAAAGGACTTCATTAACTTTGTCAAGAAGTTTGCAGCAAGAGAAGAATACATATCCGACTATATAAGGTACATTTATACATACTACGTACGTATATTCTTGAAGACGACGAGACGTGTTGGTATAGCCATGTCCATTTGTCTATTTCAATTCAAACTCCACAAAGAGCTGTAAAGCTACCGGAAAAATTGCTACGTATATTTTGATCGGACCATTATATCACATAGCTACTATAGCATATATCTCCCATAGGAACGATCGGTTCAAATCATGGTTTTTGTAAAAAAAATGTTTTTTGTTCTTTAAAATACGCAGACTGAAATATTGTCTTTATTAATGCTTGACAATATTCGAGAGTTTTATAAGTATCGGACAAAAAACCATTAAAATGAAATTTTCTATATGCGAACAAGATAGAGGTTTGGAAAACGTGGAGTAGTATGATTGTTTTTTTTAACAAATTTGAAATGCGCGTAGCTAGACTCTTTTATCTTTAAAAAACATATAGAAACTATTAGAAGGACTTTCAACGAGAATATTTGGGAAAATTCTTCCAAGAGTAGATCACTCCTTTTCTGGTTCGGCTTATGGGTCACATTGTACCATCCGAGTAATTTGAGCCAAAATCAAAATAAATTTATGAACTTTAAATGCGAAGTTGCTTGATTGCTGACGGAATCGAAGGCATTGGCAACTTTTTCTCACATTTGACTGCTTAACAGATGTTTGTGATATTTACTTCACTTTAATTGCAATTTGTTGTTTTGACTCCTTCTCTTCGCAACACTCTTGATTAACTACTAACTTGATATTTTAAGATTTTCATGCATTTAACATAGACGTGTAAAAATCATCAACTGGCGGCGCTTAATTTTCAAATACTTTTTTTTTACATTTTTTTTTTTTTTTGGAATATCTTTTTCGAAATCTCTTTACAAATTTTTTAGAGGTGCGAATTTTCTCGTCGTTTTTTTTTTTATTTCACTTTGAGTTTTCTGTTAATTAATTTATTTATTTATTTATTTTTTTTTTGGTACAGCGTGTTAATTGATTGGTGTTAAAAATTATAAAAATTGGACCAAACGATACACTTTGTTTGCTTTGCTTGACTTGAGTTGATTGCGGCGGCTCATTTTATTTGTTCTTTGTATTAAAAATAAGAGAGATTTCGTTACCTCTTTTTTGCTGTTGATCTCTAGAAGTAATGATCTGTGCGTGTGCTAATAACAAAAGCATAATGAGCACAAAGTATATATTTTTAATTTATTTAAATTCGGTAATTCAACTTCAAAGTGTTTGCAATGCGGTACCTTAGGCAAGCTGAGTTAAAATGCAATGGGCAAACATACTAACATGTCAAACATGCAAATTACTGTGCGTTAAAACCAACAGGAAAACAAATTAAATACAATTTGAAACAAAGATTTTGTATATAAAACGTACGAACGTTTGAGCAAGAGTTGTTTAAAACTTTTTTGCTGATTTAAAATTTTCGTTTCAATCGCAAAATTTTCCTTACTCAACTCAACCAACAAAAAAAAAAAGAAGAACTAAATACAAATTATAATAAAATAATGCAAAAGAAGTCAAGATAATTTCGACAAAAGTGATTGATGGAAATTGCCGCAACTGTCATGTTTATGAACGACCGCAGGACATATCGTGAAAACAAGGCAACGGTTGTGTGTGTGTGTGTGTGTGTGAGCCAAAAAAACATTCTTTGGTGGCAGAATTTCTTTGTGCATAAATTCAAACACACACATTCTCACACACACACACACAAACGAAGCACAAGAAGTGGCACGCAATATGATAGTAACTTTTGCTTCATTATTATTGCCTTTGCATGTTGCCGTCGATGATCTTGAATGCAAATACGCTCCCACTTGAAACGGATACCGCTTTTGGGGTTTTTCACCAATTTTCACTCGCTCACATCTTATAACTTGTCAAGTTGTTGGACACTTGTTTCGCAATTTACATTTGGTTTCACTCAATAAAAGATAAGAACTGAAATGTGTTTCTGTTTGAGTTTTTTTCTTATTTTTTATTTTTTTGATGTGCGTGCGCCACACACAGCGTGGCAAAGACTTGCATGAGTTTTCGTCAGCTTGCGTGCAATGCAAGTGAGTGCATATAATGTATGTGTGTGTGTGTGTGTGTGTGATTGTATTTGTGGCGAATGTGTCAAAGTGTTGCCGCAGCGTTGAAGTTGCATGAATGCGAACATACGTATATTGTTGTTCGAAAGATCATTGAACAATAATTTTTTTTACATTTGATTTACTTTGACAGTAAAGGCAATCAGGCGATATTGATTTCATATCGAAAGCGATAAAAGTGTAAGTGTGCGTGTGTGTATGTGTGTACAAAAGAAAGCAAAGAAATTGTAAAATCATTTTAAACATGCAACGGCACTTGAATTAATTGTATAATTACAACATGGTGACAGATACTTCATCATCAGAAAAAGTTTGTTGCTTAAGTCTTTCGTTTGTTTATGACCTCGGCAATATTTAATATAAAAGTGAAATAAATGTAATTGCACAATGAAATTACTAAAGCAAAATAAAAGTAAGACTTCTACATGTATTTCGGCGCATGTAGCCTCGTTGGCCAAGCAGTTGTGCAACGGAATTCATTAGAACAAGTGCAATTTCCGACAACTTGCCGCACCAACTGAATGATGTATAGGCGAAGGAAATAAAATTATGACTGCAAGTCTTAGAATCATAAGCGCAGCAATGCAAATGTGCATGCGGTGAAAGAACGTATGAACGAACGTACGATTATGGCCGCTAAAGACGTTAGTCATAGTCATAGACCAATGCCAACAGCAACGACTGCTGCAACAAGTCGTCTAAGAAGAAGTTGCAGAAGAAGGAAAAGAAGAAGAAGTACCACAAGAACAACAACAACAACAATATCAATAACAGACAGACTGACGGACGGACGGACGGACAGACAAGCAAACTTGCTGCCACCAATCACGGCAGCCAATCGCGATTTAAGTGTGGAAAATCGCGATGCCAGACTGACGTTGCACTGCAGTTGTGTTGTTGTTGTTTTTGTCTTTTGGTAGCCGTATTTCTGCCATGCGGGGCAGCATGCAAAACATGGTTACAAGGCTTAATTATGTGCACTGCGCCAAAGATAGCGACACAACACTAACAATATCAACAACAATTCTTTCGCTAGGTAAAACTTTAAATAAAAAAAAAAAAAAAAAAAAATTTAACAACAACATTGCAAGCAAACTAGAAGCCATTACGGTAGAAACTGCTT
This sequence comes from Phortica okadai, assembly GCA_034638295.1. NCBI lineage: Eukaryota > Metazoa > Arthropoda > Insecta > Diptera > Drosophilidae > Phortica > Phortica okadai. The sequence continues at coordinate 13,851,213 of CM067851.1, read as the reverse complement.
ACTACATGCGGCTAATAGCCAACAACAACATCAACAACAACACCACCAGTAAGATCAAAAACAACAAGTGCAGTAAAAGCAACGGCACTGGCCAACCAAACCAGCGAGAACTCGCCATTGATTTTAATCCACTGTGCGGCCATTTTTTAATACGCCATTATGTTGCCTCCCATAATTTTATGCTTCATCAATGACAGTCAGTTGAAGGCGACGTCAGCAACGATGCCACTCAGCACCAGCACCAAGCAACAGCTGCCGAACACTTATTGGACTGACGAGCCGCCTGTCCGCCTGTCTCCCTGACTGCCGGGCTCTCTGCTTGCATGCTTCTTCAGTAGTTTAACAATGCATGAGTGACTGTCTGAATGAATGATTGTTCGTTCCTTGCTATGTTGTTGTAAGTGTAACGAAAGTGTGAGACTTTATATGAAGCCCATCATCCTTTGCCAATTGCATGTTTTCAATATATTTTATCCTGCCGGTACATACATATACATCATGCTATGCACAAGTACACTGCAGATGTGCGAAATGCACAAGTGAAGTAAATTGTAACAGACATATGTATATATATTTATATATATATGTATGTATATAAATTCATACTTTTAATAAAAAAAAATTGTTTTCGTGGTAATTTGCACCCGAGGCTACTGAAATTCTTTGCCGCTCACAAGCTTTGGAAGCAACATCAGCAACATCAGCAGCATCGTAGTCATCATTGTAATCATCGTCATCATCGCCGTCGTTGTACTCATCAATATCGACATCTCTTCGAGCACATTCACATCCGCCGTCGCAGTCGCATCACAACAGCGACAGCAACAACTCAGCAGCAACAGCAACAACAACCATAAAACATCGCGTCATCTGTTAGTCTGTTTTGTCGATGCTTGTGCTCATTTTGCTACACTGTCAACCGTTCGCAATATTGTTTTAATTTTTTCTTTCCTTCTCCGTATGTGCATCATTTTCTTGCCTTTATTTTCATTTTCATTCTTTTTCAGTTTTTTCTTTTTTTCGTTTTGTACTTGCTCTTTATTGCTGATTATTGTTATTAAACATTATTGATATTCATCCGATCGTATATTTTCCTGGAGCGTTTTACTAATCTTTATGTAAAATCGATCGTTGCTGCTGTTGTTGCTGTTGCTGTTGCTGTTGCTGCTACAACAGCGAATGTGGCTGCCGTTTCTACCTTGCTCTATCTTACTTGTTGTTCTGATTACAAGTGCACCTAACAATCGCCGCCCCTCCACTGTGCCCTTTTCACTCATAAGCACTTCTGCTTTAGCAATTCTTTTACGACTCGATCAATACTTTTAATTCTGCACGATATATTTCATTTTTAAGAAATTATTTTGGTTTTTAAAACTATCTAGTGCATTGTAATAAGCATTTTTGCTTATAATCCTCAGATTTTATTACATTATGACCACTAAAGTCATTCAAATAACACTCATCAAATGAAAACTCCGATGGATCCATTGGAATAATGAGCAACATTGATTTGCTAAAGAAAAAAAAAGCAAAAACTCAAATTTCATTTCAACAGTTGTAAGCTATTCCAGCGATATTGAATAAAGTTGTTTGTATTGTGGAATATCTCAAATATATTTTTATTTAAGAATAAGCTTTAGCAGTCTGACATGTAGTTGATGGAACATTGTACTTTTAAATGGCCATATCTCTGTACGGTAAATAAACTACCATAAAAGTGCAACCCTTTTTCTCGATTGGTCGGTCAGTTTGGCATTGTCATTATATTATTTTTGGGGTGTAATGTTATACGAAAGTAATGAGGATGATGACGGCATTCACTCGCTCGCTGCCAGGCAAATTCTTAAAAGTTACCATAATTGTTAACGCCCTCTTAAGCGAAATTTCGGCACAGGTTTTTCAAAAATAATTTCGCTGATCATCTTTGCAGTTTATTATCAACATAAATATCAAACAAAATTGTTAATAAAACACGATACAAATCGGTTAAACTTGCTACATGCAATTTCACTAAAAGAAAATCAAGAACAAAACCACTTGGCAGTCATTTTAATTTGATTGCTTACACCAAATTCATAAAACCCATAAAAAAGCAAAAAAAAAAAAATTACCAAAAAAAAAAATATTTATACATATAAGATATAAGAACAGTTGCGAAAACTAAAGCAGATTTTTAATAAAATTAATGTGCCGCAAGCAACGCGCACAAAGGGATAGGATAATGAAGGAAACACGCAGCGCAGCGAAACTCATAACTTATGCAAAACGGCAAAGCGTCATAGTTCACAAGCGTAGCGAAGAGTACGCGATGCTAATTTCATTGAGATACACACTGGGCCAACCATATTGACGGCAAAGACGCCAAGAAACTTCGATGAACATGTTGCACTTGAAGTTGTGCGACTGCGCAGGCAATGCCAACATTGTTGGTTGGTTCGCTTGCGTTCGGTGAAGGACAGTATGGAAATGATGTCCGCAAGCTTAATGTGGCCATTATTCAGTTGTATCGGTGGCAACGCCCAATCGATCAATGCCGGCGATTGCGCAGTGAAGTTGAGCCAAGGCAGTGAGATGAACCAGTGTATAGACTGACAAGCAGACGAACGTTTCGGCTGACAGTCAAACTTGTGTTTTATTTGAGGCATTCTGTAGCCAAAGTGTGTTGAACAAGTGCCTGCATTATTACAAAGGCCTAAGACAAAAACAAAGACACACTCAAAACATAGTTTACACTTTCTCCATCTCTTTTCATCCTTTTTGTTGTCAGTTTTTTTTTTTTTTTTGTGTAAACTAAACCAAAAACTACCAGATGAAAATTTATGAATGACATTATTGCTGAGCCAGAGGAATAGCGAAAGCAAACCAAGTTCTTGAAAAAAATCACAGTTCTTCATTTGGCAAACAAAACCCAACTACAACACTATGCAAGAACACAAAAATATACAGGCTTGGTGAAGGCATCACATGTGCCACGCCTATTTTTTACACTATCAGTCATAAAAATATAAAATTTATGAAATTGTTGTGTATAATATAGTACAACGAAGCCGAAAGAACCATAACAAAACGGACTTCAGTTGAGTCGAATGCGAGATGCGCTTTCTATAGAAACAAATCGACTTTGTTATGTTTGAAGAACATTTTTTCAATATTGAATAGTTATTTGTTATAAAGGGTCACATGCGACAAACGGCAATCTAAGATAAAGTTATTTTTTTTGATAAAATAGGATTATTTTATTAGTAAGTGGAAACAAAACCTTAACAAACTTGCTATTGAAAACGTTATATATCATCTGACAATATTAAGCATCGCCAAAACACAATCCAAAATAGTGTTTCAAGAACATTTCTTTAATAATTAATAATTATTTGTTACAAACGCCCACATGGAACATACGGCAGTTTAAGGTAAAGTTAAAATTTTAAGTGATACATTCTACTGAAACAGTTACATAGCGTCTGACAGTATTCAAAATAGAAATAGTGCCTCTCGTATAATAATTTACTTGTTTCAAAACCAATAAGAAATTTGTTATGCTCACACTTTACATGTCTACGGTCTTGTAAGCATGTCAAAGTCGCGCAAGGCAACAAGATGCGTTCGCTAGTGCACCACTATCGCTATCGCTCTATGACATTAGCCTGGCTGGAGTTAAAGTTGGAGTTTGTTGTTTATGTTATGATCTGAGTGGCGTGGCTCAGCTCAGCTCGGCTCGGCTCGGTACGGTTCGGCGTAGCATGTTGAAACTATATAGCCAAGCGCACACCCACCGCGACAACGGCGTCACAGCGCTAACGTTAACTCAAAGCGTTGCCCGTTTGTTTGTTGTCTTCTGTTTTCCTTTTTCTATAATATATATAGTTTTTTTTGTTGTAGTTTTTAGTCTGATATTGACGCCCGAAACGCATGAGAAGTGCATGCGTACCGCGCGTAAATTGTTTGACCAAAGCGCTTATCACGCATCCAGCGGCATTTCTACGCCTGTGATGGTCTCTCCACTTCGCTTCGTTTCATCGTTGTTGTTATTCTTGTTGGGTTTTGGTTTTTTTTATTGTTAGCATTGAATTGTTCGTTTATTATGCCAAATGTCCAAAAGGCTATACAAATTGATTTCATTTCCTGCTATGCCACGAACGCCAACAACGCTTAATATCAAATACACAACGCATGTGTGGCAATCGTAGATTCTTTTTGAAGTGTTATTTATTGTTGGTAATTGTTATACTTTAGCCGCATTGTCATTTCGGCGGCAATTTATTGACTTCGGCATCAGATAACATTTACTTCCTTATGCATAATATCGATACAGCCAAAGCATACAATACAATAACTTCTTCTTAACGACATTGGGTGCGTGTGCGTCTATTCGTGTGTCTCTGCCTGTGTGTGTATGTGTGTGTGTGTGTGTGTGTGTGTGTGTTTGTTTCTGTGTGTACACTAAGCCGACACACAAATCATGCAATTGATTGACGTCAGTTAATACCAGTGGCTTTGGCAGAAGCTTCTACTATGTCTGCTCTGCTGCCCACACAAAGCACGCTTAGACATGAAAACTGTTTACCTTTTTTTCTTCCCTTTTTTTTTAGTTTTTTGCAGCAAATTACCGCAAATCGAAATCTACAAAACCAACATCATGTTAATCGCAAGCAAACGCAAATCCGACAACCAACTTACAGAACAAGCTTGCGCAAATACACGGCGAAAAAATTTGGACTTGCTGACGAATAAACGTTTTTAGCTATCAATTAATACTTTCACATAGAAACATTAAAATGCTTTAATAGTTAAAATTGGTATTTTATGCATATTAAAAAAAAGTAACACGTTTAAATATTTTGTGCAGTGTAAACTTTGTAAAAAACTTACTTTTGGTAAGGCAAATAAAATGTCAGTACGGCAGACAACGACAGCTGCGACAAGTCAACGCAACAGGAACAAGTGTAGTATGCAAGAAGCAACACCAACAACACACACACACACACACACAAACACTCAGCTTGTTTAGACACAACTTGTCTGCATTGCAACATAAGCGTACAAAACTCGACTTGATCCTCCTCGTCATCGTCATCGTCATCATCATCATCAGTCAACCAATTTGTTTCGATGAATGACTGAATGAATTTGTTCACCCCTTGGTCATCTTGATAGGCCAACAGGTTCGGTTCGTTTCGTTTCGGTACGGTTTGGTTTGGTTCTTTCGTACAAGTATAAGTAGAAGCATGTACATACAACTGGTCAAATGGACAGACGACACTCGGCTAAGTGAACAAAACGATCGACTGACTGTTCGGTACGTTAAGGCTGTATGACTGTAAGAATTGCAAGACAAACTTGTCGTCGTTATGGACACCACCGCACTTTGCATAGAAGCGTTTGTTGCGCCTGCTTTGCTCTTGAGTGTTCGATTGTGATCAGCAGTCGTACGTCTGCCTGTCTCCAGCACTCCAACTGGCATGTATGCGTGTGGATATACGTGTGTGTGTGTGTGTGTGTACAAGGAATGCCCAGCAATTGCTGCAAGCAACGCAAATGCCAAAATCAAAAACACAAAGTAGGCTGGCACAAAATCGTATGCATTGGCAGTACTGCGTTACAGCGATCTCATCAACTTTCGCTGGGTGCGCCAGAATATGAGAGTTTTGCATAAAATCGAGAGGGCGAAGGCAGCGCTAACCAAGCGCACTGTCTTCATCAGCGCCAGCAATGAGATAAGCTGCGACACGATCACATTCAAGCAGCGATCAGCATACGTATCTACAACATGCATACAGCGCCGCTCAGTATACAGGCAGACAGACAGACAGACGGACAGACACCTGACCGCGCTCAATCGTTGTTTTGCTGCTTGACTTGACTGCCAGCAGACTAGCCCAGTAATTGAAGATGCAGTTTGTTGAAAAACTCCAACTGATCGATGACTGGCTTATGAGTCGCTGATGCTGATGTTGATGCTGTTACTGATGACGTTGACATGACGCACATGCTAGCTGGTTGTTCTTAATATTGTTGTTGTTGTTGTTGCCACTGTAGAAAGTTGTACGCGAACAGAAAAGAAAGACATTCGCAGATGTTGTTCTGCACTACCGACGGCAAATCATGCAATCACACATGTTTGCATATACATGTATATATACACACACACACACACAATGTTTGCATGTATGAGTGAGTATTGAAATATTCATGCTGACCAGCCACAGTGCGCCGCCGCCATTTTGACTTTGCTCCGCCCCATGTGAGCTGCGGCATGTTTCATACTATATCAGCAATGACCGGCAAACGCATCAGCAACACCAACAAATTCTTCAGTAACCTTCAAAAGAAATGTATGAAAAGTAAAAGAACTGTAGAAGTATCATATGCAATGCTTGGCTGCAAAGTACTCAAGTCAAGCATCGTTTATAAAAACAACTACAACTTCTACAACAAAGCTATTATGCAAGCCATGGTCATCGTTGTATCGACAAACAGACAGACAGACAGACAGACGGACGGACAGACAAACGGACAGCGGACAGAAATCAGTAGCCATGCATAAAAGCATGCGGGCCAGTCAGCAAGAGTTTCTCAGCCACTCAGCCATGCCGGCCATGCTACTTTTTGACATCATTGCCTGCCAATAAAAACTCATGTGGCAACATCATTAATTTCCCTCAACTTCAACTGCGTCGTACACCAACAACAAGCTCAAAAGAAGCACAAGAAGAAGAAAAAACGCTTGCAGGTCGAAGGCTTTTGCCATTTGCCTTTCATATACACAACGCTCATGGCTGCTTAATGTAATTTTGTCCTCGTTTTTTTTGTTTTTTTTTTGTTTCTTCTGTAGAAAGTAATTTGCACTTATTTGCTGCACATTAAAAACAACAACAAAAACGACAAGGTTTCTGACAAAATGGTGTCCACATGAGTCGGAATTTTGTTGCCATATCCTCCAGCCGGCATACACAGTTGTTTATTGTTGTTTTTGTTGCTACACTAAATGAGACATGCTGTTATTTGTAACTGTTTTGGTAATATCATGACATATGACACTTTGTTTTAAATATGAGTAGTCCCTACACACACACATATCAGACACATATATGCACACGCCCAGACAAAGCCATGTTGTTGTTAAACAACGCCTTGTATATGCGCCATAAGTTGTATCCAAAAAAAAAAAAAGAAACAACCTCAAGGCAGCAATACGCTCATTCCTGTGTCCGTCTGTATCCTTTCCCAGTGTTCATTTCTCATAAATTCACAGCAGGCGTTCGCAGCCAAGTCGCCCTGCCGCTTCACTAAGCCAAAAGTAACAAAAGTCGTCTCTGCAATTTGTCGCCGACCGACAACACTTTTTAAACCAAAATATTTATTAAGCGTTTGTGTTGCTTTTTTTTTTTTGCCACCAGACGCTTTAATGTCTTCATTTAGCTTCACAAAAAAATCATAAATAAATAAAACAATTTTTCCATTTATTGAAAGAATTAATTAATTCAATTAATTGCATTAAAATTTTGTTTACTACATTGTTGTGGTCATATCTTAATCGAGAGAAATTTAACTATAATAGTATCGCATTAACCTCAAAGAACATTTCAAAATATCAAGAAAATGGTGTTTTTTTTTTTTTTGAAAAAATGTGTTTTCTAAATTCCATTTATTCTCAACTAAGTTGTTAAAATCTCTCTTCCTTGTGTCTTAAAACTTTTTAATACGTATTTATATTAAATTTCAATCTCTTGGTTATACATAATTTTGCTCAGTGTATAACAAATTGAAATTTGATGACCTTTTTACAGAATCAAGCACAACAAATATTCAAAGATGTTGGCGGCAAAAACAAAATACATTTTGCGGCTCTCGCTCAAAACACAGCGGCACCACCTCGGACAACAACAACAACAAAGTGGCAAATAACTGAAATACAATATTCATGCAACAGAAACTGCAAAAAAAAAACAAAAAAACAAAATCCACACAACCTTAAAATCAGCAGAAAGGCGCAAGGAAATCACTTCAACGAACGAAAACCAAGAAGCCAACGACTACTGGACTTGGTTACAATATGTATAACGCATAAGAGCAAAACGAAAAAAGAAAACCAACAACAATATGAGGGACTGATATCAGCTGAAAAGGCTGTTGGTTTGCAGGGATTAAGAGAGCTTGATTGAGCTTGGCTTTGTGGGGTATCCTGCGTGTTAAATAAGAGTTGAAATAAGGAAAAAATAATAAATATAAATAAAAAACACTTTGCTTATACGAAAAGCAGCGGGCAACGTGTGAAAGTGTTTTTGTTGTTGTTGTTGTTGACGTTGTTGTTATTATTGTTATTGGTTTATAGTGTTGACCGTTTTGTTGGCCTTCAACATTTTTGTTTCTCTTTTTAATAATGCATTTGTCACAACGCATCATGCAATGAAATGCAAAGAAATTAAACACTTTTGACTTTTTCGATTGAACGCTTTGCAAAGTCGCACTAATTACAAAAGCAAAACGCGTTAACCTGAAACGCCGCAAAATGATTTTATGCCAAAAAAAGAAAGAAAAAAAAAGACAACTTAACAATTGAATTAAATTTAACATTTTCAAGCCTAATAAAATCTGTTCAATTAAAAAGAAAGGAAAAAAAATTAACAACAACTAACCATGGCTGTCAAAATAAAAGCGTTTCAAATAAAAAGAAAAAACCAAACAAAAATTTGCCTCATCATATTTCAACTTAATTCAATTTGAAATTGTTGGCGGCTTTGGAACATTTTGGCCACTTGAATATGTCTGCCACACACCTTGTCGTACAAGCACTGCGCACCTCAAATAGGCCCAAATCTGTCTGTCTAGTCTAACGGTCGAATTCAAGTGTTAGTGTATGCGCCGCCGCACTTGACATTTATGTTTACAACAACAAAATTTCGTTTGAAGACCGAAAAAATTATAAAGAATAACAACAAAACAAGTAAGAAAAATAACAATAATTATTTTGAAAAAGCGTTAAATTTGAATTTGTCAAGTACGCGCGGCACGCATCGTTGCCACAAAGCCGACATTGATTAAATCAGCTTGCAATGTCAAGCTTGTGTTACAGCTTTCAAACGTGGGGCGTTTGATTTGTATGCCAACATGGCAAAAAACAAAAACCAGAAAGACGGCTAACCTATTTTAGTATTGGGGGAATGCTTCTTATAGTTTTTCCAATTAGAATAATATCAGTTTTTAATGATTTAGGGGCGCACATTACGCACATTTTCTAATTTGTCTGAAAAAAGTAAATGCACCACACTTTGCAATCTTCTATCTCGTCTGCTTATAGGGAAACTCCATTTTTTAAGTTTTTTCCTCGTCCCCTTAGTCCGATTTTTATAAAACATTGGAAGCGCCTTTTTTATAAAATGTCTTATAAAATTTTGCCAAGCATCAATAAAAACACTTCATTCCAAAGTTTCATTTGTTTAGATTCAAGAAAAACAATTTGTACTAACAAAATCTTTATTTATGAACAATCGTTTCTATAGTTATATACATAAGTCCCCCTATTTTGACCAGTCTTGGTCACTGTCTGGATTTACGTCCAAGAAATTTTTTTCCTAATATTGATATCGAAAATCACAACGTTTATCAAGCAAAACATAATTTTCAACATATCATTCCTATGATAAGATATACAATGCCTGGAATTTGTCTCGTCGTGCTGATTAAGAATAAATATACTTTACATAGAAGGAGATGTCTCCTTCTCTGCGTTGCAAACTTCATGACAAAGCTAATATACTTCTTTTGCAAGAGTGTAAAAATGTTAGTTTTTTGAAGATTTTTTACGTTTTTCAATTTTTTTTACAACTTGTGAATGTGTTAAAGCTTTATTGTTTAGACAGCTTGATTTAACAATATTAAATACAACGTGTAGTAGCATTTAACGATCTAATCCCTCCTTTTAAGTGCACCGCCTATGGTGAATTTGAGTACCTCCCAAATGGACACAAAAGGAAAACTCTTATTTCTCTATTTTTTACAACATTTTTATAACTTAATCGCAAGCTAACTATACCGCAACACCTTCGGTCATAAAAAACTATGCATATCGATATACATAACTCTTTTTGTCATTAAAAAATAAAAAAAATACAAAACAAATACAAAAAAAATATTTAAAAAAACAACAAAAAAACCTCACATAAACTATAATTTTGCGTTGTCATTTTCATATTTACCAACAAAGAGAGGCTTAATAAATCCGACAAAATAAAAACCAAAGAAAAAAAAAACGGTTTAAATAAATAAACAATTTACATTTTTAATCAATTGAAAGTCAAATAACCAAATCAAGACAAGATTTACAGACACGATAAGGCGGAATCATTTGCTTTTCAATACTCGATATTCGACACCATGAAAAAAAGCTCACATTCAAGCGTGAGCGCAAATCTGAGAGATACAAAAGCATAGCCATAGGTGTGGTTTGTTCAAACCAACAAAACAACAACAGGAACAATAACAACAACAACAACGAAAACCAAATCAGACAATAGAATCAAATAATAATTAAATTATAAAGTAATTTTGCATACAAATTTCACATTCTTTATCGTTTTTTGATCGTCAAATTGTGCGTTTGGAATTTTCTGTTTCTTTTGCCCATTCCGTTTTATTAACTATTTAAGGCATTCGACAATCGCATCTGCTCAAAAAATTATTGCTACGCCGTTCGTATGCATTTCATTTATTGATGTTTTGAATAATAATAAGTATATTTCAAAATTTAATGCGCTTTTTTTATGTGTTCTTTGTCGGCTTCAACGATCCGTGGGTGTTGCCGCTTTTATGTGTCGATGAATTTCATCAGCATAGCTTTCTTATCTTCTCTTGCTTATACTTTTCACTTCGCTTCCAGTAAAGAAGTTAATTTACACAAAGTTCGAATCTTTTACTATTTGAATATGATTTCCGTTTGAAAGTTCGTCGTTCGACGTCTCTTCATTCATTACTATTATTGTGAGTTTTGTTGTTGTCATTGTTGTTGTTGACTTGACTTAATTGACAAAGTTGTTCGTGCGCGTAACTTTGACACTTGTTTTACGATAAAAAATTGACAGCTGTTTATAATTTGTCACTCTTACAAATATTCTGTGTGCGTGCATATACAATGTATGTATATGTGTGTTTCTACATATACCATACATATGAACGGTACACCTTATTTTATTTTGCCAAACAAAAAAGCTTCAAAGTTTCATAGAATTTCTCAAAAAAAAAAAAAAAACGACAACAAAAAGAACACGAAAACAATACACTTGACTCGAATTTCGTGGCTCAGTTCCTAGTATAAGCATAGTGGAAAGGAATTTAATAAAATTGAAATTTTTTTTTATTTTTTTAGCTGAAAGGTTTACATTTAAATTGGTTAAATCAATAAATAACTTGAAATGCTTATGAATGCACTCAACTCGTTGCTCTTTTCCGCTTGGCAGCATTTAATCCAATAAATATTTCAATTGTGTCACACAAGTCGCGCGAATTGCGTAGGCAGTAAAACAATACAAACCAAATATTTTAGACAACAATATTCACAACACAAACACAAAGAAAAAATAATTTTTTGACCAGAAAATAAAATACTTAGGTACAAACATTACACACACGGACATTTCACATAATCCTACAGATTTGAAGATTTGATATAGTAAAAAAAATCCAGCAAACAGTTTTTGCTCTGTTTACAATGAAGTACATACGTATACCCTAACAAGCACATAGCGCTACACATGAGGGGAGGGTGGGCATACGAAAGATACCGCTTTTTGGTAGATAACTCTTTGCAGAAGTCGGCAATCGTTTCCATGATTCGGTTCAGACCGGTTCTAATGCGATCTGATTATAGTTCCCGATAAATTCAAAAAGTTCTAAGCCAAGCTTTGTACAAATTTCAAGAATAAAACAATTTCACTTAAAATTGTATTCTAGAAAATTATTAAAATTTTTTTTAAATTTCTCTAATTCAAATACTAATCCCATATAATCTAATTAAGAGCCAGTTGGACTAAAGCGACCTTTGAATAGTTCTTCTTTAGTGTCGAATTCGTCACAAAGAAAGTTTTATATTATTATATATCACCCCTGAATTCGGCAGATCAGAAATAGTTCTCAAGTAGTGGAAATGGAAACAAATCTGATAAAGTGAAGTGCTGGGATATTATAAGCTCTTAGATACTTAACAAGAGACTGCAAATACGATGTATAGATAGATAAAAAACAATATTGTCAATCTCGCGATTACAGACAAGACTTTAGAATGTCTGTTCAGCACGACGCCTGTTTAGTCTGACCATTTGGCAAACAATGAAAATGTACTGAGGCACACAAGCACAGACACAGAAGACAACAACAAAAGTCTATGTCCATTAAAAAACAATAAAAAGAAACGACAACTCGATAGCAGCACATGGGGCCCAATCCGGCTTAGCACTTTTAAAGCCAATAAAAGCAGAAATCATGCACCAAAAATTCATCAAACAAAAGACACAAAGTTAAAGTAAAGTTGAAGTGGCGTAGAGATAGAATTGTGCGTCACCGTGAGTGAAAAATTCACAATTTCAAATTAAATGAGACACCACACTTGGATTTATTGTTGTTGACTCGAGTCGGTTATGTGTATGCTGTCTGTGTCTGTCTGCATCATTGATTGCCGATACATAAGTACATACATATGTGCCATGAACAATCGCCAGCACAGATGTCAGACAGTTAAATAAATAGATAGGCAAACATTCAAAGATATAATACAATGCCAAATATGCCAAAAGCGAAAGCAAAGAAGAAGTTTGAACACGCTTGTCGAACAAGATTGTGAAGTTCGAAAAATAAAAAAGAATGATTATAAATTGTTTAAAATAATTGCGTTCAAACTGACAATAAAATAAGTGCAACATTTGTTTTGTTTTATTTCATTTGTTTATCAAACAAAATCGTAAAATGTTAATCAAAAACAAGATCACGTTTGCTGCCGTCGGCAAACATGCGCCGACCGAGAGATGAATGAGCGAATGTCAACAAACGCGCCAAAATGACTTCATTAGCGGCGCATGCGCAAATAAAGCTCAAGCTCAAACGAACCAAACCAATCTTTTATATGGCCAACAATAATAACTTGACTTTAACAAATTTGCAATAAAACTCTGCCCAAACAGCCTTGGGCAGCACATAAAACCATAAGTAAATGGTTACAAATAATAACAGCAAAAACAGCAAATAAGCAAAATCAGAGAGACAATGATAAAAAAAGCCACCCACAAAAGATTATTGCATAATAGCATCTGAAAACCTTTAGTGTCAACGACTGTGTGAGCAACTCGAAAAAGCATTCAACAGAAATTGAGGAAAAAAATTTGAAAATTTCTACTGGTAACCTTTTGCGAAATTTAACAAATAATAATACAGTAGAAAGTCAATTATTCGGATCAATTAAAAACAGGGGTATTCCTTATAACCAAAAATCCGGTTAAGCGATTTCAAAGTCAAATTGTATTGTAAAAGTTTGTAAATCATTATTTGCGCAAATAAACTGTCAGATTTACTATTTTTTTATACTCTCAGTTATCTTCTCCTTGTTTTGAAAAGGCAACAACACTACTATTTCTCGCTTAGACATCTTAGATTTCAAATAAAGGACAGCCTATCAGTTCAACGCTATCAAAGAAAATGCAACAATAAGAATCGGTTTGAATCGGTTTCCGAATAAACAATTATTCGGATAATCTAATTTCTACTGTATTCGTTAATTTGATGTCATAGCAAGCTGAAGAACTAATATGCCGCATTGTACACAACATAACGTATTCAAACCATTTGGGGACAAAAATTGTGCAATTACTCACTATAGAACTTTGTCATAATGTGCGATAAGATTTTCATACCAACTGTGAAATTTCAATTGTAGCAAAAAAAGAAAACAAAAAACCAAAACAGAATAATAATCTTAGTCAAGCGATCATTACATAATGTTGAGGACAAAGCAGAATTGCAACAATAATTTCAACTTCAGCATCAATAGTGCGCTTAACTTCATTACGCTGTGCGGACAGACGGACACTTGAAGCTCATAAAGTTTGGCATAATTAAGAAACATGTTGACAAATCTCTAAAGGATCGTGCAACAACAGCAACAACAACAATAATAAAACAACAATAACTGCAGACAAATGCAACAAACGAGTTTAAATTGTTGTTACTTTGTTGTTGTTTTTATTTCTTTGTACACAAAAAGTGTCGCTTACATCAAATCATTTGTTGTTGTCGCTATCGTTGTTGTTGTTGTGTTATTGCTGCCCTCAGACAAATTTACTAGAGTAAATGCAACTAATGCTGCCTTAGTAGTCAGCAACATGGTCATCGTCGCCATTGTCGACATCATTGTTGTTGTTTTTATTGTTGTCGCTATTACTGTTGTTGGTTTTGTTGTTGTTGTTGGTGGTGTTACTGTATTTGCTCGCAGCGCTTTTATACAAAACCAACTCAGTTTGTAGTCTCAAACCAAGTTTGGTCACTCGAATTGATTACTTCCCTGACCAGGAGTGCGCCCAAAAGCTGTTAAGCGGCAGCCGTGAAATGTAGTAAATTGTTTCAACCTTTAAGAAGTTTTTTTTTTTGTTAGCTTCTTGCTTCTCAACAGCAGTCATGCTCAAACATTTGCAGCTGCTTTCACACAAACCAAAAAAAAAAAAAAATTATAAAGTTTGTCGTACTAAAGATGATGATGTTGTTGTTGCGCCTCATCATTGTTGTTGTCTTACAGTTGTTACACAATGTAGTTGTTGTTGTTCTTGTTGTCGTTGCTGCTGCTGTTTGTTGCTAGTCTAGAATTACAAAACTGTTGCTGATCAGTCTTGTTGTCATCAACGGTCATAGTAGCACAACATCATCAGCAACAGAAACAGCAACATTGGTTGCCGCATTTGTTCTGATGTTGCTGATGATTACTGTTGTTGCTTTTGTTGCTGCTGCTCCTATTGACAACCTGTGGTGCGTTGTCCACTCAAGTGTATATTTGATGATTATTATGTAATGAAAAACTATTGATGAGCATCGTAAAATAAATTATGAACAACTAATGAAAATTATGATGCTTTGCTGTATAAATGCTGAGCTAAGATTTTATTAATTGCATTTTCCATTCGAAGAGAACAACAACGAAAAATTATTCCGTATAATCAAAAATCCTGATAATCGATTTCAAAGTCAAATTAATGAATACTTATTTACATTATTAACAATTTTTATTATGTAATGTATTCTACATACGTTGTTTAGACATTTCGTATAGACATAATAAAAAAAAATACGAGTTAAAATTTCTGAACATCCTCGATTAGAGTCGTGTCGAATGAGTACAGATAATCAAATGTTTGAATGATCGAATGTTTGGATAATCGAGTTCCAGATAATCAAGTCTCTACTGTATTTAGTTTGGTTGTTTTTTCAATCTTCTCAAACTTCTCAAATCACAAACACAACATAGAATACAGAAATCATTCATGTTACCCAAACAAACGTCATTCATTGCATTCATAAGTACATTTGGTGTACACACAAACAGACGTACATAAATAAATTACACTCAGTGCGCGGTCCAGACCACATACGGCGCAGATTAACATTGTCTCCGTACAGCATGTGTTGGCAGTGTAAAAACAAAAATAAAATGGAGAAAAAAGAAGACAAAACCCCACTGCAATAAGCAACAAGCATTTCATTTACCTTAGCTTATGTGGGTCAGTGGTGCGCCTGCGTTTGTGCCATTATGGCGTCATACGCTTCCGGCTGCCACGCCAAACACACGTACATACAAGCGTGCTGCTGCATCTTGCATTTGTTTCTGTTGTTGTATCTGTATCTTGGTCGCTGCTTGGCAATGCTAACTTTGATATGTTCACTTGTTTTGTTTTGCGCCCTTTAATTGCTTTTCACCATTTTGACAAGCTGACTAAATTATTTTTCATTTCGTTTATTTAATTTTGAATTTTTTTCTTTATTTTTTGTTCTCATACATTTCGATACACTTGATTGTGCTCGTTTATTCGCTCGTTCGCTGTCAGTTCATTAAAAACTTGATTTGTTCTGTCAGAAAGACTTGCGCCCTTTTTTTTCTTTTCCTTTTTTTTTTTTGTATTTTAAACTGTTCAAATATGCAATATTTTCGCTGCACGCCTACTTAACTCCTTAGTGACTGTCAGCCGGTGCGGTGTTGACAATGGATGAGAGAGAAACCGGCAAAGTATATGCGCCCGCATATTAAGATAACGGTATGACATTATTAAATAACAATATACAATAAATTTTATTAATTTTTATACATTTTACCGAAGCGTTGAGCTAACAAGTTGTGCCATTAAGCTGACTTCCCTCTGTACCCCTGATCGCTGCACTCCTGTGCGTTTATCTGTTTATAAGTGTAAGTATGTGTGTGTGTGTGTGCGTGTGTCTGGGCAAAACGTCTTAATTTTCCAACGTAGCCAAGCTAACCAGCCGAATAGACTTAAGACTACAACTGTGCAACCCTGCGTGCAGCTTGTTTACCGTTTCTTGTATGAGTTTTTTTTTTTTTGTTTTTTTTTTTTTGCTTGCTTGCTTACTTTTTTCCTCTTCTTCTTCATGTATATTCATTCTCTTAGCGAACTCTTGTAGCAATTCTTTAGTTCATGTCTTCCTGTTCGCCAACGCCGCCGCAACCGCCATGCAAATGAATGAAAGCATCACAGACACACAAGTCGTTTGCTGATCTTGGATCGAAGCATGTTCCGCAACGAACATTAACTGCGCTTTGCTTAAAATTTATGTTAATCGCTTGTTTTACTTTTAATTTCGCACTTAAAATTGTCGCCATACGTTTCATTCGTTCGTTCATTTGTTCGTTCGTTTGTTCGTTCATTGCACTGTACAGCGTTGCTTTCTGCAAATAAACATTCTCATGGCAGGCCAGGCCAGGCCAGGGCGGCATCAATGTGCTCTTTGGTTCGATCAGAACCTGTTACTGTTGTTATTATTGTTGTTGTTGTTGTTTTTGTTACCATAGTTGTTGTCATTGTTTTTGTTGTTGTTGTTATTATTATTGTTGTTGTTATTGCCACCGTCTCTGCCATTTCAGTTGTTGCTGTTGTTGTTGTTAGTGTCGCTGTCGCTGTCTCTATGAGACATACACTGCCAGCATCGATAAATTTTATCGATTTTTCTTGCTGTGGGATTTTAAAACGCATCAAAAGACAATAAAATATACACCGAAATGTTAAGATGAAACCAGTTTTGACTCCTAGAGATACAAATAGTATATACATATTTGTGTATGTATGTCTGCAGTTATATATGTTTATGCCAGTGTGTCCGAAGTGTATGAGTATGGTGAAAGCGAGAAAAGTTAACTGCGCTTATTAACTGACATTGCCGACGAATACATTATTATTGCATGAGGGGTGAAGAGATGCACTAAAGTTCTACCACACTGGCAAGCAAACGGATACGGCGGCAGCGTTGGTGCAATATTTGTCACTATGAACAGTGTATCAATGTAACCGTTCACTGCAATTCGTTGCCATGTAAGTTTGCTAAGGCAAAACTACTTAAAATACTTAGATATCTTTAGCATTTTATTAAGGTCACAAATAAGAAATTAAATTTTTCTTTTAGCAATTAACTTATGGCATATAATGGCACAGCTGAAAATTTGAGATCTGCGTGAATACATTAATTTCAAACAGTACTGTAAAGTTCTTTAGAGTACTCAAATTTATTTAGTACAGTTGACTTATACCAGCCAAACGGAAAAGTATAAGTTATTAGTGTACTCACTAGTGATGCTCGAATCTTGGATTTTTCAGATTCGGATCTTATGAATTCGAATCCAATGTAATTTGAATATTCAACGACGAATCCGAATCCTAACAAGAAAAAAAAAACTACATACTCAATCACTTTCCAAGAATGAAATTTGAATCGAATTCCAAAACTATTTTATGTTTATTGTGGCCTCTTTAAGGATGTTTTATTAATCTAAGAAAAGCTTAACACTTATTGATTATGTAAAAATATTAGGCATTATATGTTATTGTTGGATTGAGGGCTATTTGATTTACTATAGTTGTACACACTTTGGATTCGTAAAATTCATGCTAGGAATCTGATTCGAAATCGTACTCGGATTCGTAAATTGAGTTCGATTACCATGAATTCTTTTAAGATCCGGATGTTCGACTCATAATCCTAGGATTCGTACATCACTAGTACTCACACTCAGTGAGTGTTATGGTATGATGACATTTTAAACTGTGTACACCAAAAAAAAATAAGTTATGAGTGCAGTGAAAATGAAATAATGGAATGAGTTCAGTGATATGCAAAATAAAGAATAAATTAATTATCCAGCTATAAAAGTTTTTTCTATTTCTCATTTATTCTCATATTTTCAAAAGTTTGCATGCACTGTACAAAAATAGACCTAAAAAAAAAATTGTACTCGAAATTACCTGTACAATATGTGAATAGTTTACACAACTTGAAAATACACAAATACAAAATTCACTCATGTTCACCAACAAAAAATGTACAGCAAATGAATATTCGGTTTCAGAGTAAATGAATCATTTGTCGTCTCGAATGCAATCATGCAGACCTCTAATTCACTAATTCTAATTCTATGTGAAAAATCATAATTTCGATAAATCGAGTGATAAAAACTCCTTAGAAAACACAAAATATTTTCATTAATTAAATTAATATCATTTGTGACAAACTATGAAGAAAACAGTTCATTAATTACATGATTTCAGCTCCCACGTGTTAGATCATAAGTAATAGACCGGAAAATGCATTCATAGACTTATAAACACATGCCCAAAAAAAAAACGTACAAAAATATAGACAAATGTTCAAAACGACAATATCATGGCTTTAATCTCATTAAAGCTCAAACTCAAAGAGCGGCTTAGAAAGCCTAAAAATAACACGTATACAACAGCGAGAAAAATTCACCGCAAATTAATATACAAAAGCCACAAAACAAACAAGAGGCATATTTTAGGATTGCCAATAGACATGTATTTATATGACAAAAAAAAATAAAAAAATATGTTAAGCTGAGCGCCATTAATAATTAAGTCTTGGTTGAAAAATAAGAGGCCAGTAAAAGGGGGAGAAAAAAAAAAACGAAAATACAAACGTCAACGTGACTTATATAAGCTGCATGACAATACATGTTGTTTGATATGAATTCGATTTGATCTTAAGCTTTAAATATTTTGTGATTTCGTTTGTTTTTTTTTTCGTTTTTAAAACTTTTGCTTCGCAATGAGTTTGTCTGTCATGTCGCTCGAGGGGGCGTGCTATGAATCATTGAAGGTACATACATTAATCCGCGACAAGGGTCTCACGCATACACACACACACACACTCACAAACACCTTCGCACAATTTAATTGAAAATTGTCAACAACTTCGTTGCGTTTAATCCCACAAGTCACAAGAAATATTTCTAAGCGCAAGCAGATCGACCAACAGACCGACCGACCGACCAGCCAAAACGACACTTCTAATCAAGATCAATTTTTGGTTTTTCGTTGTAGGCGTTGTCAACCTCAACATCATCGTCGTCGTCATCGTCGTCAGCGTATTTGATATGTTAGTACATACACAAACACAAGCCAAACAGATAGAGATGCTTAGAGAGCACATGTCCTGTCCTGTGCTGTGCTATGCCGCAGCTGCAAATGGTCAAAACGTTGCAGTGAGAGGCGGAAGTTGTGTGTGTGTGTGTGTGTTGTGTTCGGTTGCTCTGCTGGACGCGCGAAAATAGAACGATTCCGTAATGTGTATACGTAAATTAGCATAAATAGATTTCAATCACTTGGCTATAATTTCATTATGAGAAAGGTATGCTTTGCAATGCAATGCGATGAGAAGCAAGTCAGACAGACTGAGTGTATGTGTTTGCCATTGCTGATGCTGCCGATGCTGCTGCTGCTGCTGCTGAACGCATATCCACACGCTCGATCTTTTTATTGATTTTTCAAGTCAAATATGGCTTTGAACTTGGACTTTTGCGGCAAATAATAAAAATGTACCAACACACAACACACACACACACACACACTCACAGAGAAATATGCAAAAATGCTTTCTACAAACAACATGTTTACTTTGCATCAAAGTTGACCGCGCTCACCGCACCGCACCGCCCCACAGCAAAGCTCAGAACAGCTCAGTATGCTAACAAGCAAGTTACGCCAGTACGACGTAAACTGGCAAAATATTAATCAGCCTGAACTGAGTACATTTCTGTCGAATGGCATTGCAACGCGCCAGTTGCTGTCGCTTTCCATATGTCTGTCTGTCCACCCGTCCCTCTGTCTGTCTGTCGGTTAGTCAGTCTCTCTGTCCAGCACAGCATCAGAAACGATTAATTCGCAGCGGGGACACTCCAATGACCTGAACGCGCGAGTGAACTTGCAAAGTTTCAAGTCGCACTTTGTATATGAAGCACACAAAAATATATGTATGTATAAGAGTATCTATATGTGTATATAAATAGATATGTATGTATCGACAAGGAGTCAGTGCAATTGTATCTATGCGTACAACATATTCAACGCTGCCGTTACAAAAAAACTGTACTATGGCCAAAATTATTTTTTTAGAAATCCAAAAAAAAATCTGTCGATTTAAACATTGCCTCATCAGAGTCATACATATTTATGGCAAGAGCGAACCAATCAGCTGTCAAAGTACAAGTAGCAGAACAAATACTGATTGACTTAAGTCCTTTATGAGCTTTACGCGTTCTGATTACAATGCAAGCTTCAACTTTACTGTCCCCTTTGCTGTCTTGCTCTCACTCAATACAAATCAACATTTACGCAAATCCTACAAATTAGTAATTTTTGTGGACTTAGTCGATTACTTTGCATTTTGTTTGATTTCTTTTTTTTTTAATTTTTTTCTTTCATTTTTTTTTTTTTTTTTTAAGCTCATCATCATATTGCAGTCATTTCTCATGCTGTAAGATTTATTGCTTCCACCTTCGTACATTTGCACACAGCTTCGAACACATAACAGAATCACATGAAAGAAAGAACGAACGAACGAAGGAAGGAAGGAATGAATGAGTGAGCAAGCGAGTGAACGACGTCAGGCGTCAGATAGCTGCCGCTCCTGATGCAGAGGCTGCTGCCGCTGCTCCTGCCCAAATGAACTGATGCCGCTGCTGACTGCGTTTGCGTTAAAATTGAATTTTTCGCTGTTGTGTGTTGTGCGCACAGCGCACAATGATTGATCACTAAATTGCTCAGCTTAAGCCACTGCTTCAGACAGTCAAACTCACCAACCAACCAACTTACCAACCAACCGACCGACCAACAAACAAACAGACATAAGCAGACAAACGAACTTACTTACATACGAGAACATATTCGACAGAAGTGTACGCCAAAAGTTCCTGTGATGCTTACAATAAAGCACTCCAAAGTAAGCGTGAGAAGGCGAGGAGCGCATGCGTTTCATTGCCAAAGTTTTGCGTTTTGTTTTTTATTATTATTATTATTTCTTTTTTTGCTTACTTACAATCAGATCTGTCAGATCAGTTTCCTCTTGTATAGCAGATCTTTTGTGGCTTTAGGATTTTTTCGATTTCAGTTTTTATGTTATTGATACACTTCAAAACAGTGAATGGCATTATCATCAAAAGCATGAAGTTTTTAAGACTTAAAGCTCCTTAGACTTTACAAAATGCGTTTAATATATATACATACATGTACATACCTACACACGTATGTACAAGTATGTTTAGTTTGTATTTACGCAACGAGAATCAAAGTTTACATAAATAAAGACTTCGACTTTTGCCTAATTTTATAATAAATTAAGAAATTCGCATGAATATTCCGGAATACCGGAGATTTCAATTTATTTATTTTGATTTAAATAATTTCCAGTTATCAATTTCAAGCTTATAAGACAAATTTAATTAATTAAAGAAGTCATGACTGACATTTAAAAGAAGAATTGCTTACAAAGTTAGGAAAAGAACAATGTATTGAATAATAAAAAAGGTATAACTAAGGTAAGTGAGGTTCATAATTAAAAACCAGTAAGGACGCTATCTTCAGCAAGGCTGAAGCTATAATACTTTTCACTTTGTGTCACTATAAAAAAAACTAAATGAATAGTTTTCATGCCTCCCTAACAACATAACTGTAATGTTTCAAGTCAATTCGTTAAAAAACAAAAAATTTTTCCATACAACGGTTCAAGTTTTGCGATAAGTGGGCGTAGCCATGCCCAAATTTGGTCAAAATAGTTTTCATTCCTCCCTAAGAACATAACTGTAAAGTTTCAAGTCAATTGGTTAAAAAACAAAAAAGTTTTCCATACAACGGGTCAATTTTTGCTATAAGTAGGCGTGGCTACGCCCACTTTTGGTCAAAATAGTTTTCATTCCTCTCTAGGAACATAACTGTAAAGTTTCAAGTCAATTGATTAAAAAACCAAAAAGTTTTCCATACAAAGGGTCAAGTTAAGCTATAAGTGGGCGTGGCCATGCCCACTTTTGATCAAAATAGTTTTCATTCCTCCCTAAGAGCATAACTGCAAAGTTTCAAGTCAATTGGTTAAAAAACAAAAAAGTTTTCCATACAACGGGTCAATTTTTGCTATAAGTAGGCGTGGCTACGCCCACTTTTGGTCAAAATAGTTTTCATTCCTCTCTAGGAACATAACTGTAAAGTTTTAAGTCAATTGGTTAAAAAACAAAAAAGTTTTCCATACAAAGGGTCAATTTTCGCTATAAAAGGGCGTGGCTACGCCCACTTTTCGTCAAAATAGTTTTCATTCCTCCCTAAGAACATAACTGCAAAGTTTCAAGTCAATTGGTTAAGAAACAAAAAAGTTTTCCATACAACGGGTCAATTTTCGCTATAAGTGGGCGTGGCTACGCCTGGCTACGCCCACTTTTGGTCAAAATAGTTTTCATTCCTCCCTAAGAGCATAACTGCAAAGTTTCAAGTCAATTGGTTAAAAAACAAAAAAGTTTTCCATACAACGGGTCAATTTTCGCTATAAGTAGGCGTGGCTACGCCCACTTTTGGTTAAAATAGTTTTCATTCCTCCCTAAGAACATAACTGTAAAGTTTCAAGTCAATTGGTTGAAAAACAAAAAAGTTTTCCATACAAAGGGTCAAGTTAAGCTATAAGTGGGCGTGGCCACGCCCACTTTTGATCAAAATAGTTTTCATTCCTCCCTAAGAGCATAACTGCAAAGTTTCAAGTCAATTGGTTAAGAAACAAAAAAGTTTTCCATACAACGGGTCAATTTTCGCTATAAGTGGTCGTGGCTACGCCTGGCTACGCCCACTTTTGGTCAAAATAGTTTTCATTCCTCTCTAAGAACATAACTGTAAAGTTTCAAGTCAATTGGTTAAAAAACAAAAAAGTTTTCCATACAACGGGTCAATTTTCGCTATAAGTGGGCGTGGCTACGCGTGGTTACGCCCACATTTGGTCAAAATAGATTTCATTCCTCCCTAAGAACATAACTTTAAAATTTCAAGTCAATTGGTTAAGAAACAAAAAAGTTTTCCATACAACGACGTGAATATGGCTTCTCTTCCTCTTCTTCATTTTGTATGGGAGCTACCAGTTCCAGATGTCCAATCTCAATGAAACTTTCAGGCATGTAGTCGGACCATGTAAAACTACTATGTTTAAAATTTCAGCACTCTATTGTACAAAACAAAAAAGTTTTCCATACAACGATTCAAGTTTTGTTCACTTTTCTTCTTCTTTTCGTATGGGAGCTACCTGTTCCAATAATCCGATCATGCTGGTTCCGACGAATGATTCATCGTAATAAATTCTAAGACTCTGTGCAAAGTTTCAGCTCGATAGCTTCAAAACTGAGGGACTAGTTTGCATACATACAGACAGACAGACCGACAGACAGACAGACAGACAGACGGACAGACGGACATGGCTAAATCAACTCGTCTTGTCGTCCTGATCAAGAATATATATACTTTATATAGTCGGAAATTAATATTTCGATCTGTTACAAACTCCGTGACAAAGTTATTATACTATTTCACATAAGTGAAAAGTATAAAAAAAAAAGTTCCTACCAATTCTACAAAGTAGCTTACAAAATCCATTGTGAAGGGAGAAGTATACCGTTTCTGAGGATAAGGTATCTTTGTAATGGTGAGTGCAGGAGTTGTAATCTTTTAATTCTAACCTTCGAGCCAACAAGTATTGAAGCTGTTTTTCGTTGGCAGGCAACTAGTTTAAATTTCGTTTGGTGGACTCAACCTTAACTGGTTTAGTATTTTTGAGATTCTACTTAACCAAAATTATTTATAAAACGTTTTAATTAAAATAATATGTTAAATACCTAGTACTTATATTATTATTTTTTTTTTGTTTAAATAATAAGAAACAAAGTTAGAATTTATAAAATATTTATTAAACATTCTTTATTATTTTTTGTTGCCATGTTTATGAACAACAAATCCCGGGACTAATCCCAAAATTTCCAAAAATTGACATCCCTAGTGGGTATTTTAACACAATATATTTAATGCCATGCCAGTCACAACTCAACTTCGAAAGGGTACAAAATCGTCGTTGGCACTGAAAAACAAAATTTATGAGTTCTCTTATTTCTGTTCCCTTCAAGTTTATTTTCGGTTATTTAGCTCATTTATTTATTTATTTTTCTGAACTAAAAGCGTTGGGCGTTTAATGGGCGTTTTATTGTTGTATTGACACCAGTAGTTAGTGTGGTTGCGCTTCTCTTTCTTTACGCACACCAATCATTATTTACAAGTTGAGCCTTTTTTTTTATTTATTATATTATATAACATTTATATTACTCATATACGTTGAATGCCATGAGAGTGTACGGACATGCATTAGGAAGCCATAATAATTAAAGATTGTGTGACTTCCTTTTAAATGGTGATTTTCAAGTGATTTGCGAAAAGCTCTTAGGTGATTTACATTTTGATTTATGTGAATTTTATGCCACATAAACATGTTTATTATATTTAATTGCTGTGAACAACAGAAAAAACGTAAGAAAACTGCTTACAAATGAACATAGTTGGAGATTCGATTCGCAGAGATGAAATAAACACATATGACAGCCTATTAAAAATACTGTCTGTTTATTTTATACTCTTGTATACTCATTAAAATTAAAGCGCTGAATGAATTGATTATAATTATAAAAAGAATGCCACAAATGCCTTGAAACGACTTGAAGAGTAACAAAATAACGTATATAAAACCGAAAAATGTACGTTCATAAAAAAATGTTCACACTAACTAAACACATATAAATACACACTTTTTAGTACATTGTAAAATAATGTACAACAAATTAGAATTTCAGCAAACAAATTTATAAACAAAAAAAATCATAAAAATTGCTTACTACGTAGCAAGGAAAACAAAATTAATGTATACAAAGTCACGACATACAAATAAAATATATAAATATATAATTTGATGGCAAGTTTATTGTGCAAAGGGGTGTTGCACATGGCAGTGAACATTTTCATTACGGCAAACAAACAAATATAAAACCAAAAAACATAAACTGCATTATTTGCATACGAAACGTTGAGGGCATTAACAGCACCAATAACACCAACAACAACAGCTGTGCAGCAACATTGGCCTAGACCAACGCGAATAGTTTTGCTGCTATTGCAACTGACCCAACGAAGAGTTGCAAGCATGAAAATAGTATGTTGAGATGATATCTCTCTTCGATGCTGTTGCCATACGTTTTACTCAGATCTATGTTGTGGGTCAGCAAAAGCGTAAAAAAAAAACAAAAACAAACAAAATAGAAATAAATATACAAAAAAAGAAAACAAAAAGAGGCAACAGCAAAAGACTAGACCAAACTAAAGGCTGGTAAGCGCACCTTGGGTGTGTTCCGTCTTGTTGTTGTTACAGTTCCTTCTACTGTTCCTGTTGCTGTTAGTTCTGCTGCTGTTGCTAGTTCTGCTGCCGCTGTTGTTGTTGTTATTTGTGCAACAACGCGAGCATTTTAATTGAATTAACATTTTTACGAGTGTAATGATTTCAATTAGTTTGCACCTCACCATGTTTAGTCTGACTGCAGTTGCAACAGACAACAACTTAACCAATGCTGTTGGTCGCTTGTTGGTTCCTTCGTTCGTTCGTTCGTTCGTTCGTTCGTTCATGAGCTCGCACAGTTGGTCAACATGCTCAGATTAAACCATATACAAACACACATGCATGCAGCATTGGCACACTGTTGTTCAACGGTCTGCTGCATGCATGCAGTCCGCAGTCGCCTTGCATGTTACATGTGCCCATGTGTATCATGTATCTTGTTGACTCTAAGCTAAGCCAAACTAAAATGTGTTCTGTCTTTATAGAAACAAACACACACACACACACTCTCTTTCTCCTTCTCACACTTATGCTCTTTCTTTACATACATACGTGATAGCACCTCTCTGAGCTTAGCCAACTTCTTTCAACTTGGCAAGCAAAAGTCTTTTAAGGCGCACATTTGCATTAATTGCTTGTTTCTCGTGCCCTCAGCTGTCTGTGGCGACATCCTTTAAAACATTGGCGTGCCTGACACAACTCTTGCTTGTCCGTTCTACCAACGTTTCCATCGTTCATTTGCTTGTATCCGTTTTGCGTACTCGTGTTTTGTTTACTAATGGTTTAATAGTTTTATTGCCCAATCGATTTGCATTCAAGTTTGGCCTTTTTGTTAAGATAAAATACATGTTAAGCAATAAAATGTGCATTCCGGTGTACGCATCGATTGACGCTCGCGCACTTTTTCGCCGCCTTGGCATTTTAATTGCTGTTCTTAATGTTCGTTGTACACTTTTCCGTTGGCTTTGAGCCACCCAAAGCGTAAATTGGCAGCTAAATTGATTGAAAGCAAACTCATGACTTTTGACAAATTTGTTTGCTGACACAAAATTGTGCGTTAAAGTACATGTTGCGCGTCAACATTTCAGTACCGCCTTTCATACACCGTTCATACGTTCATCCGTTCGCAAATGAGCAACGCAACGCAACACAACGCGCTGTCAGCTCGGTCAAATCAGCTGTGTAAGCCATTTACAATGCTTTTGGCCTTATCTGCTTTGGCATTCATTTTCGATTTTATTTTAGCAGTCACAGTTTCATGGCACTCATGCGCCTTTGACGGCGACACATTCTGCCGCTAAAGCAAAGCAAACTAAAGCAAAACAAAAAAAAAAACAAAAAAATGAAACAAAATAAAATAAATAAATAAAATTAAAATAAAATAAAATAAAATAAAAGAGAAAAACAGACGATAACACACTTGACTAAAGTAGCGCAGGTTCGTATGCTGTGCTGAGCTGCAAGTTACAATTCAACCAAATGTGGCATGCCGTTTTTGTCGGGCCCAAAAGGCAGCCATGCCGCTTGTGTATGTGCATGTGCATGTGTGTGCGTGGCTGTGATTGTGAGCTTTTGCGCATGCTCAGCTTGGTTGGTCCTGCCGGGCATGCATTAACTTTAAGTGTAGGTTACTGATAAGCGTACCTTGGCACTGATGATGCATCGCTGTTACTCTTGCGCTCATTCTCTGTTGCCTTCACTTTTCAGACATACATGTATTCTTTCTTTTCCATTTTACTGTCGTTTTTGTCGCTTCGCTTGTAGATGTTTTTTTTTTTATTTAATTTTTTTTTTTTTTTTTTTGCACCAGAAATAAAAAGAACATCACGTGAAAAAATTAACTTTACTACTAAAATGTAATATTTTTTGCACTGAATTTTCTAATCGAACTTTTCGTGCTTAGACTAAACAAAGCAATTTTAACAAAAATTTTTTTTTGAGTCACTATTTTCCAACGGCATTTAATGTTGCCCAACCATACAGAACCGATTTGATTTGATAAAACGGCGAAGAAACTAATAAATCTCAGAGTAACCAACAATTCTGTATTATAAAATTTCAAGAACTTTTATTCATACAGAAATGTATTATCTATACTGGCCAAAATTTCCACTTTGTTTTGGCTTATTTATCGTTCAAAGAAACGGAGACTCAATCACAAAGACATAATGTAACAATTTCCATTATTCGGTTGTTTTAATATGCAAGTTCGTTGCTTAAGTCTTTTGTTTTTTCTAACGAATGGAAGCGATTTTTGTTATGTATTTTGTTTCACTCATATTTTTAAATATAGTAAAATCCGAATGAGTTATAAATCTTTAAAATTTGTTGTAAAAATCATTAACAAACGTTCAACAAAAAATTTTGTTGCTATTTTACAATATCGCTTATCAGCTTAAAGCAAAGAAATGACATTCAAATACTTTTCATAATTATTATTTTTTTTTTTGTTTTTGTTTTAATTTTAGTTTTTGTTCAATATCAACTGTTTAAAATACAAACTAATTTAATTTATAAGAAAAAAACATTTTATTAAGAGGTACAACGAACGATTGTGATGATCACACATTGACAGTAATTTTAAGCGTTACGTTAGTCATTGAATTGTTAAAAATTGTTATGCATGTTTTTATTTTATTTTGTAGAAAATTCAAAATAAAACGAGCAAAGATACAAATGCATTAAGCAACGCATATGGTGCGCCATATTACTGATAAGAGAGACATCAGCGTCTGACTGCCCTACCGCCGTTTGGACGGCTTGGCTTGTCTGGTTAAAAATATTCGGTTTACCCTCCATAGGCTCTGAAGCTGAAACTGAAGCTGAAGCTAAAGCAATGCACTTGGCATTAAAAAGCATAAAAATGCAAAATTCCATTTTATTTCAATTTTGTCTTTTCGCTGTGGTTTCACATGTACTCCGCATACTTTTTAGCTTTTCGTTGTTCTTTTAGTGTTTGTTGTTGTTCTTTTTTTTTTTTCTTTATTTGTTTTTTTTTTTTTTCATTTTGTCGTATTTTTTTACAGTCGCAACGATCGCTTAGTCTGCCGCAGCACTTTAAATGACATACGATGTGTTAGTGCAGCAATTCCATGGGATACGAATGCATTAAGATGTGTCGCCGTTTCTTCCGTTGTTGTTTTTGTTTTTCTCTTTCTTTTTTTTTTCTGCCACAACGTTCGCATTCACTGTTGCTGCTGTGTTGCTTTAGTTTCGTTCTTCTTATTTATTTATTTTTATACTTTAAATTGATATTCAAGTTTCTGTTGCTTGACTAAAGTGTTTCTCTTTTCGTTTTTTTTTTTTATTTTTTTTCGTAGGCGAGTCGCGTATTTAATGTTGCATGCGTACGCGTTCACATTGAATCCGGCGGATGCAGTCATGCAAAAAAAAAAACAAAAAAAAAACAGAAAACTTGCACAAATCAGCGTTAAAAATTAATTGTCTGTTATTATCGCGGATTATTAATAATTTATTCTAAGCTTAAGTTTTGCATTCGATATGTTGCATATTTTGTTTTACTGCCAGTTGATGTGATTGCTGCTAAGGTTTAAGTCAGCTTGAGCGGTGGGCTGCAGCTGGTCCGCTTGGGCAGTTGTTTCACGTAGGCATACGAATTTTCTTGTTTTTGTTTCATTATTTTTTCTTATTAACATACGTGTATGTATAGTAAATCTGGGTGAAAAATCCGGGCACGAGAGAGAAAATACTTATGCTCTTTTATAGTGTCCCGAATAGATTCTACAACCTGGACTTTATAGAAGTAAGAAAATATTAGTTTTGTGCGATTAGAAAATGTATTTAATACCCAGAAGAAGGCGTGACAGACTCTATAAAATATATACAACCTTAATTAGCATCGAAAAAACATATGAAGATTGTACAGAGGCACTAACGCCCCTATTCTGACTCTATTCTTCACTGTTAATAGGAACATTCTATTAAATGGCTGTAAATAGAATTTTAACAGCATGACATATTCAGGACATGTTAATTTGATGCTACTTTGTATTCCAAAATCCGACGTTGGTAGTTATCGTAATTCCTTATATTACCTTGAACATAACATAAAATAAGGAGTTACAACGACTGGAAACGTTAACGTAATATAAAGTGGCTGTAATAGAAACCATTACATTTCTATTAAGGCATCTATTAAAAAAACTCTTAACATTTATTAAATAGAATTTCGAGAGAAGATGAGCTACAATCCAAATTCCTTCCAATATTACTTTTCCTGTTCATTATGCAGATCAAGTCTTTTTTGAAGTCGGGACTTGAATTCAGTTTCCTTACGGGTTTATAAGTATGGTCGATACTTTTTTACGCGAAAACAAAAATTTCTGTGTCAGTTTCTGTAACAGTGCCATCGTTAGTGATTTCTTCGATTTCTTTTTTGTTTATCTGTATTAATATATGAATGTAACCCACAAACAGAGAGAAGGGCAACAACTGAGACAAGTTTGTCAACAAAAATGCGAGTAAAAAATTTCAATGTGACTTAATTGCAATGTTGAAATGAAAGCAGAAAAAACACATACGCATTCAAACACTCCAAGAAGCCAAGAAGTTAACTGAAACTTAACGAAAAACGCAGGACACAAAAGACAGCTCGACAATGTTCGAACATATGTAATACGCCTAATTACCAGAAAGACAACAGAACACCAAACGAAACAAAAAACACAAAACAAACAAAAAAGTAGAACATAGCAGGAACAGTAAGACAACACTGGACATGATGGGTAGCCAAAATGTTTCAGTTCGGTTGTCATAAGCGCCGTTTTAGCGCTCTTCACGTCGCTTTTTATTTCACTTGGCAGCAGCAACAGCGGCAGTGAACCAAGAAGGTACCAAAATGCTTTTAAACAGACACACACCCATATATATATACTACATACACTTGTCCAGCACAGACTGTTGCTGTTGCCTTTTAAGCACAGATTCAATGCTCAGTCGCTGACCGCTACTGTGCAATGACAAAAATTGACATAAGCAGGCAAATCAAATAAAAACAAAAACAAAGTTTAAAGAAACCTGCAGCCAATGTTGTTGTCGTGAAATAAAAGCAAACAAAAATAAAGAAATTTATATGGTAACAACTTTCAGGAATTTGTCATTGTGAACGGGATTCAAAGCTGCAACGCCACGCAAGAATAAATCGACTTCGATGACGATGCTGACGCTGATGCTGATGATGACGACGACGACGAAGACGACGATGATGACGATATTGGCAAAGAAATACTTGATCGAGACCTGCAACTTCATAGCTTTGACTTGGGTGCGGTTGTTCGTTCTCGTTCTCGGTCTTAAAGCTGTTGTTGTCGTTGTAACCGTTTGATGTGGCTGCGTTATTGGCATTAAATGGCATCAATTGGTTTTGGCAACTGTCGCAAATGTTGGCACAGCCGCACTTCATTTGATCTCTGAATTGCTTTTTTATAATTTTCGTTTCAGTTTCGTGCATTTTTATCACAGCATTTTTCGTTACTCATTTATTTATTTGCTTCTTTTTTTATTCTTTTTTCTTTGCTTTGCAGATCGTGGACTTAATATTAAAAAAAATAAAATAATTTAAATCATCTGATCAAGTTTGCAGGCATATTTCGAATTCTATACAACAGATCTGTTAAAATACTGCAAAAGTTCAAAGAAAGCGAGATGAGCAAAAAAAACGAGCAAAACGAATAGAAAAGGAAAGTTATACGAGAAGAACTTTTTATATTTGGTAAGATTGAATGTTAAGATAGATACATCGATAAGAAAAATATAGTATATTAACTGAAAGAGTTAGAAAAATTAACGATATGCATTGTTTATAAGAAAAAAGATGAGTGGGGAACCAGAAAATAGAAAGTTACATGGACTATGAGAGATATCCGTTTGACGGAGAGTTAGCCGATTGAATTCGTTGAACATGAAACTACATGATGTGATATCCATCGCCGGAAGCTGTACGCGGATAGAGCTTTTCCTGTGTGTAAGTAAACAGGCAGATACAGAGACACTAATGCTGAAGAAAAGTATTTAAAATCAATTATGAAATTATATTTGACAAGTATTTAATTGTTTCTTTGATAATTTAAAATGCAATGATATTTAAAAAACTTCTTCATGACTCTCTTGAAATGTTGAGAACAAATTTTGCTGCAATACAGAATTTAATGAATTCTTTAGCAAACGTTGACAATGACAACTTTCAACAACAAATATTTAATACAATAACTTGAAATCCGTTTTGTCTGTTCGACACAAAGTGATTTGTACCGGAATTACATGCTGTCTTGGCTAAGTAAGCAAACCGCAAGCGTGGGTTCATTTTTGTGCTCTCTCCGTGCAACAATTGTTGTTGCAGTTAACAACAAACTGTATTCAAATAGGAAAAACCGAAAGACGAAACCAAATCATATGCTTAAACCTCAACGAAGCGCAAAACTAAGTCAGTGAACATTGTTGTATCGTTTTGTTAAGCTCATTTTCAGTAACAATTGTTATCGTATTACAAAAAAACAAAATGTGACGAGTCCAATGAGTGACAATACAAGGTGTCAAATATCAAAGGTTTCACTAACGGTAAAAATGCCAAGTGAGTTAGAAAACCAAATGAAAATTGTGGCTAAGATACGTAAGCCACATAAGCTACTGTTCATATTTATTTGACTTCTTTATACTCTTGCAAAAAGAGTATATTAACTTTGTCATGAAGTTTGCAACGCAGAGGAGGAGAGATTTCCGACTACATATAACATTATCGATCAGCACAACGAGACGAGTTTATATAGCCATGTTTGTCCTGTAGCAAAAAAATTAAAACAAAGAAAATGTTCTTTTCCTTTATATGTAAGAACCGGCTAGATCGGACCACTATAGTATGTGACCACCATAAGAACAATCGGTCAATAATTCGGTATTTGTTTAAAAAAAACTTTATTATTTTTGTATTAATTCTTTACTTCTTGTAAGTGTTTTTTACACACACAAGATAAGAAAATGTAGTGTAGTACGATAGTTACTGTCTTTAAAAGAATATACAATGGCCGTAGCTGCGCCCCTTTTTCTTTAAAAACTTAAATGATTCTTATTAGAAAAACTATAAGAAGGATTTTCCAATTAAAATAATTGGACAAATGCTTGCAAGCGTATATATGTATGTTCCGGCAGAGTCGAAAATAGAAACCATTCTGGTTTTATTTGTCTTTTTGAAACTACATTAAAGGCAAATTGAACGCATTACAAATCCACATTTCATCATTAGGCTCAGGTTTATTGCGTCAGGTTAACACTTATGTGAATAACTTTCGTAAATTGTAAATTATTTGCAATTTCTCAATTTGCAAATTGTTTAAATTAGCCAAAGCGACGGCCATCAATGTCGACGACAACAGAGGTTCTCTACAACTTGTTGTTGACTTTGACTTTGATTTTGACGTTGATGTTGATGTTGTCTTCCTTCCAGCAACGGCAGCAGCAGCAGCAGCTGCAATGGCAACATTGTTGTCGTTGCTGTTTGAAAAGCACCCACCCAAGTGAGCAAGTGAGTAAAGCGAAGGAATCCTGTCCACTTCTTCTTACTGTTACTGTTACAGCTCTTGTTCTTGTGCTTGTTCTTGTTCATGGTCTTGGACTTGGGCTTGCCTTGGCCCAACTGCACACTTGGCCGGCTGCACTTCCGCAGGCAAATGCCATAGTAATGCCAACAATAACTGCTGCAGCAGCAGCGGCAGCATGCATTTATGCTGATTATGTTGCATATAAATTCCGCAGCAACATTTTATTCAGTTTCTGCTTATTGCAAATTGTGACGGTTGGTTTCTACATACATGTATGCATTGGCAAGTGTTGTTGTTGTTGTTATTGCTTAACTTTTGCTCTGGTTTTATTGTGTCGTCGGCGTTGCTTAACTGACGGTTCATAAATTTTCGTTTGCTTTGACTTTAACTTGTTTAACGCACTTTAAAAATAAATCACAACAACACCAATGACCAACGGCCAACAGCCAACGACGACCAACAACAGCGACAGCAACAACAACAGCAACAACAACAACTGCAACAACAGCAACATTATAAAGATGCATACAAATTGCTGCAAAGCCTTTTGCGCTTTTGCGCGCTCATCGTCAACATTTTAACCATTCTGAGCAAGATCCGGCGACAGATTTAGACGTTAAGCATGCGCGTTAAATGTCTCATGGGAAAAAAAAAGCGGTTGACAATGTTGTTCATGCGACATTTGGCGTTTGCTGTTTGTTTGTTTGCTGGCTGGCTGTTGTTGTTGTTGTTCGTCCGCTTGCTTCTGTTATATTGCTCAAGTGTTTTGAAAGTTGCGCATTATTTTTTTTTTTTTGTTTTCCTCACTTTTTGTTTCAATGTTGTTATTTTATTTGGCAGGCAACCAATTTGTTGCTTTTAAGATGCAATCGACAACAATAAAAACAAAATAAACCAAAAAAAAAATTAAATACAAAATCAACAGCAACAACAACAACAAAATGCTGTTAACACCAACTACTCAGAAAAGGCGTGTTATGTTTTTTGTTGCTATTGCACGTTCATAACAAGTCTCGCTTACTTTACATGCTTATTTTCGCGCCTAATTTACGCTTAACGGCAACGAAAACAGAAAACAGACCTGTCGTGGTTTACTGTTTTTTTTTTTTTTTGATTTTTGTTTTTTTAACTGCGACAAAAAAAGTTAAATTGTGAAAAATTGGCAAATTGTAACAATTTAAGCTTTATCTGCACAGACATATGCGCTCAAGCATATTAGTCCCGAGAAAAAAGAAATAATAACGAAAAAATTTGACAACAATAATGTGCGCAGAGCCCAAAACTTTGTGCGCAGCCGGCACAATTTATTGCAAACTAATTTGCGTTTAAAATAATATATTCTACTGTCCGCAGGCGGGCGCAGTGGCACCCAGAGCTTGCCCCACCCCACAGTCGCCACTGAAAAGACACGCGCTATCGTTGCCATCGAAACAGGCTTACTTAACTTTATGCGCACATATGTATATATGCCCATGTGCTCGACAATGTTTAGAAGAAAAAAACAACAAGAAAAAGAAAAATCATAGCGCGCTTAAATTTTAATGACAAAACGCATGCGCCTTCATAATTTTTAATAGCAACACGTTTGACAGCCAAGACAGACTTGCTTTTTTTTGTTGTTGTTGTTAATTTTAAATTTTTTTTTTTTTTGTAAATTTTTTTATTGTCTTTGTTTTAAAGCGCATTTCGGCGCGCATTTACTTACGGTCCGAAACATTTTATGTTTTTATTAATGTTGTTTATTCTTATTTTATATCGGTTTTACTATATTACTTCGATTAGTGTTTT
The DNA here is from genome assembly GCA_034638295.1 of Phortica okadai. Taxonomy (NCBI): domain Eukaryota; kingdom Metazoa; phylum Arthropoda; class Insecta; order Diptera; family Drosophilidae; genus Phortica; species Phortica okadai. Next base: position 13,815,931 of record CM067851.1, on the reverse strand, counting down.
TGTGTTTTGGTTTGTGGCATTTCTATGTCGTTGGTATGTAATTTTGTCATAAATCATGCTTTAGTAGCTGCAATTTTGTATTGGCAATCGAAATTTAATTTACATTTTTTTTTCTTCTCGCCTTGAATGATATTATAACTTTGTCATGAAGTTTGGTAACACATTGAAAGAGTCATCTCTGACCGTATAAAGTATATTTATGGTTAAGGGGTTACGCCACCCTGAGATTTACGCTTTTAAGAACATTTTAAGCCTTTACCAGTTTCAAAATTCGAATTTTTTCGGAAGTTATAGCAATTATAAGCCCGAAACACTGTAGAGGCCATACGGCGTATTGATTCTTCTTTTGCGTTTTTCTCGAAACTACTTTTTTAAACTTGTGTACATTATACCTCAAAAACTACTTGACCGATCTTGCGGAAATTGTAAGGAGATTTATTATGGGACAATATCTAAGGCGGTAAAGAGGTAAAAAACTATTTTTCATTATTAAATCGTCACCATTTTGTGCAAAATTTTTTAAATTTTTTAACGTGAATAGAGATATAACCCCTACAAGAATTGCAATCACGACAACTGTGGCACCACTTTTTTTTTTGTGGTCTTCACTTCGGGACAATGTCACTCGATGAATTAAATTTTTTTTTTTTTTTTTGAGGCTTTAGACTAGAATAACCCGTTAAACAGCTCATTGAGTCAATTAAGACATTTCAACTATGCATGCATTCAGTATACAGTCTACCATTAGTTAGCACTGACATGATCGAACCGATGTCACTGATAGCTGCTATACAAAAATAAAGAAGAAGAAAGTTTTTTTTAGAATTATCATTTATTTTTATTAAAAAAAAATCTAATTAAATGAAATGATTTAAAATTAAAACATTTAAACCGCAATAAAGTAGTGTAATTCAATTCATTTAAGTAATTACGTATACGCCGTGTGCGACGCACTACTTTTACCACATTAATGATATTTAGAACTTTGATTGCTATCAATTTACAAGACAATTGTAGCTTTTATGCGCTTAAGTTGTGGTCAAATGCTTATTGAGGCAAACAGATACAAGAATTGACAACTTTTGTGTGATCAACAATGAATACGAAAACAAAAAAACAACAACGATTTTTTTTAACTTTAAAGTTGCCGTCAGAACGCGTGACCAATGTCATGTCAACGTCAACAATGCAACAGTGAAGAGTGCACAGCAGTAACACTAACATAAATGCACACAACGACAACAACAACAACAAATAGTTTTCAGCATTTAGCACAGCAACAACAACAAATAAAGTTTCAGACAAACTTATCTCTCAACGAAGTAGCCACAGAAACATGGCAAAAATGTAGTACATGCCTTGTTGCTGCTCATTGCATTGCAAATTGCCATAACAACAACAAAAACAACAACAACAAAGCAAAAAAAAATCACGAAATTCGATCATGTCTGACGAAGCAGAGCAACCGACTGACCAAACGTACCAAACAGACAGCAGACAGACCGAACAGTTGCAACGCATCCCAAGGGCGCTGTGACGTTGTATCTCAAGTTAAGAGTTAAAAAAAAAGGAAAATAATACTCAACTTACGACCAAGTGTCAGGGTGACAACTTTGTGTGGAGCACTGTCAGCAATCACCACAACAACAACAACAACAACAACGAAGACGACGACTACAACTACAACAGTAAATGCACAGACAGTGGCAAAAGTGACAAAACAGCAACAAAATGTCATAATTGATAGCGACAGTGAGCACTGACATGAGGAGGCGCTACTCAGCTGCATCTTCTTCGGTTCCTTCTTGCTTAGCAAGTCAACTCAACTCGCTTCAAGAAGCTGCTTTGATTATTTTTTCTTTCCTTGCCTTATACTACACAACTATTTATAAGTAAAAGAAACAAAAACCAGTAAGGGAGCTATTTTCAGCTTTGCTGAAACTTATATACTCTTGCAAGCTTTTGGAAAATCCGTTTTATAGTTTTTCTAATAAGAATCTTATAAGTTTATAAAGATAAAGGGGCATAGCCCCGCCCATTTTCTAACTTGTTTTCAAGAGTACAATGCAATCATTCTACACTTCATTTTACGATTTTCTATCCTGTCTGCTAATAGATAAATCACATTTTTAAGTTTTTCTCTATATGGGCGGTGCCACGCCCTTATGTCCGATTCTTATGAAACTTTGTAATATGGTCAAGGATTCTAAAAAACGCGTAACTGCAAGGTTTCATTTGTTTATAGTTGAAAACAAAAAAGTTTCTCTAACAAAAACCGAATTTTTGACCGATTGTTCCTATGGGAGCTATATGCTATATTTATCCGATCTTCACCAATTTTGCAGTGTGTCTTAATTTACGTCCAAGATGTTCTTGTGCAAAAAATCGAGGCGATAGCTTTAAAATCAAAGAGTTTATTGAGCAAAAACCTCATTTTTGACCGATCGTTCCTATGGCAGCTATATGCTATAGTATTCCGATCAAGCTGGTTTCTACATATAAACTGCCTGCAAGGAAAAGAAAATTTTCTGCGTTTAAATTTTTTTGCTAACTTCAAAACTCTGGGAGGAGTTCGCATTGAAACAGACAGACAGACAGACGGACAGACGGACAGACGGACAGACAGACAGACGGACAGACGGACATGGCTATTTGAACTCGTCTCGTCGTGCTGATCAAGAATATATATACTTTATATAGTCGGAGATGTCTCCTTCTCTGCGTTGCAAACTTCACGACAAAGTTAATATACTCTTGCAAGAGTATAAAAAATATATATATCTGACCGGCTCAGTGTTGTTAGGTGTTAAAACTAATGCAATGTTGTTGTTGCGAACGTTTTTGTTGCTTTTTCTGTCGCTGTTGGATTAAGCACAAATTGTGTTTATGTTGAATGCTTTGAATTTGTGACAAGTTTATGTTCGTCTTGCAACAAATCCGATTATAATGAACGTGATTTGAAAAAAAATATTAAACCACTTTCAACACTTTTCATTGGTTCAATGAAAATTAAAAAAGAAATACATTAAACATTCAATTTCATAAAATGCATCATATAAGTAGATGTTTTCTGAACCAAGAGGAACAATCGCTACGAAAAATACTCATAAATAATAATTTTTAATTTATATTTTTAATAATTTATATATTGTTAAACCAATGTTAAGTTAACAGAGAAATTGTCTTAAACAAAATCAAAACAGTACAATAAAATTTAATTTCAATAGAATTAAAATCTGAAAAGACTCATTTCAATAAAAGTACATACATTTAAGTAAACAGAGAATGTTCATTTCAGACTAAAGGCCCTAACAGTCATGGCCCGCTATATATTTTTTTCTTTGCTTATATGTAATCCACATGGAACCTCGCTATGTAACTCATGTGTGCCAAGTCAATAAATTGTTTTTTTAGTAACAAATCAAAAAATTTATAGACCGAATTTATCAAAATCCAACAATCAATATCATAAGGAACAACAACAATAGTTAAGAACTTTTGCATATTTGAGCTTTTACGTTGCTTGTTCTAAATTATTTCATGTCTACGATTTTATTGTTTTTGAACAAAAGAACTCAATTTCATATGCAAATCGCACAACAAGTTCTTTTTTATGCATTGTTTTGCTATTGTAAGGAACGTTGCTGCTAAAGGTGTCAGCGGTTTTGGTTTTGCAGTTTATTGCTGATAATTAAACAAAAACATTAAAAAAAAACTAATAAACAAAATATACTTTTCCGTATGCAAATGAAAATTACAAGACGTGAAATATAAAATACTAAACAGAAAAGATACAAGATAATTTGTTGCACCATAAGCAAAATAATTGAATTTGTCAACAAATAACTTGACCTTAATCGTTGTTACTTCCGCTACCTTAACACAATCGCTTATTTAAAAACATTATTGTGGAATTTCAAGATACAAAATCCACCAATAAGTTTAACGAAACCGTTATTCAAAATTTGTATAATATAACAAAAATTTTAAGCTCATAATTAATTGACCGAAGGAGACGCAAAAAAAGAAAATAAAATTGGTTGTGACTAAAAGCATCTTTTTTAAAGCGCGTCAAACGTTTTCATGCTTTTCTGATTTTTCTATTATTTAAATGACCAAGTTAGCTTGAAATTTATGTTCCAAAATCGAACAAACTAAACAAAAGCTAAGCTCTCAAAAAGAAACTAACTCTTTTTTTTTATTATTTTTAGCGCTAAATGCTGGGAAGAGACACAACAACATGTTAGCATCAACATTTTAATTCCATAAATAATGACATGACTGTATATTTATCTATGTATACATTTGGTTTTGTTGCTGGAAACACTTCGGATACCCTACATAGAAAAGGAACTGTTTGTGTCGTTGCCTGTATATCCGTAAACCATAAAAGAGAAAATCAATATACATATAATCATAAAAGTAGGTATAGTCAAGTATAATCAACCAAAATAAAAAAAAAACCAGTGTCAGTTAAAAATTATTCAACAATTAATGAAATAAATTCAAACAAAAATATGAAATTTATTAGAAGATCTCAATTTGATTTTCTTTAAGTGGAAAAAATGTTGAGAAAGAGTGATTTTTTTGGTATATATATTTTTTATGAGGTATGTTCACTGAGTCTTAATACAAAGCTTGAGGTCCATGTCTTTTATTGTTTATAACTATAATTCGCTAATTTCAATTAAGTTATTGGATTTACAGATGAATTTAGCGGCAAACTTTCTAGAGACTTTCCTATTAGTCCAGTCATCAAACACAACAAATTAAGCAAATTTTCAAAATTTGGATTAATCAAAATCGCATACAAAATGTATGAAAACCATAGTACCAAAGTTGAACACTTTGCTCCGTTCGTACGCCTAAACTATTAGTCCTACAAAAAAAAAGGTTAGACCATAATTTGTTGGAAATTTCCTCTAGTTTAATTTGGTATAGAGATTTTTTTTGCAGTAAAATGAGCCAAAATGGAGATATGGTCAAAAAAGTGATTTTGGACGCCATTTTTTCAAAATGGCGGCTCGAGCGGCGGTCGTAGAAGGTCGCAAAGTGGAAATTCGGAAAGAGCAGCCCAAAATCCATATGGATGCCAATTTTGCGACACTCCCGCAAAACTTTCCAGGTAACCCTTTTTTTACGACCAAATGACTGGATTATATATTTTCTTTAAATTCAACATTTAATAACTTTTCCATTTTCATATCATGAATTTAATAATTTTTAAAAATTTTTCACTGAACTGTTGAAGGAGTAAATTTTCAATCGCTTCTCAATTAGTTGTAGCAACACATGATGTAGTGTATTTCATAGGCGACTACAATCACCAGCCCCACAGTACTGATGGCTGCTTCTCAGCTACACACTGTCAACTTGTAGACCAAAGCAGCCAATCAGCGTCACTTGAAGTGTCTCTATATTTGATTTTAGGGTTTTTTTGTCTTTTTATTTTGATAGGCTGAGTGATGATGAACTAATCAGACAAAGATCGAATTCGTGATTTCTGGCTAACTTGACTTAGGCAATGAAAGTGAAGCTTCTTCTTTAAGTTCATCGTGTCGTCTGTCTTAATAACATTATTTATGTTCATGTATTTGTTTTAAGCACAACAAAATAAAAAAATAAAGATTTTAAAAATATAAATACATTTTCTTTCTTTCTTTTTTCTTTTTTTTTTTTTGGTTTCAGGTGTCAAACACATTAGGCGGAAACCATTTGAGCCCGCGCGTGTTAAATAAAACCATTTAAAACAGCTATTTCAAATTAGTTGTGCGATCATTTTAACTCTCTTACCGGTTGGGTGGTCTCATGACTGTCGTTTTAAACAAGATACAAAATTTAACTTGCGTATCAAATTTGTATAATTTTACCTTTTGTTCGCAGTATACTTATAACCTTCATTTTTATATCGGTTTTTAATTCAATTATGCGTTTTACAAATCAATTCTCACTTATAAATCTGTTCCGAAGATGAAAAAAATGGACCCATTCCCATGCAGAAACCAGTAAGGATGCTATCTTCAGCAAGGCTGAAGCTATAATACTTTTCACGTTGTGTCACTATAAAAAAAAGTAAATCAATAGTTTTCATGCCTCCCTAACAACATAACTGTAAGGTTTCAAGTCAATTGGTTAAAAAACAAAAAAGTTGTCCATAGAACGGTTTAAGTTTTGCGATAAGTGGGCGTGGCTACGCCCACTTTTGGTCAAAATACTTTTCATTCCTCCCTAAGAACATAACTGTAAAGTTTAAAGTCAATTGGTTAAAAAATAAAAAAGTTGTCCATACAACGACGTGAATATTGCTTCTCTTCCTCTTCTTCATTTTGTATGGGAGCTACCAGTTCCAGTTTCCCGATCTCAATGAAACTTTCAGGCATTTAGTCGGACTATGTAAAACTACTATGTTTAAAATTTCAGCACTCTATCGTACAAAACAAAAAAGTTTTCCATACAACGATTCAAGTTTTGTTCACTTTTCTTCTTCTTTTCGTATGGGAGCTACCTGTTCCAATAATCCGATCATGCTGGTTCCGACAATTGATTCATCGTAATAAATTCTAAGACTCTGTGCAAAGTTTCAGCTCGATAGCATCAAAACTGAGGGACTAGTTTGCATACATACACAAAGTTAATATACTATTTCACATACGTGAAAAGTATAAAAACTACGCATGAAGATGCAGTTCTACACCGAATAATTGGATCGATTTGTCAAAAAGAAGGTCAAGGGTTACAACAGTATTTGTTAAAGAAAACACGTATATGTATTTTTATCATCATAAGCACAAAAACAATACATAAACTATCCATAAACAACATAATTACAAATCCGTTTCATACCATTTGACACAATGGCGATTAAGAAAGGTTAAAGATTAATTTGTAAGATCTTTAAAGTTTTATGCAATAGTTACAATAGGCTTTGGCACGTACTTTCACCTGAGAACTCACCCGCTTCTATCAACATCATCATCCATCCATCCACCAGCCATCTGCGTGAGGAAGAACATCGTACTAGAGAGACTAACAGGACATAGTCTAAGGACAGAATCATCCAGTGCTTTCAACCTGTATATACGTATGTCTCTGACCATTCATGGGTGTGAGAAGGGGCATAGCTGGCTTTTTGCAAATAAAATACCCCCACCATCAGAGGTCAGAGGCATCCTAACAATAAGAGCTAGACTTAACTAGATCTAATTTATTAGTTATTAGTTTTTTTTTTTTTTTTACATACTTTTTATGTGAACTTTACGTAGAAAGTTATTTGTCATACTTTAAACTACATTAAATAAATAAATTAAATAAAATAAATAAATAAACGTGCGTTTTCAGCAAAACCTTAAATATAATCTAATTTTTAGCACTTTTTATACTTTTCCCCAACAAGTGAAGGATACGGAGAAGGAACTGTATATTCTACAAGACTCGACTAGTCATTTTATTTGATATTCTTACATTCATTCTATGCTTTTGTGTTGTAGAATTAAATAAAACTAAATAAAATAGAAAATAAAATTGTGTAAACTTACCACAAACTATGCATTGAACATATGTAACTCACAAAAGTCCGCCAAATAACAAAACAATTTAATTAATGGAGTCGTCGCAACATGAAAAACTTTGTGGAAACATTCAAGTGTAGTGATCATCATATGTATCTGCATAAATCAGTGTACACATCCTTGAGCATAGACGGCAAAGGCATTCAAGACTAGAAAAACTTGAGCAATTAGTTGCTTGATTTATATGCGTTGACGAGGACGTTGTGTTAGTTGGACAACAAACGGCGACGTTGTGTCATTTCGGTAACTTTAGTTCAGTTTAGATCGACAACGTCAAAGTCAACATCAAACTTCGATACAATTCGAGCGCCATTTTTGTACGCCGTGGCGCATCATAATCGTAAAATTTCTCAGGAATGTTACAATATTTTGTGCGTTTATATATATTTATATATATGTATGTATGTACGTATCTGTGTGCAGTGCAATTTGCGCGTGAATTATTTCTGTATTGCATTACAAATGTTGTCGTTCAGTTGACTGCACGCTGTACGTTGAATGCTTTCATTTTAATTGGCCAAACGAGGAAGTTGTTAACGTGCAAACCTGTAAGAAGAAAGCAATTCCATTGACAATATGTATGTGTGCTTGTTGCGTATCTACAATGTGTCTGAGCTTGAAACAAAAGTAAAATGTGTGCACATTTTTATGCTGAAAACAAATAAAAATCATTTGAGCTTGCGCTTGCGCTTACAACACCTTCTAATTTTGCATGGCACCGCAACGGTCGATGATCGGCATTGGCATTGGCAATGGCAATAGCAATAGCGATGGCGATGGCGACAAAAACCGATGAGAAATCACTGAAACTCAACGCATTGCATGCGCGCCTGCGCATTAAACTTGAGCACGTTGGTACGTGACACAAACAAAAAGCATCGCTTAAAGAAGGCTTCTTGATGACGGCAGCGTCAAGAGTGCGGCAATCGGTCGCAAGTCGCAAACAAAGTCGTAGTTGACATTTCACGCGTTAAGAAGACGTAAAACCATTGCCACAACTCAAAGCACAAAACTATTTTACGAGTCTGAGTCTGCGACGGAGTTGGCTAAAGAGTTGTTGCAATTTTCTGCGTCTGCATGCTGGACCAAGCTAACCGTCTTGCTATGCCTTGCCTTGTCTTACCTGTATGTATGTGTGTACTGCTGACGAGACTCTGTCACACTTGACTGAAGGATATAATGACTCTGCGCCGTCTGGTTGTGCTTGATTTGACTTCTGCCGTGGGTGGAGCGTTCGCATTTGACGTCGCCTTCATTCCTTTTGTTGTACGCTTTGTCTGCGAAACAACTTTATTATGTTGTACAATTCATAGTGTGGCAGCTTCCTGTTCGTTTGGAAATTTACATGTTTATTTCCATGGAAAATATGTTTGTCTTTTTTTTTATTCTTCTTTTTTTTTCAAAGTAAAACATACCAGCTTTTTTTTTCGCTTTAGTAACACGTAATCATACGCATAGAAAATGGTTGATTGCTGCAAAAATGGCGACGCTCCCAGCCAGCGCACAGGAGCCAAACCGGCAGCTGAGCTGGCCCGCGTGTCGTTCCGTATTTGTAATCCAACGGCGGCGAAAATAATTCTTGGAAGTTAATTTCATTAAGTGCGGCATATTTATTAGCAATATACACGTTTGTATGCATTTCAGCTATTCCAGACAGCGCACACATGCAACAACAACAACAATAATAACAAGCACATTATTTCATGTGTCCATGGAATTCATCATGCTGTCGTTTGTTCGTGTGTTCGTTCAGTCTCTCGGCTACCGTCAAGAGTTATTTCTGTGCATTCATGTTGAAATTTTCATAACTCGTTGTTGTTGTCTACATATATACCTGTACATATATACTATAGACATATGTAAAAGGTAAAATAGTATCTGTGGTTAGCCTTTTAGAAATAATTTTGTAAATTCAAAGAACACACACCAACCTCCAAGTGCAATTCTTTGCTTAAATTAAACGCTCGCTCGGAAACTCTTCACTACGGACACACACACACACACACACACACAATCGAAAGCAGCGAGTGGACAAAGCAACGAGTCGAGAAATCTCACAAATGCGATTTTGCACGCACAATTGTAAAATTCTTATTAATACTTATCGCACGCAGTGATTTCGCTTGCTTGCCAACAAACAACAAAACTCTCACCACCACTCACCACTACCCATAGTGCCATCGATCTGCTCTGGACAACTGCTAGCGTCCGCATTTGGTCACATCTCCGTCGACAAGTGTCGTACATGCATTCCAAATAGTTTTGCTTCTACCATCATTAGCTTGATCTTGGGCAACATAATGGCGCGTTGCAACAGACTTTGTATGTAGTAGCAGCAGCAGCAGCAGTAACGCAGCTGTTGCCGCTTGCTTTTGTGTCTGCGGTTGGTCCGACACTCGAGGTCTTTTCCCTACCGAGTCATAGTCTGGTTTATCGACTCACACAGTAAACAATGCCGTCCGCGTTTTCAAATCATAAAAACTGCATTTTCATAATTTTTTTATATACACACACACATACATATGTATATAAAATCATTCCGACAATTGCACACTTCTATAAAGTTGCAATTGCATTTAATTACATTGATTAACACATACAGACAACTGCCACCGCCGCTAACGTGTTAACACCGCTTTCCAATTCCCGAAATGGATGACGCACGCTGCAGCTTGTTGTTGCCGCTTATGGTGCACACTTACTTTGTGTGTGTTGCATTTTTTCAATGGAAAAACACCTTCTAAACCGATTCAAGCTAAAAACATTGCAACAAGCGATACTATACAAATACACATATTTTTTTTTTAATTTTATTAGTATTTTATTACAATTTTTTTTTAAAGAGAACGCACACCAACAACAACAAAAGTGATGCACAACATAACGTTTAACAGTTTAAAACATATTCGTGTCGGTTTGACTGAATGCAGATGAGTGTTTCTGTGTGTTTGTTTTTATGGAGTGTACGAGTATGTGATGGCTCAAAGCTCAGAAAAAAATAACATACAAAATGATGACAAAAATAATGGAAAGTAGCATTATAAGCTTCCATTTGAGTTTGTACTTGCGATCCAAGCTATACCACAAACGACGTAATGCATTTGAGACATCATCATCATTTTGACGTAGTGGACGACGCGTTGCAGGCTCGTATTGTCCACCAACCGATGCGACAGTACGTCTGTTACGTGGAGTATCTGAGGCACCAGCAGTGCCGGAAAGTGGCTCCACCTTCAAGCGTTCCAAATTCCGAGCAAAGGAACTGAGATAAGGTGTACTGATATTTTCCGACTCCGATTGATCATTGCCATCGGTATCGTCACTGTACTCGTTGCCACAAGCTGGTATTGTGGCACGTTGACTGCCATATGGCGAAGATGCTGCAGATATAGCAGCATTAACCATGAAATCAGAACGCTTTAGTGGTGGCGCATAAGAGGGCTTGCTGGTGGTTGCAGCACTACTATAACGACTGGTCCCATAGATGCTTGGCTTGATTGCGGCAACATCTGTCGAAGCTTGAGTTTCAATTGCATCCTTAGAAAAGTTGCTGCCATATTGGGTTTGTGGGAACAATGCACTTGAGCGATAAACAGATGCACTGATTGAACCTAGACTTGGCAGCGGTTTATGAGTTTTGTGCGATTGCTCGCTGCGTTGCTGCTTTTCAGCCAATTGTGCTACACGTGCTAATTCCTCCTCTTCTTCTTCATCAGACTCTAATACGATCAGTGAATTATGCATCAATGTGTTTTGCCTTACAGGTGGTTCCAATGGATTTGAGTTGCGACGTTGAGTAATCGGTGCATGTTGCTCTGCAGATTGACGACGTTCAACTATTACATCCTGAGTTAACTTTCGGAGTTGAACGATCGGCTCCTGATCTACTATATAGTGTCGTTTTGTAACATGAATTGGATCCTGCTCAGTATCAATGTTTTTGTGAACACTCTGTTTGGGAGCGGACGGTTGTTCCACAACTTGTTCACGACGTTGAGGTATATGCGAAATCTGTTGCCGCTGCACGTTCACCTCGGTGGTGGGATGTGGTTGACTGCGAGCCGGTTGCTTTGGTACTTCGGTTTCTTCAGCAATTTCTGCTAACGGTTCCGAGCGTTGCTCGGAATTAGCGGAAATTACATTCTTATTGAGTACCTGTTCACGTACAGATCGACGCCTTTCCGAAATTGGTGCACTTGCAATGGGAACTGGCGAGGACTCCTTGCTCTTACTGTCATTTGACACTGGCGTAGAAGCAATTGTGCGGCGTCCTTTGCCACGTGGAGTACTTTTTTGTTCTGCGTCGCTTAAATCGGATTCAGGCTTTTCCACCAATAACTGTCTAGCAGAGTGAATAGTTTCACGCCTGTTCGTGTTCTTTTTCGGGCTCGATGCAGCCGGCGAATTTGTCCCGCCACCAAGAGAAACACGTAATTTTTTTATAAGGATTTTACGACTGGAATCCGTAACTGGTACGTTTGGCAGACCATTCTGGATACACTTGGCACGAATTTCTGCATTGCTCAAAGAATCCAAATTGTCTTGGTCAGACATTTTGCAATAAATATCAAAAAATCAAGTTCCAAACGGGCGCTTCGGTTTTTCGCGCGATGCTTCTTCTTTTTTTACAGTTCACTTAAGTGAAAACTTGATATTCAACTGTTTGACAGTTATTTTTGAATCTGAAATTTCCACAAATGTAGTCTTATCGCTCACACTCATGTCGTTTTCTTGGGCGTTGGACTGAAAAAAAATACTAACCGTAGTTGGCAACTTTTAATATTTATGGAATTGCCAACTGACTTGATTTAAAAACCATTTATAGAAGGTTAGCATCTCGTTTTGTTGATTTACCACTCAACATTGCTGCCACTTCGTGATAGCTGTAAAAATATTAGGTTATTGTGTATCAGTTATGGATTATGACTTGTAATGGTTATTATCTTCCACTATTTATTAGGGAGAAAAGAATCCACTTGGAAATATGTAATAGTAAAAAAAAATTAATATCAAAAAGTATGATTTTTTAATATTCCGCGATTTGTCCACTTTGACGGAAAAGTACCAAGAGAAAAAAAATTCAAAGGGGCATTACTGCAGTAATTGCGGATTGAAAGTTTTGTTGTTGTTGCTTATTGTTATTATTGCACTTTCGTACTTGCAGCAAGTAGCATTCCAAATGGATATTTCGAAAGTGCCGAACGAGCGAAAACTTCAATTATGTCGCACATACTTCCGAAGTAAGTTGAATCTATATTAATTGCAAAACATATTAATTCCGCTTGCTTCACAGCTGGATTTGCGTTTCTACCCTTTGTGTGGGCGATAAATGTCTGCTGGTTCTTCGAAGAAGCATTCCGTAAGCCACCATACATGGAGCAAAAGCAGATAAAAAGATGTAAGTTGTCTTCAACTATGTACATGCAGGTACCTAATTAGCTAAATTCTAGATGTGATATACTCAGCGCTGGGTACGATCATTTGGCTACTTGCTATTATCACCTGGGTGGTCATATTCCAAACAAATCGCGCAGATTGGGGCGCCACGGCCGACTACATGAGTTTCATTATACCACTCGGGAAAGCTTAGATATTCAATCAACTTAGTCTTACACAATAATAAGTATTTTATATTACGCATATGCAACACAATAAAATATTCACTTAAAGACTTCATTAAAATTATAAAACAGATGTTGGTTCAATGGGGCTGTGAACGACTGTTTGACTCCATTCTATTGAGGTACAGTTTTTGTTTGCAACTCTTGCAGTTTTGACTCAAAAAACGATTTTCGAGCTGTCAATGGCATTGACTTTTGGCGCAAGAGATAGTTTTCATTTCCTAACGCAGTGTAAGTATCATCGCCGAGCAAGTTACGCAGGGCAACATTTTTTTTCAATTGTTTTTCGTAAAAACGCAGGCCCGCTTCAACAAATTCTGGACCCAGTGAAGACAGTTTCTTATCAATATCAGCGTCGGTACTGACTTGGTTGAAATCTTTCATGAAACTCCAGCTGCCTAAACCAAAAAGACCCATAATAGAGTACAACACTAGACGAACCTACAATAATAATACTAATATTGTTATTTTGACTTAACAATTGTTGGCAAGACACTCACACTTATATCCCTTGCAAACAGATTCAGCCGCAAATTCATATAGTGACCGATTGTGTAGACCATCAGAAAAGATACACTCGGAAACAGGGAATTAAGTAGCACACTGTGCGTCTGAAGCTGTAGAATGGCTTTAGACAAGCCAAAGACTTGTTCGTCTTCAGTCAGCACAATTGCCTCTTCCAGCAGCTTTCCGCTCTCTGTATTCCAATTAATTGCCTGATCACGAAAGCGTATGTCACTACGCTTGATATCACTTGTACTGGCATATTCATAGTTCACCGGTATGCCAAGTGCTCCACCGAAACGAAGTTTCGTTGTACCTAGAACGGTCAGGTGTGTAAAAACGGGTATGTAAACAACTTAATTATGTAATACTCACCAGCTTGAAACAAATCAAAGCCGAAAACAGTAAACGGCTTTACAAATTTACGTTCATACGGTTCTACCTCCAATGTGTCTAATGCTTGTTCAATACGCTTCTGCACCTCGGCCGGTACGGGTCGTCCTACGCCGTGTCTATCAAGTATTACTTTCAAGTAAAATTTCTGAACTTGGTTTCCAAATAGACTTACTTGTAGCATTGCATAAAATCTTTGTAGTATTTCAGGCCGAATGTGTGCGGCAAATAATTGCCGAAGAAGAGCCCACAGGTTGTGACGCCGGCTGCATAAAAAACTACTTGTCGGCCTCTTGGCGTTTTAAAGAAGCCAAACATGCCGCCCCCACTTACTCTTTCTTTGCGCATTATTGGTTTTAACCTACGTTATAATTCACAAAAAACTAATTGAAAAAATGGTGCCCGTGTGTTAGCTAACCAACCAATTTTTTTTTTGTAAACGCCAATGCCCGCCCACCTCTTACCCAACAACAGTAACAGCTGATTCGCAGTCACAGTCGGCACTGTCAACTCGATAAATATGGCATTGGGGAAAAAATTGGCTACCATTCGAGTTGCCGGCATTTGTAATTTTGCTTTTTTTTTACTTAAACCGTCAAAATTTTTATATCGCAAACATTAATAGGGGACGTCTATAAATTACGTGAGGCTGTTTTTCTCGGAATTTAGACACCACCCGCCCTCTTGGTGAGACATTGACGAACCCCTTCCTCTGCATCTCACATGACATTTTGATTAGAATTAAAAACAAAAATTAGAAATTAGTGGAATAAAAAAATGATTTTGCTGAACCAATTTTTTTAGTTGAACTCTAATTTATTTTTCAATAAATATGCGAACACCCGACCATTTTGAATCTGCGACAGGCACTCTGAGACAATACTATTTCTTTTTAAAAATCAATTTAAATGAAAAAACCAAACTTTAAGACAAAAATTTATACACATTTTTTAAATTACATTTTTATTCACATCTAAAGCTGATTTCTCTTTATTTGTATATAGTTTTATATGTGTATACTACAATTTCATAAAGTTAAAACTAAATTTAGCGTTTATTGTTTCAATAATTCAATAGTTTATCTTTCTTTTGTTTTTTTTTTTTTTGTTTTGCTTAGTAGTTTTGTTTTTAATTTTTATGTTATTTGTTTACTTTATTTGATTTGTTTTTTTTTTTATTTAAGTTTGTGATTTTAATACAATTAAATTGTTGAGTGCTATTTTAAAGTTATTAATCGATAAAAATCTTGTAATCATTATGAACTAAAATCTGTTATTTTTTTGCGAAATAAAAAAAATCTAGTACTTAATTTGTTATTTAGCCTTAGGCTGCAGTTTTCTTTAAGTGCTGTGTGCACAACACGTTGATACAAAAAAAAAAAAATAAAAAAAATAAAACAATAAAACAAATCTATAAATGAATTGAAGCTTTTATTAATTTCTTTCTTAAAATCGTACTTTTCTTTAGGCTTATAGTTGATTGAACACAATTATTGTTTTTCTTTATTATTTGTATTCATTTATTTGTGAATAATGTTACGAAGGATTTTGAAAGTAAAAAAAAGATAATAAACCAAATAAACAAAAGCGAAAATTTTGTTATACAATAAAAATATTTATTTTGTTTGTTTTTCATGCTTAATTGTAATTGTATTAATTCTAATTTTAGTTTATATATAAAGTTTTTTGTTTTTATTTGTAAAAATGAATTTTTGTTTGGATCTACATTTATGCGTAACTCGCTATAATACAGTACATTTATATAAATATATATAAATTAAATTTCGTGATTTATTTTAAATTCTATTTTTATAAGTAAAACTTTGTTTTTTTTTTTTGTTTGCTTGTTTTTTGTTGTTGTTTTTTTTTTAACTCTTTTGTTTTATTTTTTGTTAGTGGTATTTAAATTGCAAATCATTTAAGGTATAAATATGAGTAAGTTTTATTTGTAATTTTTTTATTAAATTCTTTTTTCAACAAAACTAATGTCACTACTTATTTACGCATACATAGATAGTTTACGCAGACAAATAAAATAGTTGAACATTATCATTCAAGTGAAATTTATTAAAATATGCACTTACAGAGAATCTTTTAAAAAATGTTTACTTAAACGCATTTGGCAATACGCTGGTTGTTATAGTTTTTTTTTTTTTTTTTGTTTTCACAGTGTGTCTTAGATTATTTACAGTTTTGATGCGATTGAAACACTAAAAAGTCTACGTGATAGAAACTACTTTTAATACAAGCTAAAATTACACAAAAATAATAAATATGAAACAATTATTTTCAATTATATAATTAATTAGTTAATAACTCTTAGCCGTTGCAAGATGTGCTGTCTGGCTAAATTCTTATTTATTGCATTGTTTATTTAGTTTTTCCTTGTTTTCTTTTATTATTATTATATTTTACATAAACTTGCGAACGCATTAAAAATACACTGAGCGTAAGGTTTTGCACGGCAAAGAACTAACTTCATAATAATAAGTATGCTAAAAACAAAAATATTCTACATATATGTAAAAACACACCTGATAATGACAGTGAGTATATAAAGTTTATTAACTTGCATGCATTTAAACCTGCTCTCTTTTCTTGCTTACAAAATAAACTAAAAAATAATAATAAAAAAATACACACAAACACTTATTTAATAATCAAACATTTGCTTGTTGCCGGTTCGTTTTGTTTTCTGTTTTTTGTTACTGTTACTTTTACAGTTAGTTGTAGACTTATTTAATAAAATTTACATTGTTTTATTATTTGTTAAGTTAGGTGCAATGAATTTCTGGTTAACGAATTTTTAACTTAATGAAAAATATATATAGATATATCAACTAACAGCAATCAATAACTTTGTCATTTTTAGTTTGTTGTTTTTGTTGGTTTCTTTTTTTCGTTTTGTTTGTTTTTATAATCTTAATAATAATTTTGTAGATTAGCAAAAGATTTTCAAATGTTTATATATATATATTTTTTTTTAATAAATTTCATTTTTAGCTCTTAATTGATTAAAATCTATAGCATCTGCATTTGTCTTGTTCTTGTTGTTTTCATTGTTTTGTTTTTTATTTTGTTTTTTTTTTTTTTTTCATGTAAAAATAACGATAAAAATCCTTTATGATTAATGGCTGTTCATTTTCCGATTTGACGGCAATTCCGTTCGCATTTTATGTAGTTTTCAGCTCTTCATGCCATAGGGATTCTTATCGTTGAGTTGTTCTCATTTTGCTGGTCCAGGTGGAAACGGGTTTATCACAGCTACAGCTTGTTGGCTTGCTAACACGGCAGCTAAAGAAGAAAATGCAAAGTAATGAAATTAGTAAGAAACTTATGGTTATTATCAAATTGAATGCTTACCACCGTAGGGTGCAGGATACATAGGATAGCCAAGTCCCACGTGTGTATGATGATGTGTGTGCACGTGCCGCTGAGGTGGCGGACTACGTGAATCAGTTCCACCGACACCACCGCCGACATTGTTTCCCGGACCGCCCACGGCACCTGGATTCCCACCGGGACCGTTGTTAGCACCGCCAACACCACCTGCAACATTCACCTGCTGTTTGTGCGCATCGAGCGTGTTTGTTAAGCCGCCTGGACCGCCGGGCCCACCTAACCCTTTTTGACTTGACAAATCTGACTTGTTTGGCGGTGGACCACCCATTCCACTTGGCGGCGGCTGTAAGCCTAATGGAACACCACCAGAGCCCGCACCACTACCTGGTTGACCACTGCCTGCATTAGGCCCTGAGTTTGATCCAGTGCCGGGTCCTCCAGTACCGCTGCCTGGTTGTGGTGCACCCATACTCGGACTGGACACGCTGACCTTAACTGGCCCATTGCCACTTGTCGGTGATTTAAGTGCACGCTCACTTAATTCGTGTATCTTGTGTGTTGTATAATATTGGCTGGCAGCATGATGCAGTGCATCTAGCGCTTTGGTGCCGGTATTACGTGAGAGATCTTCGGGTGCATGATAGCGTGGCATTGGCAGATGATAAGGTGGCGCATTGTATGGCCCGGCAGCAGACATTAATACATTGCGATACATCGGATGATTGGGATCGAAACCAAATGGCGCTGGCGCAATATATGAGGGATGCAAAAAGTATTGCGACGTTGGTGGCGGCGGTGGGCCTTGTGTTTCCATTGTCGGCTTCTGACCTTCCTGTTTGACTTTAACTTCTTCATCGCTCTTTTGTTTCTGTGATTCCTTTGTAAGATTAGTCGCTTTGTTTGAGTTTCCACTTGCACTATTATTTGCTTGAGAATTTTTCAGTTTTTGTTGCTGCTGCTGTTGTTGTTGCTGTTGTTGCTGCTGCTGCTGTTGCTGTTGATGCTGCTGCTGTTGTTGTTGTTGATGCTGTTGCTGCTGCTGCTGTTGATGCTGCTGTTGTTGTTGTTGATGCTGTTGTTGCATTTGCTGATGGTGTTGTTGCATCGCTTGATGCTGTTGCTGTGCCAACGATAGTGGTGTTTGTGATTGTTGGGGTGAGGGACTAGAATCTTCTTTATGAGAGCTCGACTGACCGGGCAAACCGGCGTTTGGTGGAGGTCCACCAACAACATTCTGTGCATTCTGTCGACGATGCTGATCTGAAAAAATGTAATATCTAAAGCAGAAAAAAGAGAAGACATTTATTTGCATTGTTCATCTTCATCGATTGCGATAATTGTGACTTACCGGCGTAGCTCCTCCTCACGCGACAAGTGCTGCTGGGCAAGACTCATTGGATGACGCTGATAAATGCTCGGATAGGCGCCTAATGCCTGTAGATCCTTTGGATGTAAAGCGTGCGGTTGCTGTGGCATGCTTTGCTGTTGTGGCGGAGTTGGTTGACTTGGCGGATTGACATTTGGCTCTTGTTTAATTTCTTGCTTTGTGAGCGGCTCCTGTTTAATGAGTTTGTTGGCAATCAACTGCAAATGTACGAAAATAGATTTAAAAATTTCATCCGTGAAATAATATAATCATAGTCGTGTATATTTACTTGTTGCTGTTGTTGCGTTGTCAATTTTGTGTTCTCGTGTGGACTCGGTGACTCTTTTGTACGCTCATCCTTGATGGCACCTGGCGGCAATTGCTGATTCATGCTTTGTGCTTGCGAACTCGGCGGCATTCCAGGATGTGCAGCCAATTTCGAACCATCCTCTGATGAAACTATAGACATCGGTCCGTAATTGGGCTCAACGTTATAGGGATAGCCAGGCATGTAACTTTAAGTAAAAAATGATGGTGAAAATTTCAAGTTAATTATAAAAAAAAATTTACATACTTGAATGGATAAAAATGGGACATTGGTTTTGCTGGCGAAGGTGCTGGTAAGCCACCAGAACTAAGCGCTGAAATGGCACCCAGCCCGGGTGGTAAACCACTGCCCGGTGGAGGGCCAGACACGGCACTCAAATTAACCGGTGGAGGTTGCGTTGCTTGCGATGTGGGTGGTGGCTCTTTTGAGTTTACATCTTGTGTTTGCTGCTGTTGCATACTGCTGGTGGGTGGCGCGTTTTGCGTAGGCTTTGTCATCAGATCCAATGGCGGTTCTTTGTTCTTATTGCTGTAGTCAGTCATATGCGGTGAGGGTTGTTGTGGCTGCAAATGATGAGCTGGCGGCTGATTTGGCGGTTGCGGCACTGATGTTTGTTGCTGTGCCTGCGATGTGGGCAACGCCAATGGTGATTGACCAATCGTTGATGCTAATGATCCTTTGCCGACTTGTTGCGCTTCGACTCCTTGTGGCGGTGGTTGTACCATATATTGCTGTTGTTGCTGATAGAACTGATACATGCCATAACTGCCCAGCTGTGGCAGCGTTGGTGGACCGCCAGGGCCAGTACCAAGGCCAGGCGGTACACCTATTTCTTGTGGTTTCTTATTTAACAAGTCGAGGTGTTTGTTTGGTTGAGATTTATCTACATTGTGTAAGAAAAAAAAAATAATGTAGTTTGGATACAATATAAGATAGTTTTAAATAATTTACCAAGCATATCTTGCTCCGCAAGCGGTGTGGAATCATCAGAAATATCACTATAAGCTGGACTTTGGACATCATCCCGTGAAGCGCTGGCATCGAACTCACCAGGCCCTGGAGATTTGCGATTCTTTTTCTGTTTATTAACGGCGAAACCTGGCGAAGTTTTATTTGATAGTGGAATGCCTTGTTGTTGCAGGTTTTGTGGTGTTGTTTGACCCACTGGATACCCGACAGGTGTCTGCTGCTGTTCAATGCCGGCCGCTTGATGTGGCAATGATACACGCATAGGGCTCTGACTGGGAAGTGTATGAGTTTGTGGCGATGGCTGAGTTTGAGATGTCGACGTCTGTTGCTGCTGCTGTTGTAACGCGACCATAGCCGAAGCGGGGTTCCCATCTTGTGGTCCAAATCGCAGTACACCTGCTTTGACTGAGTATAAGCAAAATGCAAAAGTTTTTATAGTATTCTAAAAAAAAGGTATACATTTTTAAACTTACGCGTTCCTTGTTGTAGAAGCGCTTGTTGCTGTTCGGAAAGTAGCGGTGGTATACCAGTGGCGGCACCAACCATACCGCCCAGAGTTTGTTGCTGTGAGAGTGCCTGACCCGATATGCCAGCGGTAATGCTACCACCGGCCACCGAATGTGTCTGTTGCACTGTAGGCTGACTCGATCCCAACAGAGGCGGCGGTGGAAGTTGTGCTTGAGGTTGGGTTAGCAAATTATTGCTTACAGTCTGAGTAGGTGCACTTGAGACGGTGGGCACATTTAGCACCGGTGTCGGTGGTGCACTACTGGCTACAGGCAATGATTCTGTGGCTGGTGTGTTTATCGGTGGCAAAGACACTGCCATAGCTGTTGGCTGTGTTACAGTTGCTGGTGGTCCAGCAGCTGTAGAAGAAGCAGCAACAGCAACAGCGACTGCTTCGGAAGCAGTTGACTCTACAGTAGGAGACGTAGTTGTCGCGGCTGTGTTGTTGTTTGCATTAGTTGCTGGTGTAGTTGGTGCTGCTGGTGTGGCAGCTGCTGTTGGAACTGGCGAGGGCGAAGTTGGTGGTTCTTCGGGCGCTTGCATTGAATCTTCGTCCATAGAACCAGAACCACCATGTGCGTGGGATTGATGATAACGCAGGCCATTGGCGTGCTTGTACTTTTTGCTACAATCCTGCTCGGGACATTCGAGCAGCACTGGTGATATCGCACACGGTGATGCAGTCTTACATTTTTTCGTATTAATTTGCACATTAAGTCCAGTAACTGGGTTTAGTAGACTTTGTGGCTGAGTGGCAAGGCCACCGCCACTTGCCGATATTGGTATACCACTGGCATTGGCGACACTCGCATTCGCTGGATCGGTTTCACCGTTAACCGGCGATGGCGATTCATCTTTTGATTTACGTTTCTCTGGCCGTGGCGGCATAAATGCAGTCGGTGATGTGCTTGGCGTAGCACCACCACCATTGCCCGAGGAAGAACTACTGCTAGCGGCAGCGTTTGAATTGTTGCTATTACCGGATGTACTACTCCGGGTAGCACCACGACCTTTGGCCGCGCCGTTACGCAACTTGGAATGAACCTGTGCATGCGAGAAGTAGATCTGAAAAAGTAATTCATGTTATTATTATACATTTTCATTTCAGGCAATATACAAAAGTCCACATAGATGACGACTCAATACTTACAGAGCTGCGAGTTTCAGTAAAGTTACTCAGGTCGGGAGTAAGACCGGAGCTGCGACCGCGCTTTCCACGTCCCTTTGGAGTTCGAGAATCTAATTCTTCAGTTGGTGAATCACAGAATCTGAAATGCATAAATATATGCGTTGAATACACGATCTTAAGTGTTAAAAAAGGCAACCGAAATAAAGCGAAGTTGTTGTGTGACTTTCAAACTGTTCCCAATCGCACAAATGTTCAACCACAGACGGAAAACAAACAAAAAAGAAAAAAAAAAAAAAAAACGGAAACCGTTGTTATCATAAAATATTTATTTATTTAACGAACACAAGGTATCAATGCAAATAAACTAAAATAAAGGCAAAATTTTATTACAAACAAAAAAATTAAAAATCAAACATAAATGCTTGAATAACCTGCACGGAATTGTGTACATTTTTGTACTTTGGAATCATTGAAAACAGTTTGAAAAGCCTCTCTTGTCTCCTAATTGTTTTGACTAATTGACGCATTACTCACCTTGGAGGAGCCCAATCGTGTCGGGTACAATCGAGCAGTGTGCCGACATAGGTTTTGCCCCGCCACGTAACATTCACTACAAGCACGCCGCCCTCAGTCTCATGCCAAACAATGCCTTCAAGAGTCACGGAAGTGCCCGGTTCGCATGGACCAAGACAATCCGGCTCTGTAATTGTACCCACAGAGGTGCCAATACAAATGTCAACCATATCTTTAGCATTATTTTCGCCGTGCTTTGCCCGCTTTGCTGGTGGCGATTTGGTGCCATCATCTGCACTAGCTGTACCGCTCGGCACAGTAATCGTATGATGCATTGTGGCTGAGATCATACCGGGCGCCATGAGTTTGGCTTGACCGGCAGCATTCGATGTCTTGTTGTCTGTATTATTGGCGCTAGACGACGAACTGTTGCTACTGTTGCTGCCAAAGCTGTTCGATGCTGCCGCCGCAGCCAATTGTGCAGCAATGTGTGAGGAGATTTTAATGCCACTGCTCGATTCCTTGCCTGGCGGCCCGGGAGCATTTGGTCCACTGCTATTACCGCCACCATTATTTGCTGAGGATTGTGTTGTCGATGTGACGCCGGTCGCAGTCGTTGCGGCAAGTAACGATGCGGCCGCTGAGACTACTGCGGCCGGTGAGCCAGCTGATGGCGTGAAAACACCTGGTGGCACAGCCGTTGCCGAGGAAGATGATGATGCGTTGCCGGTATTGGCATTGGAAACTCGCTGTGCGATTGCCCCATGATCCGATGTACGGCGTATGCATGAATGGTGGGAACATGGTGTTGCATTGTTCGAACCAACATCACCATTACATTGACAGCCACTGATCTTTTCAGGCGTTTCCTTTTCGCCAGCAGCTGATGCTGCTGACTTGTCGATAGACATGCGATTGGAATGTGTATTTTTGTCCTTCGTCTTTTCACGCCGATGTCCTGAGCTGCCACGTTTTGTGCCTTGTGGCGTCGACTGGCCACTATTGCTACTGTTCGAGCTGCCACTTGAACTGTGACAATTACTTTGACTATTGCTACTATTCGAATTACTCAAATGCTTTTTGCTGCTCGAACCACTGGATGATGAATTCGAACTGGAGGTTGTCGAATTTGCATTCGACGAGGAAGAAGATGAACTTGAGCCCGAATTTGCTCCACCACTGCTGTCTTCCATATTTGAATTGACCACTGTGCCATTCTGTTGTTGTTCGGTGGCTTTGACTATTTCATGTTTGGCCTCCGAAGATTTGGTGCCAGGTTTAGTGCGTTTGATCTTCATTTTAAGTCCTTTATCTAGCGTTGCTTGATGATCAATGGACATTTTTGTGTTTGATTTACCACTGCCACTGGAGCCGACGCTCTGGGAACTTTGACCGCTACCGGAACCGCTACCAACGCCACCTGCACCGCAGTTGTTATTGCTATTACCTCCACTGCCACTGCCCGATTGTGAGGACATGCCGCTGATACTGTATTTTGCCGTCAGGCCGCTACTGCCGCTGCTGTTGCTGGCCGAAGCAGAGGAGGATACAAGATTTCCTCCCTTCGAAAAACCAGCAAATGTCGATGACGACAATGTGCTGCCGCTTGTCGTGCTGTTCGACGAAGAACTCGCGTTCGTGGAAGTTTGACCACCGTTGCCACCACTCTTACTGCTGCTGGTGTTATTGTTGTGGTTTGAATTAATTCCACTTGTAAGCTGTGCTACCAGTGCTGATTTGTAACCCTTTGGATTCGCACTCGGCTGTTGAAATTTGTGCGCAGACGCCGCTTTACTCGATGAGCCGCTATTCGTTTGACGCGACAATGCACTCGAGGCGGAAGTACTGCTGCTGCTGCTGCTCGAAGCGGAAGTATTGGACACGTGCGTGTGGCGTGAAATTTTAATTGTTGTAGGGGATGTATTGGATAAGTTGGAGTGTAATGATTTGTGCGATGACTTATGACCGCTTGATAATGTAGTGGTTCCTGTTGCTGACGTTGAGCTGGATGATGATAACGATGATGCCTTTGTTGTTGTTTCGGTTTTTGCATTTATTGTTCCAATTTGTTGTGATTGTTGATTTAATGTAATCGTTTGGTTATTGCTGCTATTATTATTATTAGTATTGTTGTTGCCACCACCCGAATTTGTCACTACTTGCGGTTGCTGCTGTTGTGCAGCTGATGACGACTTTTCAATATCAGCGTCAAGGTCGTCCAAAAGTTCTGGTATACCTCCAATATCCCACTCGTCTTCGTATTCAAAATTTGTATCTTTCGATTCACTTGATGTTGAGCTAGTCGATGAAGTTGAAGAAGACGACGACGATGATGTTGTTGTCGATTTAGTTACGCCAATTGTTTCTAAACGTGAAATGGAATTGTGTAAACAAATAATTAATCTTTTAAATCTCAACAAGCGGTAATATTAAAACATTTATAATTTTTTTATTTACTTACTAGAACTCTTCTTGATCGACTTATGTGCTACTGCAATCTGCTGCTGTTGTTGTAAATTAGCATTCAGTTTATTGTTTATATTTAACGTTGCCGTTGTTGTTGTTGCCCCCGCCGCTGATGATGCTAACGATGACGATACACTCAGATTTCCTATCACTTTATTACTTTTATTATTGCTTTCCGTTGCTACGTTGCTGCTATTAAGGGCCACCTGCAAATGGAATGGTTAAGAGTGAGTGAGGTGTATATACATACATATAAGTATATGTTCGTATGTGTATTGGCGCCTATTCAATTCACTGGTAAATAATTGAATATTGAAAGCAATTGAGTGAATATTGAACATAATTGAATGCCGGCATTTGTTTTGCCGTTTAACACGCCCACTTGAATAATTTATCACGCAAAATTTTAACTGAACAAACTTTTGGTGAAGCGCTGATAAGTGAAAATAAATTGCTGTTTTTTAGCTTTGTTTTTAAATCTTCGCTTCTGAAGCGATGTAATAAAACGAAAAATAATTCCCTTTACCTCCTCATCCTTCTTTTCCATTCCATAACAATTGTTTGAAAAGTGTTTGCAGCTGTTCGCAGCAAACTAATTTTTCATAACGCGAATAACAAAATTAATTGAAATCAAATTATTTTAAATTTTTAGCCAAAACAAATTTAGGGGAAAAAATAAGTATAAAAGAAAAAATATAGAAAAAATCGCTGTTTAATTTTCACACGACGTGTCGGTCGGCGTCCTTTTTCAATGAAAGAAGAGAGAAGAAAGAATAAAAACAACAGGATAAAACCAATGGCTATGTTAACGCAATGTAAGCAGCAGAAGAGACAAAAACGTTTTCAGAATTGCTATAAATTCATGGCGAACAGCATGTTAAGTGCAATTTAACAGAAGGTGGTAGCGCCATTTAGCGAAGCGAGGAAAACGAATAAAAAAAAATAATTGAAAACAACCACCTTTTCCACTACACCGTGGTCAGTGTTGCCAATTTTTCAAAAGAAGCATATATTTCTATCGGGTCCATAAGTAAAAAAAAGTTGAATTAAATTGAAAAATAAAAAATGAGTCAAATCACGATAAAATGTGGAAAATCTCGTCAACACACTTAAAACAAAGACAGAGTTGCCGTTGACGGCCGATTTGGCAACACTGCTGATGAGAAACAAGAGAGTAACAGGGTTCTGTTAAAAAATGAGCGGTGGCTGCGACGCAAAAAGACCGGCGAATGTGTGTTAGCAGAATGTTAAGTGTGTAGGACGGAGATGAACTGACGTATGTTCAGTAGAAATAACCGAATGCCATGAGTCAGTTGAATTGAAAATACTTAATTTCGCTGCTAGCACAGTTTTACTGAATTTTCAAAATTTCGTAAAAACCGCGAAACAAAGTATTAATAAAAATTAATTTCCACATATTTCTCAGCTTTGGTTTGATTATATTGAGCTGACTAAAGAATATCTCCATCTCAGCATTAGCACTTGAATGACACGTTAAACATAATCGCGACGAAATGTTTCCCAGTACCACTTCCGCTAAACGTTACGTACCAATCAAGTGACTATATCAACCTAGTCAGTCACAGTTATGTTGCACAAAACTATAATCAAAATTAGAAACCTCACTAAAATAACACATTTTAAGCCAAAAATAAGAATATTTAATAACTCCCTCCCCACCCCATGTAATGCATCGTATCATTTCGTAAGGCCATCCCCTCCCACCAAATTGCGTTACTTAATACTTGAACGGCCCCTATGGTACATTCAAGATAAAAATTAGTAACACAGCAAAGCTGCTCGATATGAAAAATCGGATAACGCCGAAAACATTCTGCAATTGAGTCTCATAAAAGACTCCACTGTCGCTTACAGATTACGAATAAATCAAGAGAATTTACTTGGATTATTATCGTTTCTAATTAAACAAAATCTGAATTGGATTGAAATTTAAATAAATAAAAAAAAAAAAAAAAAAGAATTATTTTATTTTTTTATGGCTTTGTCATAAATGGCGATAGCTCATTTATTGTAAAAAAAATTCCTTATCACACAAGTAGCCACTTGAAAATAAAAAAGGACAAAAACAAAAAAAATAACAACAACAAATGCAATTAACTGATTAGTTGCTTATCAGTATGTGATACTCATGTTTACCTACATACTTATATACAAACAGTCGCGCACAGCTTAATTTAACTAGCACCTGTTTTAGACTTTGCATAGACATTAACACTCACATACACACTTTGACTTACCTTATTCGGGTGGTGGCTTGTGTTCGCCTCACTGCGTCTCATTGACTCCATGCAGACGAAAAAGTCGGGGCCGACACACTATGTCGTATGCCCAGAATACTAATATCGCCTAGGACTTCGTCAGACACGTTGATAATATTGTTGTTAGTGTTGTACGTTGATGACCCAATAGAAATATTGCACGCTTCTCGAAATAAGCAGTTAATTTTAGCTATGCGAACTGATTGACTGATGAACTGACGTTTAACTGATAGCGTTGATGACTTTTGATTCTTGCACAACAGACGCTGATGGCAGGAGACGCAGGGCCTCGGCCCTCGGGCCAATCCGTTCATTTTCAAACTGTAAAAAATCAATGAAAAAAAATACATATTTAGAATATTACAATACATAATTAATATAAATTATTTATAAGTAAATATATTTTTAAATACGGTAAAACCAAAATAAACTTTTTTTTTTTGTTTAAAATACCACTCAACTTGTTCAAGTTATAAATTACTGATAATTTGGCGATTATTGTACGCCAGTTTATTTGAACTAAAAACAGTCAACAAGTACACCACTTAATTAAATATATACATATCAGTATAGGTACACGTACATATATGAATAAAGATATTTCTGATTTCAAGTCTGCGACTCTAGTAAGTTGAATCGAACTGAATTAATTTTTAAAATAATAACAAATATAGATATGTATATAAATACACTGAGTAATATTATAATTAAAACACTTTGAAAATTATTTTGATAAGCGCGTCTGATATAAATTTGTTGTTAGACCAAATAGAAGCCGGCCGACAGAATTTGGTAAGATAATGTGTAAATTCTGATTAGATATAAAAATGACGACAACTTGATAACAATTGTTTGGTTATGTCGGCACTATTTTTAAATTTAAAATAATTTATACAAAAATATCGAATTTACATCCGAATATTCTTGTTATGCTATGTTGTACAGTGACGCACGTCACATTCAGCAATTTACCTTTCAAATTCAATGACTATCCTTAAATGCTATACAGTCACATGTGCTGTGTGTGCGCTGTGTAACATACGAGTAGGTAACAAATAAAATGCTAAAAATTCATCAATCATACTATGAATAATACTTTCTAATATTACCCGACAGATAAGATACTTGCTGTACTAATTTGTGTAGCATGTTTCATATTTGTGAAATAAACATTCATTCGCAGATAAGTAAATGTCATAATTACTTTTATATTTTTTTCACTCTGATAAGACGATTAACAAATGTATATACTTATTAAAAGTATATGTTTATTTAAATAAAATCAGCAAAACAAATTATGATTGTTATTTCGACTTGTTTATCGTGTTCACGATGTCAAACGAAACGAAACAAGTTTCTGTATAAATGTCGTAAACTATTTTCAGATTTTGACAAGCACAAAATTATCTCGTGATTAACTTACTGTGCTTTGATGTTAATCCGCTTGGTGATACGTTTGTGTGTATTTCCATACATTTGTGTGGTAAAATTTGTGTGCACAAAGTTACTCAATGGCAGCATTTAGCTTGGCAAAGTCGTTTATTTATGTGTAATTAATGGACTTAAGCTATAAAAATTATACACTTGAACGTTTCATTATAACAAATTATGACAGTTCCAACGGTTTATAGCAGTTTGTCTAACGGTAGCCAAACTTAAGCTTTGTTGAGAATTTTATTTTTCATTATTTGTATTATTTAATTACTGCCAAATAATTAGCAGTTTAAGCACACATACACAATCCAATAAAAGCAAACGTTAAGTGCAAATAATATTATTTTTTATGTTTATTTTTTTTTTTGTTGTCTTTTATTTGGTTTTTAATTTATTTATCTTATTTTTTTCTTGAATAACGTCAAAAGCTTTGCAGCACATCAAAGGCGATAATTGATTTTAACGGCGTGATAAAGTGTGCAGAGCCAAGTTGTCACAAGTACAGAAAAAAAATAAAAAGTTGACAAAAAAAAACCTGCTGCAACTTAATCGTGCAAACGCATGGCGCAATACTGCAACTTGCACAGTCAAACACACTGGCGGTCGACGTTCTCTTCACGCCGTAAACGCCTCACCCACGAACGAGCAACTCGAGTGCCGCGCATTAATTTCAATTTTTCTGTTTGTTGTTGCACACATTTTCACATTTTTTGCACACTTTGCTGACTGTAAAGTCTTTTTATTTTATTTCTGTTTTTCTCGATTTGTTTTGTTTCGTTTTCTTTTTGTTGAAACATGTTTCGTCTCAGTTTGTTTGATTTATTAAAATGGGTTGCGCCCGCGTTGATTTCAGCTCAGCAATTTTATTTATTTCAATTTAAAGTCTCCTTCATTTCGTGGCAGCGCAGCGCAGCGCGACAACGAATAACTGTGCTACTGTTTAATTGTTCAGGGTTGCTATGTCAATTCAATTGAATTCAATTCGCTATAGCTGTTGTTTGTGTACGCTGCTGACTGGCTTGCAAACGCGTGTGTTTTTATTTGTATCTGTGGATGAGCGTGTGTGTGTGTGGGTTTATTATTATTATTTTTTTGAATAATTAATGCGCGCATTGGTTGCGTAGGCTTTACATATTTGAACATTTATTTCGTTTTATGCTATTATGTTGTCACTTTACTGTTTAATTAAGTAAGTCATTTATTGCTTTTGACGCTTGTAGCGACAATAAAATTTATTACTACTACTTTTGTCAATCAATAGTTTGATTTTATTTAAATGCAAATTAATCAATGATCATGAGAATGCTAGTTAAGACAATTAAACATTTAAGAGAATAAACAACCAAAATAAATAATGTACTAATTAATACAAAACAAATTATTCGTTAAATAAAAGCATCACGTAGCTTAAAGCTAAAAATTTGTGTGTTAAATTCAGATACGTTGTAGCGCGGCAGCCGGCGCAATCAGAGCGTAAGAAATCAAACAGCGCGACGACTCTAATGATTAGTTAGCCGGAGGCAATTACAACGCCGCCTCTTTCATTCGTTGCAAACGAGTATATGTTATCAACACACAAACGAACAAACAAACAAGCGGCGGAACGAAGTAACGAGTGAATGAACAAAACGAACGAAACAAAAACAGTAAAAGACAACGCCGAATCGGCTAAATTTATATTGACCGCTCACGTTTTTGGTCAGTGAATTTCCGACTTTAAAGGCAAAGTGTTGATCTTTCTTTGATGATGGGGTAAAGAGCCAGTGGAAGGCGTTGTCTTTTTTTATGGGCAAAGCTCATCTTGCTTTGTACATTATTTTTTGTTCAAAGCAAAACACAAAACAAAAAAAAAAAAAAGTAAAAACAAGAAAAATTGCCCGAAAAGAGCTCAAGATTTACAACTTCAACGCTGAACATGATCGATACTCATGCTAAATGATTGCCTCCAGGGAGTTGCTCACCAAAACAACAAAGCGTGTTGGTTTGTATATAGATACATACAAATGTATGTATGTATGTATGTATCTTTTATGCGACGGCATCGTTGGTATTGCCTCAAGCAGCTTGGCATGAAACGCGTGAATATAAAAATCCCACACGTAAATTGAGTTTCACTGATGGTTTTTGTTGCTGTCACTGAAACTTAAGTCTGCTTGTTGTTGTTGTTGTGATCTGTAACTGTGCATGCATTTGCGGTTGTTTTTGGGGCGTTTAATTAAATTATGTTCGGGTATTGATTTTAAATGCATTTAAAGATATCAGTTATTGCAAGTTTGTCTTTATTTTTCAATCAAAAATGTCTTTTCAAATATTTAAATTTGGTATTTTATAAACAAAATTTAAATTTTTTCATTGATAAATGAATGAGCACAACCATAAAGATAAAATTCGATCGATTATAAAGGGAAGAGTAAATTGAAATGTAAATAGGCGCGTTACACGATCAATTCGGACAAAGGCGCTGCAGTTGAGTAAATCGATACTGAAACACTTGACTTGATTTTATTTTATTTTCAATTTTGTTTTTGTTTTTTTTTATTCATAAACTTGGTATTGAAAAGTGCATGTGGTTGGCCTTAAGTAGGCATTGCTGTTGAACGACTTCGTCTTTGCATTACAATTCAATTCAGCTCAGTCACACAGCTCTCTTCACGTGATGATGCTTCGTTCAGCTTGAGTGTTTGTCTTTCTGCTTGTCTGTCTGACTTGTTAGTTGTGAATCACACGCTTGTTTGTCGGTTTGTTTGTCTGTCCGTCGTTCAATTTATTTCTTATTTCGATAACTTGTTATTATTATCTGCCTTATGTGGTATTGCCTCGATAATGCATAAATTTATGACTTGATTTTCATGTTGTAGCCAATGTATGAACGAACAGACGGACATATTGTTGTAATTTGTCGTTGTCATTATTGCGTTATTGTTTTTTTTGTTGTTGTTGTTGTTTTTGAACATAATACAAGTGCTTCTGCTATTAACATATGCGCACATTATACAAGTGTATATACATACATACATACATATATGTATTTGTGTGTGTTTGACTGTTTGTTTTGCTCTGTGAATATTAAATTTTCCTCTCACGAATTCTGACCCTTCAACAATTTGAATAATGCTTCAGGCGCAAGCAATTAATTATTCAAGTTTCACTTTGAGTGCTTCGTTTTGATTTAAATGGATTAATATGTAAATTTTGATAAAAATTTATTGTGCTTTGTATAAAATCCAATTAACTTTGAATATTCCTCAATGACTCAAATCTTGCACTTCGTTTGACAACATTATTTGTTTGCCATTATTTTAATATTTAATCAAAACATGATCATGTCATGTTCTATAATTTAATTAACCTTAATTAGTTGCATGTGACCAACGGCAACTATATAAATGACAAGCAGAATTTCAAAAAAAGTTTATTACTTTTTACAATGTTACAATACGCTACTGTAGCACTCTACTTTGTCTGTACACTACCATTTGATGCATTTGCAATATTACCGAAGATCTTGCCCGGGGTATTGTTATTTTAAATGGTCGTAGGCCAATAGAAGCACTAAACATGTCTTTTATATTTAGAGAACCTGGACCTATGAAGCTCTGAGCGTTGAAACATCGAGCAGCAATGAGGAACTCATGAAGATTCATTTGTATTTGGTGCGTATAAAGCGTGGTGAATTCGCTATGAGCGGTTACATGAACTGGAACTATGATGTGGGCAATGACACTTATGTATGTGTGATTGTTTTTTTTTTTTTTGCTTTTGAAACAATGCGCAATGGTGCTTTTATGACTTCTTTTGTTACAGATGGAGATGACATCATTTCGTAGTTCCACTGGCAGCAATGACTATAAATTATTGCCATTGGGCATGCCACGCATGGAGTATTATAAATACACCAATTCGATCTACAGAGATATAATTATGCCGAATTTTAAGGACTGTACGGATTTTCCAGTGTTTAAAAAAAAGCTTCAAGGGCCATGGCCACAAAAAAATTACACATTTGATCGTTGCCAGCCCAATGGCGACGGTATGCCCTATATAATGCCAGAGGGTTACTACCTTCTAAATATTAGTTGCACTGGCAAAGTGGACTGGTCAATTACCTTCTTAGGGGCCGTTCAAGTATTACGTAACGCAATTTGGAGGGAGGGGGGGTCTTATAAAACGTTACGATGCGTTACATGGAGGGGAGGGGGTGTCGAACAACGCGATACGTAGCATTATTTTCTATTTACTACGAAATTAAAATCTCCGAAGTTGTCAGCACTTTTCGTTTCAATGGCAGACCCTCGTTTGCATTGTACGGAATTTTTATTTTTCTTTCCCAAGTGTGCAACCCTATGGACAGATGAACAGTAACATTAATTGTCACTGTATATTTAAATTCTTAAGAATAATGTTTTATTTTTGATTAAAATATGTTATTTTAGTAAGGATTGTAATTATACCCTAGACACATACTGTATATCAGGGTATATTGGAGGACAGGGGGACCCTATATAGTATATATGTATACTCTTGATCAGGATGACAAGAGAAATCGATGGAGCCCTGTCCGTCCGTCTGTATTCACCAATGGTTCTCCGAAACTGCCCATTTTTTTAAAACGTTATAACTCAAACACCCGATGAGATAGAAACGTGAAAGTCGGTATGTAGAATCAGTGTGAGTAACTCTACAAAACTGCATACTGCATTTTTCCGCTTTCTTTTTATTTCCCATTCCCTAGTTGATTCTATAAAACGCTATATCTCCAAAACTAATACACCACCTACTGAGTGTGCAGGGTGTTATATTGTCGAGTAAACTCGACTATACCGCCCTTACTGGTTTTTATTATAATTTAGCGACCTTTCGGTACTTTGCGCAACATAATTGTGTTTTTTTAGGTGGAAATGGTGACTTGGTTGTTACGTAACGTTATGGCGGGGGGAGGGGGGGTACTGAAAAATGTTACGGCGCGTTACATGGGGGGAGGGGAGGGTCAAAAATCTTTAAAAATTGCGTTACGTAATACTTGAACGGCCCCTTACTTAAAGTCGAGGCGGCTTTGTATTAACTGACTTGCTCAATTAAGTTATTAAATTATTGGCAAATTCATAATGCGAATTCAGTAAATATCAACCCTAGTTTTATTTATACAAACATTATTGTTATGTTTGTACAATGGTACTCGCAGATAGAAATCCAACAGTCTACAATTTTAATTTGTTCTTTTTTTATACGCGTTGGCCCGTTTTCTCCAACCTACTCTATTACAACTAGGGAGTACAATACCGGGATCCCGGTCTGTAGTTGGCTAATCCCGGGATTTTTAGGAATTGCCAAAATGCTGGAATTGCTTCAGTCGAAGAAAAAAAGTGGTAAAATATTGACTTTACACCATTTCGATTTTTTGAAACTGTTAAATGAATAGTTATTCTGCTTCTAAAAAATCACCGGAAGTACAAAATACCAAGCAGGCTTGATGTTCACAATGAATAATCTATACATAGAGTGGAAAACGAAATCTTAAATGGACTGATATTTTTCGGCCAATTCTGACTTTTCAACTCGGTTGAAGATATGATCACCCAAAGAAGAATCCGAGTAAAATTTTCGAGCCGGACAGAAATGTGTTTGCGAGGAATACAATATACAATAATTCTTTACTTTTTTTATATCGTTATGTCTACTTCGTTTCCTATTTAATTTTATTAATAAAAATTTAAGATACAACTGAAGTTTTTTTTATTTCAATCCAATTACAATCGATTGATTTTCATAAATCCCGTAATCTCGGGATTGAAAAATATTCCCGGGATTGTATTCTCTAATTATGACCAATTATATTATAACATGTACGTGATTATCGGATTAGCATCAAACATTGTTGCAAATAACTATACTATGAATCGTATTTTTTTAAACTCCTAAATATAAATAATGCGACTTCCCAATAATTGGTATCCAAACTCTTATTCTCTGTGTTACTGAAATGTATTTACGTGTTCTGTGTCTCTTTTTATTGCCATTTATGATATTTGCATTCGGGTTTCTAAATGAAGTTAGTATTACAAGTAATAGCTTAAAGTAAATACATTAACACTCTTATAAAACAATCTAGCTGTTTTGGACGTTCGAACCTATTTCCACTAAAGGCAACACATCGGATGAAAACAAACTCAAATACGATTTGAGGATTGTGCGTATTAGCCGTGGCGTATTTGCTTTGTCTGGTGAGTTAATGTGGAACTATGACATCGGTGAAGACACAATGGTAGGCTATTATTCATTTTAATAAAATGATTTGATGATCATATATTGATTAAATTTTTTAGTTTGAAGCTTTTATGTATCGCAGTACAACGGGGGGCGATGATTACAGACTATTGCCACTCGGTGTGCCAAAACAACATTTTTATGATTTTATCAACAATGTGTACAAGGATGTGACATTGAAGAATTTCTATAATTGTTCAAATCTACCGCAGTTCAAAGGCAAGTTCGTACCGCCATGGCCAAAAAAAACATATAAATTTGACCGTTGCATGATGAATGGCGAAGGATTCCCTGTACTGTTACCTGAGGGTTTTTACAAAATTATCGGCATGATCTACGGAGAAGTTGAGTGGTCGTTTGAATTTGTCGCAATGGTTACGCCTAAATCTCACTAAAATAAATATTCTTACATAGTTACAAAGTGTTTGGTACAGTAGCATAATATCTAATGTGGAATATATGTATAATACGTTAAATTTCAGACATTTAAGACAGGTTGTCCTGTTTTCTTAAAATAAACAATTATATACTTGCATGATAATTGAGAAATTATGAATTTCACCGATAAAATGTACATCTGGTTTCAATAATATTTTTTGTATACCGAATACAGTGGAAACTCCCATACCCGGTCTGCTACCACAATAATTTTTTTTCGTACAAAATGCATTTCGGAAAGCGTACGCTCCAATAAGCGGAAAAAATACTTTATCGGTGGATGTCCGGTTTTGAGAAATTTCCCAATGAAAGATTAAATCTTAAAGTTGTCTATTAAATATAATAATTATATTATTGTAGAGCCAAATATGATCAAATGTTCTAGATTAAAAAACAATATAGTAAGTACATGAATGTACATATTTATCAAATAATCTGACATTGTTGCAAGTACAATAATTACTCATTGGAATGCCAGTTTCGACAAAATGTCATGTATAAATGAGACTCACTGGCACAAATTGGAATTCAAATTGTAATCAGTTGTGTTGTTGAGATGTATTTACTCTGTTTTTTATTATTGTCATCTGTCCTAATTGTAATTGGGGCTAATAATGAAGTAAGTATTCAATTATACTAAATTGAATTAATAAAAAATAATTTAGCGTTCATATAATATACCAAATATAGCGTTCATGGACGTACGAACCTATTTCTGTCGCAGTCACCACATCGGATGAGAGCAAACTCAAAATAGATCTTCGGATTGTACGTGTTAGTCGAGGGGTGTTTGCCTTAGCTGGCGAGATTGTATGGAATTATGACGTCGGTGATGACACTATGGTAAGGGATTATTGGCTCAATTAAATATTTTATAAAAAAGTATTAATCGATATTGTAGGTTGAGATGCTATCATATCGCAGTACAACGGGCGGTGATGATTACACGCCATTGCCGTTTTCGGTGCCGAAGCAACATTTTTATGATTATATTAATAATGTCTACAAGGATGTGACAATGAAGAATTTAGAAAGTTGTTCAAATGTGCCGCAGTTCGAGGGCCAATTCCAACCGCCATGGCCAAAAAAAACTTACACTCTTGATAACTGTATAGTGGATGGCGAGGGCTTGCCGCCACATTTACCTGTGGGATTCTACAAAATTAATGGCACATTTTCTGGGGAAGTTGAGTGGACGTTCAATTTAGTTGCGAAAATAGAAAATAAACTATATTAAAATAGTTTTCGAACATAATCGAAATGTATACTATATAATTCAGGGTATATAGTATGTATGCCGGAATTTATAAATAAAGGATTGTGGAATAATTGGCTATAATCACGAATAATCTCTAAGTTGATAATTAAGAACCAATCAAGCAAATTCCTGATCGAATGTGTTGAAAATAAAATCTTCAATATTTTGTTTGTTCAATAAATATTTACATAGTTTATAATCATTGGATGGCGAAGGCTTCTAAATACAATTTCTATGCAAATTACGAGACTTGATGAATAAGATGTTTCATAATGAATGGCGTGGAAGAGTAAACTTTACATTACCATCTTGTACTGTAGAAAAACGATCACGTAATGAACTTCAGGTAAATTCAAAGGCTATTTTTTTTTTTTGATCATTCGCGTAGTTCATTGAAAAAAAACTTTAAAGAAATAAAATTGAAGTTAGATGCTGTATATGGAAATAATTCACCAACTATAGTATTTACCCCCTATTCAGCAAAATAATAGAAAATAAATTGACAGTTTTACTAGTAAAAAAAATAATAGATTTCGAGTTCTAGTACACGAACTGTTAAGTTTGAATTATTATACGCAAAGTAACATAATGAAGTTTTGTTACATTAGCAAACTGATATGAAATTTTGTAGTAATTGTGATTATACAGCTTTTTTTTGGTTTATTTTGTCTATGGATTGTATATCATTATTGTGAATTCATATTATTTTTAAATTTAAAAAAAAAATTGTTTTTCAAATTTATAATAAATACTATAAAATTATAAAATAAATCCTATTAATATGACATTAAATAAAATACTACTGTTAATTGTGCCTAAAGAGTTGGCATAGAATGCAGAAAATGTGTATAGATTACAATAAATTATATTACATTACATACATGTAAAATATTATATCGGATAAGCATCAGACATTATTGCAAGTAAAATAACTACTCATTGGAATGCCAGTTTCGTCAAAATATCATGTATAAATGGGGCTTAATGGCCATAATGGCCATTCAAACTGTTATCCACTGTGTTTTTAAAATGTATTCGCATTTTCTCTGTTCCTTATTATTTTCATCTGTGTTACTTGTAATTAGCTCTAAAAAGGAAGTAAGTATTTAAATTAAACAAATACAAAAAAAAAAAAACGCTTTTTCAACATATCAATTTAGCGTCCATGGTACTACGAACCTATTTCCGTCGAAGTCACCACATCG
Organism: Phortica okadai; assembly: GCA_034638295.1. NCBI lineage: Eukaryota > Metazoa > Arthropoda > Insecta > Diptera > Drosophilidae > Phortica > Phortica okadai. The sequence goes on along the minus strand of CM067851.1, from coordinate 13,778,348 downwards.
GATGAAAGTAAACTCAGTTTAAATTTTCGGACTGTGCGTATAAGTCGTGGCGTATTTGCCATATCTGGCGAGATTGTATGGAATTATGATGTCGGTGATGATACAATGGTGAGTGATAGTTGGCTCAATCAAATATTTTATGTACTAATCGATATTTTAGGTTGAAGCGCTTGCATATCACAGTAAAACGGGCGGTGATGATTACAAGCCATTGCCGTTTTCGGTGCCGAAGCAACCATTTTATGATTATGTTAACAATGTGTACAGGGATGTGACAATGAGGAATTTTGTAAATTGTTCAAATTTGCCACAGTTTGAGGGAAAATTCGTACCGCCATGGCCAAAAAAAACTTACACTTTTGATAACTGTATAGTGGGTGGTCAAGGCATGCCGACACATTTATCTGGGGGTTTTTACAAAATTATTGGCACGTTTTTTGGTGAAGTTGAGTGGACGTATACTTTCATTTTTTTATTAACTTAAAGTCTACAACTAATCACAAATAAAATTGGTTTGAAATCCGAATTTTATTTATAGGAATGGAATCTTACTAAAGTTATGTGCACATCTAATTCAGTTATTGAGCATTGATATTATACATAATTGCATGCATAATTGCTATGGTCTACTTTATCCTCGACAATGTAAAATAATGGCTAGTAAATTAAAAGTTCCAAGAAAATCACATTCAAGATCCTTAGTTGAAGGTAAAGAATTATGCGGATTTTCTTTAAAGTAATATAAAAATTATCGTGTTACCTTATTTAAATTGACCTTGGAATTACTTTATGTTTTATTTAACGACATACCTGAAAAGAAATAAGAAATCGAAACATGAATATTAAATTGATAATATGAAAATTATATATAATTGTTTAAATAATGAATAAACAAGTCTTTGTAGATATTTGCTAAAGTTACCATGGCCAAAAAGAATCGAGCACAAGACGTTATGTATTGTATCTACAACAATTGCCATTTTCAAGTATCTTTATCTGCTTAAAGTTACCTTTTAGCCAAAATGTCTGTCCGTCTACTTGGTTTGCTTTGTAGGTCTATCGGCGGGCTTGCCTTTGTATGTAAAGATCTTAGTTTCTGTTGCATGCTGTTGTTTGTTTGTTTGACAGTCAGTCAGTCTGTTTTTTCGTCAGATTGCCTGTCTATTGATATGCTTCGTATACATACACACACATGTGTATGTATGTATATGTATACGCAAGTGTTTGGTTCTTTGAATGACTATTCATTTGTCCATTGAGGCATGCAATTGATTGCAGCAATGAGAACAGAAAAAAACCATACATCCTTGCACAAGAGACCAAGCCAAAACAATTTTATTCATTGTCTTTGCCGTCGCCGTCGCCGTCATTATCGTCTTCATGGTCGTCTTCGTTGACGCATTTAATTGTCATTCCATTGCAGCGTTTGCCATGCTGACTGTTTGCTTGTTGTCTTCACAAAAGCTTTTCGTTCTTTAGGTTTGATTGCCTTCATCGTTTGCTGTCTGTTTATTCTTCATTTATTTAGAAAAATGAAATGTCAGTTTTCAAAAAAATGTTTGTATTTTTTTTTTTTTCTATTTTCGTTAATTACATTGAGAGTTGTTTTGCAGTTGTGATGTTTAATCAAAATAACTCGCAAAAAATGCGCTTCGGCATGTTTGTCATTAAAGTAATTAACAACTATTATATTTATTTATTTTTTTATTTTTGTTGCTATTAGCAATTTTTTGTTAATGTCAAAAAAAAAAAAAATTGCTTCTTTGTCTGTGCGTGCATGTGTTTGTCAGCACAACTAATTAGTTGCGTATTTAGTTAATTATCAGCGCATAAAACGTGAGAAATCGATAAAGAAAACAACAACAGAAAAATAGATTTTACGATAAAAGGCAAAGCAGCAAAAATATACCAAAAAAATATATGTACATATATATATGTATATGTATATATAAATATTTTGCAAAGCACAAATTGAGAATCTATGTGAATGAATCTGTATACATGTATATGTGCATGTGTATATTGCTGTGTGATGCGAAAACCGCGATTAACGAAGAAACAAGTTTGCGCACACAACACACACGCAAAAGTTGACCAGCAAAAAATGTTTCGCTTGTGGCATCGTCAAGCGGGTGGCGGCCTGTGGCAGCTTGCGGCTTTATCAACACGCGCCTAACTTGGTAAATGCCAGTCACATTCATGTGCCAGTAAGTGTGTCTGTCCGCTTGTCTCTCTTTCTCACTGTGTGTGTGTGTTTGTCTGTGCGTGCTTGTTTGTTTAACGAATTAAGCGTCGATTGCGTATACGCCTGCTTGGACCGCCAATTAAATGTTCGTTCAGATAGTCTTAACTAAGTTAAGTTGGCGTAAAGTAAATTACATGCTTTATTTTTTTTCCTTTTTCTGTCATATAAAGTGTGCGTGTGTCAATTAATTTTTTAAAAATATCTTAGTCCATACGTATTTAAGACACAAAGCAACTGAGTCTAATTCAATTGCTTGCAAACAGCATAGCATAATATAGTATAGAGTACAGACGATAATATAGTGTCTAATACCCATGGGTACATAATTGTGCGCATGACATGGCTTCAGCAAAAAATAGTTCAAAAACTTCAAACTTAACAAATAATTGGTTCAAATTATTAATATCTTTATTTCAAATCTATCATAGTTTTAAAATAATTTTTAGTAGTCTCTCACAGAGCTAAGATTTGATAGATTAATATTCAGTAAGAATATGTAATTAACACAGCATTCGATAAAGTCATGTTTTATGAGTATGACTAATTAAAAAAAAAAAAAATATATATTATGGTAATTTTGTATCTTTACTGCACAAGCGTTGATTGCATGATCAAAAAAAAAAAAAAAAATAATACATATTTTTTTTCAAGTGTTTGCATTAACGCGCATGAAAAATTCCATTAAGAGCAGATAAATATGCAATGCATACCCTGTCATTAATTGACAGCTAACGCGACAATACCAACAAAAACAACGCCGACAACAACCATAACCACAACAACAACGTCAAGGCGTATAAACAATTTACTTTGAATTTGCAACTCATGCAAAGCAAAAACAATATTTCCATAACGCTTTTTTTCAGTTATTTATTTATAAATTTTTTTTTTTTGTGTATAACCAATTTTCACTCGTATCGCGGCTTAAATTACACATTGATTTTTTTTGTGTATTTTTTTATTATACATACACTACACAGTGAAAGAACTTCGTGGTTGATTGGATCAATATTTTCATTTTAATATTATTTTTTTTTTTAATTTTTTTTTTTTAATTTTTTTTCTTTCGTTTTATCTTGAGTTATGCGTCCAAATATTTATATTTACCGTTATATATTTTATAAAGAACATCATTTAAATTTGTAAGCTACAAGTCGGAATGAAGCGTATTTAAGTAACGATATGACCAAATGTTAAGGTTGCTGTTGACTTTTCTATACGAAGCATTGACGACAATTGTATCTACACGTTGAACAACACGTTCAATTACATTCAATTAGTTACGCTTCTTTTATATACATACATATATTATTTTCAGAAACATGGAGAATTGTCTATTTTACTCGAAGTGTTTTTTGATGTGCTTTTAAAACTTAGAAAATAAGTTTATGTGCTCAATTAACACAAGTAGTACACAATTGTTTAGTAGAGTTTATAACAGCATGTGATTTACTACCATAAAATAAATACAAAAACAACAACAATAGAAGAACAACAAGAAGAAACTCAATCAATATAATCAAGTCATTAGTGTCATAAGAAAAGAAAAACAAACAAAACAAAGTTTAATTATCACTTGGCGGCAATTAACAAATATTTTAAATTTCCGCCTCTTTCAATGCTTAAGAGTGCGTACTCTTTACTCTAGACTTATATGTATGTATGTATGAAATGTTTAACGCGACCACACCCAAGCGCACATCATGCAACCTCAACTCAATGCGAAAATGCATAGAAGAGTGCGATTTGTGTTTGTCGTTATCCCAAATGAAAATCTGTTGGCTGGCTTGCTTGCTTGCTGACTGCCTGGCTGGCTGGTTGGACATTTATACGCTCGCAGCTAAAGTAATTGCTATAAAATTTTCCACATAAAAAAAGAAAAAAAAAGTATAAAGCGAACTACAACAAGTATGCAAAGACAAGCCAAGTTAAGAACGGCAGTCATTTAAAGCCAAACCAGTATAAAAAAAAAAATCAGAAAAAAATGAAAAAAAAACCGCCAACTGAATTGCGCTTAACCATAAAGGCTAAGAAGCTCGAACAAGTCGCAGTATGCGTTATAAAAAAAATAAAATAAAAACCAACAGGACGCTATCTTCAGCCTTACCGAAATTTGTATAATCTTCACTCTTTTTTGATCAAAATAATGTTCAACATAGGTGTGAAATTTCAAGGGAATTGATTAAGAAACAAAAAAGTTTTCAATGCAATTTTGTTTCTCTTCCTCATCTTCATTTCGTATGATAGGTTTCAGAACCAGTGGTTCGATGTCAATGAAACTTGAAGGCATTTAGTCTGTGTGCGTAAAACTAGTGGTTGTGAAATTTTAGCCCTCTATCTTGAAGAACAAAAAAGTTTTTAATACAACGATTAAAATTTTGTTAATTTTTCTTCTTCTTTTCGTACCAGTTCTAGTGATCCGATTATGCCGATTTCGACAAATGAGTTCATCGCATAAAAAAACATGACCCTCTGCAAAATTTCAGCTAGATAACTTCAAAACTGTGGGAGTAGGTGGTATATATATACAGAGAGACAGACAGATGGACATGGTGGAAACATCTCCTTCGATCTGTTACAAACTTCAGCACAAAGTTGTAATACTTTTCACAGCATGAAGAGTATAATAAGAGTAAGAAAAAAAAACAACTTTTCAGCCAAGTTGAGTGCAAGCCAAAGTTTTAGCTTCGAAGACGATTTTGCTGCTACAAACGGCAGCAGCGGCAGCATGACTATATATAAAAAGCAAACAAAAAAAAAAAGAAGGCAAAAAATGTGAAGCCGTCTGTCCTTTTGTCCAGGCAAGCATGGGTTTGTTTGGTACGTTGGTTCTCTCAATGTTTTTACGTCTTCGCCGTTTTGTCTGGAGGGCCAAACCAACCACCAACAGTCATAATGATTCCTTTAGTTGTTTTTTTGTTTTTGTATTACTCTTTGCTCTTCCTTCCGCACGTTCTATTGTCCATGCAACTTGTGCCATTTACTGTGTTCGCCGCCCGCTGTCTTGCTCCGAAAATCGTCTGTACGCCAGTTCAGTCTGTCCGTCTAACTTACAGTCAAGTCAACCCTCCTGTCATTTAAATCGTCTTTCAGCCCACTGTCGGTTCGTTCTTTCGCTCGTTCATTTCGTCGCGTCGCGTTGCGTCGTTCGACTCGTTAACATTTACTTTTGTAAAACTTTACTTTGCTTTCTCGTACGTAACAACATCTTTCTGTATTTTCTTATATTTTTTTTTGTACTCTTTTTTTTCGTCTTTTCTTTTGCTGTATTTGTTTTGTTTTCTTCTCCTGCTCGCTTGCTTGTTTCGCATCTCAACTGCTGCCAACTTTCAACTTGCACCGCTGCGCCTTTTAGTTCAAGTGTTGTATTCTCAAGGGTCTTTTTTATTTTTGTCTCTTTACATTCCCCGCGTAGTTGGAACTTTTTTTATACCCTTGGCGTTGTCTAAAAGAAGAAGAAGAATATGAAGAAGCAGAAGCAGAAAAAAAGACAACAAAAAGTTGCTTCCATAAAAATTTTCATGCTTCAACTCTTAGGAATGCTTGCTTGTAGCCGTTTTTTTTCTGTTCTGTTGTTGTTGTTTGTTGTTTTGTTTTGTTTGTTGTTTTGTTATGCCAAATGACATGAGGAGGGGCAAAAAGCGCGCGCGTTGTGTTTTGTCGTTACTTTGGCAGGCTCATGAACAAACACATACACCCATACACATGCAAACACATTTATTGCCACTGCAATGCCAGCTCGAAGAGTGCAACTATGCAATTTGTCCGTCCCAAGCGTCCATGTCGACCAACATATTTTTTTTTTTTTTCTTTTTTACTTTTGTTTGTAACAACGTTCATAGTTTATTTTTGTTTTTTTATTGTTATTTTTTATTTCATTTTCTATCATTCATTTTTATTTTTTCTTTGCCTCACAAATGCAACAGTCCATTTCAATGCTTGTTTGCTTCATTTACAGATTCTTCAGGCGCAACTTTAATGCAACGCTGTTTCTTATTCTACTTTTGCTTCGCTTACTACTTTTCTTCGTCGCACACACACACACACACACTGCTCTCTTAAGCACTTCTGTTGCTATCACGCTCACTCTCACCCTTGCTTATTGGCTGCCCGCCTGCCTTGCCTACTTATGTGGTTACACTTGCTGGATTTATACTTTTGCTTGACATTTCTTTACTTGATTTTTTTCGGTATTTGTTGCATTACAGTAACAACACGGTACGGTTCTTTCGCTCATTTGATTGCTGGCATTGCAGCTACTTGTTTAAGCAACCACAACAACAACAACATCGCATGAATAAATAAACTTCAAAGCTTAAAGTAATCAAGATTACAATAAAAAGATTTTCCAAAAGCAAATAAATCTATGCAAAGTCATATTTTATGCTCAACTCTTCTTCTTCTTTTCCTCTTATTCATGCCAACATAGACCGACATGTGTATAATTTTATTTATAAATAAAAATAAGAAATTTTTATGTTTACATTGGCATTAAATGGAATTATTTTCGACATGCGATATTTTGTGCTGTCATAGCTCATAAATTTGCAGCATTGAAAACTCACATGTGTTTGTATGTTTGTTTGTACAATGATGCATGTGCATATATACATATGTATGTACAAATAATTAATTATTATAATCGTTTTGTATTTTATACGCTGTTGTTATTGTTGTTGTCGAGCAACGTTGTCACGTAAAAGCAATGAGACAATGAGCAAATTTTATGTCTTTTTCATTGTTTTGGCGTTTTGCAAATTGTTTAACTCAATGACAAACACTATGAAAGGCAACGAGATCGACAAACAGCACACGATTAAGGTTGCTAAAAAAATTGAATAATATAGCGGAAAAAAAAGAAAAGATTTATAAATATAAATACATCACGCCAGGGAGTGGCGCATCTGTTAGAGCGTACATATTTATTAAAACAAAACAAAAAAAATATATATATATTGCAAAAAAAACCCAAAAAGCAACAAAAACAAATTAAACCACAAACAAAATGTGAATACATAATTTCACATTAATCTTTTTGTTAAGGGTGCATTAAATAGGCCCTATCAACTGACGTCATCTGTTTGGAAATTTTGTATTTCGTGAAATTGTATCTGACACAAATTAAGCAAAATTTCAATGAAAATATTTATGAAAACAAAAGTATGTATATTTACTACTGCAGCGCATTGAAATAATGTTATTTGCCTATATTTTTTTTTTCATTAAAGCATCAAAAAATCGAAAATAATAACAACAACAAAATAAGACAAACAAAATATACAAAAAGTAAAGCAGAAACGAAAAAAAGCAACGCATGCGCAAATTCAATTTTGGACACAAACGACGCTGAATGGGCAAACCGACAGTCAGACGGACTAACTGACAGACGGACGAACTAACTGACAAACGGACAGACCGACCAACCGACCGACCGATGAACGAAGGAACGACAGTGTTGAAGCTTTGCTACAAAAGTGCTCCTTGATTGTGCTGAGTGTTTTTTTTTTCCATTTTGTGTTTGTGTTTTGTTTTTGCTTTTTGGGTTTTTCTTTTGCCGTTGCCGTTGTTGTTGTTGTTTCAGCTTCATTTCAACTTTCAACGTCAGCGCGCACATTCATGAAAAGATTTATGAACGCCTCTCGCGTATTAAATTGAATTCAATATATTTTTCGCTACTTTTTAATGTTGTTGTAAATGAAATTCCGTGAAAATGTTTGATTTTTGTATTTTTTTTTTTTCTTTTTGCTTTTTGTGTTATTTGTTGTTTGTTATTTGTTTTTAATAAACATTTTCATGTTGCTTGCTTAGAGAACAACAACAAACAAATATTGTATGCAACAACAGATTTGCAATGTTGACAGTTAGATTCAATGTGTATTGTTGTTGTTGTTATTGCTGTGATTTTTAGCACTTTTTTATTTAACTTTTTGTTTTTGTGTGTGTATATTTTTTTTTGTAGTTGTGTGTATTTCTTATACTTCATCAGCGAAATTTATTGTTTTTGTTGTGTTTGTTGCTTCAGTGTGGGCGCTGCCAAACTGACAGGAAAAAAAAAAATACAGATAAACTGGGACTGAGTAAGACCTCGACGACAACGACGACGACTTTGGTTGCAGCAAGTCGGTTAGACAGGCGATGTGAAAGGCGTGAAAGTTCAGCTTACAAGCTGACAGTGCTGTCAAATATGATTTGTGATTTATACTTCAAGTGGCAGGAAATTGAATTTGTGCAAATAAATTTGAGTCTTGAGTGTGATTTCTTTATACTTTGTTTTTAACTTTTCTTTATGTTAAATGAAGTATGTTAACGCCGGTTTTTTGTTTGACAGAATATTTAGTCAATATGACAAAAATATCATTTGTTCGTCGACTATAATATGTATGTTTGTCTCAAGCAATCAAGTGCTTACAATTGTAACGGCCGCTGTCAAGCAGTCAGTCAGTCAACGAATCAGTTCGCCAATTAGACATGCACAAGACTTACAATTATTGACAGTCACAAGTCTCGCTCAAGTTGCACCTCCGCGACTCGACATTCGCTGTGACTACTTTATCCAACAGCACTGCCGTTTGTATCGTTCCGTTCCGTTTGGTTTTGTTTCGTTTCGATTCGCTTCGTCTCACTTCACTGCACTACGTCTTACACACATTCAATTCAATTTGAAGCCATTTAGCATCAATTTGCAGTAATTTGACGTATAAATTATGTCAAATTGTTGAGCAGCTTGTCATTTGGCGTATGTTTGTATGTATGTGCGTGTATTTATTTCTTATTACTGTTTTTTTTTTTAATACTTTTTGCACCTTGTTCCTTTTTTTTTTTGTGTATGACCTACAGGTAAAATCCCTGTCGACTTGTATTGTGTTGTCGTTGAATCGTGTGTGAATTTTATTTCGTTACTTTTACGATATTCATACACACATGCACACATATGTACATGTTCCCTAAAAGCCACACAAAGGGCAGCGGCATTGTTCAACAAACAAGCTAACAAAACAAGCAAAGAAAGAAAGAAAAATGAGAAGAGACGCAAAAAGAATCGAGTAAGGGCAACACGGTTAGCTGTTGGACGACCAATATGACGGCGCAGTCGGCTACGTATTGAGCCTGAGGTGTGTAAAAATGTTTACGCTTTTGTGAATTTTAACATTTAATGATATCATCGAAAAATTCATGGAAACATAAAATTCGAAAGAGAAACACACCTTGAGAGTGTAACTACTGTCACAATAAGCTGTGTAGATACAAGGCAGGCCTCAAACACACACCGATAGATACATGAATGTATGTATGTATGTATGTATGTATGTGTTTGCGAAGCGGCATTGTTTGGCTTTGTTGCTGGTTTTTTTTTTTGTGTTTCTTTTGGTGTCTATTCTGTTGTTGGCAGTTAAAAGAAGACGACTACAACAACATAAAAAAAACATCTACAAGCGCTACATACGAGATATGCCAGTCAGATAAGTTTGTCTTTCTGTCTTGTAATCAACTCTGTCTTCTTCGGCTTGTGCCGCCGTTGCATCAAAACCAAAAGAATAGAAAAAAAATAAGAGAAGAGAATTTTAGTGCCACTTTGTTGCAACATTTTTCCCCCTTTTTTGTAGCCTAATGTTGTTTTATTTTTTTTTGGTTATTTTTATAGCTGTTTGTTTGATGACTTTTTGTTGTTGTTGTGATTTCGGTGGAATCGGTAGCAACTTAAAGGCGCTACTTTTTTGTCTTGACGATGCATGAATTGAAAAAAAAAAAATTCAAAAGGTAATGAATCAACTCATGTTTAAAACTTTCCCCTCTTAACGATCAATGATAATATTTGTAAAGAAATTAAGTTATACAATTGTCAAGCACGTCCGACTGTTAATTTATTTTTCATAAATTTTTTTTTCTTAAATAATTATCACATAAAAATGATTAAACGCTCACTTGAACAACTCGTGTTTTATATTCAAATAAAAATAATAATAAAGTGGCAAAACACTTAAGTAAACTTGTCTAAAATACTTTAAACAAAGATAAATTTAAATTTCAAAAATTATAAAAAAAAGCTAGGAAAGAAGACTGCCTTGAGTGCTGCGACTTTCTGCTACAATTTCACAGTTTGCCATTTCAATTTTAATTAACATTTGAATTATTTTGCACTTGAGGGCAAAAGGTAACAAAATGTGCACAGAGAGCGAAAAACGGAAAAATTCAAACAAACAACAACAACAACAGGTCAGACAACGAGCAAAAATGAATGTAAAAGTTTTCTTTTCTTCTCATTTTTTTCTAGTGCGAATCAAGTGGAGTTCAAGTCTACAGACAGTATGGCTGTGTGTGTGTGTGTGTGTGTGTAAATTTGCTCGACGACGTGCAAGCGAGCGCAGGAATCGCGTGAGTGCTTAAGAAAGAGATGCAGCATGGTACGACTTGAGGGCAATTTGCGCTTGTTTCTTTTCTTTTGTATGTTTTTTTGCGTTGTTGTTTTAATTTGGCTTCGACGTGCGTGCTCGCTTGGTTTTCTTGGCTGCCTGTTCGGTTTTTTTTTTTTTCAAATATTTTATATTTGCTTTGTTTTTGTTTTATGTTTACTTTTTAGACGTTTTTTTGTGTTTTTTTTTTTTTTAATATCTAAACGATTAAGTTGAATTTTAATTTAGCCGCAGAGCACAACACGATTTTATGCAGACAGCGCTGCCCAAGGCGATTTGTGCGCATTTGGTAAGCGTTGTTGTTGTTGTCATCGTCGTTGACTTTGCAGCGCTAACACAAATGTAAAGCAAGCAATAAAGTGGCAACATGCTGACTAACAAACTAAGATACAATTTCTATTTTTTTTTTATTTTTACAAGTCACTCTCGTTGTTTGAAACATGGCTAAGCAAAGCAAGGCGGGACAGTCTCAAAGCCAAGTTGGCTTAGTTAAGTAAAATGCAACGAGATATGTGCAAACGTTAGTGTGATTAGCGAAGGAGGAACCAAAGGGGGAATGAGGTCGCTTGCGGCAACAAATGTCTGGCAGTGTGACTAAATAAGCGAGTAGTTATTATAATAGCTCGTTCGCTGGTTTGCTATCACGTACATTTTTCTGGTCGTTTATTTGTCTGTCTGACTGTCTTTCTCTCGGTTAGCTGGAGTTGCTGGCGATCATTAATGTTTTAAAGTGTTTTATGATATGCATAATTGCTGCCAGATAATAAAAATAGCCAATGGCGTTTTGCTCGTTTCATTTTAGCTTTGTTACCTTTATTTATAAAATCAAACAAAAAGGAAACATAAAATAAAATTGTTAATAAAACGCAAATATAAACCAAAACGACTTTTAATTATGCGCTTTTGAAGGTTGAATGTTTTACGTATCTATCAATTTATTTTTACATTTTTTATGTTTAATCTGTTTTATTTTATTTTATTTTTTTTCTAATTATTAATTTTGAGTTTTGGCTCAGTTTACGATTGGTCATTAAGTTCCCATACAAAATTGCGATTGATAATAAACGTGATAAGCGTTTTTTAATAATTAATGATTTTATATTAATCTGTTCACGGTGCCGATCAGTAAGCGAGCGGCTTTTACACTAGTAACAAATTCTTGTAACGTTTTTGTCGATATGCGCTAAAAAAGTAAGAGTGGCACGACTGGTGTGCAAATGCATATGCTCAATGCACGGGAACTTTTAGTCCGTTTTTAAGTCCTTCATCGTCGCCGGTATTATCTTTTATGTTGCCTGTTTATTCAAGCTTCATTAATATATTCGCTTTGTAATTAAAAGATTCTTCTTATTGTTGTTGAAAACACTAAGCTTCTAGAACAATTGTGTAGAAAGAAATAACCCACAAAATAATTTCTATTTACTCAAAATATTTGCATACATTTTTTTTTAAAGATGTACACATATTTCAATGATTTACATTTAGCTGATAAGAGACATAATTAAAATACAATGCGATAATAAAAGCCAGCCAGACAGACAGACAGTAGGTATCACAAAAGTTGACAGGAATGACATAATCAAATAAAGTCAAATGAAAAATGTATTTATTAGCATTTTTTTGCTATTTAATTGATTTAATTTATGCTTTAAGCAATTCCACTTCACAAAATTTATTTTAGTTTATAATCAATAATGAATTATTTCAGACACAAACAAAATGTTCACATTTTCAATTTAAGATGTTAAATCAACTGAGAATTGTGAAAATTATTTCATTATTTGTTGACTTTCACAAAGCATTTGCACAAAAAAACCCCCCGCTTCAACAAAACATTATTAAAATGATAATTGACAATTGTTATTTTTTTTTTTAAGCTCGTTAATTTCGAGAATAGATTTCAATTGTTAAACATTTCAATGAGAAATGAAAATGTGTTGAAAATAATTGTCAAGACTTGGCAAATGGGCGTATAATTTAACTCGCATTGTAACTCAGTTCATGAAGTTGTTATTGTGTGCCAACAACAACAACGACGACAATAACAAACACAAGCATTGAATTATATTATAATATTTTATTAGTTGGCAACGCGCATCAATTATAATAATTATCTTTTTGCTTATTTTTATTTTTTGCTTTTTGCATTTTTTTTTTTTTTTTAATAGTATTTTTTTGTTTTAGGTTTTATTGCGTGGGTGTCTATGTTGAAGACAGTAGCGTGTTATTGTCTGAGACACGTTTTTCCATTTTTATACAGTAATTATTGCATTTTTGTAACAGTTTTGCGCTTTAATAAGCTTTTGACATGCGAACAACATTTTTTTTTTTTTGTTAATATTATTTTTTTTTTTTTGCTAACTTTTATGTGCACGATTACGTTGTTATTGTTGTTGTTTTTTGTTAACTTAATGGTAAAAAAAAGGTAATAAAGTTTATTATTTTTTTATTTTTCTTTTTTGAAAATCGCATGACAAATGACGATTGCTACTGCCGCTGTCTTTAGAGGAGAGAAAAAAGTACATAATTGAACTTGTAAGTGGCAAGTAAAATTTATGTTATTTAAGTCGGACGACTAATTACACACACACACACACACACACACACTGAAGACATCCCTTCATCATCAACATCAACTGTTTTGTGCAAAACAGACGCGTTTGTTCAAACAGCAGCAATTCAACAAGATTTCTATCAACGCCAATTAAAGCAGCTGCCTCTTGTTGCGTGCATGCAGTTCAAGTTGTTGTAATTTGAATTGTTTGTTGCAAACCAATGACCACGACGACGCAAGACTCGCAAGAAAAATAAAAGTAACCAACAACAAAAATAAACGTAAAAAAAGAAAAATAAAGAAACAGCAACAGCAACAATAAAGCAACGCGTGAGTTTTACCAACTATGTCGAGTTGAGGCTGAGATATTTTTACGCCTCAAGTGTTGCCATCGTTGTGTTGATGGTTCGTTGTGTGTGAGTACAATGTGTGTCTGTGTGTGTGTCAGTCTGTGTGGTGCGAGCTTCTCTTTGGCAAAGTTAACTAAACTAAACGAACACACCAAGCAACTCAACTCAGCACTGTACACCGCAGCACTTAACCTCACCTCACCTCAGCTCACTACACCACACTAAGCATCAATTCAACTCAACTCAACTCACACTTTATTGTTGGCCAGTTCAACACATTAACACACGGATGACGAAATGACGACGACGACGTCGAGGAACGATGTTGTCGTTGCGTGTTGTTGTCGCTGTATGTTATGGTTGTTGTTGGCTGCTCTGCTGCCTTTGTCGTTGATGGCAACTGTTGATAATTATAATCCGCTTGTGGTTAAAATGGTGTTGCCAACCTTATACGATAAGCGCATGAATAATTATGTTGCTAGTGTATTTTGCTTTTTTTGTTGTTGTTTTTTTTTTTTTTTTTTTGTCTTGGTTGTTCTACAAAGCTGTTGTTGACGATTTTGCTTTTTCATTTAAATTTTAGTTTTTTTTTTTTGTTTTTGTTCTTCATTTCGTCTGTCATTGTGCATGCTGTTGATGCTGCCACTTTTGCCTCTGCTACTGCTACTGCTTTTACTGTTGCTGCTGCGTTTCATTTGGTTAAGACTCATGAATAATTAATGACATGACTTTTTGCTGCCATTTTGTGTTTGCTTCTGCTTCTGCTTGTTGTGGCAGCTTATAAAAAAACTCATAAAGAAGAAAAAAAAATGTAAAAAATATAAAAACCTTTTTAAGACATTTGGGGTGACTTACTTTCGCAAAGTTATAAAGAAACTAAAAAAAAAAAAAAAAAAAGCAACAACAACTTTTCATTATTAAATTGCGCACAAAATTCACGTTTCAACCCCCTTGACAAATGCCTATCTTCGAAATGTCCTTATGCTTCATTACCTTAGGCATCAAGTAGGCTTGCTGTTGTCGTCAGTTCAGACAGACAGACTGACAGCCAGGCAGGGAGGCTTAGGGTAACAGTCAACTGGATAAGTGCAGACAAGCGTGTCAGTACATTAAGAACGCATAATATATATACATTTTTTTTTTTGCAATTATCACAGGAAATAGAACATTATCGTTACCATAAACGCTCTCTAGAGTTGCCGAGTGACAGAACAAACGAATAGAATAGATTTTAAAATGCCCTTATTCAAAGCGATTGTATTCAAGTTGCCTCGTTGGCGGCAATAACTGTAAAATTCGTGTGAATTTTCATAAGTGTTATAAAAAAAAAAAAAAACGTCGACAATAACAACTTACAAAAGATTCACCGAATATGTTTTTTTTTTTGTTCTTTTTTTTTCAAATTAAGAGCTTTGAAATGTTTGCGCAATTGTTGTGTGAATGAATTGTGAAGTGGTTGGCGTTTTTGCTATGCTCTTCTTCGTCGTTCTTCTTCTTCTTCTTCGTTTATTTGCTAGTGGCAAGCAAAGAATTACGCAAATGTTTAATAAATATGTTTGTGCATTGTCAATTGTGGCGTCTTGTTTGCAATTCAGAGCAAATCAAGCCGCCTCATTCTGACGCTTGACTTTTTATATAATTGTGTTGATTTACGATTGTCGTCGACAAAAAGATTGAACAGCCAATGAGGAATACATTCACATTCACATTCTTTGTTCTTTTATTTTTTGCTCTTTGTCAGTCCTCAATAAACAAACGGAAGCCGCTTCGGTATTCATTGCTTATGAACCGTTAACAAAAGGCAAGATAAATGCGACACACACACACACACACACACACACACACACATAAACAGGATTATCCATTTCAAAAAGGCAACTTGTTTCTGTTTCTGTTTCGCTTACGTCTCATTATTGTCATTGCGTGAGATTAACACATTCTACGTCAGTTGATCATAATTAAAGGCGGCGAGAGCGAATAAGTTGAAAAAGCAATACACAAAAGACCGGATTCTCATGCTCAGACCTCCTCGACCGATGGAAAATTCATTGGTTAACAGCTGTCAATGTATTTGTATAAGAATATGAGTAAGAAGTTGGCGAAGATTCGCGTTGAACAGTAACAACAATACAATTATTCATTTATTTTGAATATAATTTATGGCAATTTAACAAATTTGAATTATTTTTAGTGATTTGTTAAAATTGTAACTTTAACGTCTTTTAAAAGTTCATTACAGATTCGTAGTTCTCGAGTTGTGAGTGTGAGTAAATGGAAATTTTACAATAAAACTTTAAAAAACCGGGCTGTATCCGAATTATTAGATCATGTGTTAGTCTTCAACCAAGCTTTGTAGAAGTTGACTTATGGAACAAGCAAAAACAAGCAGAACACAAAAATGGTTGAATATACCATAAATACAAAAGAAACAATATTAAAAGAACTTTATTGGATGACAGTAAAAAAAGAAGTGCGCAAAAATAGTAAGGAACAAAGTCAATGTTGTTCTCGTAAAGACCGTTGATCAGTAGCAGCTCAGAATGGCTAAAGGCGAGATTGTGGTTTAAATGGAATCAAAAAGGATAACAGAAAAAAGTACGAAAGACATAAGAGAACGTGTGTTGTTGTTGTTGTTGTTTTTCCTCAACTTCGTTTGTTTTAGTCACTTCATCAAAAGGAAATAGTCACGGGCAATTCAGTTTGCTTGCTTGCTTGCTTGTTTGATTGTCTGTTTGTGTATTTGTGTATATGTATCTGTGTGTGAGGGATACAAAAGCTGCAAAACCGCCACCAAAGTCGTTGTTGTATACTCATTGAACGAACCGCAATTCAACGGCAAACAGAGCTTAAACGTCTGAAATTGGCTTTTTACGTAAGACTCAACTCAACTCGTCTCTCTCTGCTTTGCTCGACTGCCACAAACTGTTTGCAACCTTTTATTTATTTTTTTTTTTTTTTGTTGTGCAGCATCATCAAGCCATTGCCATCGAAACGCCTTCAACAGCAACATCATTCAACATTTACCAACACCAGCACCGACAAAAACAACAACAGCAATCACTACGCTGCCGCCACCTTCAACGCCAGCCAGCCAGCGAGCCAGCCAACAAGCGCATTAGCATTGCTGCTGTTACTGATGCTGTTCGTCTGATAGCCTCAAAATTGTTGGCAGTTGCAATTTGCTGTTTGGAATTTTAAGCGAGCCAAACGGCCAACAACAACAGCAGCAACAGCAGCAACAACAATAACGACCAACAACGTTGAGCTGCAACAAGAAATAAAACACCAAACGACACAGCATCATCATTCTCATGCTCATCAAGAATGGCAAAAGCGGCAACGGCAACAGCATCATCATCAGCAGCAGGAGCAGCACTAAAATCAGCAGCATTCTCATCTTAAAAAGCAATACTAAGATAAAAACTAAAAGCAACAGCAACAACAACAACATGGTAGCATTGGTGTGGCATGTTGTGCTGTATTTCTGATGCTGTTGCTGTTGCTGAATGCTTTCTCATAGCGACCATGCTTGTCTGTCTGTCTGTCTCTCCATCTGTCTGTCTGTCTGCCTGTCTGAGTTTGGCTCTGCCTCTGGCTTCTTTAACGCTTGTCTCACACTGCCACTTTGCTTTTGTGTTTATAAGTAAGTAAGTTTGCTCTTATGGCTGCCAGTGGTCTATAATAAAAGTTGTCGCTTCTTGTCTGTCTGCCGGCCCGTCCTCCCGCCTCCTCTCCTGCCTGGCTTGCCAACTGGTAGCATCGACTGTAGCATAGCGTATGACTTCCTTTACAGCGCAGTAGTCGTCATTCATTTTGCATTTCATTTTTCGTACTTTTTCCATTTCAATTCAAATTTTTCATTCTTTTTTGTTTTGTTCTGTTACTTTTTTTTTGTTGCTGACGTTTTTTGTTTTTGTTTTCTTTTTTTGCATTTAAATCTTGTATAGAATATATATAAAATAAGCAAAATAAGATACATTCACTTACTCACTGAGCTGAGCTGAGTTGAATTTAGTTGAGTGAGTGAGTGAGTGGAGTGGAGTTGTGTTGAGCGTTGGCAAAGGCAACGTCAACGGCAGCAAAATCACAAGCACGATTTATGTTAATCAGCAACAACAACTATAATAATAACAAAAACAACAAGTCGACAGCAGAAACAACAACAACGACAACAACAGCATAAGCAGTTGCATTCAATCATCTTTTTATCTTGCATCTGAGCACTGTTATTATGTATCTTTTACCATACTGTGCACGTCTCTGATACTCTACTGGTATATACAAAGATACTTTCCGATTTCAGTTTTGTTTTTTTTTCTTCTTCGTCTTTTATTTCTCATTTGAGTCTCGCCTGCCACACAAATGTTCACCATTTTTTTTTTTGTTCTCCCTCTTTTTTTGTTTTTGTTGTTTTTGCGCTGCTGTGATTTCAATTTGATTCGTTATCGATTTGATTTCAATTTGCCAAATGCTGCTTTAGTCGTTGTCGTTATTATTTTTGCTGTGTATACGCTGTTGTTGTTGTTGTTGCTTTTGATGTTGTTATTGTGTTGACTGTGCTGTGCTGTACTGTGCATGCAACTTGTTGTTTGTGCCATGAAATTCGCATTAAGTTTTCGGTGAAAGTCGTCACAACTTTTGTGCACAAAAATCGCTTATTTTATTTGCTATTTTCATTATTGTTGTTATTGTTTTTGTTGTTGTTCGCAGAGTAACTTTATTTATTGCAGCTACAAGAATTAAATTTTAGTATCATTAAACGATTTACTCATGAAAAAACAACCATTTTTTGCTGTGCAATTTATACGCTTATAGCTTTAAAAACTCATGTAGAATATGCATTAAAAGCTTTAAGTATGAAGATAATTTTTATTTTTTTTTTAGTAATGCAAAACGAGATATTTCAAGTTGAATGCTTCACTCGTTGAATATGTTCAGTTAATGTTCATTGTTATTTTATTTGAAAAACAAAAAAGAAATGCAAAAAAAAGTAATTAAAATGTCATTAAAAAAGGACAATTGCATGCAGCGGTTTCCTGCCTGTGCGCGTTAAAAATAATATTTTATTATTTATTTATTTATTTTCCCAATACTTTTGTTTGTACTTATAATACATGTCGTATGATTAATGAAGTCAACGTTGCATGAAACCGGAAACAATTCGCGCGTTAAATCAATTTAATCAATAAATTATGTTAATTTCCATTCAGGCATATGTGATGTAACAAAAAAGTGTAAAAACAGTTTCGATCTTGTTTGTTATTAAGGCTCGTTAAATACGCGCAAGTTTTATGTGTAGAGGCTGCAAATTATGTCACAAACAAACCATATTGAAATTAAATAAATTTCACACATTAAAAAAAAATATAAATTTGAATTCGTGTAAATGAAAATTACGGTGAAACACCTCCCATAATGCAATACACGCCTCTCGTGCACTCAGTCATGTAAGCGAGAAATGAAGCGTCAATGCATAAAATACACATGCATGTGCAAATATATGTACAGCTGCGGTCAGAGAAGTAGGTACGCATTGAAAAAAAAACCACCAAAATAGATGGCCATAAAGTATTGATTTGTTATTATGCCAATTGGTTCGACAAGGGATAACCTTATTTGCAACGTCACAGATCTGTTGTGATCTGGAGACTGTATTCGGCATTCCAATAGAATTAAACAGACGACTGCAAACGACACCTTTCGAACCTGGCGCATGTTTTATGTAGTCTAGCGGCATTAAAGACATGCCAAATATGTCCTTAGAATGATGCTTGAAACGCGCTAAGTCATTACTCGAACATACATCGCTCAAACGATACTGTGTTGCTAGATCTTTTAGTCAAAATTCGAGCAGTCATATAAATAACCTTCTCAGTCATTATTCAGAACAATTTTGTGGAAAACATCATTTTTGCCACCTAAACTATTTTTGCGAGCGCAACTGTGTGTAAAAAGCATTAATGTTGCGCATGTTGACACTGGCGCCATCATTGCTGTCTCCGTTATCGTTTATGATAATAATTTCTTCTTTCTTTTTTTTTTTTTTGTGGACTGTTTATACCCTGTGCCTTACGGTACAGTTTTTTCAGCATCGACAATGTATGTAACACCCAGAAGGAGACATCAGTATATATATTCTTCATGAGTATCGAAAGAGAAATTGATTTAGCCACGACTGGAGCAACCTCGGGTAAAAAATTTACAAAAGTCGTATTTTCTCGGTTGTCTTTTGGGATAGTAACATTAAATTTAGAACCCCAAGAATATAGAACAAAAAATAGGCGTGACCACGCCACCATGTAGTATAAATTTGAAACGCTTATATCTCTGGAACCATAAAACCTACAAGAATGAAACTTTAAAGGTATGTTGTTGGACTGCAGTTTGATAAGAATCAATTAAAAAATGTGCGTGGTCACGCCCACATATAGTCAAAATAGTAAAACGTTATATCTCTGGAACGAATTGGTCTAAAAGAGTAAAAATTGGTATATATGAAATTAAATGAAAATGAAATCTGTTTAGATTGAAAAGTGGGCGGGGCAACGCCTTCAAAAAGTCGTTACAAATTGAATGTACAGGGTATGTCGAAGTCGACTACTGCCGACTCCAATACTTACTGTTTTTCTTTTTTTTTTTTGTTTTCTTCTTCACTGTCGTTGCGTGTCATAAACTCATTTAAATTGTGGCAACGCTTTACGTTGGGTTTGGCTTTACATGATGCCATTCGGTTTCAATTTGTGGCAAAGGTAGGAAAAAATAAAATCACACAAAAAAATGCAAACACAGACAGCACGCAGATCTGCCGGAAGCCAGACGTACGCTTGCAAGTAGCATGGACAGACAGACGGATCGACGGCACAGGCAACACAAAATGCAAACTGCCGTTCTGAATGGAAATGAAATAAAATGAAAGGAGGAAAATTGCCGGACAATTTTTACTGCTGGCATGTTAATCCGCAAATTTTTAATGAAATAAAATAATTAATGAGAATTGTACGGCAGCAGCAATGAACAAATGAGTAAAGTTGATAATAAGTTGAACAGGCAACAACAAAGAGCAAACAATGCACGAATAAACCGAAAATTTATGTGTGACAATTTGAATCTTTTGTTGTGAGAGTTGACACTTGAAATATTACGTCTGTTTAAGTCTTTTGCCAAGTGTGCCACAGAGATTTGCTTACAGTTAAGTAAGAGAAATAGCAATAAGTTGTAAAACAAACAATGAATTGGAAAATTATTAAGGCTTATTGGAATTTTAGTAATATTTTCCGAACAAATCTACAATCGATTGATGCATTATGCTCAGTAATCACTCTAAAATAAATTCTGCAGTTCAACCATGAACATTAAAGTGCGGTAAGCATATACATAGAAAAATAGAGATACATAAGTGGGTTACAATCTGAAATATTTAGATTCTTGAAGATCCAAATCGAAAAAAAGCAAACTATATATGAAACTACAAGTTAAATTATCCAGACGAAGCAAAGAGGAAATTATAGATTAAATACCATCAGTTTTCATTGCTATACAAATTAAGTTGCAAGAGTGTTGATAAGTTGAGACTTTAAAATTATAAACGCGCAAATTAATCTGCCTTTATAAAAGTGCATTTTCATATTGCATAATAAAATTTTAGAGCTTTTCAAAATCCATTAGCAGTTCAGTGATTAAAAGGAGAATTTAAACTTTGTATCTTATTGTTGTACATATGGATGCAATTTTTTTGTAGTTTTAATTGATTTTGCTCAACTTTCTAAGCGCTGCAAAGCAGCTTAACTTTGTTTTACATTTTCGTTTTGTTCGTTTAGTAACAGAGCATAATATATTAATGTATATTGTATAAAAGAGGCTTAAAGGATAAACTTAAAAGCAACAAAATGAGAAGGTGGTTGTTTTCATTAGAGAAAATATGTTCAATTCATTTGTTTGACATTTTAGTTTATTTAATAATAATGATTGAAAATGCTTAAATGTTCAATAATAACATTAGTACTCATACTCACAAAAAAAAACAGCTTTTATTCGTTTATTATTATTCTTCGTATTTACCTAAAAACAAAAGAAAGAAAAATAAATATCATTGAAATAATAAACAATGCATAACACGATTTGTATAAAATTTTCAAATATTCAAATTGAAACATTAAAAATATGAAATGATTGCTCAACGCTTTGTCGGCACAAAATTTCGTTAAAAGCGCTTTTGACAGCTCTGACAAGTGCTCGTTTAAATGCAAACAATTGAATTTGCTTTGCTATTGTTGTAGATAGGCAAATGATCATGCATGCGACAATGTGGGTTGTTGTCTCGTCTGTGAGCCTTGTGTTGGTGTTGGTGTCAGTGTTGTTGGCATTCAGAATAATCAATTCAGACAGAAATTGCAATGCACTGTTAATAAAATAGACGGACGGGGCAGACAGTCAGTCAGGCAGGCAGGCCAAGAGTTATACAGACAGTGAGCCGACCACGACAAGCAGTCTGTCGTCTGACATTACTAATTGATGGTGGGCGTTAACACACAAATGCGACACTAATAAATAATTTAAAGCAAAATTTATACATGTCATACGAATAGGTAAAGTTTTATTTATACAAGTCAGACAGACAAACAGACATTCGCATATACATCATAAAAAATTGTATAATTTAAATATAATCAAAGAAAAAAAAAAAAATAACAATTTATAAAATTTCTTTTTATTATTTATTACTTTTCAATTAAAATGTTTTTTATTTGTTTTTTTTTGAATTATTGCAAGTCAGCATGTAAATTTTTCTATATTCTTTTTAAAAATTTTTTCAGAATTATTATTTATTGGGTGAGCTTTTATTACAATATTGTTTCATGCAAATATGTAAAATAAATAATAACGCATAAAAACGAAAAGGAAGAAAAAAATGTATATAATTTTAAAATATTTAAATTGTTTGCTGTTTTCTTTTATTTTTTAAGCTTACAAAAAATATAAAGAAACGCACACAGACACACACACTTTTTTGCGCTTTGAATGCACTTTTTTACTCTGTGCCGCCGGAAGTGCGAAATGAAAATAAAAAACAGAAAGAACGAAAAACAAAAATAAATAAATAGAAAAATCGAGTTGGAAATGCAAACTGTATAATGATAAAGTGAAACATTTTTTTTTTTTTTTGAATGTATTCTGTTTTTTATTCGCTTTTTTGAAATGTTTTCTTTTACAGAAAAATAAAAAAAAAACAAAACACGCACACAAACAAATGCAATGCCATATGCGCAACTATGCCAGCAGCATGAAAAATATTCCATTTTTTGTTTTCTTCACTTTTTTCGTTATATGGAAATGTGTTTGTTGTTGTTGTTTTTGTTTTTGCAAGCAAAGCTAACTTGGCATGTGCGTGTGTATTTGTGTTGTTTATGCTTCAAAACTTTCAACTTTTATGCATATTATTTTTTTATCACATTTTTGTTTTTTACCATTTATTTGTTTATTTCCATGTTGTTGTTATTGTTGTGGTGTAGAATTGAAAAAAAAAGAAGAAAAAAATGTTTCAACAACAAAAGTTAATGCAACTTTTCCAATTATAATTCGCAAATAATAAAATACAAATGTGCAAAAGTCACGCAATGGAAAATTGTTTTGTTGTTCATTAAATTAAATTTTGTTTCAATAGTGGCAGCCACAACAACAACAACAATAGCAACAAAATAATGTCAATAAGTTGTTATTTTCAATTATAAGCATTATTATAATAAATCATGTATTCTATTTATTATATATGTCGTTTAGAAACTTTAAACATTTTGACTGAAAAATGTAATAATAACCAAAAAAAATAAAATTACAAATATGTATACATATATTTACAAACAAAAAATCAATAAAATATTCAAGTCATCACACACACACACACACACACATAAATAAAAGCACATTTCGTTGTTACATGTCGAGAAATTTCATTTCATTGAGTGCCCCTTGCGGTATGCTACAATTTGAATATAACGTTTATCTGTTTGTCTCGTTGTGCATAACTAAAAAGTTTTCGGTGTGTTTTGTGTTGCATGAACAGCAGCAGTAAGAAGAAGAAATATGTATTTCTGTTGCTGGTTTTGTTGCTGGTTTTGTTGCTACGAGTATTGCACTTGTGCAAATCACACCATATGTGTGTACACTTACATATATCGGACAACTAGCTCAGCATATGTAGAGGGCAAAGCAACAACTGCATTGAATTGTGCAATGAATGAGAATGTCTGTCTAAATGCAAACTAAAACCAAATGCCATTCCAAATGTCATTAGCATGCCAACATTAAATTGAAAGACATTTTCTAAAATCTATCTTCGTGTGTGTGTGTGTGCGACTTACGCAGTAACTTGTGTAAATTGTATTATAGATGTCATGCAATTACAAGCTTATTCGTTCGTATTCGTTATGCCATTTTGATCTCTCCGTTCCAAACATGAATTGTCCACACATACATATGTACATATATGTATGTATGTATCCATATTGTGGCAACAAATAATAATTGAATTATTACCTTAAATGTTGCATTTTCAGTTGAAATATTTGTTGTTTTGGTATTTTACATGATTGAAATTACTGACAAAGACATTTTTGCAATGCCAAAGTAAAATGGTTTTACATTTGTTTAAACACTTATTCAATCACTCACTCACTCACTCAGTTACTCACTCATTTTCTCATTTATTCACATACACATTCATTCATTCATACAATACAGTCATGTATGTATGTATCTATGCATGTTTGCAACAATATTTGCCATTCAGATGCCACTGTCATGTCGCTATGTGCCACATCATGATTTCGTACGTTGTTGTTGCTACTGTTGTTGTTGTTGTTGACAGTGGGTCTAAGCCAAGTTAAGCCAAGTGTAGCGCCAACAACGAATGCGAAATTTTTCCATTTCCATTTCCTATGCTCCATGAAATCCGCTCACGAAATCCAGTCACGTATACAATATGACGATGAAGTGGAATTTGAGTGCACATAGCAGAGTCAACTCAAACGTGTACGTTTTGTTTTTTTCTTTCTTTCTTTTCTTTTCTTCTTTTACTTTTGCGCTTTTTGTTTTTTCCTCCTTTTTTTCTTTTTTTTTTGGTTTTGCAAATGGCATCTATTTGGTCTCACAAACAGAAATTTACAAACAAAAAAAAAAAAAAGGGAAAATGCTATCCATGTGCGAGTATAGCACCGTGATTTTGCGTCTCTTTCAGCGCCGGACGTCGCTTATGTTGTTTGCCAAACGGCACACTTCGCTCCGCTTATCTTATGCAGTAACGTACGTACATGTATGTGTGTGTGTATTTGTGTGTGTGTCATGTGAATTTATGCGTTTTACGCGAAACGTGCTTGGCATATTTTAAAAATATTGCTGCCTCGCTTGCTTATTCTCTTTTAAAAAAAAAAACAACAACAACGACAAAAAGATGAAACCAAAAGCTATTTGTGCGTTTTGCATGTACAAATCTAAAGTTGAAGTGCTGAAGCGCATTCCATTGAACACTACACAATTATTTGATAATGAAAAAATGCAGAAGCAAAAATACCTTCAGCATGCATGTTAAGACAAAGCTTTGAAAATTATTTTGCAGTATTCAGAAAAGAGTTTTATCTAAAACTATTTCAAGTTAAGTTACCTCAACAGCAATGCAGAAATAAAACCATGTGACAGGAAATCAGAAGTCAAGTTCGCCTCAATTGTTAAATACACTGGCTCACAGCTTAAATTAACCACTGCAATTTTTCAACTTTGAGTGAATGTAACTTCTGAACGCAGAAACAAATCGACAAAGTAGAAAAGGAAGACTTGTAGACTCAAGTTTCAACTTTAAAATGATGTATAATTTTATTGTAAAAATGTAAGTTTTAAGAATGTTATGGTCGTAAAACTAAAAATAGTTTAAAAAAAAACAAAAATTTGATCCAGCTACCGAAAAACTTAATATGTAGGCGTTTTTTATTAAATTTTATGCTTCGTGTGGATTTTCTTATATTTAACAACTATCCTTACTTATGATACAATTGATTCCGATCCAGTTTTGTCTTGTTAGAGGGTTCCAAACCTCCAAAAAAAGCACTTCCATACATTTTGTATGCGATTTTTTTCGGTTGTTATGAAAATCTTTGTGCTTTGTGTTGAGTTTAAGTGTTATATAAACCGTCTATTACAAAAAAATAATTGTTCCAAAACCAGGCGCAATCTTACAGACCCAACCACTTTTTTTCATACAAAAAGGGCGAGTGTAAGGTATGCTTTCTTTAGGGTTCGGTATGTAAATCTGCAGCCGTATCTCCATTGAGCCAAGTTTTTATTTGACTGTCAGTGCAAGTTCAATAGACAAACGAATTGCTATAGTTCTTTAAAAAAATAATTTCGATATGTTTGTTATAATGAATAATATTGGAAATGTACCACAAAAGATTTAACTCAAAAATAACTACAAATTTATGAGAGACCCTTTTCTCAAGCTAAAATTTCAAGAGTAATAAAACAAATGTGCAGTTCATGTGTGTGTGTGTGTGTGTGTTTGCGTGTGTTCAATAATCGAGTTAAAGATTCCAATTTGTGACACTTGAAGCGTAAATAAAATTATTATAGTACGTATACGCCTTGTTGTACCGTAAAATCAACACACACGCACACAAATGTTACATGTGTGTGCACACAAGCAGCGAGTTAACTTCGTTACATGCCCATTTACACATTTACATGGCCAACAGGACAAACAGTAATAACAACGACAGCAATAACGAACACACGACGTCCATAACCACGTTAAGTAAACCACAAATTAGCGTCCTGTGTGTCCTTCGACTGC
Source organism: Phortica okadai (assembly GCA_034638295.1). NCBI lineage: Eukaryota > Metazoa > Arthropoda > Insecta > Diptera > Drosophilidae > Phortica > Phortica okadai. The sequence goes on along the minus strand of CM067851.1, from coordinate 13,751,950 downwards.
TGTGTGGCATGTATGTGTGTGTTTACGTAAAATGTCGATAAACGTCAATCGGAACTTGACTAACCGCCATAGATTGTGGTTCGGTAAGTCACGTATCTACGTGTGTCACTTGTATCAACGCTTAATTTGTATTTATGTATTTATCGCTACTTATGAATGCCTCATTGCGTTTGTGTGTCTTGTGTGTATTTGTCAATGAGCTAACATTGTTTTGTGGAGAGTCTAATAAGATTATAATTGAATTATGTAAAGTGCAACAAATTGCATTTGAATCTTGAGTGGATTCAAAACAAAGTTTAGTCGAAGGAGACTTTATATAAAATATATATATATCCATCATTAGATTAGTTGGTATAATGAGACATGTCCGCCAGACTGTTTTGTAGTGATTATATAACTCAAAATTATCATAATCGAACCACTGTACAATTTTTTGCAGAAAGAGTTTTAAGAACGGCCATTTAAAAATGTCATATATCTGATTAGCGAAATCTCTAAAACTTTCGAAACTGACGGAGCACAATTTTTTCTCCTACCTCTCAATTCAACACAAAAACGGAACGGAAAAACCGTATACAGACTCAGTAAATATGCCCCTTTAAATCTGGGGAGCGTGTCGCTCACTTTTTCCTCATAAAAAAATATTAAACTGAAATTTTTTATTAAGTCCAATTTTTTTTATCGATTATCTTAAAATTTTAAACAATATTTAAATGTGTAACGCGTTTTTTTTATTATACTACAATATTTATTAGTTGGTATGACAAGTCATGGGTTTTATTGGTGGAAAACTTATTTGATATTGAAGCACATAAGAGAAATGTACAAGAACTTTTTGTGATTTGATAAAAACGTATTCGTAATGTGAAAATGAGTCAAAAAAAAAAAAAAAAATACAAAAATAACATTTGTTTATAAATATTGTACCTCAAATTCAATTGAAAAACATTTTTGAACATTATTTTAACCATTAGCGTGTGTGAGTTTTTGCTGTATTTAAAGTATTGCGCATATTAACAAGCGAAAAAGCACAAAATTCTCAACATTTTCCAATTAATAGTCATGTAATTAATGAGCGGAAAGCATAAATTAATATTTGTTTTGTTTGCCGATTGCGCGCAATGAATGAATTAAATACTTTGCGGGCTCAAACATACATATGTATGGTATGTACTTATACATATTTGCTTTATTCCATAAATTGTTGAGTTTATTTACTTTTCGATTTTGGTATTTTAAGATTTTGTTGGAATTACATTTGAATAAAAAAAATAATGAAATACAAAATGTTTTAAAGCAACAATAAATAAAACGTCAAGTTTAAGTAAAAAAAAAATCTTTATGTCTTTGGACATACACAAGTCTACACTAAATCAAAATGCAAAAAAAAAATATAATTATAAATAAAATCAACACACATGTTTAAGCTTAAGTAATCCACTTAATTCAGTTGAGGTTTTTAGGCATTTCAAATCGATTTAGACATGAAAAATGATGGGGCATTTAACGGAATGCCATACATTAAAACGGTCAATTAATTATAAATAAACAACGTCGTCGAATGGAACGTGAACCGCAAATCAACAATGAAATAGATAAACATTTATTAGACGCTTAGATTACGCCTGCAATTTGCACAAATAACCGGATAATTTAATTTCAAGTGCCCTGAGGCTAAACAAAACTCATTTGCCGACAAATAATGACAACAGCAACAACAACACATAATGACAAAAACAAAAACAAATAAAATGTTGATATCACGCTGCCACTGTTGTACACAACTACTAAAGAGGGTGGCCGCGGGGCAGGAAAATGCACATACATACACACATAGAAATTATGCAAAATAAGTTGAGTTGAGTCGAGTCAGCAGAGAACAACAACAACATCAATTGCCATTCAACTAAGAAACACATGCAAATGCACATGCACACGAAACACATTACAACCCTTCATCAAACCGTTGGCAAATGCAGGCACAGCAGGCAGGCAGGCAGGCAAACGGACAAACAGACAGACTGACAGAGGGACGGACATACTTGGCACGTTCCGTGCTTGCTAAATTCTCATAATAATTAAACGAAAACGCGTTGATTGCATGCCATTTGCATTTTTACGATCACAACGAATGAACGTACAAACGAACGAATGAAAGAAACCGTCGACGCCCGAAGCTGACGTAAGCGTCGTCGCTGTTGTCTCCATTGTCGCCACCACACTACACGAGAGCTTTGCTTATGCGATTTTGTAAGTATTTTGGCACTGCACGAGACAGACAAGTGCGACTCTAACGTCTTGTGATTGCCACGAAAGAGCAAAACAACGAAAGAAAATGAAAAAAAAAAAATAAATAAAATTTAAAATTATACTTTTTCCATTGTCATGGTTTTTAATGTTTTACAGCGTTTTTTATGCTTCTGTCAGCTAACAAATTATACGCGGAACACATAAAAAATACTAAAAAAAAAAAGTTATATTATAAAGAAAAATATCCATCAACGATTAAATTTGAAGTTATAATTAGTTTTACAAGTAATTTATAAATAATTATGTTTTTTCTTTTATAAATAAACTCATGTAAAAACAAAAATTTATGCAAAATAAACATGATCTGCTTATTGAATAACTGAAACGACATGTGAAGGAATTTTGTTTCTACATATTATAGTTTCTGAAATCGACACGTTCATATAGACGGAATTATCTAAATAGACTTCTCTTTCAATACTGATCAAGAATATATATACTTTATAGGGTCTGCCATGCCTCTTTTTACTAATATTCCCTTGTACGATAAGGGCAACAGCAACACACAGAGTTCACATTCTGCCTAAAGTGCAGTGGCAACACTGTTTTGCTAGTACTATTTGACTAATCGATTACAATATCGATGTAGAATGTATCACTAAAAAGACACACTCGCATCTCGAACGGATGTTCCGCGGCGCTTGAATTTTAAAGCGTCTAGAACAACAAAAACGATTATAATCTTTGTCATTTATTGGTATTGAATTGAAGTTAATTAATTCAGAGTTTCTCTAAACAATTGTCTAATTGTACAAATATTTTAGCATTTGAGCTATCATTTGTCTTAATCAAAATCCAACTTACAGTTTAAATGAGAAAGGTTCAAAGAGTAAAAGTTATATCAACAAGAATATTATACATAAACAATTATTGAATAAAAATGTGAGGATGTGTAAATTATAATTGGTTTGTAATTGAAACACTTTTACATAACGTCAACGTCAACTCAAAGTGTATCAAAGATGTCAATAATGGCATTTCATTAATTAATACAATGGCTAACTTGAACAACTGAACATGTCTGTCGTTCGTGTGTGTGCGTCCAATTATTCATCTGTGTCGATAGACAACCATTATTACACACATGTCTTCTGTCATTAACTCGTTCACTGTCCGCTTGTTCAATTAGCTATGCGAAAGTTGATACTATTCAACAAATTGCTACGTTACGCAGTTAGATAATATCTCAGCTTATCGAATTATTGTCGTTTAGAATGCTTTTGTTGGCATGCCAATTGCGTTATGCTTGACAAATGAACATACACGACTGACAAATTAGATAAGATTGTATTTGATTTACTCTAAGAATTATTGTTTTATTTTAGAATGCGAATTTTTCATCGAAAATATGTTAATATATTAAGATTTATGCAATATTTGAATTTGTAAATAAAATTATTGAAATTTAATGTAAATATAAATAGATTTATTTACCAAGTTAAATTAAATTTATAAATAAAAATTATTACAATTTATTTAGCAAAATCGTAAAAATATTTAACCAAATTTTTGAAAAAGATATTTTTGTTTTTTTTTTGTACTCAATTAAAATGCCATAAAATTACGGCATAAATACAAAGAAGAAAAATTTTCGATGTTTCCGTTTGAAATAATGTTGAAAATTTCATTTCAAAAACAACAAATCAAGCTCGTGATACAAACAAACACCATTCACACACACATACATATATGTATGTACAACACTTGCGGTCATTGCAAACGTAAAAGAAATAAAATTCAAATTTATTGAAGAAAAAAGAAATATCAAATATGAAAATGGAAAAAAAAAACACAAAAATGTATTTTCATATTTCCGACTGTGCGTTTGAACATTTTTGTTTTCTAAATGAAAAATCCCCCAAGAAGAAAATCAACATGAAACAAGATCAAACGATTTTCACAACCGAAAGCAAAATACGTGAAACAAAAACAACAAAATATATGTATATACGAAAAAAATATGTGTATTTAATTTTTGCAAACTAAACTGTTATGAAAAGAAAATTGGTTCATTGCCAAACGCAACGCTCGGTTCGTAAATAAATTATGAGTTGAGAAAATGCAATCCTGTAAAAAGTCCATGGTCGTAAAACAATTTTTGAAATCATATTTAAATGAGATTTCTTAATTGTATTTTGTTGTTGTTGTTATTATTATTGTGTTTTCAGCAAGTGATGTGTGACTTTCACATTTATTACACTTGTTTTATTTTTTTTTATATTTCATTTTATTTTTCTTTTTCTATTTTCATCGAACAAAAAGAGGAAATGCAACAATTTGCGAATATTTTGTAAAATATTAAATGACTCATTTATTTGAGTATTTTCCTTTGCAATTTCTTACATTTGTGTTAAAGAATATATATATAAATGATCCTACAACTGATTTTATGTGTGTTATTATACATAAGTAATGAGTAAATTAATTAATAACAATTAATAAAGTGAAGCGTAAAATAATCCTTAATTTATAATATTTCAATTTCAATTAAATATTTGTTGTCATTCAAATAACGTTAACGATTTAATTTAAAAATCATTTTTTGTTCTCTTTTAATATTATTATAAGCTCGCAGCTCAGATGAAAGAAGAAAACAAAAACAAAAACCTTTTTTTTTTTTATTAATGATATTTTGTTGCACCTTTTTTACGCTTCGCGGCGCGTGAAATGCAGCTAACAACAACAAAAGAATTTGTGACGCTCTTTTCGCACATGCCCACAAAAATTTGCATTGCATTACAAAAACAATAATATAAAAAAACGTGTTAATGAGTTTACGATTTTTTTCGCTCTCTATTCACGTTTGCTGTTGCGGCACTTTGTGTGAGTGTGTTTTTTTCTTGCTTCGCTTATTGCATTTTGTTTTTGTTTTTTTTTTCACTTGCTTGCAGTTAATTATAAACGTAATTGGCGCGGAAATGTTGTTGTTTTAATTTATTTTAATATATTTTTTTGTTTTACGTGTAAAACAATTCAATTGATAAAATCGAAATTGCAAATATATAACTTATTTATTATATTTTTTTTTTTTTTTGTTATTCGAAAAAGAAAAAGAAAAACAATTTTTTTCTTACGTTTGATTATCACGGTTTGTCAGTCAGCCGTTTTTTAGGAAATGTCTTGCGTAAGTCAAGACACTGTTAAGCCGTAACATTCTTTTAAATAGCCAGTTGATAACATTTACAGAAGTACGCCATTTTAGGAACAGAAAGGCTGCAAAAAAAAACTATTTTCTTGAATGCAGCAACCGACAGACAGACTGAGTGCCTTCCTCTTACATTGCGTGTTAAATTTTTAAGTATTTATAAGAACAACAATAACAACACACAATAAGCGAACAGACCAAAGCACGCTTGCAAGTCTTAAGCCAAATAAACGAACATATTTTTGTAAGTGTGTGTGTTTGTGTATTTATATTTGAAAAGAGCATTTCAATATTTAATGGCCAACGTCGTTTACTGCATTGCACTGTTCATGTAGCAATTAACACAACAACACAACGCAACAGTAGCCATATAATAACAACAACAACTATACGAACAAGTACTAAAATAACCATCAAGTTGGCCATTTCCACGAATAATAATAATATTGTGGGCGATTGCATTTTGCACGATTAGCATTTAAGTGCATGTCATTAGAGGCACGTAAATGATTTTGTGCATCTGTTTGCCTATACAGATTTATTTGCATTTGTTCACGGGCGTGGCACCAATTAGAAATTAAGTATAAGTTCTGTTTCCAGCATGTCTGTCTAAGCCGATTAGGCAGTGAGGGTGAATGAGGTGTTGAAAGTTGTATACTATGATATCAATATGGTCGATACAATTGTTTGCTGCACAACCTAATTATGTCTAAGTAACAAATACATACTAACATAAATAAGCTGTAAAGTGTGTTGAGTAACAAGCCTTTGGTTTGCATGTTTACTTCAGTTAATTTAAATTTATGCAATGCTGAGAAGAAGAAAAAATATAATTACATAAATGCGCTGCACACGCTTGAGTTATTGCACTCGAAACAGACATGATAAGGACTTTTATGAGCCATGAAAAGGTGGCATAGTTAGTTATTTATAAGATTTTTTTCGCTGAAATATATTTTATTTAATCAAATTCAAAGGCAGTTTAAATAAAGTATTTTTCTTTCAAGCTTTTTTTTAGAAGTATTAATTATACTTGTATTTTATTTTATTTGATGAGTGTCTGAGTGAATATTAAAAACGCAAAGCTATCAATTTCAATGTAAATTTGTGCTTGTTATTATTCTCACTCTTGTTGTATACGAACATAACACAAAAAATAAAAAAAAAAACAAAAACAAAAACAAAACCAAAGGCAACAAAAAAGGAAAAAATAAAAATACCAACATCATTAGAAGCCAACATGGCAGGCAAAAAGGCACTAATTAAAATTACAACAAAGCACAAAGCGTAAAATATAACAACAACAAGAAAAAATGCTGCCAAGCGACGCAGAGAAGAAAAAAAAGTTACTGAACACCAAAAAAAACGTGAAATTTAGTTGAAAAGGGGGAGCAACACTGGCAGGCGGCCACTCACACAATGTTATTGAGCATGCTTTGTGTAACTGTTTAACAAAAATGAGAAAAACAAAGGCGAAAAGATAAAAAAAAAACAACAACAGTTGCATAGATATAAAAAAAGGACATTGATAAAAGACAGAGATGAATGAATAATGAACTTTCGCCTTCTCGTAGGTCATTAGAACAGAATAAACATGACTCGCTCGCACGCCCGTGTTTTTTTTCCGAATGTTGATTAACATGTACATACATTTGCATATACATATGCATGTATGTAAGTAACAACAATTAGCAATAAATTTGTTAATGTGTGCAATGTAATTTTTAAGCATTTATGTTTACGAGACGTAAATTAAAGCTTCGGTTTGTGTACAACAATACAGAACACAAAAGCGTTAAATTAATTAAAAAGTATAAAGCAAACATTTCTGTTAAATTTCCAAAAAAATTTAAAATATTTCATTAACAATTTTAAGTAACTAATTAAAAAATAAAATAAAAAATAAAAGGAAACAAAAAACAAAGTTATAAAAAGTAAAACAAGTTAACTTTATGTAAATGCTGACAGCATGGCAAAACAGCAACAAATGAAATGAGAGAATTTAGAAACTTATTTTCGCATTTCAAATTTTATCGTACATGTGCATGAGCGTATTACGTATACGTCGCGTGTGCCATAAACAAAAGCTGTCACACGCGCACACACACACTGCCACTAATACACTTACATACATAGAGAGTTGCAGAAACAAGCAAACCGACGAACGACTGAACGAACGCCTAAACGAACGCCTAAACGAACGCCTAAACGAACGCCAAAGCGACCGACAACTCGTCAGCGACGCACAGTGGGGCCTTCTGAGTTTTTGCATTGCAAAAATCATATCTTCTGAACGAATAAAGATAATTGCATGAAATAAGTTTTGTTTAAAAGTGAATTCCTTAAGCTTTAAAACAAGCCATCGTTCAATACGCTACGATATCTGGGAGCGGCATAGTAGGTTGTCAAAGTCAGAATTTGTTTCCGGTGCAGTATAAGCGTCAGAAAATCACTAGTTTATCATTTTATACAAACTTAGAAACTTGCGATTGTACAAAGTATATATATTATTGATCAGTATGACAATACGAGTTGGTGTAGCCATGTCCGTCCGTCCGTCTGTCCGTCTTTCAGTATTTATACAATATCTCCCACAATTTTGAAGTTATCGACCTGAAATTTTGCACAGAGTTTTCTTTTCTATGCGATCAACTCATATGTCAGAATCGGCATGATCGGACTATTGGAACTGGTAGCCCCCATACGAAAAGAAGAAGAAAAATGAACAAAACTTGATTTGTTGTGTGGAAAACTTTTTTGTTTTTGAAGATAGACGACTGAAATTTCACACCTAGAAGTTTTACATAGTCTGACACAATGCCTGAAAGTTTCATTGAGATCGGGCAACTGGAACTGGTACCTGCCATACAAAATGAAGAAGAGGAAGAGAAGCAGATTTAAGTCGTTGTATGGAAAACTTTTTTGATTTTCAACATAGAGAGCTGAAATTTAAAATGTAGTCTTCCTACGTACTCAGGCCAATTGCCTATTAGTATCATTATGATCGAACCACTGGAACTGGCACATGCCATACAAAATGTAGGAAATTAAGACATTTTACCCCCCCTTTCACCGTCTTCGATCAATTTTACGCACCAGCAGCATTGTAAAATACAACAGGTTGCTTCCTATGACAACATTTGTTGACTTTAGAAACATTTTAAAGCTGTTACAGAGAAACTATTTACTTTGCATTCTTCTTCTTATAGCTGCGGCAGCGAGTTTTTCGCTGATTTTTGTGCGAGGTTGCGATCGTTTTTGCGTTATAACGGCCAAAAGGGAAGCGAGGGGAACATAATATTTTACAGATAGGTAAAGGAATATGTAATAAAGAGATAGTCAAAATTTGGCGGGTAGCATATTTTAGCATTTTTTTTTTTTGTCCACCAAAGTTAAAAAACACCTTAAAAATAGATAGTTCGAAAAACAGCTCCATCTCGAAAACTACACATGCAAATGACTTGATATTTATAATATAACACTATAATATGGCTACCTAAAAATATAAATCAATTCGATAATGATTCCTGTTATAATTGCGTTGCTATTCCAACTCAAAGGTGCCGAATTTTAAAAAAATTGAGCATTTTATTGAAAGTTGAAAAAAAGGTCAACTTTGAGTGCGTATATCTCCCAAACTATAAATCCGATTTCTTCAAGGTTAATATTTCCTTAATCTCTGGAAAATTCTCTATCAGACACATATATTTGTTTTATCGAAAGCGATCATGAAATTTTTGATTTTTGCAAGCTGAATGTATCTAAGGCCCCTCTGTGCGACGGTTGGGTGTGTAATGACAGTGTTGCCTCTGTTCGCCAAATATTGGGCGTGACGATGGGCTGTGTTTGTAGATACAATTGTACGTGTGGGTGGTTTGTGTGTGGGTGTGTGTGTGTAAACGTGCCGGCAGATACGTTGTGATGCTAGAAGCAACCACAGTCAAAAGCATATCCTGTCGTTATGTTTTTTATGGCTTTGCTTGACTGCGTTTCGGCTTTATGTGCTTACGTTGCCTTCTGCCTTCTGCTCGTCGTTGCGTCAGTCGAGTTTTATAGTCGACAAAGCAACAAAACGACCGACGAAACGACAAAACGATGTTATACACAAACACACACACACACACAGGCACGCGCACACATGCACAAACAAACAAAAAATGAAAGAAGGAAGAAAAAACTTTTCATGTCATGCTTTTATATGTACATGTTTGTAAGAAATGTGTGTGTGTGTGTGTTTTGGCTTTGTGTGCACGTACGTGTGCAAATATAAAATATCCTGCCGGTTTGTGTTAAACTTCCTGTGCGCCACCAACGAAACGAAACGGAACGAAACAAAACAACAAAATCAACCCCTCACTTTGCCTGCCAGCACAACAACAGCAACAACATTATAGGATTCCCTTCGCTTACACAGCTTTGTAGCAAAGTTGTTGTTATTGCTGTTGTTGTTGTTGCTATTTCGTTGGCATTTTGCTGTCGTTATTGTTGTTGTTGCTGTTACGACGGCTGTGGTTATAATTTTTGCTGTTGTTGTTGTTGCTGCTGATGTTGTTTAACTGCCAACGCTCAACACTCCTTCTCCTTCGCCTCCCTCCCCCCGTCACTCATCCAGCACATTGTAGCGCATTGTTTGTCATTGTTTGCTTCCTCTTCTTCTTCTTCTTTTCTCTTCTACTTTTCGGGGGCATTTTTGGGCGTGTCATGCGCTATAAAATATATGCGGCATTTTGTTCTAAACAATTTTGCTGGCTTTCTGCACAGTTCACAACTTTGTGTCTATGTATGTATGTGTGTGTGTGTGTTTTCATTTTCTTTTTTTGGGACAGTAAACAATTTAGTTGGAAATTGTTCGAAAGTTTTACTTACGTCAACATTTTTTTCATAGCAAATAAAGCATTGAAGCGAGAAATTTTATGTTATTATTACCTGAAAAGTAAAAGTGTAGAAAAAGTTTTAATTATTAATAAAATTGTTATTAAATCATGACATATTTTGCTTTATGTATAAATTCTACTTCAAAGTTGATGAAATGCAATAAAAAAAATACTCTTTCTACGCGGCATAAATAATACATTTGCAGTCATTAAACAATGTTAATGCTTAATTTGCATAAAGGGTGTGGTGGGGGCAAATAAAGCGTATTCAACACTTAAGTAAAAGTTATTGTACGCGTGTCAATGTTAATGAAACGTGACCAACGTGTGTCTCTCACACTCTCCCCCTCTTTCTCACCAACTCATGCACGCACTCACACTGCACGACTACTTGAATGACTTGCCTTAATTCAATAGGGCAAATCGTTGTTTATCGTTGTTGTTGTTCTGGTTGGTATACTAAACAATACACCATTGGTCTCAAATCTACCACATGCATTTAAATAATTTGTTATTCCCTTTGCTCCTTTTTGTATCGAAACAACCCTCAATTTTAGTCAACACCAACACCAACGCATACACACACACACACGCACATGCAGACATGTTTTCCACTTTTTGTCTTTAATAATTTATTTTATTGTCTTTACAACAACAACAACAGCGATGGAGGCAAACATTATTTTCAATACACAATTGGCCCAACGACTTTGCCACTGTTAATGCTACTTTAGTCGTACTTAAGACTATAATATAACAACATAATAGCAACAACAATAACAACAACAATGACAAGCACAAAAATATCGCATGTTTAGCGTGAATTACTATACAGGAAAAATAAGTTGGCAAACAATCAAACATTCACAGAGTGCAGCCGAAAGTCTAACAACAAATTAATGTTTTTGTTGTTGGTTTGTTTAGTTGACCATGTCATGTCAAACTGTAATCATTGTTGAAGCAAAATAATAACAACAACATCATCGACACGTTCGCATAATAAAGTAAATAACAAATTGTTTGGGTCGACAAGTTGTTGTTAGTTCGAAGAGCACAAAATAGAACAAAGTTGTTATTTACAGTTTGCCATTTGCCATTAAAGACATCAAATTCTTTAATAATGACAAAAAAAAAAAAAAAACAACAACAACTTTAGGACAAAAGCTTATTACTTGAGCTTTATTCTTTCCAGTTATTTTATAGTTACATCTTATGTAGAAAAGAGTAAATAAAAGTAAACAAAAAGAATAATAATATAGAATCTTATGTTACACAGCAACACCTATGACTTACGACAGTCTAGCATTCGAATTTGGTCTTTGTGAAAAATGTTTTATGTCGTAGATACTGTTTGTCTATATCATATCCACAGTTACCCTTTCATGTATAATGTTTTACTTAGTGCTGAGTTTATTTCAACTTTAAAAAATTTCATGACTTCTCCTTGAGAAGGTTCTGAACTGAAAGCCGAAATGACTGAATCAGTGAGTGAGTGTGTGAGTAAGACATTATACACGCATTTCACTGTACTCTGTCTGCGTGAATAGTGTACACTAGTCGTCAATATAGCACACAAATACATCTTTCCTCATCTTTCCTCATCATACATCATATACACCAAACAATAAAGTAAAACAGGCATTCTTTTGCAGAGTGAATAAGTGATTTATTTGCCATTTTGAATGTAATGTGTCAAAAAAAAGACCACGCCTGTTTGTATGTAAATCATATTTACTTGCAACAAGATGCAAACTAAGTTTTTCAAACTGAAACCAAAATTGTACTGTTGCAATGCTGATAATGGCGATGATGGTGATGATGATGAGATTGTGGTCGACAATGGACAGTGCAACTTTGATGTTGTTAGTTAAGCTGATTAAATAACTTTGACAAAATGTAAATTGAGTTAATTTAAATTTTTGGTGCTCTAGAAACTTGAATACTTTTAATAATACAATGATGTCAATGGCTAAATACTTAGGTCGAGTGTGTTAATACTTACAACGTCAATGAACGAACGGAACGAACAACTTTGAGATGCGTATTTGCGACATAAACTTTTACAATTTCAAAGTTTCAAAATGTTGAATTTTTCTTTGTTTTCTTTCGCTCATTTTCAACGGCAAATTAGTTGACGCCCGCAAAAGTTTACCGAAAAATCACTGTGCTGCGTTTGCAAATATGCAAATAAGGTCAGACCAAGTGGCGCTAAAGACAGCCCGACAGCAGCAGCTCGTGAAGGCAGCCCGACGACTTGTGAAAATCAAATTAAATAGCAAGAAAAATAAATGCAAACTAAGATTTGCTTATAGCAAAAGAGAAAAGGAGCCAAAAGTGTTAGACTGATAAAGTAAAAGTTGCGCTTCCTTTTCTTTTGATTACTGAGTCAGCAAAAACTTTATTCAAGTACTCTACGTCAACGAAGATGGCAACTTTGAGCTAACACAGACTAAAGTCGAAATGAGCTGAGCAGAGCTGAGCTAAGGCTAAGAGTATGCAAATACAAGGCAGAAGAAAAGCAGTAAAGTAAAGCGTCAAATGCATCAAAAGTGTTTCAAAGCCCAGACACACAACTGGTCATAGGATATAGTTTGAGATACACTGCTTAGGCATGCAGAGTGAAAGACAGAGATAGTGAGTATGAGAATGAGAGAAAGACACACTCATCTCATACATAAGCCAACTTGAGTGCGCCATTGGAAAGCAGCTTAGCATTGTTTGTCACAGTTTGCCAAAAAGGAAGTGGAGCAGTGACGTTAAAAGTGCAACAAGACAACACTGGCTGCTTGCCAACAAAAGGGTTGCCAACACAACGCTAAAGTGCACGATGGAAGATTGGTTGGTTGGTTGGTTGGTTGGTAGAGAGGAAGTTAGGAAGGAAGCAAACAAGGAACGTAACCAACGAGAAACGAATAAACGTACAAACGTTTAGACATGACATGACAAAGCCATGCAACGACAACGTTCAGGGAATGTGTCTGTGTTTGTGTCTCTGTATGTATGTACGAGTGTGTATCTGTGTGTATGTATAAGTAAAAACCCACTCAAGTTTGTTTTCAAGTAGTTTTAGTGATTATTGTGTCGCATTAGGTGCACCAACAACAACAACAACAACAACAACAACACCACCATGACTGCATACGTGCCCAACTGAGAGGGTGTGAAAAGTCGCAAGAGGGTCATGTTTGAAGGCGGCAATGTTTCGACGACGATGACGACGACGACGACGACGAAAAAGTGTATTCGAGCAAAAGTTGGCATTTGAAATTGAATTGAAGTGCGCTTAAGTGTGTTTGTGTGTGTGTGTGCACTTGTTGGTAACTATGTGTGTGTGTGTGTGTGTGTTTGTGTTTATGCGCCGCTATGCAGTCATGTAAAAGAAAGTAGTTAAGTGAACTCAAGAGAAAACTTTTTCAAGAAAATATAAGAATTTCAATTCTTCTTCTTGATTCTTTTTTTTTCTGTAATTTTCGTTTTTTTTTCGTGCTTTTACTTTGCGTGAAGCTACTTACAAGTTTTCCTTTTCATTTTGACTATTTTACACAAGTTTTCTTTTTATTTATTTATTTATTTTTTAATACATTTTATACCCTGTAAGCCTTGTATTGAGCTATATTAATTTTGTTTGAACGCAGAAATATGTAATGTATAAGAGAACAGGAAAAAATCACAATTTTTGACCCTCCAACTCATTTGTTCTTTTCTTACAATTGTTATACCACTAAAACTATAAGAGGTATGAACCTCAAATTTTATATATGGGGCACAGTAAATACACCACTTAAGTGCATACCACAAAATAACTCTCCCCCTCACTGTTGCCCCACAAAATAATTAAAATGAAATTTTTTATAAATCTCTAATTTTGTTTAATCAATTTTATTGACATTTTGAATAATATTTTGAAATATATATAAAATTCAGGCGTGTGTATAGGGTATTATTTTGTCGAACATACCCGACTATAACGCCTTCACAAGTTTTATATGTTTATGAGTGTGGGTGTGTGTGTGTGCATTACTTTGTTGCTACTTTTGACAAACTTGTTATAATTCTCTCGTAATTGCAGCGAAATCATAAAATAAACTTTTACAAATTTCATTTCGCAATACTAAAAAAACACACAAGAGTTAAGAAACTAGTAAAGCATACTTCAAGGCGCTGTGCCGTCAGCTGCGTTTCCGCTCAAAGCCATTAACATTTCTTTTTAATGACATAATAGTTGAGTTGTTTATTTCACAAGCGAAAATAATTCAAATGAAAAATGCACTAAAAGATAAAATTATCTGAATTACAACTTCACAAATTAAAAATTCATAAAAAAGTAAGCAAAAGTCGAAGAAGAAGCAGAGTAAAAGTAAATTGTATTTTTTTTTAGAAAAAAAGAAAAATGGAAAAATAATGTAAACATGAAAGAAAAACAAGAAAAGCAAACAAAATTTGTAGAAAAATATTTTCCGCTCATACATTTTTAATGCGCAGTAGCGACGAAAAATGAAGTTAAGAGCAAGAAAGAATGAAAGAGCGAAAAAGGAAAAAATCCAATGTGGACGAATAAAATAAAAAAAAAAAACCTAAAACACAACAACAAAAAAAGGTCGTCATTTTGACTGCTCATAGCGTCAAGGATAAACAATGTGTCATTGCGCACAACTTTAATGGATAACCTCTTGTCTTCGCACACACCCCCACAACGCTCTCTTCTGCTTGTCCTCATTTAACATGTGCGCTTCTTGTGTATCTAAATAAAGTTGTGGGCGGCCATTGACGCAGAGAGTCTGTTCGTCCGTCCGTCAGTCACACCGAAAGTCAGTTTGGCAATCGTCACACACACACACACATACAGGAGTTTATATAAAATGTCATCGTAAGGTCAGTGCACAAGCTATGAACGAGCACAAATTTTCTACGTTTGTTCCTAAGTGTATGTGCGTGTGTGTGTGGGTGTGTGGGTGTGTGTAACAGAGTGACTGTCGGCCCACCAACTTAACAAATGTGCGGTGAGGTGAGGTGAGTTGAGTTGCGCGGTGGTGTGTTTTAATCTGTTGTGGTGTGATATAAGTGTTGGAAAGCGTTTGGAAACAACATACGCTTTTGGCAGTGATAAATGTTTGAGTTATGAGGTGACAAGCAAAAGTTTTACATTACTCTTTGCTTTGCCTTTATTCTTAATCTTCTCCTCCTCCTCCTTCTCCTGCTCCAAGCCATTGTTGTTGGTTTTGTGGCTGACTCGATTTTTGGGCGTTTACGACACATTTTCGTGCCACAAAAGTTTCATTGCAAATTCCAAGCTTTACAAAAAACAAAAACAAAACGACAAATTTAAATTCAGTTGGTCAATTTTATTATGTTCGCTTGACTTATTTGGGCGTGACAACAATTACATTATTTATTTGCCATTTTGTTATGTTCTTTTCTCTCCTTTTATATTTTTCTTAAATTGTTTGTGTTTTATATTTTGCTGAAACTTATGTAGTTAATGAGGCTTTTATTGTTACTTATACATTTATAGTTTTAAAATCGTTAATCGAAAAAAGACTTAGTAATATTTTTACGACTCATGTTTGCTATGTGTATAAGTACTGTGTAAGCTCCACTAGACGGACAGCCAACGTTGGAGTGTTTTGGTTCGAAAGGAATCGTGCTCAAAATATAAAGCTTACTAAAGGTACTAAGAGGAATTGGTCTAAAGTTTCTCATGTGTCGAGTAAACTGAGTGGGGGGGATATTATGATATCATTAATAAGGTAGAGCAAGAATAAAACTACGTGCATAATTCTACGACGAGTTGGTAATTAGCTCCAAACCGACTACAAAAGGATCGTAAATGAACACCAAGGTCCCAGTGTAAGTTTCGATACTAAAAAGAAGGAATTGTTTCTGAACGGATTCTTATACTTGAAGTATCCGTATATCGGAAGTCATTCTATATGAAAAAAATACAATTTGCGTCAACGATATTTGTTCGGTTATAGAAATATTCCGATTATGAGGACTGTCCGTAATGGCAGCTTTCGTTGAAATCATGCAACAATTAAATAAAGAGAAAAAAACTTTTAATTTTATTTTAATTCCACTATTTTCTTATATTTCGCTTTGAATTTGTAGTCAAGTAAATTAAAATAAATCAAGAAAATCATATCTAAAAAAAAAATACAAATTATTTAAAAAATTTATTTGAATTTAATTTCATTTGTATTTGCGGGCTTTTTGTATAATTTATTTATCTTGAAATTTATTTCATTATTGTCACGACGCCCACGACGCACGCGAAAACAGATGTCAACCCTGGTATGCAAATGTGGCAGAACATTGACATGTGCGGAATTTGTAGCGAAACAAATTTTCATGTGATTTCGATTTATTTTATTTAATTTTTTTTTTAACTTTTCATTTCTTTTTACTTTTTTTTTTTCTTCTTTAATTTACACGAGCCAAAGAATATAAAGTGTTGAGCCAAAAATAAAGTGGAAAATAAACATTTATAGCCGCACGATTGTGTGTTTTTATATATGTATGTACGTATGTATATAAATTTAGCTCAACTTAAATGAGAAAATAAATTTTTCAATCATGTCAAACGTCGAAATAAAAATAAATGCCACACAATTATTTCTTTAATTTTTGTTTAAACAAAAACAACAAATTAGTGCAAACACTCATTTCTGTGTGTCCGTGTGTGTGTGTGTGTGTGTTTTGCGTTCGAAAATAAATTTCATTTTATTGATTAAACGAAGCGAATAAAAACAATAAAAATATTTCATTTGCACAATAACTCAAAAATTCATTTGCGAATTTGTTTTCATATTTTTGTTTTTTCTTTTTTTTTTGCGCTTTTGGCATAAAACAAACAAATACTTTTGGGAAATTGTTGAAAATAAGCAAATGAAAAAGAATATTAAAACGAAATAAAAGCAAAAAAAAAAAGATATAAAAAAGTTCATTGCTTTTTTTGCATGTTATTTTTAGAATTTTTGCATTTTAATTTTAAGCTGTCAGCGTAAATTATCTCAGGCAAAAACGCCCATGCACACATGCTAACAAGCGTGCACACAAAATTAGCAACGCATGGAAAATATTTAAATTTGTAATAAAATCTGTTCGAGATAAAATAAAATAGACGGAGTTTGAGCAAAATCACATCAAATTCCATTAGGTTAAGGAGGAACCACATGACAACTTTTTGTTCATTCATTTACTTATTGTTTTTAAATTTTAAGCAAAACCTGACGTGAGATAGATAAAAGATTTCATCTAAATATCACCAAGAGAGGGAGGAGTGCAAATTTCAAGTAAAAAAACCTTATGTAATTCATGAACCTCCTTTAAATCATCCAAAAATGAAACTATTTTCTGCATGTGCTTATATAATTTTTTTCTTACATTATATTATTTAATTGAAGACTCTTGAGAACGTAAAAATGTTTCAAAATATTTAATAAAACATGTCAATTCGTGACTAATATTCTGCACACGACTGTTTGTGTATGAGTCTGTTTAAATTTTGTATCTTTAATGAGCGTCCCTGGGGTCGTCTCGGCTAAATCAACGAGGTTGTTAGTTATACACACATACACTTGAGGCCAACTTAAATCGATTTTCAAGTGGCAACATTCAAAGCAACAACAAATTGTCATATTTTTAACAAGATAGAAAGATAGATAGATAGATTTATTACCTCACATCTTTGTTGTGTTTTTGTGAAACAACTTAAGTTGAATGAATAAGCAAATTGTATTTGTATTTTTTGACAAATTTTATTTGATTTCATGTTGTTAATTTGTTTAAGAAAAAAAAATTTGTTTCGCTTATAAATATTAAATTATCTTCATGGCTTTTGCGCTCATTTCACACGTAATTCTTATTAATTATTTTTTGCCATTTTTTCTTGAATTTAAATTTTCGCATTCAAATGTGCGAAATAATCATAAATTATATGACGCCAATAATAAAATTAAAAACAAAAAAAAAAAAAAAAATACAAACAAAAACAAAAACAACAAAAGTAAAGTACATAAAGTCAAGGAAAAAGAAATTCTTATTTGTTTTAAGTTTTTTTTTTATCATTTGTTTTTGTGATTTTTGCATTTATATTTGATTTTTTATTGCTTTTTGCCAAAATGCTAATGGTGTCAAAAATTATTGTTGTTGTTGTTGCTGTTGTTTCTGTCTATCTTTGCGTTCGAGCGGCTTTGTTTGTTGTTTTTATACACATACATACCTACATATATCTACATGACTGTCTTTTTTAGCTTTGAATTATTTTTGGCAAACATTTATTTGATTTATTGCGTAATTTATTCGCGTGTTGTGTGTTGCATTTAAAGTGCCGTGCGTGAAAAAAATATATGCTCTCAAAAACGTTGCAAACATTAATATTTGTAACGCAGAATTTTTTAATGTTTAAAATTATGAAAAAAAAATTTTATTATTTCATGAAGCGGACATGGTTTAAAAGCTGTTGATATGAAGCATATTTCGGTCAAAAGCGTCAAAAGTTTTACTATTCGAACAAAGAGATTGATTAATCAAACCATCTTTTCATTAGCTTTTAAGGTTTCGATGTAAGTAATTTACTACGAATTTATTTTTTATGGTTAACGTTATCCAATTATAGCAATTGAAGATATACCAATGTTACACGGCATGGTAGAGCTCATCAAGCAATTCAATTTTGATAATATTCTCAACAGCAAATCAAGAGCAACATTTCGCTTTTGATAAACAAACTATAAGGAATCGCTTTAATAACGATAAACTATCTATAAGCTAGAGACAATCCAGACCATCTACAAAGTATTTATAACTTAACTTTCTTAAACTTTTATATTAAAATCTCATAAGAATCTCAAATTTTCCTCGAAAATTTATATTACGTCAAAATTTCATGTACATTTTTGGCTAAATTGTTGCAGAGGAGCTATTTTTCGCCGAAATGCGAAAATAAATTTTAATTTGAGAACAAAGGCTTGTTTTCTATAGCGGTAAATTATAAATAAATAAACGAGCAGTTTTCCAATGAAAATAGTTTGAAAAACTCGATGAAATTTTTCGAAGCAAAATATTTACACAATATTCAAATGAAATATGCTGGAAAGCAACAAATTTGCAAAATATTTTATTTTCATTAAATATTTTTATAGAAAAAACTTACATGATTTTTTTTTCAACATTGAAAGTTTTGTTCATTTACCTGAAATGAAAATAAAACGAAAGAAATTAATTAGCATGTGTTAATTGCATAACAGGATTTAAAAATTTATAAATACCACTTTTTTTATTTTTTATTAATTTTATATTCATTTTAATTAATTTATTTAGTTGCTATAATTGCAAATTTTATATGCATTAACTGTAATATTGCATGCAATCGAACAACTAATGAAATGACCAAACCCAACAATAACAAAAACATTGTCTATAACACAATTGAATATTGAAAAAAAAACCGTACCGAACAAATTGACATTAAGTCAGTCAATAAGTCTGTCATTATCTGCAAGTGTGCTGTGGAGGACAGACAGCAGCAACGGCAGCAATTAATGTGACGCATAAATAATTTATTGACATTCGCAATGACAGTCGACAGACAGACAAACGTAAAGCAACAACAACAACAACAACAACCAAAACCAATATCAATAATCGCGAGACGACGGTAAATGATTATGCGACACAAACGCAAACTCAAACCCCAAGCAACAAAACGAACACACAAACGAACCAACCAATCGAACGACCGACCGACCGACCGCCAACCAAACAAATGCAACCAGATAAAACCATCAAACCACCAAACTTCGACTCTCCTTCTTATGCATGCATATTCGGTCTAACATGATTTCAGCTTAGCTGCTGAAATGCCATCGAACAATGACAACGGCGCTGTTTGATGGTGCAATCGATCGGTTGGGCGGGAGAGCGGCCAGTCGGTCGGTCATGCATTTGCCCATTCCTTCGTTCGTTCGTTCGTTCATTCGGTTGGTTTGCGGTTGAACGTGTGCGCACAAACATGTCACAGCGGGGCCACTGCTGCGGTCATTGCTGTTGCTGACGGTTTCATTAGCTGCAATTGTTGTACATGTATGTAGTTGTTTTTGTTGTTGGCGTCACAGCGTCGCTGCTGTGCACATAATTCTGATTGCATGCATACATAAAGCTATAAGCTTATTCATACATACAGTTGCATTTATCTCTATCTCACTCACACACTCAGCGAGCCAGAGTCAATTGTACTTATATCTGTACGTATGTCGTTGTGTTTATTATTATTATTGTTGCTGCCAATTTTGGATTTTGCTTATTGATTTTGCATGTTTTCGCAAAAATAATTCTATTTGAAATTATAATTTTATTTATTGTTTGTCGCAATTCGTATATCAGATCTATTGTAAAATAAAATTTGTCTACAAATACAAAACTACAAACAAACATGACAAGCTAACAGCAACACAGCAAAAACAACAATGGCAACAAATTGCCTGACATAGAAACAAATTTAAATACATTCAAAGCATATTTAATTATAGTAATTATTTTGTTGTTAGTTATATCTGTATTGCAAATGTGTTATAAGCATTTATAGGCAAATGTTTATAGCATTAATCAAATGCAAACATTAACACTTACAAAAACAACAACAACAAGTACAAGTCATGCATGTCTATGTAATTTATCGATCGATATAAAGCTACTTGACTTTGACTTGCACGCTTTCTCGTCTGTCTGTCTGTCTGTCCGTCTGTTGGTCTGAGAGCAAAACTAAACTAAGCACACAAGTCAAGTTAATTTGATTTGATAAAATTGCGTGAAAAATCACTCTCAACAAAAGTACGCAAGCACAGAAGCCATAAAGCTGAAATGCCGTTAAGGGGGGACATCACAGTAGCACACAAATAAATTGGTATATTTTTAGGAATTTATTTTGGCTTAAAAAAATTATTGATCGAAAATGTGTAAATGAGGTTTTATAGCGATACTAAAAAAGAACAAAGTGTAATTTTTCCAATAAAAAATATTAAAAAATGGCGGCTGCGCAGCATATGTCCCAAGGCGCCTATTTTTTGATGGCCGAAAACATAACTCGAGCAAATCTTTACCGATCGACTTGAAACTTTGTATACAGCTTCGAAATGTCTCCCCCCACGGAGCTACGTAGGGGTTTTTCGATATATGGCTTAGTTTTTTTATAGACGATTTTATGTCGTATTTTTTTGTTAAAAATTTAATTTTTTTGTTTCAAACATGCACCATTTTGTTAAAAATCAAAATATCGAAAAACCCCTACGTAGCTCCGTGGGGGGAGACATTTCGAAGCTGTATACAAAGTTTCAAGTCGATCGGTAAAGATTTGCGCGAGTTATGTTTTCGGCCATCAAAAAATAGGCGCCTTGGGACATATGCTGCGCAGCCGCCATTTTTTAATATTTTTTATTAGAAAAATTACACTTTGTTCTTTTTTAGTATCGCTATAAAACCTCATTTACACATTTTCGATTAATAATTTTTTTAAGCCAAAATAAATTCCTAAAAATATACCAATTTATTTGTGTGCTACTGTGATGTCCCCCCTTAACTAAAACGGACTTAACCGCACTTTTGCTGCTTAAGCGGCTTAACGAGCGCCATCGATGAGACGAGACAAGAGGTACCGAAACGAAACGAAACGACAGAAGACGCGTACATTTTTACGATTTATGTCGAACGCTCAGAGGCACAACAGCGACAGCAATCAACGACGATCAGCAAAACAACAAAAAAAAAAAAAAAAGAAGGAACAAAAAATGCAGTCAAGACGCTTAACGAATGTGGCAGTAGTACAACAATAACAACAACAACAGTGACAGCATTTATGATGCAGTGGCGCAAATTGCTGCTGCTGGCAAAGTGTAAAATAACTGTTGTAAAATTAAAAAATAAAAAAAAAAAATTAAAAACCCAAACAAGCAATTAATGAAACTTGCAAAGCGCAACTCATGAAAAAATAATAAAAAAATATATATTGCAATTCGGAACGAGTAATGAAACATTTTGTTAGACACAACTTAAATACAACGCCCATTTATTTTTTTGTTTTGTCTAATGGCAAGCCAAATCAGAGATCTCACTATCATTTCTATTGCCTTAAAAAAATAGCAAGAAAAAAAGCGACAATGCACAAAACCAAAAACTCAATTGCAATTTTATCTCAAAAAAGAAATCTTCGACGGGCCCAAAACATGATGCATGGCACTGAGAGGCCCAAAAGCACAAAAAAAGGAAACTAGTAGGGGTGGTATAGTCAGTTGTACTCTATAATATCATACCCTGCACGCATGGTGGGTCTCAAGTCGAAAAACAATTTGTAAATTGAAAAATTGCTCAAAATTTCAAGAGAATCGGCCAAAATTAATGGTTTTTTAGAAAGGGTTATTTTGTGATATGCATTGCTAAGGGCTATATTTATTGGGCCTTCTTAGAGCAGGACCATAAATTACGTGAAAAAACAATTAGGGGAGGGGGATCAGACCAAATCTCATCTAGGGGGGAGGGGTTTTATCATACACCTCATGAGAATTGTTTAGTCCATTAATTAAACATTTTTTTTTCAAAATTTTAAGCAAAATCTCAGCGAGTCTTTCGTCAAAGTCTCACTAAATGTCTAAATTTCAAGAATCGCCATTATTAAATTTCGGATTCGTAACTTTTATAGTTTACGAGATACAATCATTTTTAGCGAAGGAGGAAATTTGGGGTTGGAAAAAAAATCGTAGGACTGTCTTGACTGACAAATTTTTATGTTTCTTTTCGTTTTTAGTATTGGAGCTCCAGCCTTTTAAACAAATAGACGTGTGTCCAGACGAGTCTTCATTCCAAATCTCGAACCTCAAGCTCAATAGAGAACTATTGTTGAGGACAGTGTGTGTGTAGGGTGTAAACAAAAAATATAAGCTCAACTGTCAGTTACATTTTGTCTTTTTTATTTTTTGCCATCATGTTTTTTTTTTTTTTGCTGGCACCATTGAAGATTTACAGATTGTGATTGCTTGCATGCAACAATTAAATTTGATGCTTGAGGCAAATAGTCACGCTTGCCTTTGTAAAAAGAAAGATATACAAACGAAAGAGCCACAAAAAAACAGAAAAAAAGCTAAAAGAGACTCAGGCAACTGTGAATTACAGCAAACAAAGCGTCAAATAACTTAATTTGCCACTTAACATGGCAAGAATGAAGAGACGACAGTGACGGCGTGCTAAAATTGGTTGCTTAGTACTTTTGCTAAAATGCCTCAAGTAGCTTTAATTAGCTGCAGCAACGGTGTAAAAAAAAAAAACAAACAACAAAAGGTGATTAACACAAAACAGTTAAAAAAAAAAGAAGCAAACAACATGAAAAGGCAGAAACGAATATATAAAATATGTGATGAGTTTTTGTTTTTATTTCCTTTTTTTGACAAACTCTGCAACGTGCAACACGCGTCAGTTCAGGCAACACAACCGCACAAACCACAGTAGTCAAGAGCAACAACAACGACAATGATGATGATGTTGATGATGTTGAAGAGTTAATGCCATGCCGACCACAAAAGTTGACGGCAAATACGGACCACGTTGACCATTGAACAACATTTCGTTCAGTTAACTGAATTGTGCTCAAAGCAAGATTAGCAACAAGAAGAGCAACAACAAGAGTGTAGCGTATGAGCACAGTTGAAAAGCATGGCCTCTGCCTATGCCGCGGCAGCAGATTGACTTTTAATGACCGGAAATAAAGCAAGAACAATTACGAAAGCAAACGACAACAAAAATGAAATCTGAGGCACTTCGCTCGTTGATGAAACAACAAAAATAAAATAAAAACAAAAATAAAACAAAAATTAAAATAAAGTCTTGCGGTTTTTGAAAATGAATAAAAAGACAATGAAAAAAAAAAATAATAATAAAGTCTCTAAAGTACAAAAATAATAAATACAGTAGAATTTCGATAATCCATATATGTATTTGGTAATGCGGTCGGGTCGTTTCAGTAATTCGGACACTGACCGTTCTTCGAATTAAAATATATCAAAGTTCTACTGTCCATAAATTATGTAAGATATAATTAGGGAGGTGGCGTCCAGCAAAATC
Organism: Phortica okadai; assembly: GCA_034638295.1. Taxonomy (NCBI): domain Eukaryota; kingdom Metazoa; phylum Arthropoda; class Insecta; order Diptera; family Drosophilidae; genus Phortica; species Phortica okadai. The sequence continues at coordinate 13,727,515 of CM067851.1, read as the reverse complement.
TCACCAAGGAGAAGGGGAGTTGAACGAAAATCTTAAGGGAACCATTAATTTACTATTTTACTTGAGAGACAGAGGGAAGAGTTCATCAAAATCTCTAAGTCTAAAGTTGAAGATTAAACATAAATTGTTCAAAAATACTTAGAATTTGTAAAAATTCTTTATATAAATTTAGTGAAAAATCCAGGAATCCTAACGTCAAAATTTCTAAGTATTCATTTCAACGAAGTTTTACTGTATTTTCAAGTATATTTCAACATTGCTTGTACCTTTTGACTGCCTCTCTGCCTTACCTTGCCGCAACTTGCTTTGCCCATTGCCCGTGTTCCCATCGTTTACATGTCTATTTGACTGTTGGTCTCTATGTCTGTCTTTCAGTCTCTCCACAAGCACCACATTACAAAGCCATCAGCATTCGTTGTTGTACTAGTCTAGGTCCAGTTCATGTTGCAGATGCTGCTCGCCTCAAAGCTGTTGCCACAACGAAGCCGCCAAGAGAACGCGTTGAACGTGTTACTGCGCAGCGCGTCGGCTTCGATTCGATGTGAAAGGCAAACCAAAGCAAGACAACTCAACTCAACTACGATTTTTTATGAATTTCTTTTTTTTTGTACTTTGCGCTTTTTCTTGCTTCTTTCTTTTGTTGTGTTGTTGCTTTATTGTAATAAAATTGAATTGATGATTCGTTTCAAACGAGTTCAAGAGGTTGCCAACCAACTTGACGCTTGATGAACGCGACGGCTTTGTGATCTTTCATTCCAGGCCACATGCCACAACAGTCAAGCGCAATAAGTACGAACAAACAAAAAAAAAAAAACAAATAATGAATAAAAATCCAACAAGTCAAATCAGCGCTTTGTGCTTGAATTTGTTTGCCATTTGAGTGATTTGAATTAAGTTGATTGGCAAACTATTTGCAAAAGAAGTTGAAAAGAAAATAAAAGCAGAAAATAAATATTTGCGTCGAAAGCAATTTTAAGAGTTCAATAAAAATATAGAAAAAAATCATAAAACAGATGTAGAAAAATGTTTATGATGAGCAAAAAAGAAACCTTTGTCGACGTCTTGTTAAACATTCATGCTAACAACGTTGCCATACAAATGCAAAGTGGTTCAATGTACACAAAAAAAATAGTAGAAATATAAAAAAAAATAAATTAAAAAAAATGCCCGAATTGTGCTAATTGAAATACATGCCAGTACAACTAAGTAGTACTTGTTGTTGTCGTAATTTGCTTTATTAGGCGTCTGAGCGCTAAATTGAGCAACACAGAAAATTATACAAGCGCATACACACATACAGTAGTTGTCATAAAAATATATACGAAACGAAAATAAATTTTTTTTCTTCTTATTTCATTTATTTTCATCTGTTTTCAAATGAAGTATAAGCGAAATTATAACTGATACAAATAAATTAAAATATAATAAAAATAAGAAATTATGAAAAACTCTTGATAAATGTGTTAATATGTTTGAAAAATATTGCTTAAGGATAAATGAAATAAAGTAACGCAGTCAAATCTTATCAAGGTGGTGTTTGTTCATTGAAATAAAAAATAGTCCATTAAATAAATAATATTTCCAACATTTTATGGAAAATCTCACGTGAGCTGGAGCCGAAAGTTTAACAAAAACTCACCAAAGTTAAAGAGTTCTAAATTTAAAGATGGAAATCTCACTTAATTTGCAGACGTTTCCTAAGCCTGCCTTGCTTCATGCTAAGCCAAACAAGTTGTTCACATTTTTATGTCCGCCACTGTAAATGTATATATGTATGCACGTAGAACCGACACGACGTTGAATTCGACAAGCGGCGCAGCGCAACGAGAATTTTTTAAGTGCCAGCGTGCCACCATTTTAGCAATTTAATTATAGCCAAAGCACTTTGGTCTGTCAGCCAAATGTCGCACTTTGAATACTTTAAGTGCTCCACCGAAACGAACTGAGAAGAGGGTGGAGGGAGTAAGCAAATTGTTGCAACTTGAGTATTTTTTTGTTTTTTATTAGAATTCCTGGCAGAGATTTTGTGTGTGTGTGTATGCCTATTTTATTGTCGTTTCGTATAAAACCTCAAAAATGTGCAATAATGAGGGCAAGCACAACAACAACAACAACAAATTTGTTAAAAGTGCAAATAAAATAATAATAACAACAACACTATTGAATTGTAATGAGCAACTCTGGCAAAGATGCTGAAAAAGTTCTTAGCGTTGTTGTTGTTGTATAGAACATGCTTGCATTTGCTTGTTGTTCGCTTAATTTATGCAAATTGCGGTGACTGAATGTCTGGGAAAATTTCAACAACCCAATTGATAGCAACAACAACTACAACTACAAACACATTCAAACGATTAAATTGGTTTGTGCAACAATTTTAAGTCATTAATAGAAACTAATTGTCTATGCAAAATAAATTTTAATTCAATCAAATATGTTAAATGTAATATTTTTTTCTTTTTATTTTGCATATTTTATAAATAATTTTACGACGAGACTTGCACTTAATTAAATTTTTGTTAATAAAATTAAATGTGCACTTTAGCGCTTCTGTTATGTTAACAACCTATCTCGACAAAACAAAAATAAAATTTTCGAAATTCAAAACAATTAACAACACAAAAGAAACAAAGTCACAATAGTATATGTATGTAAGTACTAAAGTTTACAGTCTAGTCCAATGAATGCACCACCTCATGGAAAAATTTCATAACATAGGAAATTCCATTATCGAAACATATGTAAGTGCGTGCGAATGTAACATTTTTTTTTTTTTTTTGATTCGTCACAGTGGCGTTCGCCTTTAAACTAATTACCTGAGCATAATGAGTTTTAATTCAATCAAATATGTTAAATGTAATTTTTTTTTTTTTAGTTTTGCATATTTTATAAATAATTTAATTGAGTTGCGGTAACGACGAGACTTATATTTAATTTAATTTTTGTTAGTAAAATTAAACGTCCATTTTACTAATGAACCCTTCATTCTACTGTGGAAAACTAACGTTTCCATCGAGCAAGAACTCAAGTGTGAAACAATTCATCATAACATAATTCGAGAGAGCAAACAATTTACTCATTCAAAATAGTATATAAACATAAGCGCAAATACATTGGCAGTAGACTTAAGTGACAGACCAACGAAATAAGTTGCGTTTATATCCCAAAGTAACTAACCATACTTAAATAAAAATATTGAATATTTAAAATTCAACGTGGGGCCACGTCAAGTAATGGTGTTAATAACATGAAATACATCTGCGTCTCTACAAAAGCCAAAAACAGTTATAACAATACAAGACAAAAAACCCAAACCAAAGCCGAAAAGACTTAATAAAAATAAAAAAAACACAAATATGAATTTAATAGTGAACACACAGACACTGATTGTGTTGTGAAAAAACAACAAGAACAAAAAAAAATTGAGTGAAGAACATTTTCAATAAACCTCAACCATAAGTGCAAAGGAAGAACAAACCACAACCAAGCAGAGTGAAACACAAACACATGCTGCCTAATTCCGAGACTGGAGAAATTGATTAAAGGAATTTGCCAGTCTCTTCTACTAACCCCAACAAGGAGGAAACCGCCGCCTTCGCTAAGAAATTACGAGATATTGAAAGACTAATACAACCAATCCGGGAGAACAACCAGGAAGACAACGCTCCCAAACTAATACAGTGGTCAAATTGATAGACAAATTTACCAAAATGAGTGGAGATAACAATAATTTAACGGACGACTTGATTACTCGACAAATAGCCGAGGAAATGGTCTCCCTAGGAACTAAAATAAATGCATTAAAGTCTCAGGTAGAAGACAGAGTCACTCAACCAGTGACTGAATACCAAAGACAAAAAATCGACATAACTTTAACGGGGCACGCCACTTTTTTTTCTTTTAAATTTAAGTATTCATATTCAAAAATGCGTGTAATTTCAGACTAAAATTTCTTAAATTGAGTGAGGTACAGTCTTTTTAATGAGATCGGGTTAACATGATTTCATTGTGAGGAAAACGGACTAAAAATTTTTACCGCGTTTTTCTCGATACATACTACTTTTTTCAAACTGGTTGCATCGATTTTATTTTGCTCCTATTAGCAGTGGCTATCGTTAAGCATAGGGGTTGGGTTTTTTAAATTTGGATTTTTACTATTTTTTAAGCAGCTTAAAAACAAAAAAATTGGTATCCATTTTGATAAAAATAAAAATTTCAAATTTTCACGATAGCCACTGTTAATACGAACAGAACCTTTCCACCATGGATGGTCTTTTTTTTAAGCCTCTACGGCAACGCTCATACCTTTGGAACTATTAAATATTTTTTAACATAATTTCTGAATAATAAAAAAAATATGTATACGTATATATATACAGCTATTGACAGCTAATTGGAAACGACAGTATGGTATGTGGTTTCCTACATTTCTTTCAAAAAATTTCCTATAATCATATCATCATATACTTATAAAATACATGTAAGACCTCTAATCTAAAAGAAAAACCTTTGCAGGATTTAAAAATATAAGTTAAGTATGTTTTATGAAAGATTTTCTGGTCGAACCTCAAATTTGGCCGAGACAACTAATTGGAAACACGATCGATTTACCCTAAAATCTCTAAAGTTTTTTAATATTTTGCAAAACGTTATTTGAGTTTTTAATGGTTTTTGATTGTTAAAACATTTTAACACAAAATAGCTTTCATGAAATACCATAAAGAGTAGTGAGAAGCAGAATTTGAACACTAGCTTTGAGAACATCAATTGTTGAGTTTTGAGGCTTAAAAATGTCATGTCTTGTGATTGCAATCCATCTAAAATGCTTTAAATGGTTGGTATTTGATTAAATATACAATAAATGAAAGCAAATCACTGAATAAAATGATCAACGAAAAAAAGAGAGCACGTCAAACAATTGGTAACACAGGTAGTCATATTGTGGGAACGACGCAAATTAATTTTTTAAGAAGTCCTGAAGCCGTATAGCGTTCAATAATGGATCATTATGTTGCAGAAGTATCCCAACAAACTATCAATCACCGATGCAATGCATTTAAGCAACTCCATTTGAAGATTGACATTCTCAGAAGTTAGTTTTCCTAATGCTATTCTAGACGACATGTGGTATGTGTAACGCAAACAAAGCTCTACCACTTTTAGCTCACCAAAAATATTTTTACGAGCATGGCCAATGTGGCTAATTTTTATTTTGTCCTTATAGACATCTTTCTTTCATTTGTTGAGTGACCTATTGGTTTGGGTTGAAGAGAATTGTTTCCGGCAATTTCTTTACTTAATTTTCATGAATCGCTTCATATTTATTGATTCGTCAATGGAGTCCAGCATCCCCCAAAGGCCAAAATTTTTTCTTTTGGATACTTCTGCAACATAATGAACCATTATTGAACGCTATTCGGTTGCAAAACTTCTTAAAGAATTAATTTACGACGTCCTCACAATATGACTACCTGTGTTACCAATTGTTTGACGCGCTCTCTTTTTTTCGTTGATCATTTTATTCAGTGATTTGCTTTCATTTATTGTATATTTAATCAAATACCAACCATTTAAAGCATTTTAGATGGATTGCAATCACAAGACATGACATTTTTATGCCTCACAGCTCAACAATTGACGTTCTCAAAGCTAGTGTTCAAATTCTGCTTCTCACTACTCTTTATGGTATTTCATGAAAGCTATTTTGTGTTAAAATGTTTTAACAATCAAAAACCATTAAAAACTCAAATAACGTTTTGCAAAATATTAAAAAACTTTAGAGATTTTAGGGTAAATCGATCGTGTTTCCAATTAGTTGTCTCGGTCAAATTTGAGGTTCGACCAGAAAATCGTCCATAAAATACATTTAACTTATATTTCTGAATCCAGCAAAGGTTTTTCTTTTAGATTAGAGGTCTTACATGTATTCTATAAGCATATTGCTGTATGATTAAAGGAAATTTTTTGAAAGAAATGAAGGAAACCACATACCATACTGTCGTTTCCAATTAGCTGTCAATAACTGTATATATATACATACGTATGTATGTATGTATGTACTGGGAGTAGGCTTAAGTTACAGACTTCCGAGGTCAGTCCCATTTGTATCTCAATGTAATTAACCAAACATAAATAAAATTAAATAAATAAATTGTTGTGGTGCTTCATCATAACAAAAAAAAAAAAATTAGTTTATGTACTAGATTTTTATGAATAACATATACAATTGAAAGACATTAAAGTGTCGAATAAAATGCAAAAAATAAAAGCATGAAAACCACAACTAAATTCAAATAGTGAAACAAGAAAACTTGTTACTGTTCTGTTCCGCTTTGCTTCGCTGCTCGTACACAAAGACTTGTAATAACAACAACAATTTGTTCATGATGCGATTCACACACACAAAAAGCAGTGGCGCAAATAAGAAGAAGAAGCGAACATGCAATAGTACATGTTCGACAGAGAGCTGTAAAGAGGTGCGAAGAGAACTGCAATGCAGTTTGCTACTGTAGAATTTATTTCATTTTATTGATTTATTCAAGTTTTCGTTCAACGTTTGTTGCTATTTATACATGTATATGTATGTATGTGCCAGTGTGTGTTTGTTTGTTAAAAACTTTTGAAAATGCAAAATTAATCAAACATTTTCACTTTATTTGCAAAAAAAAAAAAACATTTTGCATGCTCTGTTTGTGTGTGAACATACATGTGTGTGTGTGTGTGTGTGTGTGTGTGTGTGTGTCACGACAGTGAAGTTGAAGAAATTCAATTATGTATGCCTTTGCAAATGTTGTATGCTGTTGTTGTTGTTGTTGTTATTAATGCCCAACAACGAACAAAAGTCATGTACATTGCCAACGATGCAAAAACCTTCTTTTGTCGCAATCGTTTTTATCGCCATTGTTGTTGGCTATTCAAAAATAAAGTTGTTATTGTCATTGTTGTCGTTTGTATTACTGTAGTTGTCGTTGCTGTCGTTGTTGTTATTGTTGTTGTTACAGTTGTTTTGTATTTTAAGCATACAAACGTTTATTTGCTTTTGTTAGCATTTGTTTACTTCTACTTTTCACTCTATCGCTCGTTTTTGCTTTGAGTAACTTCTCTCTCTCTCTCCCTATCGCACGCCCATTTGTCTCTTTCACACATTGTGCTTGTTGGTTTTTTGGTACTTTACAACAATTTTACATAATTTCAATGGCCTTTCAGCCATGCTTCGATGCATTTGAGCCACTGTGTTTGTTGTTTGTGTCTTTTTGCTTGATCTTTGTGCACTTCAGCAGACACGCACACACACACATCCATATACAATTCTGACACATGTGAAAAAATGTTTAATTTTAAATTGAAAAAAAAAAAAATGTATCTAAATAAATAAAACAAAAACAAAATATAATCATCAGTTAAATGATTTCATTTACACGCCACATAATTTGGTGGCATTTGTCGTGTTATTCACTCATTGCCACAACAACAACAACAACAACAATAATAGCAACAACACTAACATGAACACGAGCAAAAAAAAAAAATAAAAAGAAAAAAAAAAAAACAAAAGAAAAAATTGCTTTTATCTGATTTTGTTGTCGCTCATATTTTGCTCAAGCACGCCGAACTCGTTTACTTAGTATTCCAATTTATTTTTTGTTTGTTTTTGTTTATTTGTTTTGCTTTTTTTTCCTCTTTTTTTTTAAGTATCTCACTTGCACACTTTGTCGTTCCGTTCCGTTCTGTCCCGTTCCATTCCGTCAGTCAGTCAACCATACAGTCATTGTTGTTGTTCATTTCTTTCATTGGTTTTAACCGCTGCGTTGTTGTTGCTATTATTATAGTTATTGTTGTTGTTGCTTTGTCGTTCGCATGCTGTCCGTCCGTTCATTCGTTCGTTGCCTTGTAGGTGGTCTTGTTCGGTCGTTTAGTTTGTTTTTTTCTTATATTTTTTTTTTTATAAATTTTTTTTTTTTTCTGAAACAGAAATGTGCGCGCGTATCTGTAACTGTTTTTTGTATTGCGATACATTGCGCTTTTGATGTTTTCATTTTTTGTGATTTCTTCACTTTATTTTGTAAATGTTTTTTTCTTTTTTTTTGCCTTTTTGTCACTAAACTTTGATTTCATTTGTGTGCAAAGTCACCAGATACACATACTATGTGTAGCAGAACGACAATAGTTCGAACTTTCCCGTAATTTGTACATTATTATTATAAATTCTTACGATATAAAGTCTGAAAAGTTCAAATAATAAATAAAATAAACAGTTTTAAATGTCTTTTTGAAACATAATTAAAAAAATACTAAAAAATAATTGTTATTATAAATATTACTCAAGGCAAATAGGAATTATTCAGTAAGCTGAACAATTCGATAACTTAACTATAGAAATTCTATTGTATAAATTTCCCCCAACTCCCTCACATAACGCTTACTTGCCTTTAGCGATTCACTCTAAGACAGCAAACCCCTTTTGAATTGAAAAATTAGCTGAGCCCCTGAACAAACAATAAAAGAAGAAACATAAAAAAAAAATTAGCTATTAAATTAGCTTTTTTATATGCTTTGTCATTGACTTTTCTTTTCCGCTTGGTTTTTGTTGTTTATTTCGCTGTCACTTGTTCATTACAGATACAAGATACATACGCATTGAAAGTGACAAATTTTCTTAATTCATATTTTGTTGTGTTTTGTTATTTTTTTTTTAACGCTTCATGCTCGTTTATTCACTTTTTTTTTTTTTTTTTTGTGAAAAGAAAAAATGTTTTTATTTCTCTCCATTTGTGGTTTTCATTGTTGTTATTTATTTTTTTTTTTTGTTTTGTTTTCGTTGTTTTCGTTTTGTGCCGCTTTTTGTCGTTTTTAGCTGCTTTTTTTATTTATTGTGCGACGCTAAGCAAACTGAAAAGGCATATTCAAAAGCTTTTTTGTAGACTTGTTCATGCTTGAGTAACATGTCAAATAAAGTTGATTTTCAAAAATGAATTGTGACACATGAAGCATTTGTAAATGTTTGTATTTTTTATATATATTTTTTTTATGTTAATTAAGCAAAAAATTAATTTGATAGCTTTGTAATTAACTTTATTGATTATTATTGTTTGCGCAGACAAATTGCATTTGTGTCAAAACATCTAACACTCACACGCATACACACACACACACACACATGCCATTTAAAACGATAATCAAAGGCGTGCCGCAAATTAACTAAAAACAACGTATCAAACATGTTTGTAATCGGTTGTGGTTCATTCCTTCGTTCCACCGATCATACGTTTCTGCACTGGCCGCATATTATGACGGATAGCCAACGACAACAACAACGACGATGATGATGATGATGACGACAACGACGATGTTGGTGACAATAATACATGCATGTGTGTGTTTGTGTGTGTGCATTGTCCACGTTGTATGGCAATTAAATAAAACCACATCAATTTTGATGTATGTATGCATGATTATACACTCTGCGTGAAAATGTCACAATGACGCATGAATCTAAAAACAAAAAAAAAATACGAACACTTTTTACTTAACCGCAGGGTTGTTCTTCTTGTTGTTGTTGTATTTGTTTAGCCAAAAGCGTTAATTCAACCCTCAGCTTAATGACAAATCAACTCGTTGCTCAAACACACTCTCACACACACACACACACACACACACACAATTGTACAATTCAACCTGACTAACAAGTACGTCAACGAAAATCCCTTAATACCTTTTTTGTGTTCTTCAATTTGCCAACGCTTCAATATTAACATGAAGCCGCCCAATCAGGCATTTTGTGTTTGTGTGTGTGTGTGTCATACACAAGTATGGTCAAAGCTGACATGCCGTACACATTATAACATTATGCGCTCTATGCTCTTTGGCCCCTTAATACATTACATTACAAAAACGACATCAGCAACACCACAGTCAGTCATTGTTTTTGTTGTTGTTGATGTTTGTCAGGCAGGCAGGCCAGCATTGGCTGTCCACAGTTAAGCGCTTATATTATACTGATTCTACTTACTACAGCAGGGGGCCAAGGTGAATTGTGGCGTACCAGTAGACCCCTACTAGCAGCAACAACAACAATAACAACACATAACCCATTGCGGCAGCAGCAAACGGCGTCAGTAGCGCAAACCAAAGGTGCCAAGCAAACTGCCTTACATACAAGCACACATGCATACATATATGCATGCATGCATGCAAGAGGTGGCCACAGCAACGTCAGCGGAGCTGCGGCAGCGGCGCACGGCGCTTGTGCCGTAAACTATTCCAGTGTTGTTGTTTCAATGTTCGTTCGGCACATGTTGTAAATATTTTAGGTGGTTCGATATACTATGTATGAACGTGTATTTGGTTGCATGCTTCGTTGGTCAGTCAGTTCGACGTTTTTTTTTTCGCTTGTAATTTTTTATTTCACTTCTTTTTCAGTCGCTTTTTTTTTCATTTGCATGCATCAGCATGCGTGTTAATGCACGTGTGTGTGTGTGTGTGTGTGTGTGTGTGTGTGTGTGTGTGTGTGTGTGTGTGTGTGTGTGTGTGTGTGTGTGTGTGTGTGTGTGTGTGTGTGTGTGTGTGTGTGTAATGTGTGCATGTTTGTGCGTTTTTTGTGGTTTTCGGTTTGTTGCGTCGATGAATTTCAATGCGAAAACCAACAACAACAACAACGTTTCGCTTCAACTGAATTTTGCCGATTTTTGCGGTTAAGTTTGCATATAGTAATTTTGTCTATAACAGACAAATTTCAACTGTAATTTGTACATTTTGTTGTCATGTACAAACATTTCCAGCGTTTGTCGGTTTTTTTGGGGGGGCGCCCGCCCTCTGTGTTGCAGTTTGTTTAACGAACGCCCGATTGGCGTCACTCTTTTATGTGTATTTGTGCGTGTTTGAGCGTCATTATTTTGTTCATTTGTTTGTTGTTGTTGTTGTTTGTGTTATTTTTGAAATTAGTCACAAATAAATTTTAAGACTCTTGTGCACGTGGGTGGTGGCAGTTTAATTTAATCATTTACAGTATATTAGTTCGAGTAGATACATACATTTGTATCTTTATTGCAAATGTCCATGAGTACTGTTACGTAAATTCATTGTTTATTATTGCATAAAGTTACTGCTTTAGCGCTTCATTTATTATTGAAATGCAATTTTTTCAACAAATTTAAAAATATTAGCAATTTTTTACTTATCGTTTATTATTTCATTTGTTATTTATTTTGAAATAATAATTCGAATATTATTATTATTTTTTGTTTGTTTAATTTACATTTTAACTTCATGGAAAAAACAAAAAAAAAAATGTATTCAAATAAACATGTGAAAGTGCATGTTCATGCCATAAATGCTTCATTATGAAGGCGTATGAATTTTTCACGCACACAAATAAAGTAACAAACGCAAACATCACACACACACACAAACACACACTAACGCGCATGGCTATAAAATTATCGATAAATGTTTAATAGCTCAACACGAGCATTTCCAGATTGAATAAATAAATAAATAGTCAAATTGTATGAAAAAAGAAAAACGACAAAAAAAGAAGAAGAAGAAAAAATGGCTCAATATGAGCGAGCCTACACACCCAACGATGCTTACATGAAATCACACAGCAAGGGGGAAACATGAGGCATAAAATGAAACGAAAAAGTCCAAAATAAAAATATAAAAAAAGAAGTGAATAAATAAAAAAAAATCATATTGTATTGAATATGAATAAACATGCGACCGACCGACCGAGCAGCAAACGTGTAAATATTTACTAATGAACAATATTTATTTTGTTATTAAAGTAGTCATCGTTGTCCGTCCCGTTCAGTCGAATTGCGTTGAGCTCGTCAGCTGAGGCGGCAAAAAGGTGTGAGCAGCATTCACAGTGAATGGACATGTCCGAACGGGACGGTTGTATAGGCAGGCAGGCAGACAAGCAGCAAACGAACGATGGGAATGAACGCGTGTTTATTTATGTGAGAGGCTCTATGTGTTTGTGTGTGTGTGTGTATATGCATGAGTGCGTCTGAGTGTCAATTAAATTACCAACAACAATTTATATACAAAACATGAAACTTAAATATATGTAGGTATGTATATATATTTGCATTTTTGTTCGCATATTTGATGCTGGCAAATACTTTTACTGATAAGAATCCAATTGAAAATGCACGTTGACAAATTTATAGAAAAAAAAATAATCTACTGCAATGTAATACCATTTTGTTGCTGTAAATCAAATTTGTGTCAAACAAAATTTCAATGCGCACAAACAAGATGATATATCATTTTTTTTTTCATCAGATTGCCCTTACTTTGTTCACTGACAGACGGCAGAACAGTCAAGTGTGCACGCTTGCGGTACTCAATGAGGATATGTATCAACAGAGCACACTTGAACTTCATACACAAGTGCACATACACACACACACACACACGTAGATACGCTCAAGTGCTGCACACTCAGAATTAATTGCCTTTAGGGTCGCTACACAGTTGCTTTGTTGTAGAATTTAAGTGGCATTACTTTTCAATTTTAACAAGTACATTAATTTTATTTCTTTCTTTCTTTTTTTTCGACTACTTTATCGAATAGTCAACGAGGCAGCATAGTAAGAAAGAAAAAAAGACTACCTCAGTGTAGAAAAAGACAAAAAAAAAAAACACATAATCAAAGCAAGCAATCGTTTAAATTTATTTAAATTACAGCAGGGTGCAAAGCGTACGCCTTTTGTGAACACCCCAGTGCGCAGAAAGCACATGAAAATTGCTTGAAGCGTTTCAACGACCGACTGAACAGTCAGACAGATGGACGGACGGCCATACAAACACACACACACACTCCAACAATTGCCACACGAACGACAGCTATACGTTTATTATCATAAAAACATACAAAGATAAAGAAAAGAAAAAAAAACACTGATACAGAAGGGGAAGCGGTGTGAATGAATATGAAGTAAAGCCATAAGAATCCCTCTTTAAATAAAATTTAACGCCATTTCAAAAAGGGTCGTCCGTCAGCAATGAGTTGAGAATGAAACAAAGTGGAAGGGTATGATTCATGCATTTTACGAATGGAAATGAAACAAACAAAAAAAGCACTAAGCAAAGTGTTGAACACAACAACGAAAACGCCACCAAATGCAGCAAAAACACCAAAAACAACAACTAAAGCGCTTCAATGGAAAACACACAAAAAGAAACCGAAAAAAAAACAAAACAACAACAACATCATTGCGATTGAAATTGAGGCAACTCTGAACTGAACCCCAGCAGCACATACTCGTACAATGCGGCCTTTACTGTGTTTCATTATAATTATGACCCTCGTCAAAAAAAATTATATTTTCTGACTCAGTCAGTCAACGTTCATATAGTTGTTGTATGTGTGTGTGTGTGTTGTATCTGTGTATATCGGTTTTATTTTGCTAGCATTACGTTCACAACTGAGGGGCAAAAGACGCGTTGCTCTGACGACCCTTTTTCCCTTTATCCGCGCTGCTCCGCAACGGATTACGTTTTACGCATGAAACATAATTTCATTGTAGAGAGATATGTAATTTGAAAACGTATTCTTTCCATGCAGGCGCCGACGTCTGTTTTGTTCGTGTAGTTCGTTTCGTCGTTTTTAGGGTAGCGTTCTGTAAAGTCATCAACCAACCACCACACCATATCATCAACATCATCATCATCAGCAGCAGCGCCCATCAACCCACTTTGCTTACTTATTTTGTTTTGTTCTTCCGTATTTTGGGTTTTTTTTTTTTTTCATACTGAACGATTATGCTCAAGACCGAAAGTGCAAATATAACGATTAGTTTAGAAAATATACAAATTCGCAAGGCAACCAAAATAGATTCAAAATATTGCTGGGCCAGAGGGTTGTCAGACAGACACTTGGTAGATGATTTGATGTTGTTATTTGGTTACATTTCTTCTGTTCGTGCTTGTCATGCATAATTCAAATCAAGGCGTTGTGCATAAATTAAATGACAAAGACAAGGGGAAGCTTCTTTTGCGTCTTTGGGTCGATTTTTTTTTTCTTTTCTTAAAAACAGAGATTGACATATGAGTTCAGTTTCCCTTTTTTCTTTTGCATTGTGCGGTCGCAACTCATGTTGTAAGATACATTCTGATAAAAGGGGTGGATATTGCTTGCCTCAAGATAATATTGTTTGCTGTTCGAGATAAAGTCGTATATGTAAATTGTGTTATTAGCAAAGGGAATTAATACAAATATTGCTAACGAAAATATTAAAGTAAAACTTTTGATGTCGAATAAGACAACAAATTATATACATACTATGTATTTATATTTGCATTAAAACTCAGACTTGGTAAATGAATTGATTGTTAATTCAGTTTCAATTCAATCAAACAGCGAGTCATGAAACACACGCACAGTCAATTCCATTGATTCCAAATAGTCCAAATTTAGCGAACCACTGGCACAGAAAACGATTAGCAAATATGTTATCAAAGTCTTCAATACAAGTGTATTGTATGTCATAGCGCAATGCTAACAAACATAACCCTTTGTACGCAACTGTTGTATGTTTGCGAGCATTAAGCTATGACATGCATTACTTCTTTGTATATGCATAAAACAGCTTTGATGTTATAAAGACCGTCTATGCAAGTTCTTTTTGCTGTGCACATTTAATACTTTTTACTTCATGTTCGAATGTAACCTCCCCCCAATATGTTATTGGTAATTTAAGCTCATTTTGAAAGACAATCTTTTTTGAATACGAAAAACAAAAACAAGAAATTATTTTCAACACTTTATAGCCAAAGACATAATTTAAACAACAAATGACAACACATTGGCCAACATAAATATGTATTTAACAATGAAATTAAAAGAAGCCATTTTAAAGCAGAGCAATATGAATAATACAAGAAAATCAGAGCAGAGCACTAAACATAATGTCAAAAAGGAAACTACAATAACAATAACGCAATGTGGTTGACAACAAGCCACCATTAAAACATTGTCAAAAACAACAGCAACAGCGACAGCGACAACAACAACACCAACAGCAGCAATAATGCATTGCAGCTAAAGTGCAATTCACGCAATAACAAAAAACAAGCTGCAAAGCAAGCCAACACAGAGCGTTGAGCGCTTGCAATTTAATTTGTTATTGTTATATTCTATACATATTGTTGTTGTTGTTTTTCTTTTTCTTTTTTTTTTTTTGCATTCAAGTTCTTTCCTTTGTAATCTTTTACATGAAGAAACTCCTTTCATTTCTTGTAAAACTCAGCAACATTAAAACTGCAAACACACACACACATACATCCACACAAACGCACACGCTGATAATGACGTTGCGGATGATGATGATGATTTTGATTATAATGATTTTCACTGTCGCTTTACACTGCGACGAACAAAATAAACGAGCTGGCTGGCGCACACAATATGTAGTCAGAGAATCTGTATATTTCTACGTGTATATGTATGTATGTATGCATGTGTATATTTTGTGTGTATGCCGCAAAGTACCCCAGGGGATTTCAAGCGTGTAATGTATGCTTTTCATGTTTTCATGCCATTGTTTTCGACCTTTTTGTTGTTGTTATTGTTGTTCCATACATTCGTTCATTCGTTCGCTTATGCTCATGTTGTTACTGCCATGAAAGAGTACGGGGAAACATTTAGCTGATGTTGCTCCTTCCATCCATTCCACACACATACATATATATACACACACATGCCACGCACACAGCTACACATATGTATGTATGTATATATGTGGAGGGAAAACATTCAGCGAACAATACAGTAGTCCGTTGAACGCTTTTAACAGCAGGAGTAAAATAGTCGAGAATCTGCCATGGGGCTTAGTCGGTGAGATAAACTGACAGACAGACAAACAGACCGACCGACAGACAGGCAGACAAAGTGTCAGAACGCATGAACAGCACATGAATGGCAAACAAGGCAGACAAGTAAGTATTCTGTATGACGGACTGACTGACGGACAGACAGACAGACAAACAGACACAAAGACGAATGAACAAACGAACGAATGAGCCAAACGACAGAGACCAACTTATAGCACAGCACAACAACACACTCAGGCAACACAGGGAAACAGACAGACGGACAGACAGACAATCAGCGAGTGAGCAACGTGCCGTTCCATTCTGTTAATTTATTTCAGTTTTTTTTTTTTCATTTTTTCATCTTTTTTGTTGCTTTTTAGTTGTTTTTGTAACTTTCCTGTCATGGTTGACTCCTTTGGCTTTGCATTTTTTGTTTTTTGTTGTTTTTGTCTTTTTGGCATATTTCATATAAACAACAAAAACAAAAATGAAAAAAATGTAAGAAACTTCTTTTGCCAATGCTTTTGTTATGCTTATTGTTTCGGCTTTGTTCATCATCATCATCATTATCAGCAATATTATCTTCATCATCTTCATAGTCGCCGTTTTTGTTGTTGTTGTTGTTGGTGCTTTGCTTTTAGCTTCGACCATGTGATGTTTGTGGCATGCTCGTCTCATCTCATCACATCAAGAACATATTAATACAACAGTTATTTTGGCTATTTACTCATTACTCATTACACAATAACAAAAACAAAGACCAAAAAAATTGTCAAGCATTTTCGTGTGTCAGTTCATTAACGAACAAAACATTTAAAAAAAAACTTTAGACTGCAAAAAGATACATTTTTGTTTCGAAAACCAAAAAGCGTAAAATACTTTTCAATGGTGGCGCTTAAAAGTAAAAAATCTTTTTCATTTTTCATTGTTCCCGAAATGCCATATTAGCTTGATGACTTTAGCAAACTGATGACAATTCATTTTGTTACAATTTAAAGTCAAATTTGGCAAAATGCAAAAAAAAAAAAAAAAAAAAAATGTGCGCAGATGTTGTTTGCCAAAAGCTAAATGCATAAAATTTGCAAAAGTATGTCCGGAAATGAGGACATTTGCAACAACCACTGCGCACAAAGCCGAAATACAAAACAAGCAGAAATCCAAAAAAGCAAAAACACAAAACAGGCAAAGCCCCCCACAGGAAGTAAGTTAGCAAACTGAAAGGGGGGGAGAGGACGCATATAATTACAAAGCTGACACCTCGTCGGCAAAGGACATCAGGTCGTTTCAGGCGAACAAAAACAAAAACAAGCCACGGTCCGACACGACACGAACGAATGCCGTAGTGAGTGAGAGACAAATGGGGGAACAAACAACGGCATAGCATGAAATAATACCAATCAATTTTGTTAGGGTAACTTAATACAAAAAAAAAAAAAAAGAAAAAAAAAAAATACAGATATTGTATTACGAAAGATACTTGGCGAGTAAAGTGAATAGAATGCCAGAGGGCAAAGCAGACAAACGAAGGGACTCAACGAGCGACAATTGAAAGGACGCGTAGACAGACAGACACACACAGACCGACCGACCGACAGACAGAGATATAAACCCAAGAAAGGGCGATATTGTTGCAGGCATGTTTAAGCACATTGTGTGTATTTTTGAGGCTAAGTGAGTAAGTGAGAGAGTGAACAACACAAATCGCATTCAAAACGAATGTGGCATGCGCAGAAAATGGGAAAACGGAAGTTTTCGGCATGAGTAAAGAACACAACACAACACACAATCCATCCAATGCAAAAAAGGGAGTCGACCCTGTGTTTGTAGCAGGGGTAATAGTAGCACTGACAGAGGGTTCGTTCGACCGATTTTATAACTTAAACATGAAACCTCAGATTCACCCTCACACTTCTACTCGACTCTATTCTATGCTAGCTTCCCTTACTCGAGGCTCATTGCTGCAGCGTATTAAATGCTAATTTTCATTTGATTGAGTGCGCATTTGTCGCATTTGCCGCCCTTATTCCATTGCGTATAACAGCAACAACAACAAACACGCGTTACTGGTTGCAGATTACGAAAGTTCAATCGTTGCATGACTTGTACGTTCGTTCATTTTTTTTTCTTTTATTATTATTATATGTACATATATATTCTTTTTCTTTTTTTCCCCGTTGACGGACACACTTAAATTGTTTTCATGTTTTTGTGTGAAGGCAGTCGAGCGCATAAAATGTGTTAAGTAGCGTGAAAATTAATTGATTTGTGGATTAATTTTTTGGGTTCATGTGTTAAGTGCTACTAAGCAGCGGAAGCCAGCAAAACAGCTGCCGTTGTTGCTGTTGTCACGTCAAGTGTACACTTTTTAATATGTACTTACATACTTGAAATGCCTTTGAAACCTTCAAGTTGATTTGTTATTGAGTTACCAATAATTAAGTCATACCTGTAAAAGAAGAAGAAAAATACAAACATTAATCACTGTAAAAAAATATGTATGTATATATATAATAATTTTCACTTCGTTTATAACGAAGATTAGAAAGACTTTAATTCAACTTCTTTTCATTTATTATTAATTTGAATCATTAATTATCTTATGTTGTTAAATGTTGTATCATATAAGATTTTCCTAAAAATGGCCTGTTTTAATGAAAACAAACATCTGATAATTTAGCTCGAGACACCGCACGTCAAACACCCTCATAGAAATTCTGTATTACTTGAAATCACGAAACATGTCAATTGTTCCAACTTTATAAGAATTTGCAAACATTCAACCCAACCCCAATGGGTGTCTAACAGTTCTAAAGATGCAAACCAACACCCAACATAGCCAATTCGATAGCTGAAAGGATAAGATACTTTGAAGAAATTTTTATATATTACAGATTTCATTTTAGTTCCTCAGAAGGATATGTACAGTGAGTGCTGCCATACTGGCGCTAATGGGCGTCAGTAACTTCAGCAGCTCACCGATCAGAACTTTGCATGAAACTCAAGATAATCGGCACAAAAAATATGTATATGTGTAAAAAGCCTGTATTTGTGTGTTAAGTCAATAAAGTAGCAAGAACAATAAAAATAACAGAGGTTTTTTTATTTTTCTTTACACAAAAGTATCATGCGGTGCATGAACAGAGTAAAGCATTATTAATATATGAATATGAGGAGAAGCTATTAAATAATATGTACAACAACAGAAGAAAAGTGGTAAATAATCTTATGCCGAAGAAGTTGAAGAAAAAACAAAGTGAAAAAATGTAAATCAAATATGCAAAAAATAAAAAGAAATAAAATAAAGGACAAGAAATAAGGCAACAAGCAATTCGATATGCTGTTTAACATGCAAATTGTGCGCCTGCTGACGCTATGTATCTGCTCGATTCAATTCGACTCGACTCGGCTTGGCATGCTAGTCTGACTGCTTGGCTCGGCTTGGCTTAACGTGTTTTCAGTTCAATGAACAAATATATGAAGATAAATACACATACAGCAATGTAACACGTTATAAAAGGAGGTATAGTAGAATGTATGTTGTATCTAGATACATTATACTGTTGTTACAAACATACACACACATGTACACATGAGAATATGCAACCTTACTTAACTGAGATGCATATCTAAATGTATTTTAAGTAGAGAGTTGGCAGCAATTTATAGAACTTTTATAAATTGTACAATACATATAAGCGAAGAAATGTTCCGAACACGTCAAAGTCAACAAGTACAACCAATTGATATAACCGACATTCATACGTTAGCGCACGTTTAGCAAATAAAAGAAAGAAATAACAAAAAATATCGTACAAAAAAATACCAACAAATAATGTAGAAGAATGTTTGTGCGATTGGGTTAGCAAGTCAGTCAACTGAAAAGAAGTTACGAGTTAGTGAAATGAACTCAAGTTCCAATTGAATGTAACGAGCTGTTAGTTGCAGTAGCAATTGTTTGACGTTGCTAGATACTCTGCTAATGTGCATGAGTAGAATCAATACTAAGCTGACCAGCTGGCTATTGGCAGAGATTTTGATCGGTTTTAAGTAAATTAGCTCAAATAATATGAAACGAAGAAAAAATGTTCGCGCTTTTGAAAAAGTTTTCACACAAAATTTGGTGTTAGTAAACAGTGCTGCCACTTGAGTTTATTTTATTAACGCATGATCAACCTAAGCACAATGCTTTACAAGTGGCTGCCAAAGTTGATGTCTGAACTTTCATAAAGAAAAAATCGATTCGATTCCAAAAAAAAAAATGTAACAAGTCATATATGAAACAAAGACAATGTGCGATAAGGTTGGCTATAGTAAACTCACACTCTGCATTTTGTGCATGTAAAACGCAAAAATGAGCTGGAAAAATAACAACAAATATTATTGAGACTCAATAAGTTGTCAATTTGTATTTTATTTTTTTTTTTGTTCCCCCCATTTCTTTTATTGAATTTTTAACGCACAACAACACGCGACGAAATTACAAATTGAACTTTGCACGCAAAAGTTCATGTACTTTCTATTAGATTCGCTTTTGGCTAAGCGTGTTCTCCATATTGTTGTTGTTATTGTTATTTGGTTGAAACTGTTTCAAATGTTCGTTATTGTTGTTGTTGTTATTTACGTAATACATTTGACTCTAAAGTAAGCCACATTAACCGCAACGAAACGCGCATATTGTTATTGTTGCTGTTTTTTTTCGGTTTTATACTTCACACGCACAAGAATCATCATCAACTTCATCATCATCATCATTTGTCAAACTTACACACTTTGAGTTTCGCCACTTTACCAAGAACAGAGCAGATTGGAAAAGCAAAAAAAAAAAAAAGCTTACATATACATATACTATATAATAAAACAATGTATTTTACCATTATGTTGAACAATATAACCAAAAGAAAAAAAAAGAAATACGACAACAACAAAACAAGAGTCAAGATATACGCCCTTTTTTTTTTGCTGATGCTCTTGGGGCCGTGTGTATGTTTGTTGGCATCTGAAACCGCCAGCAAATAGCTGCCAATTTTAGGCTTAAGTGCTGGTTGCCGCCGTCGCCGCCGCCGCCGACGTCGCTGATGATGTTACCGACTGACTGGCTTGGCAAGCCTACAAGATATTGTTGGCAACAAAAACTCACTCAAGTGGCAAAAAACGAAAAAAAAAAAAAAAAACATGAACAACAACAAAACAAAGCAAAACATGCAAAGAAAAATAAAAAAAAAATAACGTATGAAAAAACAGAAAACGCTGATAGCAACACTAACAAATAAACACACACACATACACATGCACTTTACGTTGTGAGTTAAGCAAAAGATGAAACTAAATACGTTTGTTAAAGAAGAAAAAAAATTATATATATTAACAATACAAACAAAAACAACAACAGTCTTCAAGTAATGGAATTTATTTATAAGAAGAAAATACATTAAATGCTCCTGAAGAATTTTCGATACTGGCTTGCAACTTCTATTGGAAGAATTTCCTAACTTAGGAGTGGCGAATGAATTTAAGTCATTTGCTAGTAAACCGACAAACAGAATGAAAGACGAGTTAATATGCAACTTGACTGTAATTTAGTATAAAATATAAAAAAGGTGAAAAAAAGGATATTATGCAAAGCAACAATAAAAGTAAAGAAAAAAGACACGAAGGCGTTTATGATTTCGTAAATGAGCCAAAAGTATTAATAATAAACAAAAAAAAATGATAATCAACAAAAACAAAAACAACAACAGCTAAAGTGGCAAAGAATACAAACACAAAGCAGAGTCAAGCAAAGCCAAGCCAAGCCAAACGAAGCCACGCAAAAAGCAAAGGCAAAAACAAAAAGCAGCGTATTTTTCAAAGAAAGGCAAAGCAAGCAGGCAGGCGACGTGATTGAGATGAACGACAACCATGGTGAGAGACGAGTTGGCAGCCCGCACGCCCGCCCGTGGTTGATAGCATGAACAAGCAGTCAAATAAAGGCAACGACATGCGATGGACAGACAAGCAGACAGACAGACACACGTACACACATACATGAGGACGGACGTATCGAATGAGCAGCAAACGATTCGTCGACTGTAGCAAAGAATATTTCGCATGAGCAAGCACAATTTTTTATTTTTTTTCATTATTATATTCTTTTTTTTTTTTTTTTTTTTAACGACATGATTTCATACATGTTCTAGTGACGACGCACGCAAAAAGGGGGAAATCGACAAAAAAAAAAAAAAGCACAGAAGAGTAAAATAAAAATTCAACTCAATAAAAAGAATTTCTGTGCACATTGAGGGCAAGAGGAGAAGCGCGGGGAAAATGTTAACTGCCGCTGTTGGATAAAGCATAAAAAAAAAGCAGGAAAGAAAATACAAAAACAATGAAAAAAAACTAAATGAATGCAGTAGAGCAACATGGCATAGCGGGGAGCCGGGCAAAGGCGTTGTGAAGCATTGCGCGGTAAGATAAAAATGTAGACGACAAAGTTTCAGCAGCATTGAAGCAAACTGGCATGTTAAACGTCGTGAGGGGGAGACAGAGGGAGATAGCCAACAAGAAAGCCGAAGAAGCAACAAAATCAGCGCCAGCACACGAAGTTGTTAATGCAAAGAAAATCGTATAAAAACAAAAAACACAAAAAAAAAAAAAAAACTTGTGCTTGGCATGAAACATAGTAAGAAGCATAAGCAAGAGAGAGCAAATGAACTGAACTGAACTGAACTGAGCAGAGCAGAGTGACTGAGACAGAAGAAGACGTGAATTTCGAACGTATGCCATCAAGTAAAGAGATTGGCATACGAGGGGGCGACGCGACACGACGCGATGCATTGTAACTAACAACGTTGACTGTTTTTTCTTGGGGCATTAGCTGAATTGAGTTAAGTTGTGTTAAAATATACACACAGATACATATAAATTGTCACATCAAACAAATGAGAGCATAAAACATAAAATATATTATGGATCGCCAAAACATTTATGACATACTTAAAAAAACATTTTAAAAGCTATTTAATTAAACAAAATACAAAAAAAAAAAAATAAATAATAATAATAAAAAGACAAAAATTAAGTCACAAAAATGAACGAGTTAAAGCGAATCAATAAAACGCAAAAAAAAAATATATATATATTAACTCAAAAAAAGGCAAAAAAAAAAAAAAACTCGCATAAAAAACTTAAACAAAACAACAAAATAAACAACAAATTGAGGCGGAAACAGTTTCAACGCCATTTAAAATTCATTAAAAATTAAACCGTTGGGAAATTTATCGAATTGAATGGAATGCCGGCGAGGAGTTGTCGTGCATGTTTGTTTGAAGGCAAATGGTTGAACGCGTTGGCGCATAAGTGAAACCACATGAAGGCACTCAAGCGCACACTCACACGCACACGCACACACACACACACACACACACAGCAGAGAGAAATGAAGCAAAAATAATTATACAAAAAAACAACAACTTAAACAAAATGTTATGATGATTAATTGTAGAACTAATCCATTGAAACAAGACAACAATAAAATAATGTATCTACAGTAACAAAAAGATGCATAGCAATACGATAGTTTCTTCATGCTTCTGCATTAATAACACAGGTCGAACAATATCTCGACCGGCAATCTTCGGAAAAATAATGAACCGTCATTTTGTTCAGAAAGAATATATACATCGTGTTGCTTAATGAATAAAAACTTCTGAACAAAAATTTAAGGTTAACAGCCCTATTCTGGCAAATCAGTCACAATTTTTTGTCATGAAAATTTTGTCATGTATTTTGTCATTTGTTTTTTGATTTGGTATTCTAACTAAACTGTGACAAGAAAAAAGTTTTTTTAACAGATAGAGCTTTCACCACACCGAGGTGAAATTTTTTTTTATTTCATTTCAGAGAGAAATGTCAACAAAAATTGAAAAATTATACAATTTTACTAAATATTTTGACTATTCGGCTTTGGTTTCTACAAATAGAGAGTGCAAGTTTGAACAAATAACGACGAAGTTATTACAATTCTTAAAACAGGATAATTCAATACTTTAGAAGCATTAGCGCATTGAGAAATCGGGTACTACACGACATATCTGATTCCATTTAAATGGATGCAATCTGATGTGTTGTTGAGAACTTGCAGATCTCAAAATATAGATAATGCAAAAAAAGTACCGAAATATAAGCATACATCATCTATACAAGAAACATATTAACCCATACAACTTAGGTTGCGCCTTTCTGCTTATGTCGGTTACTTATCAGTCATCCCTTTCATAAGGAGGCTGGTATTGAGGTCTTCTATGTGTCAAATGGGGATAATGACAAATTCCGCCAATGGCTGGGTCTACCGTTTTGTGTAATCCCTTTTAAGCTCAAATATTTCAAATGCATTCTATCTAAAATACATAATTTATATTTTTAAGAAACAGAGCGCTTAAGTAAAAAAAATGTCTTCAATTCTTATCAGTCAAACTTTTTTAACGCATTCTTAGACATTTTCTTTTTATTTTTTAAATGCATCGCGTACACATTCCTCTAATTGTTGCTTTTAATTTATTCGAAAATGGATTTAACATTTTCTTTTTTACTCATTACAGCTGTTAAACTACAATAGATTCGGTTGTGACCTGCTAGTCAAGTAATCACAGATTCTATAACAATTGTCATACTCTAAGCTTTTAAATTTTTGTCAGAATACGAAAATGTATCAATTGTCATAGATATGACAATTGTCACTGTGTTGAGTATTGTCATAGTTGCCAGAATAGGGCTGTAAATAAAAATTTATACCATCCGAAAGAGTCGCTCAATCAAAAAACCACGTTAAATTGTATTCCTAAGAATATCATATTTAAATATCAACAAATTTGATCCAGTATTTCTTGAGATACATACAATACATTCAGTAGTAATTTCCAGATTTGTACTTAAAATTTAAATGCGAGAAATTGTTGGGTGATGCGAATACACACATATTTTTCCGGAATCAATTATTGAAAAAGTTTGTAGTATAACCCAACTTTTTGTGAAGAATACAAAAAAAAAGGAAAAAATGGAAGATATAAATAAAAAGATAGATTGTTAAGAGCGCTTTAGGAGTAGCTTAGTAGCGTTCAGGCGATAACCAAAAGCCATCGAACGAACAAACATAAACTGGCAATGTTATATTGACAATGATAATGACGTTGTTGAAGACGATGATGATGTTAACAGTCATCATATCACACTGAGTTGGTAGTCAATAACAACATCGTCGTCGTCGTGATTAGAAACTAGTTTCAAATGCTGTCGTCACTTTGAGCCAAGTTGTTGTCTGCAGTAAAGTCAACGTTGCCATTTGCAGCATTTGAAATATTGCAATGGAAACTAATTCAGTTAACAGAAGCAGTAGCAGCAACAACAAACAGCAGTACGGCAAAATGTTGAATTTATGCATGCATGCGATTTGACTGTAAAAGGCGGCAATATGCTTCACGTTAAACAAGTTGCCAACAACAACAATAATAAACACATATAACAACAACAAAGACGCGCATGTCTGCAACAAATTTTCCAATGTTGCGCATTTCGTTGTCGCCAGCAATGTCGTTGTTGTTGTTGTTATCTTAGTGTTGTTACTTATGCGCTTTCTTTATTATTTTTTGTTTTTGCTTCACTTGTATGTCGTTCATATACACATATACATGTACATAGTACCAACAAATAGCAACGATTTGTTGGCAACGCATGCTGAATTACTCATGCCAACCCAAGCGAGTTTCTATTGCTGATGTCTATCTATCTGCTCTGGTTTGATGATGTTGCTGGTAGCTGCAATTGATACTTGAAAATTGTTGGCCAGTCAAGTCAGCGCACAATCAGCTCAGTCGTCATTTTCATTAAGTTAATCTAGTTGAAGATATTTTCACGCCAAATGAATGCCGCAACAAACTTCAAACAAGTTGAACAACAACATTGATTGACATAAAATATAAGTTTTTATTCGTTCGTCTTAAGCCTTTGCAAAAGTGACTAAAACACTTTAAGACATTGACGGCACTTAGTCAAGTCAGTTGTCTAATTAAGTTTACTTACTATTTGTATTAACTGTTACTTAAATGCAAAAATATACGTATATGTTGAAAAGTCATAATTGGCCATGGGGATTATCATATAATTGCACAAAATAAACGCTAAAGCATTACAACAAAAAAGCTTACGCACTTGAATGACTTGTATTCATAAGTGTTGAGTATAAAATAGTCTTATGTAAGTTGAAGTTCTACACAACTTACGTCAATCATTTGCATTGTTACAGAAAAATGCTCTAATCAACCGTTGCAACGGTTTAGTTACTATAGAAACTATTTATTTTTTATCTATTAGAAGCATAAATGAAATTTGTTCATTTTATTCGAATACTTCAAAATTTATAGCATGAAATATAATTATATTAAAAATATAAAAATTAGTATTATTTCAATTTCAAATTTTAATTTATTTAAACAATTTTAAAATAATAAAATGAAGCCAATCGTTGTTAATTAAGTTGCTTAACGGAATTATAAAAATGCGGTTTCCAATTTGATTATGTTGGAAAGATGCTAAGCCAATAAACTAAGTATTAAAGCATAAAACAGCAACAATGGAAACCAATTTAAATATTTGTCAGCCACAAATTGTTTAATTTATGCCGAACTCAAAATTAATTTATTTTACTTGATTTGCAAAAAAAGAATTTTTTTTTTATTTCGCTAATGATGAGTAAACATTAACAAAAAAAAGCTAAAATGTACAAAATATAATTAAAATAAAAAAGAAAATAAATACAAAACTCATTTTAGGCCAACAAAATTGCGGTTTATTTATTTGATTTCGCAATGAACAAATTTGTATAAATTTTTAGGAAAGAAAAAAATACAACAAAAAAAGTTAATAATTGCTATCGTTAAAAGTTAAACCAATGTTCGTTCATTTGCTTAATTCGTCACGCCCTTATGACCGATTTTCATATCAATTTGGAATATAGTCAAGGATTGACGAAACTTTATTTTGAAGTTATGTTTCATAATATTAATGCGGGCTATCTTTATTTTGTTTTTCCGACAATCATGACCACTTCAATTCTAAGCAATTGTATTCACTGCAAAATATTTTATGCTAAACTGTGGCTTTACTTTGCATTGCAGGCTATTGCTTTTTAACAAAATATATTTTCAGTGCATTTTCAATATAAATCTGAATAGATATTTGATATGTAAGAAAATTATTTTAAATATTTATGAATTGATTTTAAGCTGCACGTGCAGTCAGAAGAACTGGACAGAGGATAACTGTTTTGCATATTTGACTTTGATGTAAAATGTCAGCTAGGGAAAAAAAAATCCAAACATATTCATTTTCATTCATTCATATTGTCGTAGTCAGTCGAAAGTAGGCGTGATCGTCTGTCACATCGAAATCATGTACATGGAAATAAGCAGAAAAATGTTTGCTTTTAGAGTGCGCCACCAACACCCACAAGCCCACTCATATGCATCCAAAGCATTGCTCAGCGAAACGCTTTGTCGCAAGTACAACTAGCTTTGCCGTGATCAACAATATGGCACAAGTTAATACCCTACGAACTCATTAAGGTAACTACAAACAAGAATTTGTCATAGATTTTATGTTAGTCTCACACTTGTTCTCCAACCATAGTTTAATCTTGTCAATTTCGTAAAAAAACTGTTTAATATGAAAAATTACTGACGTCTTCGTCCTCGATGCTTCTGCAACGGTGTTACAAACATAACAATAAAACCAATAAACCTGAATAAATCGTTTCCAATATGAATGCTTGACTGAGCAATTATACAATATTTTTAATTTTTGTTTTTTTCATGTGAGTTTGTGAAGCATTGCTGTCCAACACAAACAAAAACAGAACAGCAAAACGATTTCTGACACCTTGCCGTGTTTGGCTTTGATGTATTTCTCTGCGTTGGATGCAAATTCGAAAAAATAGTACAAAAATTCGAAACATGGTCATTGTCTGCGCCAAAGTAGGCGTAATCGTTTGCCAACTCTCATCATCCACTTCATATCAATGCAACATTACCAGCAATGAAGCTGAAAGGCGAAGGATCAAAGACGGCAGTGACTCCTGTTTGTCGCATCGCAAACTGTTCTTTCAAATAATACAATTTACTGCAAAAAAAAAAAAAAAAAAAACAACATTTTTGCTTCCAAAGTGCGCCGGCAACGCCCACACACATGCACACATTGCCTTTGTCCAACGAAACGTTTTGTGGCTCAAAACATATATGCCCCAATTCAATACCCTCCGGATTAGCGAACTGGTGTTGATTAACTAAAATTTATACTACAAATTATTTCCTCTTCAGTCAGATGTTGCCAAAGAATTGATGAGAATTTGCTGAGCATAACGAGTACTCTTGTACAGTGACCAATGTTTATAGTGCACGGAGATTTTATAAAAAACGACCATAAAAAAGAGCTCTAACTCTTGACGCTTTGGATGCCACTGGGTTTGTGTTACAAAAATTATACTAAAGTTAATTACCCTCAATAAAACGACTGCTTTCGCGTATGCTGTGCAGTTTGCAATATGAATGGTTGACTGAGCATTTGTACAAAATGAAATTTTTTTACGTGAATCTGGGAAGCATTGCTGTCAACAAAAACAAAACCAGCACATGAGAACGAATGATGACACCTTGCCGTGTTTGGCTTTGATGAACATAGCCAAGACTGACGCTGCGTAGATGCAAAATCGTGAAAATTCGAAAAATATTCATTGGCGGCAACAAAAGTAGGCGTAATCGCTTCCGTACTCTCATCCTGCACGCAGTGGGGACATTTCTGGTAGTGACAAAAAGCAAAAATCAAATGTCAGCTTTTCAACAGACAACCTGTTGAGGTGGTACAGTCGAGTATACTCAGCAATATAATAGCTTACATACTTGGTTATCTGTATCTCATATTGCCTAATAAAATATTGTTACAATTTTAAGAAAAAGATGTCAAAAATTGTAGAAATTAGAAATAAAGCAATCAAATGACACATGACAGTGAATAGTTACATATATGTGCATACCTATATACATATGTATCTAAGACTTAACACAAAACAAATATACAAAATTATCAATGAGTAAACCGACGTAAGCTTTATTGATTTATTGCTAGCAATCAAGTGTAAAATTGTACTTCCTCAAGCGCGAAAGCCTCACCAATGGGCACGGAAACGCCAACGGACAGACAGACAGTATTGGGCGAGGGGGCGTACGATCGAAGAGCCGGTCTGGTCTGATGAGCGTGGACCCCCAAATAGTTAAACGCTTAAGGGGAAGGCAAATTTTCGCTTGCATTGCAATTTATGTTTATTTGCTGTTCTTGTTGTTTTTCTTCTCTTCTTGAGATGTACACGCATTTTCTGCTTAGCCAAAAGCATAAAAAAAAAAAATGTGTCCAAGTAGCCAAGACGGCAAAACAGTCGATACTGCTGTCATTGCTGCCATCGTGATTTATATTCGGCTCATTAATTTGAGAAGTTGTTTCACTTAAACGTGTTTATAGATACACAGGCATTTTTTTCCATTTTTGGTATGAATTGAAATCAAATTGCGTTTGTCTACAAATGTTGTCGTTGTCGTCATCGACGTCGACTTCGTCTCATTCGCTTGTCAATACGAAATTTATTTAACTGGTTTAAGCAAGCGCCAGCGGCGCTCACACAAGTGTTGACTTTATTAGATTTGACTTGTATTTTTTTTTTATATTTTTTTTTCTTTAGTTTCTTTGCGCATTTTTAGCTTTGGCTGCCATAAGTGACAAATTGCCGCAATGTGTAAAATTGGGTTCAAACACTTAAGCTACTCAAATGCATTTTTAAGGTTTCCTCATGCGCAAAACATCTTAAGCGGTCTAACAAACAAATACAGTTACAGACGCAAACACAAGCACACAGATACATACACATGTATGTATGTATGTATATGTATCTACACTTAAGTTAAAGTATATTTGCTTTTGGTTGCTCGTTCGGTTCGTTCGTTCATTTGCTCTATTGAAATTTAAGCTGTAGAGGAAAAATAATGTGCACAAAAAGTTTTCTTGTTCTTGTTTTTTTTTCTGTATTGGTTGGGGTAAAACGAAGAAGTGCTGTTTACAGCTATAGCAACAACAACAATGACAACATTATTAACAATAGTAACAAAAGCAAGCATTAAACCAAGCAACGAACCAAGTACTTCAAGTGCACATTAAACATTAGTTAAAAGGCGTAAGAGCGTATACAAACACTTGCATAAAATATACACACACAGATACACACATGTTCATAGCCATGCATGTGCGTATATGTGTGTGTAGAAGCATTTAGACTAAGTAAGTTCATTTTTACCATGCTTGTTCGCCTGCCTGCCTGCCTGTCTGTTTGTCTCAAGTGCTCAGCGCACATTATCACCTTACACACATTGTCCTCAATGTTAGGCAACACAACTGTAGTTATTTGTCTGTGTGTGTGTATATATTGAGAGGTCACACTTGCGTAAAAAAAGTGAATTTTTTATGTTTGCTATTAAAATAAATAAAAAAAAAGAAACTGAACGGTAGAAGTTTTTTGTTTTTTTTTTCTGATATTTACAACCAACTTTCAACTTAGAATCAGTCCAATTTATTGGATTTTATGCGTATTATTTATAAAGATATTTTAGATGCAAATCAACAATTGATTTCATTTGCCATTACTTTGTAATTTAAAGATTGAGTCCATGTTTTTATATTTCACTTTTTTTTTTCAATGACAATGAAAAATATTACCATAATTAGTCATAGTTAAATTAACAAATAAACATAAGAAAATAAAAAATAAATTTAACGTATAAAAACAAAAATCTGTGCCATATATATTTTTTTTGTTTAATTATTTTCAACCTAAATGTAGATTAATAATACGTATAACTATTTCATATGAAGTGCAAACAAGTTACTCGTCACTTAATCTTCTGTATCTTTTTCTCACTTTTTTGTTATTGTTTCGCCTTATTTTTTATTATCTGTATACTCTTTTGCCATCTCGTTTATAGTATTTGTGTTGCCAACAAAACAGTAGCATTTTTTTCAAATCTTTATTTTGTTTTCCTTCTTTCCACTTTATTCATATCTTCATTAATTTATCTATAAGCATTGTTTGTTTAAAATGTTTTCATCATATTTTTATTTCATGATGTTATTTTGTATCTGGAGATGTCTGACTACATGACTGACTATTTATGTACATGTATATAACCAACAACTTGAAAGCAATAACATTTTTTACATTAAAAAAAGTTTATTTTTTTATAATTACATATATAGATGCAAAAATACTGTTTTTTTTTTTAACCTTTTTAGTATTTTACTTTTTTTTGTCTTAATTTATATTTTAAAAACAAATAGATTATCGATTATAATTTACTATTTTAGTGCCATTTATAAAAAAATTAAGTATAATAAAACCAAATAAAAACCTTGTAGGAAACAAAAAAAAAAAAAACTTTCAATTAAAAAACATACAATTTGCATAACAAATGTGTTAATTTTAATGAATTCCACGCCCGACACATTTTATTCGTGTGTGATAATGTGTTCATGTGAGAGTGTGTGACTTTTTGGGGGGGCCTGTAAGATATGCGTGTCATTCTGACTTGTATAATAAATCGATTAATATGTGTAAAGGTTAAAAACTTTTTTGACATTTTCAGTGCGATGAAATGGGTTGACATTAACGTGAAGAGATAATGACATTTTATTACATGTAAAAAGCTATGCTCTTTTGAAAGGCGTTAAAACTTTGTTTTGTTTTTTTTTGCGAGAGTGCCAACAACAAATAGTGCTTCTAAGAATATCCTCAAGATCATAAGCACAAGATAAAATTATTTTAAATATTAATGAATTGATTTTACGGAGGATAACAGTTTTGCATATTTGACTTTGATGTAAAATGTCAGCTAGGGGGAAAAAATCCAAACATATTCATTTTCATTCATTCATATTGTCGTTGTCAGTCGAAAGTAGGGGTGATCGTCTGTCACATCGAAATCATGTACATGGAAATAAGCAGAAAAATGTTTGCTTTTAGAGTGCGCCACCAACACCCACAAGCCCACTCATATGCATCCAAAGCATTGCTCAGCGAAACGCTTTGTCGCAAGTACAACTAGCTTTGCCGTGATCAACAATATGGCACAAGTTAATACCCTACGAACTCATTAAGGTAACTACAAACAAGAATTTGTCATAGATTTTATGTTAGTCTCACACTTGTTCTCCAACCATAGTTTAATCTTGTCAATTTCGTAAAAAAACTGTTTAATATGAAAAATTACTGACGTCTTCGTCCTCGATGCTTCTGCAACGGTGTTACAAACATAACAATAAAACCAATAAACCTGAATAAATCGTTTCCAATATGAATGCTTGACTGAGCAATTATACAATATTTTTAATTTTTGTTTTTTTCATGTGAGTTTGTGAAGCATTGCTGTCCAACACAAACAAAAACAGAACAGCAAAACGATTGCTGACACCTTGCCGTGTTTGGCTTTGATGTATTTCGCTGCGTTAGATGCAAATTCGAAAAAATAGTACAAAAATTCGAAACATGGTCATTGTCTGCGCCAAAGTAGGCGTAATCGTTTGCCAACTCTCATCATCCACTCCATATCAATGCAACATTACCAGCAATGAAGCCGAAAGGCAAGGGATCAATGACAGCAGCGATTCCTGTTTGTCGCATCGCAAACTGTTCTTACAAAATATACAATTTACTGCAAAAAAAAAAAAAAAAAAAAACAACATTTTTGCTTCCAAAGTGCGCCGGCAACGCCCACACACATGCACACATTGCCTTTGTCCAACGAAACGTTTTGTGGCTCAAAACATATATGCCTGGTGTTGATTAACTAAAATTTATACTACAAATTGTTTCCTCTTCAATCAGATGTTGCCAAAGAATTGATGAGAATTTGCTGAGCATAACGAGTACACTTGTACAGTGACTAATGTTTATAGTGCACGTAGTAAAAGAGCTCTAACTCTTGACGCTTTGGATGCCACTGGGTTTGTGTTACAAACTTTATACTAAAGTTAATTACCCTCAATAAAACGACTGCTTTCGCGTATGCTGTGCAGTTTGCAATATGAATGGTTGACTGAGCATTTGTACAAAATGAAATTTTTTTACGTGAATCTGGGAAGCATTGCTGTCAACAAAAACAAAAACAGCACATGAGAACGAATGATGACACCTTGCCGTGTTTGGCTTTGATGAACTTAGCCAAGACTGACGCTGCGTAGATGCAAAATTGTGAAAATTCGAAACATATTCATTGGCGGCAACAAAAGTAGGCGTAATCGCTTCCGTACTCTCATCCTGCACGTCATAGCAGTGGGGACATTTCTGGTAGTGACAAAAAAAAAACAAAATGAATAAACAGCAAAAGCCGTCACATCGAAAGTATATACACGTTAAAAAAAGTGTCTTTTGTGCAACAAAAGTATCACAGAATGTTTGCTTTTCAACATAGATAAATGAGCACAAAGCCATTGTCCAGCGAAACGATTCGTCTTTGAAATCAGAGTAAAACCTCTCGAGTATTTTCGACAATATAATACCCTAAACACACGGTTAGCCATAGGCCATATAAAAAAAAATCTTGTGTAAATTATATTGCCCATCAAAATATTCTTTAAAATTTCAAGAAAATCGGACAAAAAATTTGGAATTTATAAAATTTCAGCTTGATGGACTTCATGGATCAACAGTGTGGGTAGAGGGGGTATTTTAGGGGTATGCAGTTTTATGGAGATATATTTACTGAGCCTAATGTCGTTAATGCTACGCCACAATTTAACACCTTTTATGCTACATAAGATTATCTGATCCAGTTTCGTGTGTCGTGGATGAATCCACAAGGATTGAATATGCAACATGGTATGTTTATAATGATTTGTGAATTTATTGAAAAGTTATTCATTGAATTGATTTCTTGGCTTCCTCAGCGTCACATTGTTACTAACTGCTTTGAGAAATCGTTAAGCCCAATCAAAAATGTTGTTCTACTGTGTCGCTTCAAATATGAATGGTTGACCGAGCAATTAAACAATATCGAATGTGGAAGTACAGAGCGAAGCAAAAAGCAAAATAAAAAAAAATAAAACAGAGGCACATATGATGCAAGCGCATTCTTGACACCTCGGTACGGTTGGCGTTTTGATGAAGTTAGATTGAGGCTACGTTAAAAGGCAAGTGGTCGCCCAACATGAAATATGCAAATGAGCGCGCCAAAAGTAGGCGTGATCATTTCGTAGAGTTTCGCTTCTATTTTCGATTTTTTTTAATCCTCGATGTCCTTTCGGCTGTGATGCGCTTCTAGGGCTGTTGGCGGTATAAATAACGGTACATAACAGTCATTGTCATTGAGTATCAGTTCGGCCATTCAACGGATCACACACAGTACAGACAAAACATTACGTCAAGCAACAAGTAACTTTAGTGAAGCCAATTAATTATTTCTTTAACGTTTAAAAAAAATAATTTACTCATTATTAAACAAATATTCATATTCAGTTGAACAAACTTACAAATTCTGTTAGCATAAAATAAATCAGTTAAATTAATTGTGAGATAATTAGATTGTGCAAATTTTTAAATGTGTTATAGTTCAAATCGCAAAAGCTCAACATACATACATACATATATCAAATGTTTCTGAATTGCGATATGAGTTAATCATTAAATTATTTTTATTATTTTTGATTATCTCATATCCAATAATATTAATATCAACTATAAAAATAAAAAAAAATAATAAACGAATACGTGCATAATCAGCTAGACATACATATACCAAGTGTTTCTTCATTACGAAAAAAATGAAAAATAAATTTTTTTTTTTAGATAAAATAAAAAACTAAAAAAACACATCAGACAGTAAGAAGTAAGAAAAGTATGAAAACGCATAGTACAAAGTTGTATAAAAACTGTAATCGAGTGTCCACAAATATTGAATATACATATATGAGTAAGGTTGTGTGAAAGTGAGTGAATTCATATACAAATAATATGACAAAAATAAGAACAAAGTTAAATAAACTGTGTGATAAGTAGTTTGCGTAAATCGTTGTTCGATTTTAATTTACGCTTTCTATTTATTTCATAGTTCATATAACCCACAGTCAACACATTTTTGGTTCATCAAAATTTTAAATGAATGAAAGTGTGTTACAATATATATAATACAACCTATGAGAATTTATGTTTCTGAATTGCGGAATAAGTTAATCACGAATCAATTTTATATTTTTTGTGATTATTTTATTCTGTAATTTAGGTTCAAAGTTGCAACTATTGAGATGTGGCGTGAAGTTGTCAGCGTAAGTGTTTTTTTTTTTTTTTATACATATATAAAAGCCTTTTCTCTGATAACATAACACCATCAATATTTCACTACACATACTAATCTCATCTACACTGTTATACCAATTTTCATTGGTTTAGTTCATTGGGTACCGGAGATATGCGTAATAAGAAAATCGAAAAAATAACTTCAAAAAAGCAATAAAAACTGTGAATTAATTGGTTTGCAAAAATCCGTCTAGTTATATCCTTATAGGACTAATATGATAAAAAAAAGAACAAAGTTAAATAAACTGTGAGGTAATTAGCTGTGTATATTGTTGTTCGATTTCAATATACACAGTCTAATTGCTTTATAGTTTATAGAACAGCAAACATATTTATGGTTTAAAAAAATTTTAAATGAACGAAAGTCTTTTATAATATATAAAATACAATAAATATAAATACATAAATTACAAAACAATTTCCTATTTTCGGTGATTAAACTAGAATCGAGTTCGCAGAAATAAGCAAATATGGTGTGAGGTTGTCAGTTGAAGAGATTATTTTTAACAGTAACCGTAACCTCTTCTCCTGATGACTTCACACCTAAATAAATCAGCAGATAGAGAAAAGATGAAATTTTTAAAAATTATTGTAGCTTGTGAATCGAAAAAATCGAAAAAATATCTTCAAAAAAGCAATAAAAATTGTGAGTTAATTGGTTTGCAAAAATCCGTTTAGTTATATCCTTATAGGACTAATATGATAAAAAAATGAACAAAGTTCAATAACCTGTGAGGTAATTAGCTGTGTATATTGTTGTTCGATTTCAATATACACAGTCTAATTGCTTTATAGTTTATAGAACAGCTAACATATTTATGGTTTAAAAAAATTTTAAATGAACGAAAGTGTTTTATAATATATAAAATACAATAAATATAAATACATAAATTACAAAACAATTTCCTTTTCGGTGATTAAACTAGAATCGAGTTCGCAGAAATAAGCAAATATGGTGTGAGGTTGTCAGTTGAAGAGATTATTTTTAACAGTAACCGTAACCTCTTCTCCTGATGACTTCACACCTAAATAAATCAGCAAATAGAGAAAAGATGAAATTTTTAAAAATTATTGTAGCTTGTGAATCGAAAAAAACATCTTCAAAAAAGCAATAAAAATTGTGAGTTAATTGGTTTGCAAAAATCCGTTTAGTTATATCCTTATAGGACTAATATGATAAAAAAAGAACAAAGTTAAATAACCTGTGAGGTAATTAGCTGTGTATATTGTTGTTCGATTTCAATATACACAGTCTAATTGCTTTATAGTTTATAGAACAGCTAACATATTTATGGTTTAAAAAAATTTTAAATGAACGAAAGTCTTTTATAATATATAAAATACAATAAATATAAATACATAAATTACAAAACAATTTCCTATTTTCGGTGATTAAACTAGAATCGAGTTCGCAGAAATAAGCAAATATGGTGTGAGGTTGTCAGTTGAAGAGATTATTTTTAACAGTAACCGTAACCTCTTCTCCTGATGACTTCACACCTAAATAAATCAGCAGATAGAGAAAAGATGAAATTTTTAAAAATTATTGTAGCTTGTGAATCGAAAAAATCGAAAAAATATCTTCAAAAAAGCAATAAAAATTGTGAGTTAATTGGTTTGCAAAAATTCGTTTAGTTATATCCTTATAGGACTAATATGATAAAAAAAAGAACAAAGTTAAATAACCTGTGAGGTAATTAACTGTGTATATTGTTGTTCGATTTCAATATACACAGTGTAATTGCTTTATAGTTTATAGAACAGCTAACATATTTATGGTTTAAAAAAATTTTAAATGAACGAAAGTGTTTTATAATATATAAAATACAATAAATATAAATACATAAATTACAAAACAATTTCCTTTTCGGTGATTAAACTAGAATCGAGTTCGCAGAAATAAGCAAATATGGTGTGAGGTTGTCAGTTGAAGAGATTATTTTTAAGAGTAACCGTAACCTCTTCTCCTGATGACTTCACACCTAAACAAATCAGCAGATTGAGAAAAGATGAAATTATTAAAAATTGTTGTAGCTTGTGAATAATTTGAATAGTTAAATGACAAAAAAACGCGCTTACATCAATAAGTGTATTGAGATAAATTAAAACAATTTGTCAATGATGTGGACATATTTTCCATATATTGTACATGTATAATACATTATACATATATAATACCAGATATTTTAAAAAATATATTGAGGATTATTTACTTTACAAACCTTCTGCTTTCAGAAAAAAACAAGTAAGGACGCTATAGACCATTGTGCATACTTACATATGAATGTACATATGTATGTATAAATTTTATTATAAAATTTATTATACCTTTTTATGAATCCAAATTAATAGTAATCAGGGTGCATATCTACGGAATGCGTTTATCAGCTGTTGTTGAAGTAAATGAGAAGAGTTCCAAAAGGTAATCCACAAAATGCAGGACGAAGAGTCAAAGCAGGTAATCCACAATTGGGTTTATAAGTTTTTGTTGTACAGCACTAACTCGTTTAGTAAATTTAGTAATTACAATTACAAAATTGCTAAAATGTTCATTGAAGGCATCTATCAATAGATGTTGAACGCGACGAGAGTTTTTTTTTGTTGTACGAGCACAAACCTTTAAACTTCAGTTTTTTATGTTGTTGTTGTTGTTAACGCTTTTGTGTACCGCAATGTTTGTGCGAACAAAAAAAAACAGATTTACAAACACACAAACAAATGTGTTTCGCCGCTAGCGGCCAACAACATTGTCGTCGTCGTCGTTGTTGTTGTTGCTTTTACTTTACACATATACTTAATTGTGTAAACGCAGAGAGCACGCGCGTACAAGCATGAGAGTGGAACCGAAAAAAGAGCGAAAACGAGAGAGAGTACGGACCAGACAGCGCGCGCGTATAGTAATTTTTATTCCGGTATTTTTTTTTTTTTTTCAATTTTTCTCGTAGTATTTCGGAGGAAAAAAAAAACAAGAACTACAACTCAACCGAAAACATTAACGATGTGTATGTTTTTTAAAGTTTTTTTTTTTAATGTTGATGAGCGTGATTATGAACTACGCTGACATTTCTGCGCTGCGTTGTACACTTTTTAGCCAAAGTGGGCAATTTGTTTAATGCGCAGTGGACAACCGAATAAATTAAACGCTTTTTATTTGTCGATTCTGCCTTTTTTTCAATTGAATGACGGCTCAAAGTAATTTTTTAATTATTGTTGTTAGGCTGCAGTGTTTTTTTTTTTTTTTGTTAATCAAATTTGCACACACACACATTTATATAATCATTAACACGTATGCTATTTCAGCGAATGGATGTGAACAAGCGAGAGATATCAACACTTTTGTAGAGAAATTTGATTTTTTTAAGATATTTTATAATATTTCGAAATATTAATGATAATTTCTTTTTACATTAATAACGATAAAAATTAATTGCTTTCTTTAATAGACACTGAAGCGTTGAACACACACAAACACACACACATTTATATATATATATATATGTATATATTAACGATGAGAGGCAGAGAGAGCTGTATATATGTACGAATGTATTCGCGTTATTTCTTTGTAAATGTATTAATTCTATAATTATTTTTTTTTTGTTTTTTGATTTTACATATATTTTAAATGAATACAATTAATAAATATACTCAATTTGACTTGTTACAAGCTTTTTATATATATTTTTTTTTGTTTATTTTGCACATAACATTTATTTCCATAGAAATAAACACTGACACGATTAAATTGTTTTAATTAACACTTCTTTATGAATGTTGATCGGAAGGCAAATGAGCCATGTCTTTCGCCAACATAACGGAAAGTATGTTTGTATTTCCTTCTACATGTAATTTATCAATTGAGAGTCAATTCTTCTCGATTTCTTTGCTTTTTCGTTTTTTTATTTTTTTTGTTTTTTTATTGACTCCGAGAGAGCGCTCCAACCGAGCGCCGTTTGAGTCAAACAGTGAGACAGTCAAAATGTGTATACTGTGTCTAAACCGAAAAAAAACTTGTCGTGGAGGGGTAGATTTGCGATCGAGGTTTTACGAACTTAATGCTCGTATGTTTTCATTAAATACATTGCCACATGGCCAAATATAATTTCGTGTTTTAATACATGTCTCATTTCCGCTTGATGAAACGTTTGAAATATAATTAAATATTGAATAGTCCCATATTTTTAGAGATACAAGTGAATGCATGAAGCAGTAGAATACCAGGAACATCTGATATTTCATTCCTTTTCAACATATTCCTCGAACAAACTTGAGTATATTCAACTAACTTATGTTAAACTAGCTTGTGTTCGACATTGATGTTACTTCAATATCAAAACCCGGGATTTGACATTTGGCTTGAAACAAACATCATGCCAAGTTCGATTGACGCGAATCAAACAATTAACGTGGAACGTTTGAATAAGGGCACGATAATTTACAGGTTTCATGTTCAGTCATTCCTCAATACATGTTTGAAGTTCGCCAATCAACCGGTTTGATGGTTGCGTCAAACATTTTGTTTTCAGTATTAAAAACGGTTACGTCGCTGTCTTTATTTACTACACATAAGGCCTCATTTTTAAAAAGAGGGGGGTCTGTGGGGGCGCCAGAGCAAAATGCCACACCAGCGTGTTCAGAGAACATTTGTGTTTCAAGCATAATGCGCTCTCGCTCTTGGTTGTTACGCTCTTGAGTTAAATGGCGGCTTTTGATGTGACGCCATGTTGCGGTTTAATATATTTGTCTCGTTTTGTGTGCTCTAGTGTTGTTTCACCTTTTGGCGGCGAGTTTTTTCGGGTTGAATTTGTTTTTATTATACCCTACAAAATCACAAAATGACATTGAGATTGCTTTCGATCAAAGGTATGTAACACATCGAAGAAGGGTAGTAAGACAACATAAAGAATATAAAGAAATGCTCGGGACGAAATAAGAAATCGATTTAGCCATGTTTGTGCGTTCTTTTGTCTTCATTTTCCAATGATTTACGGAAATCTAGAGAGTTAAGGACTTAAAAATTGTATGGTGTGCTCATGCATTACTTCTTACTTGATTAAAGCTTAAAAAATCATTGTTTGAACTTTAATTAATTTTATTGTGACAATCAAGTTAGGCCAAAAAAAAAACTTTTTCAACAATTAAATAATAATTAAATTAATAGTTAAGCTTCCGCTAGAAATTGTTGCGTCGAGAGCACTGCATTGAGCAATTGCCGACAAAGCCCTGAGTGCAGAGTATTTATTTGTGGGATATTATTGAGTATATTCTTCTACATCGCCCTGACTTTTTTTAGCAATATCCGATTTGATTTTATGCCATTTGATTATTTAAATTTAAATTAATTTTATTAATTATAATATTTATTGTAAAGTCAAAGTTTGTTATATTGACAATTTTGTAATTTGTTTTTTTTTTTGTTAAACAATATATTATGTTGATGGTAAGATTCTTATCATTTGCTTTTTGTCAATGCATGTTTTTTCCAATTAGCAGATTTGATATCATCGAAGCAGTGAACTTGTATTTGTACAGAACCCAACGCAAACACAAACCTAAAGGCACACATACACACACAGACATGCAATCACACATGCTTTGCTAGTGTATTCTATTGGCTTTTGTCAATGGTATTTTTATTTTTTCTTTTTGGTCTTTATAATACTTAACATCCTTTATACGACATTGCTTACTAGTACACTTTGTTGCTTTCCGTTACTTCTTTCATTGCCTAACACAGACGACACAGATTGTAGCTCACATATACATACATATATTGTATATGCATGTGTCAAGTTTTGGGAATTGATATCCTTCTGCATTTTTTGTTTGCGTACGAAAACACTCTTTTGCTTTTGTTTGTATGACAACAATTTGACAGTTGTGTATTTGTTTGTGTTCGGAAACATTTGCCAAAGTTGGAAATTTCATTTGTAGTCTATTCAAAAGCATTTTTCATGACTAAACGCCAAAATTTTGTATTTTAAATTACTTCAACTTAGCAATAATAATTTCAACTAATTCATTATTTTTTTTATCGCTAAAACAGTCAAAGCAGCAATACGAATGGATAAAAAAGAAAAAAACAAAAGTTGTCACGCAGCCACAAACAACAATTATATAATTAAACACAACATCATGACGTCCAAGTTGCTGACGATGATAATGAAGCTATTAATATTTTACGCTATTTAGACAAACAACAGCAAGTCGTTGACGAGTGGTAAGTGGGCATGTGTACACTGTATAGCAAAAAGAAACCAACCCCAAAAATACAGAACGACAACTTGAGTGCGCTGTTAGATTGAAGTGCGTACGCTCTGTAACACAAAATGAATAATAAATAATACGCTTCATAGCGAGACACTTAGAAGCCAAGCAGCTATGCCAGAAGTAGAATGTCATGACTACTTGAGCCGAGAGCAGCCAAAATAGCAACAGCCAACAGACAAACAAACAAGCAGAAATTCATACAAAATATTCTTAGGCTTTCCCTTGCCTAAGGCCTAATCTGATAACATATACTTATTTCTCGACAGACACTTCTTCTACTTGATGAACCATGAACGAAGCGTATGAGAGAACATCTAAATGTATGAATGAGCGAAATGTGAAATGTATCTTTGTCAAATTTCAATGTGTAGATACTTTCTTATGCTTTTTCGAGCATAAACACCACTTTACACAACGTTTCAACTTAAGCTTTATACTTTCACAAGAAAATATCCTGCATATCTATACACAAACACACTAATACATATACATATTGATGTATACATTTGTATAGATACTAACATATTGTTGTCACTTTTTGCTCCGTCAAACTGTCAAGCAAACAAACAAAATAGAAAATCCACAGCAAAATGACAAAGACAAGACTACACACGCTTTCTGAATTTCACGCTTAGATTCTTGTTGTTGTTATCGCCATTGTCATTGTCCTAGTTAATATTGGTTGGCTAATAGAAATGAAATTGACTGATGAAATGATACTCGTGCGCTGATTATATGCTTCGCCCGCATGGCAGTCACACTGAACGGCATATGCATGTATGTATGTAGATACATTTATGTTGTACGCTTTGTCGCAAATTCACATACGCCATTTTGAAATTGGCTATTGTTTCTTTACGCTGCATGCAGCTTACAGAGTATATACACTTGTCCATTAAGTTTGTACACTAGTCTTGAGTGTTCTTGTCGATTGCACGCACTGTGTACCAGGGTAAACACAAAATGGCGTACAACAATTTTTGCCCCATTCCCTCATTTTCCTACAAAAAGTGGTTTTCTTAAAGTTGCTATATCTCAAAAATTATAAAAGGTTCGATCCTGAAATGTTATATGCACTTTCAGTAAATGTACATCTTTAAAATTGCATAACACAAAATACCCTTCCCCCACATTGACGCCCCCAAAGATCATCAAACTAAAATTTTTGATAAATTCCTCATTTTTCCGATTTTCTCGATATTTTTATTTAAATATATGTATGTATGTATACATGATTTTTTTATATTTCAGGCGTGGCACCGTCTACCGTGTATACTGGGTATTTTTTTGTTGAGTATACTTGGCTATATCGACCTTACCTGTTTTTTTTATCAAAAAATTATTTTATTGTATTAGAATTGAATTTTGTATGTATTTGTGTATTGGTAACATTGTTTGTCACAGCCTGAAAATGCCAAAAGAGACATCCGTTGAACACAGGAAGCATACACGTAACATTGATGTATATGTATACGCACTAATACAAGGACATTGTTAAAAAATAATATTAGAAATCATATACTTGACTTATTAATAAAGTTTAGTTGACGAAAAATTTCAATAAAAAAAAATGAGCAAATTGTTTTTGTATGATT
The DNA here is from genome assembly GCA_034638295.1 of Phortica okadai. NCBI lineage: Eukaryota > Metazoa > Arthropoda > Insecta > Diptera > Drosophilidae > Phortica > Phortica okadai. The sequence continues at coordinate 13,684,423 of CM067851.1, read as the reverse complement.
TACGTATAATTATTAAATTTATGCCAAAAACAAGTTACATTCAATTCTTTCTTCATTTCTGTCAGTGTAGTCGCTCTTATAGCTGCGTGTGTGTGTGTGTGTGTGTATTTGATTGTATTTATTTTCGTTTTCTTTTTGGTCTTTTTGACTAAAGCGGAAACGGATATTTTCAACGCGCCATTGTTATGCTTTGAGTGCGGGAAATTGTTCGTCTCAACACGTTCATACGCCCTGTGTTCGCACATTGAAAATGTTTGTGTGTATGTTTATGTGAGTGTGTGTGTGTGTATGTTTGGCTGTGTGTGTATCACCCACCCTGTCATATAAAAAAGCAGAGCCCGCGTCAGCTTTGTTTGCGTTGTAAATATGATTTTACGACTCGGTTGTATTCTGCCTGAGCTGTGAACTGTCGGGCGCGCTTAGCATGCCAGTCACTTTGTTGCTTCGTCTTACTGTCCGTCTGTCTGTCAGTCGGTTTGTCTGACAGTGAGTTCGTCGCTGTGCCTTTACGTCACTTGGTGAATAACGTATCCATGTGTTGTCGCCTTGCTATTTTTCACGTCTCCTCTTGTGCGTATTTAGCTGGTCGTTTTATGTGTGTGTGTGTGTGTCTGCGCTTGGTTTGAATTTTTGTTGTTTTTTTCTTCCACCACTTAACATTTTATTAAGCGAAAATGCTTTTGCCGTAAAATGCTACTCATTCAATCATTGCCCAACACCAACAACATCACCAAAATTCGCACTGATGGTCCCCCTTGGGTTATGCAATGGTTTTTTTTTTGTCGTTTGTTTGTTCGTTTTTGCATTTACTTCTTTTTGCTTTTTGCTTGTATTCCTTTTTTTTGAACGCGCACTGTAAACTTTGCTATCTCTGTCGTTCTTTCACTTAATTTCTCTCGCTCACTCATTTACTTGCCAAGCGTCATAACGGAATACTCATCATCATCATTATCATCATCATCAGCAGAGTTTCTTGCTGATGTTGTTGGTCGGGCTGTGTGTGTGTGTGTGTCAATAGTGCCACAAATCCTTCCCCCAAGCATTGCCCTTCATACACATCAACAAAGTCATCGTCATTTTCATTTCCTGCGGTCGTATTTATGCTTTTATTTGAATTGATTTTATTTCATTGCGTTGCTTTGCGTTGCGTTGCGTTACATTGAGTTTATCTGCCTTCTTCAGTATCGGCGCGAGCATGTTTTCCGGCTTACATAAATTCATACAATACTTACATACATCTGTGTGTATGTGCACATACATACATACATTGATATAACCAAGTGTAAATGTGTGCGTTTGAATATTGGTTTTGTTGGGTAATGTAGTTAATACGTTGATTTCATTTTTATGATCCTTGCCACTTTCATGTTAATTTTATTATGATGCTCGGCTCATTTTGTCTTTTATGTGCGTGTACACTTAACTTCATACAAGGCGAGAAATATGAATGTGTGTTTGTGTGTGTGTGTGTGTGTGTGTGTGTGTGTGTGTGTGTATTTGTTGCACACTTATATTATATATATTCCGTTTTATACTTACTTGTGTGCTTTGAACGTAAAGTTCATAGACAAAGTTACATAAAGTTTATCAAGATAGTTAACACTCTGACATAACTTCGATTGATAATTCATTGGCAAAGTGCCAAATGGAACTTTAATAATTGAACAGCTTAAGTTTATTATACTTAAAAGATTTGTACAGTTAACTTGTCGAGTTCATAACATGAAATGTTTTAATTAAATAATGAAAGTTTATCTAAAAATGATGCTCTCAATACATACATATATTTTAAGTTAAAAAACAAGTAAGGATGGTATAGTCAAATATACTAAGAAGAAAAATTTTAGTATGCAGTGTTACTCATTCTGAGTCTGCACACCGACTTTCATGTTTCTATCTCTTCTCGTGTTCGAGTTATAGTCTTCTAAAAAAGTGGGCGGTGCTAACTGGACGGCAAGGAATGGGCGTGGCACAGAACCGTTTAAACTTGATATGCTGCCGAGCACCACGAGTCTGTCTTCCAAATTTAAGTAGCTCTAACTCTTATTCTTTTTCTAGCTCGGACGGATGGACAGGGCTCAATCGATTACTCTAGTCAACCTGATCAAGAATATACATATATACTTTATAGGGTCCTCCTCCTTACCTTCTATGCGTTACTTATTTTTGTCTTACACAAACTGACACACTGTATATGGAGCGTGTAAACAGAGGGTATTATTTAATTATTACTAATATTATTATTGAGTTTTTTACGCCAATTGTCTCATGTATTTACTTTTCTATTCACAGATGTATCTACCGCAGTTAATGGATGCAAATGGCTGAATAAACGATACGTCAATTTGGATAACATGTAACTTAAACACCAACAATTGTGCATGCCATGTGTATAGAGAGCAACAATACACAATACTTAATTGGCACCGGTTTGCACAACATTGCTTACAATTAACTCATCTGCAGAACAATGATTGGTATTCAAAAACGAAATTCTTGCAAATGTAACATTGTTCATTGCTTTATGTGTGCAACAACGACCAAAGGATACGACAAACAAGCCTTGGGTTGCGTACTGCCGTTGCTGAATGATTTTGTCTTCCATTATTGGTGCCTTAGTCACTTTGGTTGCTGTACCTGTGAAGTCAATTTGAAAGGAATTTTAATTTGCTTTTAGTCATCATATCGTAATGTAAGTGTCACTTACACTTGGGACAAACAATTACACAACTCATGTACGAAAATACCTTTTGTAAAATTCTTCATGAAAATGTGCTTTGCCTTAATTAATTAAATGGAATGTGCTATTTACATAGACAAGCAAGTGTTTGGATCAGTTTGTTGAGAAAAATTGTGCTCTAACTGAGCAAACAGGACCTTAGTGTTGCTAGGAAAGAAACAGAAAATTTATGAGAGAAGCAAAATATTAAATTGTATAAAAATTTCGTCGATTTGTCTTGTAGAGGAAATTTACCATGGTGTATTTTTATATATTTACTTAAAAGCATATACATATAAAGACATCGGAAATGGAACACATAATAAGACCTTATAAAACATTAAGAAACTAAAAAGTCATACTTTACTTTGACACAATTTTCGCATTAATAAGTTTTATAAAAACAAATCATTTTTATTTATTGCTGAAATTTATTAAAGTATGATAACATTTATTCTTTTTTATTTATTTATTTGTTTCTTTCTGTTTTATTATTGTATTTTTGTGAAGGCAAAATAAAAACAAATCAAGCATTTTAGAAAAACGTAAAAAATAAAAAAAAAACCAACATGATTTAAAAAAAAATAAAATGATTGCAAAAAAAAGAAAAACAAATTTGTTTTGTCAAATTTTGTTCAATGTTGATATACCCACAGGGAATTTGTGCGTTAGTTGATTGGTTAAAAGGTCGAAAAAAACTGACACACGACCGATCCGAAAAGGGCAATTCAGAACGTTGAACAGATTGAGAGTTGCGAGTATATTTACTCTTATAGCATAATGAGTGTGCATTGAAGTGAGGCAAATTGAAGCTCAATTGTGATGTAAAAGACGATAGTGAGGATTGTTGGCCAGAACAATGTTGTTTTTGCTGTCGGGGAAGTTGATTCAAATGGCGATGAGGGAATAAAGGGACGCTTAACAATAATAACATTTAATATGAAATAAGTTTTTAAAGACTTACGAACATTTTGAACACATGACACATAGAAGAATAAAAAAATTCAATAAAGTACACAAAACTGATTTTTGTTAACTTCAAGTTCTACAAAATAAAGTACAAGTTATTTCGTCAGATGCAATTGCAATTGACAAAATAAACTGACAATTGTGACACGTACACACATTGTCGTATGGAAGTGTGCGTGAGTGTGACTGTTATTCAATTTCCTGACAAGTATTATCCCTAGTGATGGCACGAAAGACTTAACTAATCGAATAAATAATCGCATGATTATTTTGACCAAGAAAACATTAATTGTAATTAATCGCGGAAAATTATCGATTAATAATCGTTATTTGTACCAATTTTTAAAGTTTTTATTAGTTATTTTGGGTTAATATGATTATTTTGAGATAAATCGATTAATTGGTTGATAAATCAAAAGACAAATATGGTTTTAGTTAATTGTATGAAAATAATCGATTAATCGTGCCATCACTAAATATGTCTAAATGGATACAATGTCGTATACTTGGATACATATAAACATATGTACACTCACACACTTAACACACAAACAAATATAAAAGTGTCTTGAACATGTGCAGAAAATTGAAATCATAATCACATCAACTTAGATACAAGTCAACAGTATTGAGTGGGTGTTGGAAATAGTCACATAAGCAGGCGGGCGGCTGTCCGGCGGGTGTGCAAACAAAACCAACATGCACACAAATGCATACATATACCAACAAAATCATGTACACATATACACCAACTGTATACTGTAGACGTATATGTATTTGTATCTGTGTTGCGAAGCAAAAACACTAAACCGGCAAAACTTTTCTATAGCTGCCGTTGCTGTTGTTGTGGTTTTTCTATTCGTTTTTGTTGACTTTGTTGATTTTATGTATCTATGTATGTGTATGTGTATTTGTTATTCTGTTTTCGCCAAGGATGCTACTTTGGTACAAAGATAATTTGTTCAGATTAGTTTGCTTGAAGTTTATTTTGTTTTTTCCTCATTCTTTTTTTTTGTAATTCTTTGGAATTGTTAAGAGTTTTCCAAAAGTTTGCCTATGCCACAATGAACTTAGCTGTCTTTTGTACTTTTGGCAAAATAAATCGTCATATTTTGAGCCCTGCATGTATGTATGTATTTGCGTATGTATGTGTGTAATTTCTGATGTCACTTGCTTTCTTGCACTTGTTATGAGTTTTATGTGCAGTCAACTTACCTTTGCATTTAACTTTTGCTTGGCTAAGGGGACAATTTACAGAATACGTACTTTATGTGTGTTCCCAAATGACAGCTAAATGTAAAAACATCCATAACAAGACGTCAAACAAACTCAAAAATCAAGTTTCAGATTTTTACGCCTACACCATCCCATGCTCTGGAAGCGTTGGACAAACAGAATGAAAATGATTGCGTTACAACGATAATTTTTAATTACATAGTCATGCATACACATCCCCACACTCACACACACACACACACGAACACGCACACGTAGAATACTGAACTTGTCATCTCGTTTTTCGAATCGTTACCATTTGTGGTTTGTATGTCTCGTAATTGTCGGTTTTATGCGTACCTGTGCATTCTTCTTCTTCCTCTTTTTCATCATCTCTTCATGAACATTCAAACCGCAAACACATTCCATCGCTGCTGTTGTTAGAGATTTTATACTGTCTTCTATCGCTTCACTCTGTGTTCCTAACTGAGCTCAATTTTCATCTCTGCATCAGCATGAAATGTGCCAAATTGCGATATAACGCACATACACACACGCACTCCTACGCGCACACAATTGTGCGTCATTGTTTTTGTTTTTGTTGTTGTTTGTGTGACTCCATCAGTGGCAATTTGGCCAGTGTAAAATTGATTTTGTCTCCACATGGCATCGCTGCCTGCAATTTATCATGCACTCATTTGCTCTTTCGTTTGCTTCATCAATAATTAATGTCCATGACAAGTGAGTTGAAATTGATTCGTAGTTCGATTGCACAGAATTTTTAGAATTTTGAAGAAATTTTTATCTTCACATTGCTTTAGTATTTTTTTTTAAATTTTTTTTTATTTTGTAATTTTATTTCTTATCAACACAAATCGTCACAAACAATTATGTATACATTGCATATGCCCATCTATCTTATATGTATCTAAACGTGAGTATAGTAGTGTTATTTAATATCTACACATTTGTTTCACTGTGTATCTTGTTATGTGTGAGCATCACTATTTTATTCGATCATCAATTTGTGATTTCTACTTTTTATTTATCCAACTATCTAACCGGTTACCAATATTGCATTCTTTCAGTCCAGAGACATCCTTGTTTATTTTTTGCAGCTATGTAACCACATACTAACATATATATACATTTATGTACATATGTATATGTATAGCTATTTCAGTCTACTAAGGTAACGTACCCAAATTACGTGACCCATTTTTGACACTTTTTTAACCCCCTTCCTCCCTCGATGAACAAATTTGTATGAGAAAAGACTCCAAATTAGTATTTAAATCGGTCACGTAATTTGGGTATGTTCCTTTATGACCCAATCAGATTACATAAAATGTAAAAAAAAACTGACGAATGAAAAACATTAAAATGTCTATTAATTAAAATATTCAATAGCAATTAAAGCCGTTTATTAAATATAACTAATAAATATTACTACAATGTAATAATTTACAAAAATTAATGAACGAAAATTATTTTTATTTCCGCAAATAATTTTATTTAATTTTATGTTGTCCTCGTTTGGTCGTAAGCCCTGTTTGCACTTCTTAATTGAAAACAGATTAAAATTGTGTCAGCAATTTTACACAATACCAATTCATATGTAAACAAATACAATTTTGCATAATAAAATAAATGCAAAATAAAAAAAATTATTTCAGCTTTTGATTGGATAATTGCGAAAAGGTATTTTAAAATAAATAAAAAAAATTTATTTGATGTGCAATTATTTTTATGTATTTTTATTATTATTTACTTTATTGATTTATTAAACTTTGCTTAATAAAATGATAACTTTCGACGATTTTTAAAAGATTTTTGATTCATGATTCATGTTTATTTTAATGCCGTCTTGAAATAAATCGATAATACTCTCATTGAATATTTTATCTTTGCAACAACATTATCAACGAAATGGAATTAGAGAATATTTGAAGTGATTTTCGGGAACTCTCTCTTTTCGTAACTACATATCTATATTTGTATCTTTGCCGTAGGTGTACTTCAATGATTTCGAATAAAAGACGCGACATTGTAGCTTGATGAATAAAAAGTAAAGATAAAATCATTTTGTGCAAATAAAGCGCAAAAAAAAACAATGCAATTGCGAAGAAAAATGTTGTCAAGCAACCGTTAGTAAAGAAAAAGAAGAAATAAGCGTAAAATGGCACAGAAGTGTAAAGAAGATGAAAACAAAATGAAAAAAAAAAAAAAAATGGCTAACAACAACAATAACAACTTTTCATAGAGCGATTCTTTGTAAACGTTTCATTGTCATTGCTTTTTCTTCTTCTTCTTGCCTTCTTCATTTTCTCTTTTTTGGCTTTTTGGCTTTTCAATTTGAGTTTACAGTTTTCTATCTCAATTTCCGCCGCTTTGTGCGCGAAATACTTCTCTGCTTGAGATCAAATTGCCAAAACGACGACGAAGCAACGAATCGACTGTGAAAAAAAACGCACATCCTACACAATGCAAATGGTTTCAGAGCAAGAGCTTTGACGTGGGTTGGCGAGGGTAGACTTCCGTTTCCTTTAGTGTTTGCAATGCCGTCGTCAATCGAATTTAAACCCTCGAGCAAACAGCCAAGCACACACACACACACAAAACGCGTGGCATTTGCCAACTGTGAAGGAAATAAAAATCAAATTTAAAATGTTAAGAAACTGTGTGACATGAGGCAAGCGCAAAAAAAGAAACAAGCAATCAGTTAGTCGTGCCATCAAGTTTTCAGTCACTCAGTAAGTCAGCCAGCCAGTCTGCCAGTCATTCAGTCGCTCAGTCAGTCAGGCCGACAGTTTCGTTTGCTGGAAACTGAAACAGGACCGGAAGTGAAAGCTCATAAAGACGGCACAAGATGTCGTCTTAAGTTGTACAATGCTGAGGGTTGTCGGAGGTATGAAAATGTCGCAATTTTACGTGTCAATATAATCGTGCCTGGGGAATAATTTACACAGACGCATGCGAAGTGAAGCATTCGGTACTAAAACATAAAAGCCAAAATATAAACCAAATTTGAAGACATACAAAACCCAAAAAAGAAACATAATAAAACAAAAAAAAATCGTAATAAATAAAAAAAATAAAAATACGATGCTTTAAGGTTTCATACATTTTTCAACGCGCTTTGAAATTGTCATTGGCTTATGTACCCTTTTTATTTGTCATTTTATATCATTTTTTATGTGTGTTTTTTGTGCGTAAAAAAGTCTTTTAAACATCTTAAACGAGCGCATAAAAATTTGTCATCAGAAACACGTGTTCGTGCTGCGTTGATAAATAATAAAATAAATAAGCACATGTAAAAAGCATCTGAGATGACAAAATCAACTAATATAAAAGGCTTAAAGCATCGCTACTTTTTAAAATGAGACAAGCCAATGGATTTTCATTTGAAATTTAATTTTTATAATCATCATTTTTGGCACAAAAATAAACTAATAATGAAGCTTAACAAAAGCGTAGAAATTGCTTAGCAGATTTATTTATATTATAGTATAGAACATAAACATTTGATGGATTTATTTATGCGCACAATTTTACGCTACAAAAAAGTGGCATAAAAACCGCTTACATAACCGCAATTTGACTGCGAGCCAGCATGCATATTCATGGGGCTAACAATATGAAAAAAAATAAAAGCAAAAACAACAATTACGCTCTAACAAAATAAAAGCAAAACTTTTTTTTTTGCATTCATTGTAATAAAAATAAACACAAAAATTTGTGCGCACTAAAAATTAAATGTATAAGAAAAATAAGCAAAAGAAAAAAGAAAATGTATAATAAAACATGGCGATTTGTTAAAGGAAAACCGTTGCTCATTTACACTCACTTCCTGTTTATAGCTCTATCTCACTCGCACAATCATTCAACACTGCGCACTCACTTTCTCTCTCTCACTGTCTCTCTCTCCCTCTGCCTTCCTCATCCTCAGGATTTTAGTTGCGATTTGTAAAAGTGAACAGAGTAAAATAAATGTTGCATAATTTTGTGCTTGCAGCAACGGAAACAGGAAACGTTGCACGCTGTCGTTCTGCTTACATTCATTGCAAGCGTGTTTTAGCTGTGGCTTCAACTGTGTTGTGTGTTTGTGTGCGTGTGACCAAATGGGCTTGTCCGCTTTGGTTTGTTCCTGGGCGTGTGTCTATTTACATTGAAATTAAGTAAATGCTTTAAGTCAAGCCAAAATACAAGCCATACAAACACGTACACACATAAAAATATGCTCAAGTAACAACACAAATATTTAAAGAAGCTTGTTGTAAAATTTAAGCAAAATTCTTTAGAGAGCAACCATGAATCTGATAAGTCAAAATATCTAATACCTTCTGAATGAAATAAACATATACATTATATTTCAGCACAAATTCAGCACACAAACAAGTGTTAGGTTGACTTAACTTCCTGCTTTAATAACAACTTACATATATATGTATATTTATGTCCGTAGATACAAACACATATATACATATACATATGAGTGAGCTTTATGAGTAAGGTGTTTGTAATAATGTGCTCTGCGCACGTGTTGAGTAACTTCATGTTGGCTTATGCTGTTGGTAATTAAGCCAATGAAATATTAAATATACTAACATACTTATATATATATGTATGTATGTGTATAAAAGTGTGCATAAGCTTTTTAAGTTGCTTGTGTAACTGTGCACACGTACATACATCCATACATGCATTTGCGAATGTGGAGTGTTATATGTATCCACATATTGTGTTTGCATATGCTTCATTTGTCAGGCGTCGACCACCTGACAATCCACAAGCTATTTTAATTGCGTGCTATAAATAATTTTCTAGTTTTTCAATTATAAACTTCTCTTACATGTAATGCATGTTGTTCTCAATTTGAAAATTATTTCACTTTGTCTGCTTCGAAATATTGACAGATTTTATTTTAGCGATTTGTCTGTAGTTGACGTTTACATGATTATTTTGTTGTGTTTAAAACTTTGAAATATGCTTATTAATAAATTGTATGCCTTTATATCATGTTGTTATTTTACTCAATAACAACATGAAAATTATATGTTTATGCCTGATTGTTTGATAAGACTGATTATTTTTTGTTATGACATAATCTCTATCATTAGAAGAAGTAGGCAAGTTTTAACAAAGAACTGGACTTTTGAAAAATTGTGCTGTGCCACGTTCACATAATAATAAATAGCATGATTAAGCTCGTCAAATGAATCATGGCTCAGTTGTGTATAAGAGAAAATGTGAGATATCCTTTAAAAGTATTAGCTTAAAAACTTAGCTTGGACAACAATTTTACAGAAATTGAAGTTTCAGTTAAAATTCAAGTAAACTTTCGGTCTATTTTTCAAACAGTGTTTGGATAATCTTTTACTTAAAATTCACTAAAAACAAAGACAGCTCAATGCTTGAACGTTGTACATCATCACACATGATACTTCCTAATAATAAGAATTATATAATCTATGCCATTACAATGAACAAATGAAAATTATTTTAATTAACTTCAAATGTCAAATATTTGTCTAAACTTTTTGTTAAACAATTTTAATGCAATAAAAGTTTATATTCTGCAATGCTAACGCAACAAAAATCAATTAAACTTCTGACAACTAAGTTTAACTTTCCTGACCACAACACAGATTCATACATATGCATACAACATAAATATGTATACATTATATTGTTTATGTAAATTATTTAAAATAAAAGTTATTTGATATTTTGTATTGTTATTTGCTTTGGAAAGAAACTATTCATTCAAGCATGTTTATTTGGCATAGCACAAAGTTAATCTTTATAAAATACATATTTGCACTTTACTTATCTTAAGACTGAAAACATACTAAATACATAAAATTACAACAACAATTTCACTGATATTGAAAGCAAGAAATTAGCCATTAGACAATGAAATGAAACAATTAAGGTTGTACAATAATTAAAATTTAATTTACTAAAATCGCTGAGTACAAAATGCGTAATTAATGTGCTAAGCGCAAACACAAAAACAAACTTGTGTGAATGTAGATACATACATACATACATCTACGTTTCACACAAAGTTAACCCAAAAACAAAGATGATAGCGAGCGAACCCACTTCAATCAAACTAATCTAGATTTTCTTTTTTTCGAGCTGTGCATTTTCAGCTTGTGCCCTTTGCCAACATTTGTGGCAGTAAATACGTTTTATTTCCCCAGAGACGAATCTGTTAAGCGGCACACACACACACACGCACACAATCAGACAAAAAACACATACAGCCACACAAACAAGTTACTTGGCAAAGCCAAAGGAAAATGGCAAAGAAAATGGTTGTCAAAGCACAAGCACAAACCTTCTCACACTCAGTCAAGCAGGCAAACAGAGGAGCGCACAAGCTGTTCAGCATTTTGGCGCACGTTTTAGGAGAAAAGTAATTACCAAAGGATTTACATTTATTTAACCACTTTGGTGTGGAAAAGTACCGGCAAGGGAAAATCCAACAATCGGAGGCACAAGAGAAAGTAAAAAGCAAAGCAAACGTAGAAATGAAGCAAAAAATAAATAAATAAATCAGTGAGTCAGCATTAAGAGCTGAACTTGTACTACAAACAAACAGACAAACAAGCGAGCGAGGTAGAGAGATAGATAGACAAACAGACAGACAGTGAGACAGTCAGAACAGAAATCAAACCCAAAGAGATTTGCGTTCTTTGTCGCACTTAATGTCATTTCTGGTTCACTTCATTTGCTTCAACATCAACGAAATGAGGCATTGAAAGGATATACATCTATATGTACGTATATATTAATAACCCGAATCTGCTTAAGCCACAATTTTGATGGCAAAAAGACTTAATATATCAATGTGCTGAACCACAAGACATTTTCTTTGATTCCTTTTCATATTTCTTTTTGGTTTCTGTTTAAGCATTTACAAAACTTTCTACTTTGCGACCCTTTTTCAAAACGCACATAACGCCGGCAAAGTTTTTCGTTGAAAAGTTATAACCATTTTTTTTCTTTTCTTTTTTTTTTCTTTTTTTTTTGCACAAATTGTATGCTTGTATATACGTACGTGGACTAACAGACAAACAGAAAAGTTATCTATGCCATAAACAAGCGAACAGCTAACTTGCTTTAGCTGTTGCCATTATTGCTATGCCCTGTGGCAGGCTTTCAGTATGGCTTTCATGCAACATAAGCAAAAATTTCGGTACGTAAATGCAGCAGCGCAAATATGTCGACTATCCTTTCCCAAGTAAAGCTGTGTGTGTGTGTCGAGTGTGGTGGCAAAAAGTGATGTTACAAAAAAAAAAAAGGACATACAAAAACTTTGTTGAAACGCTGAAAAAAATGAAAATCCTCTGAAATACATTTTTGTGGGCTTCGTTGTATTATTTTATTTTATTTTTTTTTTTTTCTTCTTTTCAATTTTTTTATCGGTTTGTTGTTGTTTTTTATGTGTGTGCAGTTGCTTATTTGACTGGGAATTGTTTTCAAATGTGAATGTGATTGCGCAATGTACATACATATATATATTTGGCAACATTTGGCAATATATCTATAAATACTTATTTTTTTTACTTTTTTTGTTGTATGGCTTATGCCAAAAGACCCATAGGGAGTTATCATATTAATCATGTCGCTTGCACTCAAAACAACATAACAATTTTATGATACTTGTCTTTGCTCTGTATTAATCCGAAAATGTTTATACATCCATAAATAAAAAAAGTTAAAAGGAGAACTTACTTGTGTGCACATTTATCGTATATGAAAGCGTGAGTATCTCCAGAGGAATTTTTTCTGCCTTGTGCCCATTTAGCTTCAGAGACATTTTAGTTCTTTTTATAAGAAAACGTTTAAAATATCTTTAACTGTCTTTAAGTTAAAAAATACTTATGTCCAACATTCAAGTTAGCAAATGATTCATTAACGATACTCTTAGTGATGAAAACTCGCTATGAATTTATTATGTTAAGGTAGGTAAGAATATGAACAGGAAAAATAATCGGGCCCTTTTTTTGTTTGTATGTTTTCTGAATTATAAACTTTTTTATTAATACAATAAGCATATGAAACTATTTTCCAAAGCGATTATATTAGATTATAAGCTGAGCATATTTTTTCTTTTTATTCTTTTTTTTCGCTTTTTTGCGATAATGTTTGTGAGCTCATTTAAAATATTATTATTTATTCATTTTATACAGAGCTAATCATTAAGCTAATCTTCAAGTATAATTCTTAGAATTGTGTCGGCTGACAACGTTCAATTTTGTTCAACATTTTAGTATCAAGCTGAGCTTTCAGCATTAAAGTTGTGTTTTATTAAAGACTTAATAATCAATATTTAAATAAAAAAGTACTGAAATGTATTTGAAATACATTTTAGCACTCGTTTTGAGTGTCAGCTGCTGTCAAGCGCAGGTGGGCAAAATGGTTTGCTTCTATGACTCGGCGAGTTTTCAAAAAGAAGGTAGTGGAAATGAACTTAACTTAAGCCATTAAAATTCGAGAACAGAACATTCATTAAAAGCATGTCAATGTTTTGCAGCAGAGTATTGTTAACCACAAAGGTTATCTGCACTAGTATGAATGTATGTGTACTTATGAGCAAACAACAAATTTAATTAAACAATTTGAAAACACAGAATAAATATCAACAACTACAACATATTTGCAGGTCCAGCACAGCTTTCATTGCTCGAATTGGAGCCGGCTTTGAATTTCTGTAATTATTTGATCTATGGTTACGCCGGCATCGATGCCAGCACATACACACTGACCGCAGTCAATCACGAAGCGTTGAGCGTGAAACAAGATCATTTTCGTGCAATAATTGCCTTAAAGCGTAAATATCCGCAATTGCGTGTTTTGCTATCGGTGGGCGGCGATCAGGACATATTGGAGGATGAAGAAGCAGAGAACAACAAATATTTGAAATTGCTCGAGGATGAAACGAATCGTTCGAATTTCAAACTGAGCGTACAAACAACATTGAGCACTTATGGCTTTGATGGCATTGACTTGGCTTGGCAGTTTCCGAAAACGAGACCAAAAGTGGCCAAAAGCGGCTTGAAAAAAGCATGGCACACAGTGAAAGGTTGGTTTGGCAACAACAACATTGTCGACAAGCACGCCGAGGAGCATCGTGAGCAATTTACAACGCTTGTGCGCGGTCTGAGGCACGATGTGTTGAACAATGGACAATTGCTGACACTCACCATGTTGCCACATGTGAGTGCCGAACGTAAGTAACAACAAAAATTGTATGAAATTTGTGTGTGTTTTATTATACTCTTGCAAGAGTATATTAACTTTGTCATGAAGTTTGCAACGCAGAGAAGGAGACATCTCCGACTATATAAAGTATATATATTCTTGATCAGCACGACGAGACGAGTTCATATAGCCATGTCCGTCTGTCTGTCCGTCTGTCTGTCCGTCTGTCTGTCTGTTTCAATACCAACTGTGAGCTCAGTTTAATCGATATCGAAAAAATTTAAACGCAGAAAATTTTCTTATAATTGCAGGCAGTTTGTATGTAAAATCCAGCATGATCGGATAACTATAGCATATAGCTGCCATAGCAACGATCGGTCAAAAATGAGGTTTTTGCTCAATAAACGCCTTGTTTTTAAAGCTATCGCCTCAATTTTTTGCACAAGAACATCTTGGACGTAAGTTAAAACACGCTCCAAAATTGGTGGAGATCGGATAAATATAGGATATAGCTCCCATAGGAACAATCGGTCAAAAATTCGGTTTTTGTTAGAAAAACTTTTTTGTTCTTAAATATAAACGGATAAAACTTTGCAGTTACGCGTTTTTATACATCCTTGACCATATTCCAAAATTTCGTACAAATCGGACATAAGGGCGTGGCACCGCCCATATAGAGAAAAAGTTAAAAATGTGATTTCTCTGTAAACCGACGAGATATTAGATCGCAAAATAAAGTGTACAATGATTGCTATGTATATGTTAAAAAATTAGAATATGGGCGGGGCCACGCCCCTATATCTTTATAAAAGTATATGATTCTTATTGGAAAAACTATAAAACATATTTTCCAATAAGAATACTTGAGAAAATGCTTGCAAGAGTATATAAGTTTCAGCAAAGCTGAAAATAGCTCCCTTACTGGTTTTTTTTCCATTTTTTCATATTTCACAGTTTTCATTGATGTGCCCGCTGTGTTGAGTCAAGTGGATTTTGTCAATCTTGGCACATATGATTTCTTCACGCCATCACGTAATCCAAAAACGGCCGATTTGCCAGCACCGCTTTATGCCATGTACGAGCGCAGCATCGAGGATAATGTCGATTATCAGGTGTCTTATTGGCTTAACCAAACGGCGCCAGCTCATAAACTGATTGTGGGCGTTGCCAGTTACGGCCGTGCTTGGATTATGTCCGACGACTCAGGCCTTACCGGCTATCCACCCGTATCGGATGCACGTGGCGCGGCGCACGGCGGCAAACAAACACAAACTGATGGTTTGTTGAGTTGGCCAGAAATCTGTGAAATGCTGCATGGCAACAAGGAGCTAACTGGCGAAGCGGCAACTCTGCATAAGGTTGGCGATCCGACGAAACGTTATGGCATTTATGCTTATCGCGCGGCAGATGAGAATGGCGAATTCGGTTTGTGGGTGGGCTACGAAGATCCGACAACGGCGGCTATCAAAGCTGATTATGTACGCGCTAAGAACTTGGGCGGCATTGCATTGCACGATCTATCATACGACGATTTTCGTGGTCAGTGTGCCGGTGAAAAGTATCCAATATTAAGAAGCATCAAATATAAATTGTAAAGTTACTGAAAAAAAAACAAATTAATAACCTAATAAAATTATGCACATGTTGAAATATGTTTTGAACGTTTAAGATTAAAAAAGAGTTACAGAATATCTTTCAGCTTGTATTGTTGCAGAGAAGATAGAAGAATTTGTTGCACTTCACGAAAGTGCAAAATTGTAAGGAAATTTAGCTCCCAAGGAAAGTATTTCAAGCGAAAAGTGATATAAAAAACAACAAGTTCAAGCCATGAAAATCACAAAAACAAAATACGTAAAGGCAGAAAAAAAGCAACAGAGACAAAAACCCATACTAAAAATAAAAAAAAATGAAATGAAAAAATATCCAAACGGAAACACGCATTGCAAAAGGCAGGAGGCGTGAGTCTGTCGGGTGGAAAAGGGCGTTGTTGGGCAGGCAAAGTAAAAGTTGAAATTAAACCAATTAGTTTGCAGCGCCAATGAAGCGTGTTAAATGTTCGTGTCGCAGTCTTTCAACATGGTGTTGTTGTTGGTTGGCGTGGGAGTTGATGTGCCGGCATGGTTGAGCACCTTTTTATTTTAACTTTTTTTTTTTTTTTGGCATGTGCTGCTGCTGTTTTTAACTTTTAAAGCGAAAGATAAAAAGTTGTAGGCCAACAAGTTGTTATGCCAACTTAGTTGGTTGTAGTATGAACGCCTGTTATTGAGCGCTGTAAATGCGCAGTCATAAATTAATTATGATTTTTTAAGTTGTTCATGCACAACACAGCAACTTTGCTGAATGGCATGCAGGCGAAACCTTCTTTTCATTTCTAAGAATCGTCTGCTCTTTTGAAAATTTGTTGGAAAATTTGATTTTAATGAGCACAAAACTTTTTTTTTCTTATTTTTCTTTTTAAATGTTACTTCAACTTCTATTTAAAGGTGTGTATTACTAATGAGTCAAAGGTAAACCATTCCTTTGTATAAAGTTTATCTGACTTAATTTGAAAGAAATAACAAATTTTTATTTTTGAATTTTTCCATTAAGCGCTTTTTTTTGTATACTTTTTAAGCGTGGATGGCTGTCATAACACAAAAAAAAAAAACGATTTTTAAGTTAATGATGAAGAAATATAACTTTCTATATAACTTCTAAAGAAAGATTTAATCATTTTTTTCGAAATCGCATTCTTCTAATAATTGAACCTACAATACCTTACATACATTAGTATGTATTAACCTATCAATATATCTAAATATATACTAATATATCTAACTATTTATAGTTTAAATACACTGTATCTAACTGTTGGATTTGCTAATATATGAATTAGGGTGTCCCTTATACGGACGATTTTATTTTTATTTTTTTTTTTTTTTGCTTCTATCAAAACGCATACCTGTTATTTCTTTTCAATATACTGAGCTTAACATAAATATAATTTTTGAGCTTCCTGACTTAATTTTAACCCGTGCCGACAAAGCGCTTAAGTTTTAGTAATTCCAGATTTTTGTCATATACAAGGGCTGCATTTTCTTTCCATAAAGATATATTTTCTTGAAAAGTCAGTCAGTTTCTAAACGCAAAAAATGTTTTTTTGCTTTTAAAAGACTGCAAATCAGCTAAGGATTACCCTAGAAGAATAAGTAAAGTTAGGATAGTAAATATAAACTGAATAAAATAAATAATTATCAGTAAAAACAAAACTCTTATCATACAAAGAGGTAGACATCTCTCCCTTCGAAGGAATGGAAACGAAATGACAAACAAATAAAGAACTTGCTGGTTACTCCTTAGCTGTCGGTGTAACTTGCATGAATATGTTTTCAACACAAGTCGTCACGTGTTCCAAAAAAAAAAAACCTGTAAGGGAGCTATTTTCAGCTTTGCTGAAACTTATATACTCTTGCAAGTATTTGGAAAATACGTTTTATAGTTTTGCCAATAAGAATCACATAAGTTTATCAAGATAAAGGGGCGTAACCCCGCCCATTTTCTACTTTTTTTAAAGAATACAATGCAATCATTCTACACTTCATTTTACGGTTTGCTATCGCGTCTGCTTATAGATAAATCACATTTTTAAGTTTTTCTCTATATGGGCGGTGCCACGCCCTTATGTCCGATTCTTATGAAACTTTGTAATATGGTCAAGGATTCTTAAAAACGCGTAACTGCAAGGTTTCATTTGTTTATAGTTGAAAACAAAAAAGTTTTTCTAACAAAAACCGAATTTTTAATCGATTGTTCCTATGGGAGCTATATGCTATATTTATCCGATCTTCACCAATTTTGCAGTGAGCCTTAATTTACGTCCGAGATATTCTTGCGCAAAAAATTGGGGTGATAACTTGAAAAACAAAGAGTTTATTGAGCAAAAACCTCATTTTTGACCGATCGTTCCTATGGCAGCTATATTCTATAGTATTCCGATCAGGCTGGTTTCTACATATAAACAGCCTGCAAGGAAAAGAAAATTTTCTGCATTTAAATTTTTTTGATATCTTTAAAACTCTAGGAGGAGTTCGCATCGCAACAGACAGACGGACGGTCGGACAGACGGACATGGCTATCTGAACTCGTCTCGTCGAGCTGATCAAGAATATATATACTTTATAAAGTCGGAGATGTCTCCTTCTCTGCGTTGCAAACTTCACCACAAAGTTAATATACTCTTGCAAGAGTATAAAAAATTTAAAAATAGAATGAACAAAACTAGAACATATGCGTCAATAAATAAAAACCTTGAAAAATGAGGGGCACTCTAATATGTATATATGGAATTAATCTAAAAACCTATGAGAAATATTTACTTATGAAGAAAATTTACGTATTTTATTTAATTATGTTGAGCTCTTATTGCTGACAATTATAATACTTTCATATATTGCACAAGAGTTTCTGCACATGAATTGTGTTTTCACTCTGTGGTTTTGGTTTATTTTGTAATGACAAGTTATTATTCAACCAGCAAGCTCAAAGCATGTCTGCATTTGAATGTGAGTAACTTTTGGAAATAACTGTCAACTAACTAGAATATGTCATGACAACCCAAAAACGAGTAACATTTTGTGATGAACGAAACCAAAATTCAGCAAATAAATAAAATAATTTGATGCAATGCGCCAAAACAATGTTCAGAAAACCAATTAGTTTTGTAGTTGCTTTAATTATTGTACAATTTTGCGTATAAACTTTTTTGTCAAATAGATACAATCTTATCGGCCGAACAAATAAATTTATCATCAAAGTGCGATTAACATAATTAAACTCCCTCACTTGCCACTGTCGCTGCCCGCACTTTTGATCTCCTCGAATGCCTTTTGCCATAATTTATTAAATTGTTTTGGCAATTTAGCCTTAACACGTTCGGCCAATGCACGAGCACCCCGCAGATTGGCCTCCTCATAGTAGTCAAGCGTTGCCATGCGCGTCAGCCAAGCGAAAAGTTTCGGATATTTGTCAACGTCAATGTGGCCATAACTCAAATGGAAGAAGCTCACCGTCGAGACAATGCTGAAGTCGGCAATCGTTAAGGTTTCGCCAGCAACATAAGCATTGTCACCCAAAAATGATTCAAGCAACGCATACGCTTCATATATTTGTGCAATTTGAGCCTTCGGTATTTCATTGACATCGTCGTGGAAGAGCGCCTTCTGTATTGGTTTCAAACATGTATGAAAAAGCACGCCCGTTTCAAAATGCAAACGCTGATCGACCACAGCGCGCCGATAGTAATCCTTTGGGTATAAGCTCTGTGCGTCATTGTTGATATCCTGTTGCGCATACTTTCTCACCAAATATGCGCAAATTGCATGCGAATCGCTTATATAAAATGATTTTTCACTATTTGTTGCATCCTCAAGCATTGGCACCGTATGCTGAGGATTCTTTTTAACAAATTCCGGTTCAAGATGTGCACCGGCAGACACATCCACCATACGAAATTCGTAACTCAAATTAAGTGCCTTCAGTGTCAAGAGCACAGCACGAACGGGTGGACTTGGCTCTAAGCCGTATAGTATTAACTTGGCCGAAGTAGAGGATGACATTTTATGCAACGAATTTTGCGTATTGCACACACGGCAATTTGAAAGACAACTGAAGTCATCGTGTGACTTGAATGTTTTAAATTCAAAATTAAAGTAAAGACGTCTTTGTTTGCTGATAAGATAAAATAAGCAGTTATGATGTCAACAAGCGGTTAGCAGTTATCATAGCTTGTACGCTACATAAATACTAAACTGTTGATTAGTTACAGAGTCAATCATACTATTAACCTGCTTGTCTTTCCATCCTAACAATTTTTCTCAGAGAGCTTGAAACTGAAAAAAGATTCGAGTAGTTCTCAAAGCTTTAAGTTTGAAGAAATATTCGCCGCACATATTGCTTCCCAACCAAACACTTACGTACATCCATCGCTTTGTAAAAAATAATATCACACTTCGTCCTGATTTTGTCTTTACATTCAAAATGCAATGAATATCACGACTCGTGAACACCATATGTGCGACAGTTAAATTTATAAATATTCAAAATTGAAAATGGGTAAGTAAAGTGTGGCATGGTCAAAAAAAGCTTAAAGCTTTTTTACTGTTCTTCTTTTATCGTCAATTACCACCTGTTTTGTCTTAGTTGAGCTTCGTGAAATTAGTTGAAAACAAATTTAAAACTAGAGTTAAGCTTATTGCGAAATTTGCCGGTTATACTGGAAGTTCTCACATTTCACGTTCTCATTTACTGTTGCCTGTGCGCAGATTAAAGAACCGTCATTCGAAAAAATTGCATTTTGTTTTTTAAATCATCATGTCAAAACTTATACTTTACGGGATGGATTTAAGTCCACCTGTGCGAGCTTGCTTACTTACGCTGAAAGAACTGGACTTGTCATACGAATACAAAGTCGTTGATCTTTTTCAGCAAGAGCATTTCTCTGATGAATTCGTGAAAATGAATCCGCAACGCACTGTGCCAGTATTGGATGACAACGGCACTTGGATTTGGGACTCACATGCAATTTGTTGCTACTTGGTTGACAAATATGCCAAATCAGATCAACTCTATCCAAAGGATTTGGCCAAACGTGCAATTGTTAATCAAAGACTTTACTTCGATGCGAGCATTCTGTTCATGTCATTGCGTAACATTAGTTTGCCATACTTTCGTAATCAGGTCACTGTGGTGCCCAAAGAGAAAACCGATAATATCATTGAAGGTTACGGCTTAGTGGAAACATTTCTTGAAGACAAACCATACCTTGTTGGCGACCACTTGACTATTGCTGATTTTTGTTGTGGCGCAACTGTTTCCTCGCTTGGTGGTATCTTTCCCATCGATGCTGACAAGTTTCCAAAAACTTTAGCCTGGCTGTCACGCCTCGAAAAGTTACCTTACTACGAGGAAGCTAATGGCAAAGGCGCCAAGGAGTATATTGGCATACTAAAGAAGGCATTGACTGAAATTGTATACTAAGCTTAAAAAAAAATATTGTTTGTAGTATAGTTTTGATATTATTTATACCACATTGAAATAAAAGTTTGTATTGAATAATCGAGTAATAAAATTGCACGGTAGATAGAAAAAGCGCGGTCTTTAAACTACATTATTTTTTATTTACTTTAATTGTATGAATTTGTATATATGTTACACATATACAAATTGTCACTAATAAACATTACATTTGTTGCTTTGACAGTAATGCTGTTGATCAACTTAAATAGAAAAACTACTTTTTATTTATTATTTATTTCTATATAACAAGTTGACTTTTCAACTTTTAATATCCAATTACTTATGTAAATAAATCCTTATTTTTGCTCGACAACTTTTAAATAACAGCACTTCGGGTGAATTTCATAATAGGATACGCATTTGTATGTGCAAAGTCTGGTTTGATGTTTGACAGATATTGATTTTCAGTAATAGAAATTAAAGATACAAAATGTGTCCAATTTTGCCAAATAAAATCCGCCAAAAGTACGAATAATGATTGACTCTGTTACTGCTTACCAGCTTTGTTTACGTAATACTCAAAGCAATACATCATATCCCTAACAAAATTAACAGAATTGTTAGTATAGGTTGAGACTTCTTATCAACGATAACAAATGACGAAAAAATTGCTTTGTCAACATTACTTGTATATAATATACCCAATAATAACAACTGTTTCTCAAGTATACATTCATAGGTACATATACATATACTCACTGATGCTTTGATGAAATCAAAATAAATAAAATAACAAAAGTTTGTCAGCCACAAAAAAAATAAAAGCATTTTAAGCATGATCAGCACTTTTCCCATATTGTATAAAAAACGCTGTCAGAGCTTTTATAGAACAGTTTAGTTTTGTTTATGATATCATCAACATGGGTAAAATAACGCTTTACGGTTTTGAGATGAGTCCGCCGGTACGCACGGTTTTGCTCACTCTCAAAGCTCTCAATTTACCCTACGAATTTGTAAAGATAAATACGCTCGCCAAGGAACATTTGAAGCCGGAATACTTGAAAATGAATCCACAACACACAGTGCCAACATTGGAAGATGATGGACACTACATTTGGGACTCGCATGCCATTGCCGCCTATTTGGTCAATAAGTACGCCAAGTCGGATGAGCTGTATCCAAATGATCCATTGAAACGCGCCGTAGTCGATCAGCGTTTGCATTTCGAGTCCAGTGTACTGTTTACTGATGCACTTGCTAACATTACCAGACCCATTTGGATTAACAATGAGACACATATACCAAAAGCGAAACTTGAAAAGGTGAAAGACGTGTATAACTTCTTGGAAATATTTCTGGCGGAACATCAATACATTGCCGGTGATAATGTTACTATTGCTGACTTAAGCCTGGGACCTACGGTGGCATCGCTTACAATCTTTTTGGAAATCGATGAGCAAAAGTATGTCAAACTGAGTGCTTGGTTAAAACGCCTCAGTAAGTTACCCTACTATGACGAGGTAAATGCACAGGGCGCAACTGAACTGGGAGAGCTTTTAAAATCAAAAAATCTAACTTTTGAGAAATAGAATCGAATACATACGTAACAAACATTTTTCAAAAAGAATATACTATTATACTTATACAATTATCTATAATTATCACTAACGTAATTACCTACAAGCATGTACACTGCCAATGTGTGCGTGGTTGATATCATTAACTATGAAATGAATAAATATTATTATTATTAATGCGTAAAACTCAGTACTTTTTTGAATTTCCTCACGCTCACACAACATGGGTAAACTCACTCTCTATGGCATTGATCTTAGTCCGCCAGTTAGAGCTGTGCTCCTAACACTAGAAGCGCTTGATTTATCGTTTGAGTATGTGCAAATAAATCTTTTTGCACGAGAAGTGCTTTCACCAGAATTTCGACAAAAGAATCCAACATCCACTGTGCCCACGTTAGAGGATGATGGTCATTTTATTTGGGACTCGCATGCCATAAACGCTTATTTGGTCGAGAAGTATGCGACTACAGATCAGTTGTATCCAAAGGATTTGCTTCAACGTGCTGTCGTCGATCAGTGTTTATTCTTTGAGACTGGCGCATTATTTTTTGGAGCTTTGAGACCGATTACGAGGCCACTTTTACTAGAAAATCAAACCGATGTTCCAAAACAAAAACTCGATGGCATTATTGAGGTGTATAATATAATTGAAACGTTTCTGAATGATCATGAATATGTTGCCGGTAATAATTTAACTATCGCTGATTTTAGTCTTATAACGTCTGTGACTGTTTTGGAAAGTTTAGTAGAGATTTCAAAAGAAAAATATGTCAAAACAATTGCTTGGATGGATCGTTTGAAAAATCTTCCATACTACGAAGAGGCATGCGGCAAAGGAGCTAAAGACTTGACAGCGTTAATTAAGTCTAAAAAAATTAATATTATAGCTTGAAGTAATATAATAGTGTTCATTGTATTTTTTGTCTCCCATATACATACATACATATATAATAAAAAATATAAATAGTTTGCAAATACTCATAGATTTCTTTTATTTATTACTATTTTATTTTTGCTATGAAAAGTTCCTTACAAATAGATAATGACAGTAAATTTAAATAATCTATTTTATATCCTGAATCACAATAGGAAATACGGTTTAATTGGTAAAAATCCTTTTCCTTCTGACTACTAAATCTATGATAATTATTTGGTCTCGGCAGCGAAGCAATAACTTTTCACAGAAAACTTAATTTAGTTTCTAACTTATTACTTATTAATTTGTGTTAATGTAGTCGATTTGATTGAAACAAGAATCTATTATGGTATTACTTTTACTTTAACTCAGCGTTGAGTTGATTCAGAAGCTCACAATTTGGTAACCATTGCACTTTTCAAAAGATAATCGAAGTTAATTATGTCATGAGCATGACAAAACGAATTTCACATATAAATGAAACTATACAATATTTGTTTTATTGATTATACTACTGAACAATTGTTTTATTTGCAGGTCATCACTTCAAACTGATTATTTATTATAACAGTTCTGATAAGAACTCATTACAAAAATTATAATTTGTTCTTATCTATTCTATTCTATGTTCTTATACCTATAAGAAAAACACACATTTTAAGTATTTTATTTATACTTATTGTAACTTAGTCAATCTATCGGCTCAATAGGAAATTAGTATTTATGACATGATAATATTAATTAAATTTTTTAAATAAAATTCAATAGTTTACGCCTGGAACAAGTAAAATGAATGTGTTTGCAACTCTGATAAAACTTTAAGAGACTTACATACATATTAAAATAAGTATTTGTAGGTGTTATACATTAATTAGTTCAATACCAGAATATATGCTTATCAAAATAACCTACGTTTTTGTCATTTTGAAATATTTATTTATTTTTATTTTATTTGTACACTGTATGCTTAGAGTTGTAAACTAAAGCTACAAGGGAGAGAGACAGCCATAGCTACTGGGGCTTTTCGGCTGATTTATACAACTTGACTATTATTAATATTTACAACTTAGCTATAATAATTAATTAACATATTTATAGGATTTCCTTAAATAATAAATTTGTATCATATTACTTAACTTCTATATGCGATTTATCAGGTTTGAAACTTTAAGGAATTTGAGGATTAGTGACCAATTGATTTTGAAATATATAATAATTCGATCGTATAAAAACATGAGCCTCTTAGCGACATAACATCAGTAGCAAGACAACTGTTTATTCGCATAGTGGATCAAATAAAAATAAATTTTAATCAGATATGGGTAAATTATTGCTCTATGGCTTTGATATAAGTGGTCCGTGCCGTACGGTTCAAATGACTTTGGAAGCTCTTGATTTAAAATACGAATTTAAGTTGGTCAATTTGCTGGAAGAAGAACAGAAAAATGAAGAATTTGTTGAAAAGAACCCACAGCATACTATACCTTTGCTGGAGGATGATGGCAAATATATTTGGGAATCGCATGCGATTTGCGCTTATTTAGTTCGCAAATATGGAAAAGATGATTCGCTATATCCGAAGGATTATTATCGCCGCGCCGTAGTGGATCAACGTTTACATTTCGAGTCTGGTGTTTTATTCCAACGTTGTCTACGTAATATTGCCAGACCAATTTTCCACCAAGACGAAAAAATAGTCCCTCGTGTAAAAATTAATGCAGTCTTTGAGGCTTATGGATTCCTGGAAGCCTTTTTGGATGACCAAAAATACTTGTGTGGCAATGAATTGACAATTGCCGATTTTAGTTGTATCTCAACAGTAACCAGTCTTGTTGGTTTAGCGCCAATTGATGTTAAACGATTTCCAAAACTACAAGCGTGGTTACATCGATGTGAGGTGTCCATAAAGAACTATGAGAAAACCAATGGCAAAGGAGCGAAAAAGCTTGTCAATATGATTAATGAGAGAGTCAAAAAAATTGGGGATTAAAGTTAGTGAAAATTATTAAATTAGAAGATATTCAAAAAAAAAAAATAAATAAATAAATTAAATAAAGCAATGAACGAATGTTATATTTAGCCATGCGAGGCTTAATGTACTTTACTTCCTAATAATTTTCCTCCCACTTACAAATAATATATATTTTACTACACAGATACATATTCATATGCCTGATCTTTATAAGTTGTTTTATACACACTGTGTATCAGGGTATATTATGTTTGTTTGAGACCAAATAGTAGAACACCATAAGTATTCTTGGTCATGGCTTCCGTACTCACCAATGGTTCTCGGAAACAATAACAGTTACAAACTTGAAATTCGAAAGGTTAATTCATGTCGTCATGCTATACTTTAAATTTGATAGAAATTGTTCCTGCCCAACCAGTACCGCCTACTTTTCAGATTTGATGTGTACAGGGTATTATATTGTCGAGTGTACTCGACTATACAGCCGTTACTTGTTCAACATCAGTTGCATTTGTAGATTGTAGAATAACTTTAAACAGAAGTGGTACAATCGTACATACAACTATTTTATAAAGAATTGAAGTATCCAAATAAAACTATAGAACAATATTAAATGTATCAAACTAGTATATTATTACAAAGAAATGTGATTGTGATTTTTAATTTAATAAATATCTACAAGCACACCAAAGTTTCTAAATTATACTGATAATACAAAGCAGAAGCTTATCAAAAAGCTAACATTTTCGTTTTATTATACAAAAAACATTTGATTATTATACACATTTTAGGAGTGCACGACTCAACTTGACTATAAAAACATGAACCTCTCAGTAATATAGCGCTAGTAGCTAAACAGCAATCTATTCGCATAGTTTGTTAATTAAAAGTAAATTTAAATCAGATATGGGTAAATTAGTGCTCTATGGTACGCAACCAAGTCCACCGGTTCGTACGGTGCAAATGACTTTGGAAGCTCTTGGCTTAAAATACGAATTTAAGCAGATCAATTTGCTGGACGGTGAAAATAAAACAGCAGACTTTTTGAAAAAGAACCCACAGCATACTGTACCTTTGCTGGAGGACGATGGCAAATATATTTGGGAATCGCATGCGATTTGCGCTTATTTAGTTCGCAAATATGGAAAAGATGATTCTCTATATCCGAAGGATTATTATCGCCGTGCCGTAGTGGATCAACGTTTACATTTTGAATCTAGTGTTATATTCCAAGGTTGTCTTCGCAATATCGCTATACCGGTTTTTTTCAAGGGGGAAACAACAGTGCCGCGCGAGAAATTTAATGCAATCTATGAGGCTTATGGATTCTTAGAGGCATTTTTGGATAATCAACAATATTTGTGTGGCAATGAATTGACAATTGCCGATTTTAGTTGTATTTCATCGGTATCCAGCCTTGTTGGTTTAGCGCCAATTGATGTAAAACGATTTCCAAAACTACAAGCATGGCTGAATCGATGTGAGGTGACTATAAAGAACTACGAGCAAACCAATGGAAACGGCGCAAAACTACTTATCGATCTGTTTAATGAGAGAATCAAAAAAATTGTGGATTAATACAATTAATGTATAATCTGAGGTTGTTTTCATAAATAATAAATAAAATTAAACAAGAGAAGTCGAGAAAAATTTAATTTCGAAACGAATATGTATATATTTAATTAATTTTTTAGCTGATAAATGAAAAAAAGTCTATGTCATGCGAACGAGTATTGTTGTGGTTGAAAAAATCTCTATATACATATTAAGCGTATACGTGCCTACAATGAGAATTTCAGATTTCGCAAATCACTGTCGTTGATAACTTGGGGTGAATACATACTCAAACTTATCATTAAAACTGGGTAATATGTAATTTTCAGTATACAGATTTGATTTAAAAAAGTTTTTTTTTAACAAACAGTAATGTTTATTGGCTTAAACAAAATTTAACAAAGATGAAAGTTTAACTTAAAAATATCACATACGCAAGTAATGCATAAGTCCTGCTCAGATTGCACATTTATTGTTTGATTATGATAATCTAAGGCACTTATATAGTAGTTGTATTAGTAATAAACGATATAAAAATATTGCACAAAACATTTTAATAAATGTAAAGATGCATTCTTAAAACCGCAGATAAAATCGTACGAGACTACATTTAAATGAATTCATTTAAAGAAAAATGCTCCATGAGCAACTTCAACGCATGTTGATAATTCTTATTCATATTCCATGAAATAGAGAGTTTAATGAGCAATTACGAAACAGTCCACGACTAAGAAGTGACTTTGCGTTTTTCCAGAGCCTTCCAAACCAATTTCATACGCTGCACACACTCGCGATGATTTGTCTCCCATAATAGAGTAGTAAGTTTTCCTATTGTGGCCTCTCCGTCTTCGGCGTTACGCAGCCACTGAAGCAGCAGTTGGTAGATAACCTATTGACAAAAATTTGCATATAATATATTCCTTTTCTTTTGAATATTCGCATATACCTCTTTTATGTTGCCATGCATTTGATGATCAATAATGGCTTGTTCTATTTGACCTTCGGAATGACCCAAGTCGCGCATAACCTGTTTCCATCCTTCACCCAAATGTGTAGCCACAGTGTCGAGTATACGATGGTTGGGCTCATCACGTGACTGCATCATAACAACAATAGTTGTAGTTTTTCGCGGCATTTGGCGGTTAAATCCAGTTCCCAATGTACTGTTGCTTTCCTCTGTGTTGCAACTATTCTTTCGTGAACTGGAGGCACTCATGTCGTGGTTAAAATTATAGACACTTCCAAAGTGTAAGCCTGTGGCATTCGA
Organism: Phortica okadai; assembly: GCA_034638295.1. Classification (NCBI taxonomy): domain Eukaryota; kingdom Metazoa; phylum Arthropoda; class Insecta; order Diptera; family Drosophilidae; genus Phortica; species Phortica okadai. Next base: position 13,656,025 of record CM067851.1, on the reverse strand, counting down.
GAAATTCATGACCACCTGTTGTTGTGCGTTATGCACATTCATTGTGTTCGTTGTGGATGCGGAAGATGAGGGCGCAACAACGTTGCTGTGACTGTTGACCAAGGCATTGCCTGGTATTGTTGCGGATTCGACAAGCTCCAAGGAGTTATAATTTGGATCTGATAATTCACGCACAACGGATTCTGTTAAATCTGCCGACACTGTTGGTGTAATTGAAATAGATGGAGGGAAATTTGTGTTATTATTTCCATTGTTCCCATCTGGAGTTCCATTGTCAACAACGGGTAAAGCATCTGTTTCCAAACGGCCTTCTGTTGATTTCGTCTCCTTGCTGCCACTAAAGATGCTCGGAAATATATTCATAATTTTTGGCATTTCCGATACAGTTATTAATAAAATTCGAAATTTCCGGAAATACCAGAAAATTTGTGATTTTTTAAATTTTTTGAGAGAATCCGAGAGAATTAGAATACGATCTTCTTCTTTCAACTGATTGAGTGCTGCCACTTAAAACAACTTCCGCACAAATCTAACCTTTGTTGAACTGCCAGATAATCTACAATACGACGTATTATCCATTCATTTGTTGTTTATGTCTATAAAACAACTATAGTTTTCACTTAAGAAGGTATCGATGTGAAAATGAAAGTGATTTCAAAAACAGTTTATTCTAAAAAGTATTTACACAGCTTTCAACGAAAAGTTGTGTATTTCTACATTGGAAAAAGTATCGAAACTACCATTTGGTAACTTTTTGGTATAGTTTTGTGCATAATGTTTGGTTTTTTAATTAACACTTTTACTGGGAATGCAGAAAAACATATTTCAAGTATTTGCAAGCCTATTCCATGCAAAAGGAATTGAGAATTTTGTGTCTAAATTTACCAAAAAGTAGGTAAAACTAGTAAATGGATATGGATAACGGAATCTTCCCGGACTATCAATAATAATATCAATGGTTTAATCTATTGGTTCACAAAACTATCGAGTGTTTTTTTAACTCCCTAGGGAATTAATTTGGCAACATAGAAAATTATTTAAAAATCACTTTTCATTTAAAATGGTATTACAAAACAGAATAAAATAATTTATCGATATTTTACAATGATTTTTCGATGTTTTTGGTGTTCAAACATTTACGGTAACAGTTAATAAAACCATTTTTTTTAACTAAGAATAAAAAATGTAAAACAAATTAAAACATGTAAGAATCCACATTATAATTACCAGAGCTTTTAGAACTTTTCAAAAACTACATTCGCAACTACCTATTTTAGCTATCCCGCGTTTTTAAGGATTAGATGATTAGAGGGATGAATTGAAAATAAAAACATTGCATTTCGATATATAATTTAGGTCCAGCACTATGTCATCGAATCGCAAATCACCTTAATTTGGGGGTTAAAAGATTCGAATGTGAGTTTTTTGGGGTGTTAAATTTTTGGTTTTTATTTCCTTAATATACGAATTTAGGTATATACGAAAATTAAAACTGGGTCAGGCCCCATTAATATTTATTTGGGGTAATTTCCTAGTAATTGTGGGGATTTAGGCAGACAAATTTTTGAGAGTTGGTAACACTGTCGCTAATACGGGACGACGTAGTTTTTGAGCGCGTTTGAGCAGGCAAATAAAACATATCGTGGAAATTTATATATTTAAATTACAACAAAAGTGAAATTTAGTGGCGGGTTCACAAATTCGAAACAAATAAATAAAACAGATTTTGAATTGATAGAAAACACTCAAATACAACTAGTTCGTTGATTCGACGTGGTGGTGGTGGTTGATGAGTCATCACTGCAAATAATAACAATTCACACACTAATACATTTTGCAGAAAACAAGTTTTTATCAGTTTTGAGAATTTGAAAACACTTGTGACCTCATATACATTTATCAATATGAAAACGGTCGTTTCCGCTGCAAATACAAACATTAACAACTCGACGACGTCACAAGTCGCAAGCATAGTACCCAAAACGGAACCAGTTGCGAACGAAGAAGGAATGCAATTCCAGCCGCCAAATTCATCCACACCGAATAGCTCAAACGTTAATAAGCGACCAGTGTCCTTGGACCTCAACAAATCAACTGCGAAGAAACGCTCTTTAATTCCACCGTTACTTATCGGTTCGCCGGACTTGCAAAGTATGAACAAAACTTTGAACACACCGGATTTAGAAAAGATAATCTTGTCGAGCAACATAATGCAAACACCTCAACCAGGCACAGTGTTTCCCACTAAAGTGGGACCTGTCACAACCGAACAGGAGGAATTCGGGAAGGGATTTGAGGATGCATTGCATAGCTTGCATACAAGTAAAAACTCACAAGCGCTTCTTAACGTTAGTACGGCAAATAATACACCAACAAATTCTGCAGCAACGAATAACAACCTAACAGGCGTTAACACGGGCATGAGTGGCGGCTCCTTCACTTACACAAATATGGGTTAGTTTCACAAGAAAATATGTTAATTGATTTATTTATAAATTTGTTTATACACAGAAAACTTTCCCGTTATCAAAGACGAACCACAAAATGCAAATACATCACCACCGGTTAGTCCTATTGACATGGAGACACAAGAAAAGATTAAACTAGAACGCAAACGTATGCGCAATCGTGTGGCAGCTTCAAAGTGTCGTAAGCGCAAACTTGAACGCATTTCGAAGCTCGAAGATAAAGTCAAGATTCTCAAGGGAGAGAACTGTGATCTTGCGTTGGTTGTCAAGAATCTTAAAGACCATGTAGCACAACTAAAACAACAAGTTATTGAACATGTGGACGCTGGCTGCAATGTTACATCAATCTGTAATGGTGCTCAAATGTTGCAAGGCAAATAACATAGGGATTTTCTAAGCGATCGAGGGGGTGATGAAAACGGGGTGGAAAGTATGCAACAATTGGCTGGTGATGAGGATGGAGATTTTTCAGGCGAGGATTTGGATGATGAACTTAATATACAACAGGCAAACGAATTTGAAACAAATTGTAATGACGAGTGTGTTATACCGCAAGTTGTTGATGATCAACAGTTACCCATTGACCTTTTGCTAAATGCCGCATCTTTGCCTACAACGGACACGGTATCGACATTCTCCGTTGACTCGTTCAACTGTTCAACAACGGATGCAGTTGGTGGGGAATTTAGTATCGACGAGGCCACCGTTCAACCGGAAGGCAGCAGTGGTACCTGTGAGAAGTCAATGGTGCTGGTCATCTTTACTGATTTCAATGAGCAATAAATTGAAAAATGAATAGATTTAAGTGCCTTTGCTAGCTGCTGATTGTTGCTTTTAGCTCTTATTAATTTATCTGTAATATTTGTGTGCAAACGTCTTATTTGTTTATTTTGCAAATTAATCGTACTTTTGTTTTTTAATTTTATAAATGTTACGCTAACTTAAAGTATTATCTAAGTTTAATGTAGCAATAAAGATGTAAGCTAAATTAACTTGTCTTATTGAATTGACTTTTTTTACGTCTGCGTCCAAGGTCGTTAAGATTCGTGTTGTTGGGTTCAGTAGTGCTCCACTTTCTTTGAATGATATTATGAACTATTTGCAGAGTACGTGATTTGAATTTTTCGTGATTAGAGCCGTGACGGGTGAGATCACATAATCCGAAGTTCGTATAATAGAGATTCTACTGTACTTACATAGATGTGGCATATTCAACATTAATATGATCACACTGCAAAATTGCTAATATCGCTAAATTGGGCAACTCTTAAATGAAGTAGATATTGTGCACGAATTGTGAAGAAAGAAAAGCCTGCATTTATGACTGATTTTAAAAAATTTCATATTTGCAAAAAATAAGTCTTTCTGAATATGTTAATATTAATTAAAACAAACGAAATGTTTCTTCAATTACTTCAAAATGAATATTTGAGACAGTGCAACACACTTTACTTTACAGCAAGCTTGCACGATGTTTGCGCAAATGCTTGCATTTTTCACGCAATCGAAACCTAAAAATAGCCAGAAACGGCGGGAAAATAACCAATTTGGCAACATTGCGAGCGAGCGACGGCAGACGGAGTTGAAGAAGAAGAGTGAGTTATTATTTTCCGAGTTCCAGAAAATATGGCCGCAGTTTAAAAAAAAACTAAATTTAGATGCGTTAGATACCTTGTAAACATTAATTATTAGGCGAAAAGTAACTGTTCAATGGTTGTTTAACGATCTAAGCAGTTTGATTTATCTAATTTAAGTTTTCCTTTTGGTTATAAGCATAAAGTCTACGTCGGTAATTGTTATAAAAAGTGCTATTTAATTTTTAGCAAAAAAATAACCAAAAATAAACGCACTGAATTAGAGAACACCAGTTAACTAAAAAAGTTTGGTAAGTTTTTAAACTGATATGTGAATTGCGCTCATTTTTCTATCATAGTTTTATTAACAACTTGTAGAAGGCAATAGTTAATATAGTTAATTGGTATCAGACCAGCGGTCTAAGATTTGTTGTTGCTTTTATCAGTAGACTCGCAACCACAATACTCACACATACATACACAAGAGTCTGTCTGCTTCTGAATGTAAAAAAAATTGAGCAAGAAGCGCAAGCTGCATTTAAATTCTACGATTGCACACACGCACAACAACAAAAAGTGCATCAGCAGTTTCGAAAAATTTGGCCTGCATTGCATTTTTACACGTCTTAGGTAGTTCTTGCGGCCATTTGACACCGGTGCCGTTGCACTTTTCTATGATTGTCGTCTTCCCCTTCGAAGGGTGAGATTGAGTCTTATGGAAACAGTCGTTGTTGCATGTACTTAAACAAAACAAGGCGACTTCTGAAGCCTGCCGTAATTTGATTTAAAAGGAAGTCGACGCTCAACGTAATTTCTTGCATGCAATATCCTTTTCTAGTATTTTTTTTTTATTTATATTTTCTTTGTCTTTTCCATGTTGAAAGTTCGCACAATTGTCAGAACAATGAAACACCTTTTTAGCTTTTGTATCAGCAAATAGAAGATATTATAAAGCTGCTTACCCTTTTTTTATATTTTTTCTTTTCGGTTTTTTTTATATAATAAGAATATGTAAATAATCTATACATGATTGTATTTGCAGCTGCATTCTGATCCCAGAACAAAAAAAAAAAATAAATAAATCCAAAAAATAAAAACAAGACACTTCAAGATGCAACATCATGTTCATGCAGGACCCAGGAATGCACCACATATGCGCACCAGTTATCATCATATGACTATGCATGCAGGACCACCGCCATCACAACAGACACCACATCATGTAGGCAGCATTCCAGCAACGGTGGCCACAGCGCAGCCTCATCAAGCGCAACATATACGTGAACCTAGTAGCTCAAGGTACGCATAGAAACCGCAGCAATGTGACTTTACTATCGAGACTACTATTCTTTTAGCTAACTAAGTCATGGTATATTTGAAATCAAAACTAGACTTGCTGCAGCACGGCAATTATGTTAATTTCTGTCACTGACAATCGGTGTGAGACTCATCATCCCATTTTCTCAACTCATAAATTATATTTTCAGTGCGCCTTTGTTCTTTGGCACTCAGCATGACTTCCGTTCAACAACGGGTTTTTGTTGTTGCAATTATCCTTGTCAGTAGTGGTAGTTAGTTAGACAAAGTCGGTGAAGTGGGGTGTATTGGTTGCCATACATTCAAGCGCGAGGAAAACTCTTCCTTTTTATATTCACTTTGTGTGTATTGCATCTTTTAAGTCTTTTGTTCTTTTGCGCAACGATCATATGTTTTGGTATAAAGCTTTGAATCTGCCTTAGATGGTTTAATATTTTGCTGTTCGTCGATCAGTTGCTCTTTGGATCGCGATCGCGACGTGTGAATTTTATTTGCTTTAGGCAAAGTCTAAGAGACTATAAAAAAAGAAGAAAAATACTAGGCGTAAAGGCAAATGTTCTTCATTGACATTATAAGTATGAAATTATTTAAAAGAAAGTGTTGAAAAGTTAAAAAGGTGATGAATATTAAAAGTTGCATATCTTAAATGGTTTTAAAAAATTTGTTATAACCAAAAATGTATTGGTTTTATATAATTTTGAATAAAGTTTGAGTGTATAGTTCTTTTTCACAATAATCAATTTCAGTTCATTAAACTTTAAACTAATCCAATTGCTGCGAATTGATTTAATTTAATTTGATTGACAACATCAGTAACGGCATGTCAATGGCATGCAACAGAAAGTCTGCACTGACCAAGCAACTCTCAGCGATGCTCTAAGCAAACTCAATTGAAGCTGACAGACAGTTTGCGGAATAATGTCACAAAGCGCGCGAAGAATAGAAATGTGGCTTTTATGCTTTGTCAGACAGAGGAGTCAGTCAGTGTTTTGCTTTTGTTCAACCCTTCAACCGCTTTTGTCTCGTATGCATCAACAAAGTGTATAAACAATGACAGCAACCAAACTTTAATGCCTTCTTCGTCAGTTTCTTTGGGTTTAGTTGAGTAATTTTTTTTTTTTTTTTTGAGATACCTCTTGTTGATTTGAGGCATACTTTTGAGTTGGGTTTTTTTACATTGCGCATCATTCTTACTTATTTTTTTGTCCTTTTTTTTTTTTTAATTTTAGGCTTCATACTTTGTGTCGTTTGCGCTTGGTTAAATCCATAGCAACTTTTTTTGGTTGCTGTCCTTAAAATTCAAGATCTTTAATTTTTCAAAGTATTTTTTATGATGATAAAAAATTTCAAATATGTACAATCCACAAGTCAGTGTGTTATTTAATTTGTTGCTTTCAATATTGAATTGTTAATAATTCAATAATAATATGAACAATAATATTTATCGTTTTAGACTTAATCATCAATACGCTCAATCGTTACATAACAACTCAAATCAAATGCAAAAGATTCGACAAGAACATCAGCATTTGAGTAATAATACGAAATGTAGCCAACCGCCGACAGCAACTGTTTATAGTGGCATTACACATCAGTCACAACAACAACAACACAATGTTACAACATTTAATCAATTGCCGCATCATCAGCCACATATGGCGCATATAGGCGGTTACCATCAACCGCCGGCGTTGCATAATACACATCAAACGCATTACTATGTCAGCAACAAGTCCAAGTATAATGTTAACAACAATAACAACAGTCATCTTTACAATGCTAACAATAATTATGTGCATGCGCCAAAGACAATATTACAAAACACAAATCGTGCAGTGAAAACCAATGTTAAAACAACTGATGCACAAACAAATTTGGTAACCGTAACGGAGACAACGACACACAGCAACAATATCGTTATCACGCCTGATCCCAATGCAACAGAAACTATACCGCTAAACGCGTCAGTACAAACAAATGGACATAGCGAAGAAGTCGACACAAATCCAGTCGAAGATGGGGGCAGTAATCTGGATGACAGCACAGAGCATAGCATTGGTGCCACATTGGCGAACGAAGATACAAGTGTACCGCGGAATTCTAAAGATAAAACGCCAATGTGTCTGGTAAATGAATTGGCCAGGTATAATAAGGTGAGTAAAATTTATCTTTAAGGATTATATTTAATATATAAACAAATTATTTATACACATATAATTTCGTAGATTACACATCAATACCGATTGACTGGTGAACGTGGACCGGCGCATAGCAAAACCTTTACAGTCACCTTAAGGTTGGGCGAAGAAGAATATTCGGCGGACGGTTTTAAAATAAAAAAGGCACAACATTTAGCCGCTGGCAAAGCTATTGAACAGACCAAATACAAACATCCACCACCGAAGGTACGCCGTAGCGATGAAAACAGCAGCAGTCGCATGCATATAACACCAACTGTTGAGCTAAATGCTTTGGCTATGAAACTTGGTCAGCGCACATATTATCTATTGGATCCAGCACAAATGCCACCTTCGGATGCCATAGTACAACCAGAGTTTAGTGCACCACCACAGCATATCATGCCACATGCAGCACCATTACCACATGCAGCGTATATGCGACGTAATGGCAACTTTTTGCCAGGGCCGCCACCGTATATGCCGGCAATGCCAACACAACAGCGTTTTGGCCATCGTGGCTATCCGCCAAAGTATTCAACACGCTTTCCAATAACACCGCAATTAGGTGGTCACTTGGTGCCACCACATGGTCCATATGGCTCACTGCCGACAACGCCAAGTAAAATTACATTATTTGTTGGTAAACAGAAATTCGTTGGTGTTGGACGTACTCTGCAACAGGCCAAACACGATGCTGCGGCGCGAGCTTTACAAGTGCTTAAAACACAAACGACAAATTCAAATGAAGATTCTTTAGATGATTCAATGGATGATGGTGACAAGAAATCGCCCATATCGCAAGTGCATGAGATTGGCATAAAACGCAGCATGACTGTACATTTCAAAGTGTTGCGTGAAGAGGGTCCTGCACATATGAAAAATTTTATAACTGCTTGTATTGTTGGTTCGATTGTAACCGAAGGTGAGGGTAACGGTAAAAAGATATCAAAGAAACGCGCCGCAGATAAAATGCTTATCGAATTACAAAAATTGCCACCATTAACACCAACAAAACAAACACCTATGAAACGTATAAAAGTTAAAACGCCGGGAAAGGGTGCGGCTGGAACTGCTGCAACGCCTAATGTCAAGCCGGAAAGACGTAAGCGTTTAGGTGCAGCATTTAAAGAAAAACCTTTGGACACAGATGACAGTGAAAATCCAATAACAAAGCTTATACAATTACAACAGAATCGCAAAGAAAAGGAGCCGGTCTTCGAGTTGATCGCGAAAAATGGGAATGAGAACTCTCGTCGACGGGAATTTATAATGGAAGTTACTGCCGGCAATATGGTTGCACGCGGCACAGGCAACAACAAAAAGCTGGCAAAGCGTAATGCGGCACAAAGTGAGTTTTTATATATGTACATAAGACTTTCAAATTATTTAAATGTATTTTATGATTTCCTAGATTTACTTACCTTAATGGAAAGTGGTCAGACAAGTACAACTGCTGATAGCGGTGACGACACTAAGCCGGAAAGTATCAGTAGCATTAGTGCGCCGCCAGCGGTGGCTACAGCATCAACAACAACGAATCTAAATGAACCAAACGCTTCGGATGTACCAATGGTTTCAACGCCAGCTGGACCTGTACCTGGCATACTCATACTGCGCCAAAATAAGAAACGTTAGTTAATTTAATGTCTATTAAAAATAATTCTAATTATATAATTATGTATATTTCTTCTTTAAACAACAGATGCTGCTAAGAAAAAGGAATCTGCGAAACCAGTTAATGCGGAAATGACACAAGTAAAACAGATTGAAGCCGACGTGGATACAAATGATAATGCAACAAGCGGAAAGTCCCAAAATGATAATAACAATACCAGCACCACTGATACAACAAGCAAGAGTGGCAAAAATGCAGACAACGATTCGAATACAAGCAAGACGGAATCCAATGATACCAAAAACACAAATGGCAACACAACGAACAGCAATGGCGGCGTCAGCAACAACAGCGGCACCAGCAGTAGCTCGAGTAGCGTGCACATGAAGGAACAGCTTCTTTACTTGGCCAAACTACTTGGCTTTGAAGTGAGTAATAAATTGAAATTTCTATTTTCTCTAAACATTTAATAATATCTGTTTCTGCATTCTTTACTTTAGGTCAATTTCTCTGATTATCCGAAGGGCAATCACAATGATTTTCTTACTATAGTTACATTGTCATCAGATCCGCCACAGATATGTCATGGCGTTGGTAGTAACGCTGAGGAATCTCAAAATGATGCAGCTAAAAGTGCGCTGAAAATACTCAGTGAACTTGGTTTGAATAATGCAAAGAAATAAAACACAAACGGCGTCAAATGAACCAACTGCAATTACCCGTCCACAAAAGCCAACATAAAAAGCAAAAAAAAAAATAATACAAAAATATAAAACGAAAGAAAACAAAAACTGTGTGCAAAATTATATAAAAAGAAAGACATCGAAATAAGAAACCTTAAAAAAAATCAAGAAAACAAAAAATACAATTTTCTGAAATAGCGAAATATTAGTTAATCTTCTATTTATTTATTTATTATTAATTTATTTATTCGTTGTTGAAATTTATTTATGAATATGTATGCAAAAGCAATAACAAAAGCCACGTAAAAGTTTACAAAATATGGCAAAACTGTTAAATTATTTATTAATAATTTATTGAGAACACAAAAATTTCTAACTTTAAGTTCAAAGTCCCTTCAAAACCTAATTACGAATTGAATTAATAAACGGCAAATAAAACAAAAACCCAAATATAATTAAAATTCGATGTAATAATTTCATTCGAATGAATATTGAATGCGCCAGGCAACTGTGGTCATATATATTCACTGTGTGTGTGTTTGAGTTATTTCTTCAGTATTGTTTTGTGCTTTAAAAATAAATTTAAAAGAAACTATGAGTACACAATGAACACACAAATTCATATTTGTATTTATTTATATTTATTTTTCAAGACGACAACAACGTGTATCGCGCTCACACAATTGATGGAACTCGCATAATAATGAATGTCGTAATTAAACAGTTACGACCATTATTTAGTTTATAAATAACCGCAAGAATTATATGTTTTACAACAAACATGGATATTTATAAATTAAATGTTTAATTGATAAGGTCAGACATTGGACAATTTAAGTATAAGGATTTAAAAGCCAACACAAACACAATAAAAAATAAATAAATGTTACTATGAATTGTCCGAATAAACGACACTTTTGAAATAATATAATATTACAACAAGAAAAATAAATGTTTATAAAACTATTTGACTGCGTATGTGGCAATTAAGCATAGCAGTTTTTTGTCTACAATAATATTTGTCTATATTATAAAATACAATTTGCATAATCGAAATAATTATAATTAAAGGAATATATTTTTTGTAAATGTTCAGTTTTTGTGTACAACTAAAAACAAAAATAAAAACATGAAAAAGTATATCAAATAAGAGAGAAACACTGATGTTTGTATGTTACATAAAAAACTGAACATATTCATCGGTAGTGTGTTGTTTAAATGAATTGTATTGTTGTATTTTAATTATTCAAATGCATTACAATTTATGTCGCTGACCAACTGCTAAATTATCAATAAGCCTACTTACTTTTTGAAACAATACACAAGCCTATTTTTTTTTAAATAACATTTTGTTCTATTAGCATGCTTCTTAAGATTTAAACAGCACATTATAAATTTAATTGTATTATGTAAAATGTATTTTTGTCTAATAAGCAAACAACATGGTGTGCATGACTTGTGCAAAAAGGAAATCGAATAAAATATTACATGAACATAAGCAAAAACAAATGAAAAATTTTGTTGCAGTATTAAATTCAGCCATAAACAGTTACTAAATATGAGTCATGCATATCATTGAATATTTTTTTTAGAGATTTTGCAGTGAAATATTTGTGGTTAAAAAAGTCTAAAATTGATATGTATTCGCAAAATCTCGAGAAAAACAAAACAAAAAAAAAAAAAAAAAACTATTTTGTAAGCTTTATAGTTACTTGAATGTTTAAACATATAACGAAATTGTAAAATGTTAGAACAAACAAAACCAAGAAATCAATAAAGTTTAAATAAGAAAAACAAAACGAAAAGTGATTGTCATATGATACTGAAATAAATAAATAATTAAAAAAAAAAAAATAATAATAAAATCGTTGCCTATTTTTTTGAGTTCCAACAGAAAAAAAAAATAATAAAAAAAAGTTTAACTTTCTGCCCCAAATGCTTTTGTTTTCAACTTACATAAAAATTAAAAAAATCGTGTGTTAATTTGTGACAAATGCTTTAAATTAAAAACAAAAAAGGCAAAAACAAATTAAATGAAGTGATGACTAATATTTATGTGTCCTATAATTTATATATGTATATATGTTCGTATATGTATGTATATATTATAGCGTGTGACAATTTTGTCGCAATATGCTTTCTGCTTGTAACTATTGAACTAAACTTGTTTCTGATTGAGTTTTTTGTTTTTCTCTTGTTTTTTTAGTATTTTTTTTTTTTTTGGCATTTTAAAATGTATTTATGCCAAAAAGCAACATAATTTCAACTCAATGTTGTACGACTTTCTCCACAAGTATCTGCGTAACTTAATTTACGCAGCATGCGAAAGACTATGTAGGACAGAGGATGCGAGAGAGAGAGAGAGAGGGAGAAAAACCTAAATCGCAGCATCAAAGACAATGCATAATAAAAGTATTAAAAACAAAAAACAAGAAAAAAAAGTAAATGAATGCACGCAGCAACGTGTTCAAAGGTTGCACATTACCAACGCCAACTCAAGCCAAAAGCGAGCCCGGCTTACATTCAAACACCCGGCAAAAATCAAAGCGTTTGCCGGACAAACGCATTTGCATATATATGCATTTTTATTACATTTTTTTTTTGTATCAACTTTAAAGATTTTATTATTTATTTTTTGTTTTTTTTTTTTGTTTTGTTTGTGGTGCGCATCGCTGCGTGTTGATTAATTTACAGTGTTGTTAATAAGCCAAGCCAAGCGTTATTATGAAATTGTTGTTTTTGTTTTGTATTTTGATATGAGCAAAAAAGGGACAACAAAAAATGAATGCGCTGCGTCGCCAAAAGAAATCAATAATATGTTAATAATAAAATTAAGTCAAAATTAACATATGTGTGCGTCTGTGTGCCTGTCTGTCTGTTATGTAATCTTATTAGTTTGTTGATTTCATATGCATTCATATAATTTAACAAAAGCCACTTTTTTTATGACACAAATTTTTGGCGCGCCAATTTCAAATTGAAAAAAAAAATAATAATAATAATGTGTGTAGAAAAATGTGAGGAAGTGTTGGCGGGTTTTTTTATTTTTGATTTGCAGATTTCGTATTTGTAAGATTTTATATTTTTATTTTTGAAACATTATATCTTTTTATTTGGTCATAAATAGTGTAATGGATATTTTTATATAAGCGTTAAATCGAAAATATAAACATTATTAGTTATTATTAACTCGAATTCCATGCATCAAATATTTAAATTAAAGAAAGAAAGAAAAAAAAAATGATCAAAGGTTCGTTGTATACGATTATAAAACTACCAGAAAATTTGTTTTTATTAGTTTTTGGCATTTGACATAACAACGCGATTACAACACATGATGTTGGTTGGTATGTTTTAACATTTCATTCGATACAACGTTGCCGGAACGAAAGTGAAACTCTTTCTTTCTGTCTTTCTGATTATGGCATTTAGATGATTTTTAGTGATGTTTGATTTGAATGATTTATTTCTGAACGCAGAGACTTATAGTTTTACCGCTGTTCGTTGTTGATTTTACATGTCTTTAGTAGCGCACGCCCATTCATCTTGCGCTCGAACGCTCTTCGTACGATCGAATCGATCGATCGAACTTTCGGTCGGTCGGTCGGTCGGTCACTCAGATCACCAGTCATCAAACGGCGCACAAATGCTTGCAGGTTTTCATGTTAATAAAACATCTGCCAGCCGGCTTGTGTTATTGTAAAAAGAAACAAAAAAAATTAAATTCATATTATTTGTATATTGTCAGCTCAATATGAATGAATAAATGAATGAACGACTGAATGCGCAAGTAAAATTTTTAGCGTTGATTTACTCACGTGTTTCCTTTGGGCAATTATTTTTGTTGTTTATTTTTCATAATCAATGAAATATTCATTTAATAACTGAAAATGATGTTTTAATTTTAGCTTTGACTGAAGTTTAGGTTGTTATTATATTTTAATTAATTAACTAAAGGCGATGGCAGCATATCCGTTCAAAAAACTGTCAAGCAGCCATACATAAAACAAAGAAGTTATTAAGTGCGTTGAACTTTTGTGTTGAAAAAAAATTCAATTTACAAAAAATCAAAAAAAAAAAAAACCTTCGATTTTCCATAATTACATTTTTATTTTGAAGAGAAAAAAAGAAACTATAAACAAGGCTAGTTGGAGAATTTTTAAGCAAAATACTAAAACGCATGTTAAATTAAAATTTTATAATTATTGACTTAAAGTCACACAAACTCCAATTCCATTTATCGCAGTAGATCATCAAACCATTACTTTTACATACGAGCAACTATATTCTATGTAGTATAGTTATATATTTCTTACAAAATGTTGGTAAATGTTCTTCTATTTATGATTTCTCAAACAAATTCTTAAATAAAATCAATCTCAGCATTAAAATTGTTGATTCCTAATATTTAGTTTATTTGATTAAGTATTTCATTGTTTATAAGACACTTTGTTCATGATCATTCACCATGAAATAGCATCAGCGCAAAAACAGAATTAGTCAGACTTAAGTAAAACAAATTGTATTATTTTTAACTACCAAACAAAAAGTATAAACTAATAATCACAGGTTTTCCGTGTTCTTAGAGGTGTATTGATTGCCCAAAGCAAAGCGCTTATTAAAAAATATTAATTATCTCTATTGCATTAGTACGCTCAATCATTCATAAGTGACCTATATCGCATTGGTCTTCTTCTTAAGCAAAAAAAATTGCTAAGAATCAAATTTTAAGCAGTTTAATATTATGTTTCATTTGTCCGACCAATTGATGTTTCGACCTTGCTTTCGTTGTACTGCTTAATTATTTAAACTGCATTTAAATTTATTAAAAGCTTCAAGCAAATGCCGAAGCGTAGCGAATGATTGATGAATTGTGTATGTTGGAGCAAACAACTGAGTTATTGCTTCAAATTGAATTTAGCTTGTTAATTTTTAATATATGCCATTGGCTTTTTAACAGATGCACATACATTGTTATAATTATCATTTTTTTTATACCCTGCACATACAGTGTGTCAGGGTATATTAAGTTTGTTTGAACGAAATGTATGTAACGCACAGAAGGAAGGGAGGGGGACCCCATAAAGTATATATATTCTTGATCAGGACGACAAGAGAAATTGATTGAGCCATGTCCGTCCGTCTGTCCGTCCGTCCGTCCGTCCGTCTGTATTCACCAATGGATCTCGGAAACTGTAAGAGCTAGAGACTTGAAATTTGGAGGGTAGACTCGTGATGCTTGGCAGCAGATCAAGTTTATTTTTTTTTTGTGCCACGCCCACTCCTTCCCGCCCATCCAGCCCTACCCACTATTTTAAATCGCTATAACTCAAACATCCAAAGAGATAGAAACATGAAAGTCGGTATGTAGACTCAGTATGAGTGGCTCTACAAAACTGCATACCACAAAATCCCCCCCTCATTTTCATTTCCCCTCCCCTAGTAATTTTCTCTAAATTGCTATATCTCCAAAATTAACAAAGGTATGAACCTGAAATTTTGTATACAAGCTCAGTGATAATACATCTTAAAAACTGCATACCACGAATTTCCCCTCTCTTTGATGGCTACCCATCAGAGACCTACAAACTTAAATTTTTCGTAAAATCCACATTTTTTGACCGATTTACTTGATATTTTGAACACTATTTGAAAAGGCGACGTCAGATCAATATGTTTTTGTAGATTGAGGGTGTGGCACCGCCTACCATGTGTGCAGGGTATTATATTGTCGAGTATACTCGACTATACCGCCCTTACTGGTTTTGTATCTGAATTTATTAGAACGACCTTGATCGATTCTAAAATGAATTTATTATTACAGTACTCTAGTACAAATATTTAAAAATATATCGTTTTAGTATCGTAGACAATAAAAAGCTCTAATATAGAGCTGTTGATAATATTTTTTTTTTATAATAAAAGTGCCCTTGATCTGCTTTTGTTAAACACGACAAACAATAATTAAAATGCACAAAGTGAACTTATTTGCATATTCTGATGTGCTTATACATATTTTTTTTGTTTTCTTTCCAATGTTGTGAGGTGCGGCAAGGAGATCATTGATCGTTAAGATAAATATCAACCTTTGCGTATTTTATGTGCAACACAATTTTCATGGCAAGCAAATATTTAAGCAAGTGTTGTTCGCCAATTATTGCAAAATTGACACTATAAAAAAGACATCGCATGTGTTATAACATTTATTAAATCGCAACATAATGTTGAACATGTCTACAACGCTACTTACTTTACTGCTGTGCTTGTCTAGCTTAGCGCTAATGACTGTCTCAGCGTCCACGAGCAGAAACGAACGGACGATAGATTATGAAACGCTTTTCAAGAACTACTTGCAGCTTGGCGAGATTGTCTTTGGCAACTGGGCGACAAACGATGTCAATTTTTGATAATACAAGTAAGAGCTTGTCAACGCGTCAACTTCATTAATTTTGGCTGTCAGGATTGGTGTGATGTTCACTAAATGGGCTTGCTAAATGAATAAGTTGTCAGCCATCGTTAACGATAACAATGCTGCAAAGGCTAAAACCAAAGAAAAAAAAAAAATAAGAAATAAAAAATGTATACATAAAAACAAAAACAAAAAAACATGTTCAATTCATCATGTGTTTTATAAAAATTATATGCTAAATGACTTTTTGCGAATCATTAATAAATTTGTTGGTCGACAATTTAATTATGCACGCTTCAGTTATGTGCTGCGGCTAGGTCTGCTCATTGAATGACGTTGAACTTTGTCTGCTTTATTTTTTGTGCTTGTCTATTAACATGACACTCTCAATTTGTTCATTTATTCATGGCGAATTTGTTATTTCTGACAAGTGTGCTGAGAAAAAAAAACAGATTTCCTTTCATGCATTCGTTAGCAAAGTGTTACCTCATTGAACATTTAATTTTATGCAAATATTCTACAAAAAAAAAAAACAATTGAATTTGTTTAAAGTAAATGAAACCCATCAATTTTGATGAATTTGGCGAAAAAATGGCTTAAATTTAGATTAAAACAAATGTTTTTTAAATAAATTATAAAAATATTTTTGTGCTCCGCTTTTATTGTTTTAATATTATTTTTGGTAGTAATTTTTTTTCATTTTATTTATTTTTTATATCATAAGTCTTTGTTAAGTGTTTTCTTTTCACAGTTCAAACATTTAATTCGAGTTTATTTAAATTGAAGATAATTATTATTGTTACGCAGAATTTTTGCGCACTTCGTAGAAGCCTCAAGGCGAAACAAAAATGGCATATGATTATTGACTTGTTGATTTTTCCATTAGAAATTTACTTCCTGTGCATATGTATTTTTTTTTCGTTAAAATAATTATAGTTATTTAATGTTAAAAGTTAATAAAGAATAAAATATGAAGTAAGAAAAAGGCTGACAAGTAGCGATGAGGAATAAAATGACCAGATGTGTGTGGATTAATCATAAAAAGGGCTACAAAAAGGAAAGTGAACCTGTTACAAAATTTGTTATTTCCCGAAAATCAGCTTAAACACTTGACAATGCATAATTCTCATAATACGATATTATTATATTTTTTTGTCATTAAACAAAACCAAAAAAAAAAAAAAAACTCAATCAGTTATGCTGTCGGAATTTCGGTTGTTGTTGGACAAGTTTGTCAAGCATGTCAACTTTAAAAACGTTGCTGGCATGCTGTTATCGGCGGCTGCTGTTGCCGCCTTAAGTCTTCTGTAAAAGTGAAAAAAAAAGCAAAAAAAAAAAAACAGAAAAAATAAACTAAATCAAACAAAGCAACGCAACGCAACAACTCAGTCGCTGATGATAGCGGCAGCAGCAGCAGCAACATCATCATCATCAGCAGTCGCAGCATAGCAATACTTAATACGCAATCGATTGTTTTTAGGTGTATCTTCTTCTGTGTGTGTGTTTTTTTTTTGCTTTTCTTATTTTTATGGTTTATTTCGGTTGTCTGTAGTAAATAATTTGGTTATCTCAACTTCTTCGTTTCGGTTCAGTTCAAGTTCGCGTCTCAAGTCGTGCAGTTTGTTTCACACGCTTACGGTTGAATTAACTGTGCATAATACTCAAATCGACCAAGAGTAAACCGAAAAAGGATACTCTCAAAAATAATACTTTCGTGTTTCTTTGCTCAAAAAATTATAAGAGACTTATTGGAAAGTGTTAAATTAAAGTGCGTTCATTGAAAACAATTAAATGTATTTGTGATGCTTACTTGTTGAAAAAAAAAGCAAAGTACTTGTTGTCACTTTAAAGGATAACGAGTTGACTATTCGTTTGAAGGATATACGAAAGGTTTGTGTTTAAAATTTAGAATTATTGAGCCAATAATCGTTATTTACACATTGTATTGGTTATGTCCTAAGTGCTACATGATATGATATATCGTAAAAATGGCAATTGTGATGTATTATTTTTTGTCTTAGTATTTTTAAAATTCTGTCGAGAGAACACTTCATATCTCCGGATTTTCTTACAAGCATTTTTTTGAGCATTTATAATTTTAATAATAAAGAAATAATGAGATACAATCAAATAAGAGTTGAAAAAATTGCCATAAATTGATTTATTTATATAATTACATATATATGTAAACTGCAAATAAATTATAGATGCACATCTATTAGGCTTGTAGATATACCCACAGAGTGTGGATGATTTTACTTATATTTATAATACAAATTTATGTTTATTATATTGAACTGAACATTTTTCGTTTTAATCGGAATTTTTCGTAATTAATCATGTTCAATTATTAAGTGATCTTTAATGAGATTTTCTTTAAGAGTCACAATAAAATAAATTTATTACCATTGGCAGATCTATGGGTCACAACATTATTATAAAAGTACCCCCATAGTTGAATTATTTTTGTTAAGCCAATGTCCTCTTATAAAAACGAAAACGAACGAAAAGTCTTCTGGCTAATGGAAGATGCAAATCATATTTTTATTTGTAGAGCCAAAAAAAAAAAAAAATTTATCTCTGAAACTATTCCGGCAATTCCCACATATTTTTACTTCAAGAGTCTAAATAACTTGCGTGACGTCTGAGGGCGCCAAAAATAGTTAAATGAGCACTTCAACACATTATGTACACAACTCAATTAGAAAAATCTCTAAAAAAAAATGATACAATTTACGTCATTTGTCCGTAATGAATGATCATTATAAATCACAGTCAAGTGTTAAGCACAAGTGGCGAGTACCGGCATCAATTGTCAGGCCAGTATAAAAAACCCAAAATTGAACCGGACAAAGTTGATGACGCGCGTTGTAAGCTGTGGGCGGCAGATCCTATTTTCATAACAAAAAAAAAATGATATATATTAATGATTCTAGTGGTTTGCGATGGTGTGAGGTACAAGAATAAAGTTGTGATAACGTGTTTTTTGTTTTTTTGTTTTTCATAAATAATGAATACAGTACAATACAATAAATAATGAAATTAATCGCAATTGAAGTAGAATGAAGCAAACAACAAATAAATAAAAAAAAGTTTATGTGTTGATTTATATTGGCATTTCCATAACCTTTAAGGCCGGTTCATATGTAATTAATTGGTTCAGCTTAATAATGGTCTGTCGCTTTTTCAAATTACATATTTTACATTTGTGCGTTGTATTTGTTTTTGTTTTTCCTTTGCGTTTTTCTGCGAATGCGTTACAAATCAAAATTCTATAATTTATGCCTATTGAACATTTGAACTTTAAGAAATCGTTCAAGTTGATTTGGTCAAGTTCCCGCTGACATTCTCTTTTTGTTCGGTTTTCGGTTTTGTTTTTGTTTTTGTTTTATTTGTTTTCCTTTTGTTATTTTGTATAAAAATGATTTGACGCACTTAATGTGATTTTCTGAAACAATATAACTACATAAACTAATCAGCATTTAAGACAAAGAGGAAATCGAAATGATGATGCGCACCAACATAATAATGACGATGATGACGATAATGGTGCTGATGAACATAATGATGATCATGCGTATTTTCAAGCGTCGACTTGAGTAAAATGCTCTTGATAATGACCCTGAATATCTTAAAAGGTGATTGAGTTTTTTAACTTGTTGGCTGTAGGCTGTTTTCAAGATGCATTGACGTTGCTTTGTTGCTGGTCCAAATGACCCTTGGGTTCTTAAGTTAGAGCGGAACTTAACCAAGTTGTAACATTGAAATGTGCAATATGTTAAACCAAATAAATAAGAAGAAGAACAGCGTTTTTTTTTTCTTGCATGCCATTAAAATACAATTAGATATCGCTTAAGTTGCTATTATGTAGACAAATTATATACAATTAATTTGGACTCAAGTTTGTTAGCATTCGATAATTATTAATAGAATTAAAAATGTTTAAAAACAAAATGAAGAACGTCAAATTGTGAGTTTGTGTTTACAACAAAGTTAATATAGACAAATAAATTTCAATATTTATAATTAATTGCATAACTTTTACATGTTTTCTTTTTATCAAAATGTGTGTTGTGTATTGATGCTCCATGCATTGTCTAATGTAATAACAAACCACCATAAATTGTTTATATATGATTGTTTATTAACGTATAAAAAACATAAGCTTATTTAGCCATGGCAGTCAGTCCATTCTTCAGTTTGTTGTCACTTTAAGATAAAAGATAAGATAAGATAAAGCAAAAAATCGTATATATTAAAAAGTTACAAATGTCTATCATGCTCAACTATCGGTAAAAGAGTACATTGGATTTCTTTTAAATGATACAAACGGAAATACTAAATTGATTTTAAATAGGAAGCTTGCAATGATATACAAAAATTTAATTTAATTTGATTTAATTAATAAACGTGTTAAAGTAACCAGCGGAATTAAATATTTCACACTCCAGCTTCACGCTTCTGTTTGCATAAATTAACTCAACCACTTAATCATAATCGAGCAACAATAAACGATTTGCTTCATAAAAAAAAACCGCTACCTTGACGTTGACGATTTCGACTTATTTTAAGTGTGTTTGAAATATTACAAAAAAATTATTTTAAACATGTAATTGCTTATTTTTTGTTAATAAATTACTGACAATTATCAACACAGGCTTTAAAAACGTTAAAAAAATGTGACAAGTGCAGCGAACATTACTTTCAAGACTTGACAAGTTCGTGTCTTAAGTCTTTCGTTTTATTTTTGATATGACAGTTTGGACTGATAAAAAAATTTTAACGATTGATTGTAATTTACACTAGTAAGCAAATAAAATACGAACGGTGTATGTTTATTGGAGTTACCGATGTTTGATTAACTCAAATGGGCGTACAACAAATCATTATTTTGAGGACTTTTAATAACAAACTTGTTAATATAATAAAAGGAGAGATGTAACACGATGCCAAATTCCAATTTTTATAGATCGCAAAACATATAAAATATAAGTAAATAATTCGAGCAGAGATAACTTTGGAATTCACATTGAACTTCGATTCATCATTCATTCATGACATTGAAAGACATCTAATTTGTTTTTATTGCTTTTATCTTAATTTAATTAAATATTCACGACACAAATAGCTTAAAACTAATGAAAACCGAATAATAAATCAGCAGGACATTTAAAATTGTTATAGGCTTGCATAGAAAGCCAAATAGCGTTAGTCGTATTTATTTATTAATTTATTTTGTAGATCGAACTTAATTTTAAATTATACAAAAATATCCCACACATGACTTCCTTTTATCAATCGTGCAACTTAAAAGTAAACCATAAATAAACAAATAAAAAATGCAACTAAAAAATTTATGTGTATGCAGATCAGATCAGCTCAATTCAGTTTGGCTTAGTCTTGAATTTAATTCCGGTAAAATAACCAAATTGGATGTGATTTTTTTGACTCATCGTTGAAGTTGCATGCGAAAATATTTTTAAAAGATTTTATCGTTGCGACATGACGAATTGAATTCGACAAGCCCACACACGTATGCACACACACAAGCACACAAATGAGGTATTGCGCCATAAGCGGTCGAAAAATTTGACTTTATTTGGCATTTGTTTGCATTCGTTAATCTCACGAAAAATAACAAATTAATGTGTTGAGACAACACTATGTCGACTAATTTAGTCAAACACAAAATTATGCAAATGAAGTGCCCTCTCCGACACTTACAACGTCAGCAGCAACGATACGCAACAGAATTTTGATTCATAGGTAAATTTGAGCATTCAAATTTCCGAAACGTTTAAATCAATGACTTTTATTGAGCTATAATTCAATTCAATGAATTGAATTTGAAAGCGCTCCGTTTTAAATTAAAGTATTTTCACTTTTTTCAGCATCCTCGAAATAAAACGAAGAAACAAATAAAAACCATGCGGCAACCAAAGATAATTTGGCTGCTGTGCATCACATTATTTGTGTATGTGGAAGCACAGGCCACATTTGAAGACGCGGACAAAGCGAATGAGTACACAAATCAGAACTTCGACTTACGGCACACAATACCCGGCGAGCCCGGCGTCGATTATCCCATACTGAGTGCGGTGCCCAAGACGAGTTTCACGTGCAAAGGACGACATGAAGGTGCGTACGCACGACACATTCGAGCAACGCTTTTGTACTTAAGTTCATTTGCAGGTTACTATGCCGATGTGGAAAGTCGCTGTCAAGCCTTTCGGATTTGTGCGCACACAGCGCGCTCGGCGCATGGCTTCGGGTTTCTCTGTCCGAATGGCACGCTCTTCAATCAGCAGCACTTTGTCTGCGATTGGTATCGTAATGTCAAATGTGATGAAGCTGAAAGTTATTATGACATGAATGCCGCCAGTCGTGTGGGTAGCACAAAAGACATGATGGAGACTGTACGCCAAATGATGGAATATCCAATGAAGACCATATCGAAAGCTTTGCAAAAATTGCCAGGCACCTCACCCAAAACAAATCATCCAAGTCAGGCTTATGAGCAATTGGAAACGAATAGCGACGGTGTCAAGCCGATTGTACATGCCGAACGTACGGTGGGCCGTAAAGCGGCTGTGACACGTGCACAGGTTGAGTCCGTTAAGAGTTACGGTGAAAGTGAACGCGGTGAGGCAATCAAGAGTGAACAGATTGCCGGCGAGGCTGGCGATGATGTCTATGTAAATAGTCTGGGTGAGCTTTCATCCGATCCGGGTATCAAATTCGATCACACAAATGCGCACATTGTTGCTGAGTACCCACGTGAACATCATTACCATCAGCAAATGAACTTTGCGGAAAGTGTCAATGCCGGTCTGAAGGAAGAGGAAACAGGTCTACCGGTGAATGCGGCAATGGCACCCGATTACATTAAACGCATACGCATGACCAAAGACGAAGCCACACAGCTCGATTTGGTCTCGAATATTAATAGTTTGCTCGAAGAGGTCTCAACTGATTTGGATACAAGTGTTTCGGGCTATCAAACAATGAATCCACAGGTAAAAATAAAACAACCGTTTAGGTTCTTGAGTCGCGGTTTCTCCATGCATGACAAACAGTCGCCTTATCAATACACAAAGCCTAAGCAGACAGAGAGTACGATACGATTTACGGTAAGTGGAGACAAGTATTTTCTTTTATGACGAAGGATACTTCTCACATTACAGAATTATATTTATGTAACTATAAAGATGCAATTCCGTATTATGAAAAGTATTCCTCGCAATATATTCATTACTTTCCTACTCTTTTCTGCTCTATTTCCTATTTTCTAAACTTTCGACATTTTTCAATTTCAATTTCCGTCTGTCTTGCTTTCTTTCACTATCGCTTACTACTATGCCATTTGTCTACCTTAATACAAAAGCCTAATGACATACCAATCGATACACAAAAAGACACAACATATTACACACAAAAACATAATTTCGAGAAAACAGCCGTGCCCGCTGAGTTAGTTGAGAATGAGCTTGTGCTCACAACGCCAGAGGTGCCAGTGCAAATATTTTTCGAAGATTCCTTTGATGAGTCAACGACCTTGTTGCCAACGGTGCTTGAAAATGACGACAGAACGGAGCCAACAACAACGGAGGCTCAAACAAGTGCACTGCCCGCCATTGCTGACACCACTGTGCCAGCGCAACAAGAGCCGACAAGCAGCAGCGTGCCAAACAATGAAGTGGCATCACTTGCGCTGCCATTGAATGAATTCGTTGAGACAACTGCTAATGAAACACCAATCGATCCCGAGAGAATCGATGTTAATCAACGTGCAGCGAATTTATTGCTTGCTGGCGTTAAGCTAACCTCACACAATGAACACAAACGTCTTAATACACTTGAGCCAAGCCATGTGCAGCAACTTGACTTGAACACTGTGCGACCGTGGGTAAGTGATGCAACAACTGAACAATCCGTTGCAAGCAGTGTCAGTACGACGCCGATGAGCACATCCACCGAAACGATCACTGAGATTAACAGCATTCAGGAACGCATACGTGGCTATCGACGTTTTGCACATCAGCAACGACACACAGCGCCGGCATCAACGTCAGCAGCGCCGCAAATCTATGCACGTCGTGCCAATGTGCGACCGCTGAATCGCGGCTTGGCAACAAGAACAACGACAGCCAAAACAACGTCCACGACCACAACGGCAAAGCCCACGCTTAGTTACTTGCAACGTGTTGCTGCCAGTCGTTTGCGCTTGTCGCGTCTGAGCGCTGTTAAGAATGCCGCCACAAGCAGCAGCACTGCCATACCAGTCCCAACAACTACAACAATAACGACGACGACGACATCAACAACAAGCACAACTACACCGTTGCCCGTGCAGGCTGATCAGTATGGCCCAAATAAGAAACTGTCTGTGCGTAACATCGACAAAGACACGAGCAATTTCAATAGTTTGACTGATAATGGCGCCAAGCGCGGCGCCGCCACATGGGAAAGCGTTCACAATAATTTACAACGTTATCAAGTTAATCGTAATCGCGGCACACGACCAACAACAATCGGCAGCGCCACTACTGCGACAACAACAACAACAACGACGTCAACGGCTTCTACGCCAACTGTTCGTAATAGTTTGCAGCGTAATCGTAATCGTTTTTCAAATTTCAAAACACAAAATACACGCACACGTGGCTCAATCACTTATGCCGATGCTATACCAACGACAGCAACGGCAACGATAACGTCAACGACGTCAATAACACCAACAACAACAAAGCCGCCTACAGTTTCAGCACAACTTTCATTGGCTAGACAACTTTCGAGTCTAACGGCGAGCTTACATGAGACCACACCATACACTTACACAACAACCACTGCAGCTCCTTTGGTAGCTACGGCGGCAACATACACATACACACCCAACGCAGTTCACATTGATAATCCATCATTGTTCACCAACACCAACATAAACACCAACACAGTCACGGCAAAGCGCTCACAAACCGGCTCAGACAACGGTTCAGCGTCTTCTGCTTCATACTTGTCATTTGATAAGTTAACACGTGCCATTGTTGATAATTCCATTTTACAGAATTTCAAGAGCAACCCGCAGGCGGCAAACGTCCGCAGTTCCAGTGCTTATCAAACTGTAACATCAAATGTACAACAGAAACCGGCGACAGCGATTGCGTCAAGCAACAATGCTTACAGTCTTGGCAAGCAACAAATAACAGCAGGTGAGTTGCTGCCATTGAGAATATGATACGAATCTTAAATAACAAATAACATAATAGAAAAAAAAATATAATAAATAATAAATAAAAAAAAAGAAATAAACAAAAAAACGAATTAATATTTTACCGTAGCAGCTGCACCAGTTCCTCGACCACAAGATCAGCAAAAACCGGCTATTGTGATTGCACGCGCCGAAGGTCAACGCATTCAAAGCAATTCTGTTAATAATATTATAGCATCGTTGGCCACACAGCCACAGACGAAGGCAACGCCAAGCAGTTCTTATGTATCGCTTGGTGATTTCTTGCATACGAAATTCGGCAATGACAAATCAAATCCAACAGTTGCCACAACAGTAACAGCGAATGCATATGGAAATCCACAAAGCCAACAACAACAACAGCAACAGCAGCATCGTCAACCAACGGCACAACAGCAACAACAACTTAGTTTTATAACACAACGCTATCAGCAACAACAAAACAAACAACCAGCAACACAACAACAATCGCAAATAGTTCAACAACAACAACTAAAGCCACAAAAAAGCATAGAACAACAAGTTACACATCAACAATTCTATCAACAACAGCAACATGTCACACCGCAACAACAATATCAACAACAACAGCAATATGTCGCACCCCAACAACAATTTCAACAACAAAAACACCTCGCACAGACACAATTTTATCAACAACAACAACCAGATTCAACACAACAGCGACAACAACTAATTTATCAAAGCATCGCAGCAACTGCTAATCAAGTGAATCCATTCCTTCAACCAACACTGAGTCAACAAATCTATCACAATCAACCAAATCAGCAACAACAATCTGACAAACAAACTATTCATTCTATACAGCAACCTTATCTTACACCTAACATTTTTATCAATTATCAACAGCATCAACAACAATTACCACAATTTCCACCATTGACACAAACGCCACAAACATCAACACAAGTCAGTAAAACGTATGTCAACAACAACAACAACAACGCTGATTATCTAAACATTCAATTGCCGACACTCGGAAATGGTTTAATACCTGCGCCAACACTACAAGTGTCACAGAGGCGCAGCGACAATGTCATTGGTCAATTAAATGCGCCTGTGACGTCTTCTACAACAGGACGTGCACGCGCCTTCTATGCTGGCGCAACGTCCTACGATGTTGGTCAGAGCAGTGTCGGCCGGTTGCCCAATGACATAACGAATTTGTTACGTCGTCGATTACGTCGGTATTGAATGCGTTACGTTCATGTGTATTGATCACAAAAATTAGCATTAAGAACTTGCCTGCGCCTACATTAATTTAAGCTACATAACTATTTATTCATGTCAAGAAATTATTAAGAATTTTCATTTTTTTTACAGTGTAAAAAATTTTAATTAGGTCTTAAAACTCTTTTAATTGTATTTATTTTATCTTTTTTAAAAAAAATAAAAACAAAAGTATAGAAAAAATGTTTTTTTTTTTTGTACTTATAAATGAAATGAGTTTTATGGAAAATTTTTCCGTTGTGCCAATCAGCTAATGAAGAGTCCTCGTTCGCTTTGTCCTTATAAACAAACACATCGTGCCAAACATTGTGCGACATTATTTTTTGCGATTACGTTTATTTCTTTATATATAATTTTATTTTCTTTTAAATTAGCACTTACATTAACACATTTTCATTTAATAATATTATTAAATTAGTGCGTATTTAATACATTAATTTAAATACTCTATTTTATTGTTTTACAATTTGGATTTCATTTATTTTTTTAAGGAATTTTGAAATAATTATTTTTCACGTGCTTTGATTACACGTGTCTGAAATTAGTTTATTGTGATTATGATTATAGCATGGAGTATTTTACATACTTGTACATATTTTAATTGTATAAAAAGATATTTGACTAAATGAAATAGAATATTGTTTGGTGGAGGTAAATATTTTCGATTTTTACGTACCTTTTTGCGTAGAGTTGAAATTGAATTAAGTTGTACAAACATTTTACAGAATATTTTTTTAGGGCTCCAATTGGTCGTTGGTCCTGTCAATAAATCATGCAAATATCAACTATGGTCAAGATATCTTAAAATACGAGTTTGTTTTCACAACATGTGTCAGCATTGATTGGAAACAATCAAAATAATTTTTGATCTTTACTAAACTATGAAACATTTATAAAGAAATTAAATTAAAATTAAAATAAATTATTTACATAGTATAAACTAATTGCATAATAGAATTACAATCTTTAAAGTCAAATGAAATTTAAAATATTACAAATTGAATGCCTTAGTTTACTTTCCATAATATAAGCACAATGGAGGTGAGTCTTGAACTAACAGTACATTGACTTTTGTGCTAAAGTTGTCCTAGACTGACGTTTAATTATTGTAAGTACAAAAT
This sequence comes from Phortica okadai, assembly GCA_034638295.1. Classification (NCBI taxonomy): domain Eukaryota; kingdom Metazoa; phylum Arthropoda; class Insecta; order Diptera; family Drosophilidae; genus Phortica; species Phortica okadai. The sequence goes on along the minus strand of CM067851.1, from coordinate 13,628,160 downwards.
ACAGAAAAAGATCCTATCTATTTCGTTTTAAGCACTCGGTGTTTTATAATCATTAATGCTTATGGGCAATTGTTATTTGCATTCAGCCGGCATTTGGCACTCTCAGGACAATACTGTGTTGCCGAGTGTCAATTGTTGATTTGTGCTAGGAGTTAAATTACCACTCGGCGGCGCATGTTGGTGACAGTAGACTTTCGCTTCGGACTCGTTTAGATACCAATCCGCTTCACGTGCGCAAGGTAAATGCGCTATAACTTTACAGTCACGCTGCAAACAGCAAACAATGCCGCCGGCTTGGGAGCAAATGACACAATGATAACGCATACTATCCCATACGGCCGCATCCAGGCCAACGATGCGTACACCGACTAGAAATACGGAGGGTGCCCAAATGGCACAATCCTCATGGAGCCAGACTTCATAGCTGTTGTTAGATGTTTTGCACATGCCACGAAATGTTTCGACCTGAACATTTTCAACGGTATAATCAAGTGGATCGGTGTAATCATCAACGTCAACACTACCAATGGGTGGTGGCTCCTCTGTAAGCTTTCGTTTACGTTTATGCTGCAATTCAATGTACATATAAGTTGATCTAAGACATTATTATATGTTTTACTTACCACTGCTTTGGGTGACATTTGTGTTAGTTGCATTGCTGCTAATGTTGCGGGCACCACTGGCAAATTACGTTGGCGCACTTGGACCATATCAGCGCGTTTACGTTTGTTTTCGAAAATTGCATTCCAATCCTGCGCTCCGGGCGCGTTGATCGCTGCTTGATATTCATCGCATTCAGTTGATACTAAATACGGGCCAAAGAGATCACCCAAACCCATTCTGTGCGGTCCACGTTTACAGAAAACACAAATCCACGTCGAATCTGTCGTATCGGCATCGTATTTATTACTCAGCGTCGAGGAATGCATACCACGAATGTTCTTTCGATCGCGTGCATAGTTTGCAGGCTTTTTCACTTTGGCCTGCTTCTCGGTGACATCATCAACAGAGTGAGCATTTATGACACACACACTTCTATCGCCCTTCACCAATATAAAAGGCGATTTGTGCTTCGTTTCTGCGACGTTATTACTTTCTTTAATTGGCGCCGGCGTGCTTTCGTCATCAGATGTTTGCATTTTTCGGCGCTGCTTTTGCTGTTTTGAATTTTTTGCACCTTTTTTGCCAGCCCCCCTACCCGCACCAGCACCCGTCTTAGGCTTTTTACCCTTTGGAGCAATCCTCTTTCTCGCATTTGGTGCTGGAGCAGCAGCCTTTTCCACGGCAACAATTGGTTGTTTTTCCACTGTTAACTCAGTTGCTGCATCAACCTTCATTGTCTCTCGTTCCTCCTTTTCGCGTGCTGCTAAAGCCGCCGCTGCTGCGGCCGAAGTACTTGGCTTATCGTCGTCATCATACAAGTTACCCAATAATTGGCAATTTGTTTTGTTTTGGTTTTTACGTGCAATAGGAGACTTCTTTTCACTGCTATTCTGTATTTCCATTGAAACACGCAAAAATTCTGGGTCCATGCCCACGGAAAGTCTTCGACGCGGTATTTGTCGTTTATTCTGTATAGGCGAAGACGACATAACAATCTGGCTTTCTGGCGATATTAAATTGACTTGGTTGTGTGGATGCATTGCTACTTGCATTTCGGTCTCTGCAGTTTTTAACTCTGTTGACTGCTGTTGGGGACTAGGCATTGTTGACTTCATTGCGGCTTTTGTGGTTAATGGTCTTTCCATACGTACTTCCACTGGCACAGCGTTTGCTTGCACGTCTTTGTGCTCCTTATCTAAGAGATTTTCTTTAGGTGCGATTGCTTCTTTCTGATTCTGGGCTGGATCGAATTCTAAAGTTAAACTTAAATCATCTTCAGTAGCCGAACGCGTAGATGGTTGTATTGTGCTAGGTACTTCAGCTTCGATATCTTGCACACTTGATTCGTCTTCTATGCCCGCAAACATTTCCTCCAATTTGTTTTCAACCTTTGTTGAAAGAAATGAAGTTTAAATAGATATGAATTAAATTTTTCTGTTTCCGACTTACCTCTTCAAAATTATGCACTTTTACTGGAGTTTGATTCTCGTTAACAGACTTTTGACTTCCATCAAGCTGCGATTCGTCTTTTACATCAACCATTTTCAGGCATTCTTCATTTTGAATAGGAATTGTGCCTTTTTCTTGCAATGCAGGTGAAGTTGGTGTATCAGTTTCAGCAACATTATTTGGTTTACATAGTCGACGATTATCATTGCTGCTGTGACTTGTATGCGTACCGGCGCTAGAACTACTCGCTGAACTACTACTGCTGATACTTTGTGGACTCGGTGGTGCTGGCAATTTTGTTTGCTTTTGGGTTTCAGGTGTAGTGTCCCTATCTAATTTCTCGCAGGGTTCGGATGATTCATTAGTGATTTGAGGTTGTATTTCTGGGATGTTGCGTTGCAATAATGCCTGACGTTGTTTCTTTGTTTTCGGGCTGCCGCAACCATCCAGGTATGTGCTAGAACTGTTACTGTTATCATTGCTGGTTTTAGGTGCCAGTTCAACGGCATTGTTGACAACCTCATGAGGTGAATTGGGACTTATAGCATGTGCTGGTAATATATCAACACATCCATTTTCTTGTGTGTATTCAGTCGGTTCTTTTGATTCTTTCTCATGATAACTTGACGGTGTTGCGAGATTCATATTAAAATTACTACATTCGATACTTTTAGGCGATTTACGTTCTGCTGGTGATAGCTTCGGACTATGGCTGTTGCTGCATCTGTTTGTTATATGTTGGTATTGGTGTTGCTGTTGTTCGGTGTGGTCCACTAGTATCTTTTCATTAGGTGTCAAACGCATAACCTGACTGGATTTACGTTTTCGTCTTTTACGACTGCTACTGCTATTACTATTGGACTCAAGTGATTCTTCATTCGAAGTGGCTGTGAATGGCGATTCCGGTGCATCAGGCAAGGATGAATTACGTTCAACATCAGGCGTTGAAGGTGGTGGTTGCTGTACCGTGCTCTTATATGCAGATGGCGTTATTGACAAATCAGTGATTACTGGTTGATCGTCATCTTTTGTTTCTGCCTGTTTGCTTGCAGTAGACTTTGGTAATGCATCAAGATTTGTAAGTTGTGGTGTAGTGCTACTATTGTGGGAATGTAACTGTTGCTGTTGTGTATGTTGATTAAAATGTTGTTGCATTTGTTGCTGGTGAGACTGTTGCTGTTGAGTTAGGTGTTGGTTGTGGTGGTGTTGCGGTGCCCCATAATGTAAAAGTGGTGACTGCTGTGGCGTCTCCTGTTGTGTCTGATGGTGTGTCAGATGCTGTTGCGCGAAATTTAACGCGTGTTGCGTGCTGTGCATATGATGTTGCAAATGTAACTGATTATAATCCATAGGCGGAGCATGCGACGCAGTGCCAGACGGCGATTGCATTTGATGTTGGGTTGGTATTGGGGGTAACGGTCCCTGTTGCATAACAGGCGAATGTGGCGTTGGCGGAGTTTGTGGCCCATTGTACTTAACATTTGTTGGCGGTGGTGGTATGCTGTAAGGTTGGAGTTGCTGATGTGGGTGATGATGTTGTTGCGGGTAAGTCCGTAAAGGAGAATCTAAAAACGATTTAAACAAGTAGTAGTAGTAAATGATATTCAAAATATTTTATATCTTACTTTTTTTGCTCGAAACTTGCTGGTGTATTGAATGTGTTGGTAACTTATTCGACAATCCAGTTACATAGTTGCAGTCTTTACTCACCAGCTCAACTGGTTTTTGCGACGATTTGGACTGTGACAGACAGTGGCATGTCGTGTATAACATTAACATTTACATAATCAATCATATTCGTACTAACCTCATTATCATAAATACGCTTTAATTGCGAAATCTTGCTGAAGTTCTCTTCCCGATTCGATTGCATGTAATTAGCACCGGTTTCATTGTTTGTGTTAGCTGCAACGTTAGTCGGGGGCAACAAAGATTCACAATCGCTGCCATTTGCATTAAGATATTTATTAGACGCAGAAGCAGCAGCTGCTGGCGACATTGATGGTGGCGGCGCGTGTGCTGGACTCTGGTGGACATTGTGCGTGTGTTGCGTTGCGGACATAGCTGAAACATGTTGCTGAGGATGGTGCGCGCCGGATGGAATGCCGGGCGATAGATTATGTCTAAAATATTAAGAAAGTAGTTTAAAATTGAAAAATAATAAGATTTAAAATAAACTAACATTGTTGGAAAACTATTGGCCGAATGAATATGTTGTTGTTGAGCCTGATGCTGGTGTTGTTGTTGAGGTGCGCCATGCGATTGTTGTGATGTTTGTGATGGCAAACCACTTTTGTTTAGTGGCGATGGCGCACTGCGACTTGACTGCAACGATAAATCCATGGAATCGAATGGCAATGTTCCTGACACGTACGGTGGTGCAAGCAATGGATTCATCTGATGATGCTCCAACTATAAGTTAAAAACCCAGTTATGATTTAATAAATACGTATTATGATTAAGAATAAAATGAATCAAAGCAAATAATATTAAATATATATAAAGGTAGAGGAATAACATACATGATATGCAGGCGATTAACTAAAGAAATACAAACAAAGCATTTAAAGGTTTATAATCATACATATTTTTGATTTTTGTAAAGTAGTGATAAAAGAAATATAAGAAAGAAGACAAAGCATAATTGGAATGTTTACTACATTCAAACTTCTGTGGTTGTTGCTATCGAACTATTTACGTTTTTATGATTGGCCGACATAAAATTGTAAATGGCATCTGGCGGCTGAGCCGTTGAATGCCAGGCCAGAGGTGAGCGCACCATTGTACGTTCGTTGGACATATGCGCCAACTGTGGCTGCCTGGGAATGTATGATGGTATCTGAAGTTCATCGAAACAAACAAAAAATATGAATTCAATACATTTATACATTAAACTAAAAAAACAAAAAGAATTCTAAAACACATGGAATTACAGCAACGACTTACTTGTAAGGGATTCCATGAAGGATTCTGTGCGGGCTGACTTAAGTGGCCATGTGGATGATTGTTGTTAGACATGGTTATGAGTTTTCAAATTTCCGTACTAAACTATTTCTAGCATTAAAATCATCATAAGGAGACAAACAGTTCTGGTTATTAGCGACAAAAACAGAAAGAATAATGAATGAAGTACATTAAAGTTGAATGTGGAGATCCAAACATGATTGATTTACATTTGCATGTGGGAGGTGTTTGTGGGTATGGGTTGGAGCTGTTCCACAGAGCTCTGATTGCAGTATTTGCACGAGGCAAAAATTATCTAGCCAAAGTTGTCAGTAAATAATTTGATAGACAGGCGGCTGTCAATTTTTTTTTTTTTTATTGTTATTTAAGAATAGGGATTTTCAATTAGTGGAGTTGTACTGACAGCTTTCGCTTTTGCACTTGTCTCAAATTTTATTAAACACTCTAATGCTTATGCTTGACACTTGGCGCCCTTTTTTTATTCTCAAAACATCTGCAGCAGCACATAAACACATTATTTAATAATTTAAATACCAATTTTTATACCTATTGTGAAAAGTTTTCATCGGCAATCCTTTTTGCCTCCTTTTTTTGATTTTTTCCTGTTCACTTTATGCGCAAGAGCACATTTTCGGCTCAAACGCATCTGTCAAAAATTGTTTTGCAAGCTCTCTTCTTTCTTGTTTATTGCTTGTATATACGCTACACTTAAAGCGCGGCACGTAGCACATTAGAACGGTCGGACTTTAATCGTAACATTTTGTAAACACAATAATCTCGCCTTTTATGTATTTTGGCGCAGTAGATTATAAAGCGTTAACATATTATTTTTTATTGTATCTTTTATAGAGTATTTGCCAGTCAATGCAACTGAACTATTTTATTTTGCTTGTTTTGTTTTGCGCTTGCTGTTCGTATGTCACAACCAAGCCTTGCGCGAGAAATATGTTTCTGTTCCTTTTGCTTTGTACTTTGAGCGTGCCGATTTCGATTCACCGATTCCAAAACCCCGGCTGCTGTATTATTTTTCAAAATCTTCCAAATTTTATTGAAATTATTTAAAAATTATGGTTTATTTAATTTTTGCCGACTTTTTCGGTGGCGCTACAGTAGTATGTTAGATAACAGTCAGTATTTCTGTTATTGACAGAGGCGAGAAAGAGACGGCATTCGAAATAGTGATGAGCAATTTTACGTGACCTGTGATTTTTTCACAGTGATTCGCAAATCACAGTGACTCACTGTGATTGAACTGCTCGCTAAACTGTGATTGGAAATCACAGTTTCAGAAAGAACTGCTCTTTTACGCTGTGATTAGAGCAGTGCTGCCACCATATGCCTCACTTTCTATATTTCTTAGCATTAAGTACTCGTATGTTTTATTAAAATGTACTCGACTTAAAACAATTTAGTGTTCAGTCTAGATTATTAATTGTATATACTACCTTATTTTATGTGATGTGTAAGTCCATGTAACATAGGAGTATAAAATATTCAAATATAGGAATTATAAATCATGACTGCTTAGATAAACTGCTCATTTGTTTTAGGTAACTGCGATCACAGTTAAATTGGTAAGTTCACCATTACTTTTGATGACTAGTTTTGTATTCACAATAATCCCACATATTGTTCAACAAAATAAAACAAAATAAACGATTTAATTTGAAACTTGTGCTCATGATTTGTTTTTTTTTAATTAGTACATGTTTTGGTTTAAACTTTTTTCAATAATGGTGATTGCTTTCCAGACATTTCTCACTTTTCATTTTCTAGTGATTCAAACTATGATTGCTCTTTTCAAATGACAGTGATTTAAACTGTGATTTTTTCACAGTTACAAATCACGGAAAAACAATCAGCTCTTCCTAAACTGTGACTCAATCACAGTTTAGAATCACTGTGATTTGAAAAGAGCAATCACAGTTTTCACTGTGATTGTGAAATCACAGTTTAGCTCATCACTAATTCGAAAAAAGAGACAAAATGATAGGAAAAGCACCATCGGCTTTCTGCCGAAATGTAGGCTAACATAGCTGTTAAGGCCTGTCAAACAGTGCTGCCTGCTAACATTTTTTTTAGACAGATTTGTATTTTTTGAATGGAAAATTGCCGGTAAGTAGTCAAAAATATTATTTACATTTTTTGACTTCATCAATTATTAAAAGGAAAAATGCGCACAAAAGTGTCAATAGATTAAAAGCATCACCGAATCTTTTGAGTATAATGGATTTTGCCTATTTCTCTCCTATAATTCTGTAAAAGACCGAATGTAAACGTCGTCAAATAGATTGGATAGTTTTGAACGCAGCATCCCTAAATTGGATTTAAGTACAATAGAAACTCGATTATCCGGATCAATAAAACCAAGGGTATCCGGATAATCGAAGATCCGGTTAATCGAGTTTCTACTGAACAAATTAAATTAAAACAGTTTAATGTCGTTTGCTAAGTGAGGTTTTTCTTTTAAATGTTCAATGTTTCTTTAAATACTCATGCTGAATTTGATATCCTGCTGTGGGCTATTTGAAACAGCAAACGAGTTACTTGCTCACCTACAAGTGCGACAATCATTCGTTTGATTCAAAGTTTAAAGCAAATGGTAGTAAATGGTAGCAAAATAATTGGGTGTAAACATCCTTTTGGGAACGAAAACGTGGCAGTTCTTCTGACTAATTAAGTGTTGTAAAACATTCGAAACGATTGAAGATTCATCGGGCGACAGTTGGAATGGAACACAGCTGGTTTACAAATTGAAATGGCGGTTTGCTTTTTGGCTCCATTTAATAAGCGTTGTTGTTAATAAGTGCATATTGCATTATTTAGATAAAATGGGTACTTGTAAGCGTGGTGCGTTTTTTGTTTTCGAAGGTTGCGATAGAAGTGGTAAATCAACGCAAAGTCGTTTGCTGGGTAAGTAGATAAGCCGGCCGGCATTTTTTTGGAAAACTAAAATACACAAACTAATGGGAAGATATTATTTTCAGTAAAATTTTTAGAATCTCGGCGAATCCCCGTAAAACACTTATCATTCCCTGCACGTGAAACAAACATTGGTAAAGGGATAGACTCCTATCTAAGGAATAAGCAAGAGCTCAACGATGAAGCTATACATTTAATGTTTTCCGCAAATCGTTGGGAACTCAAAAGTGAGATGAAGAATTTGTTGGAAGCAGGTACGACTCTTGTAGTAGACCGGTATTCGTATTCTGGTGTGGCTTACAGTGTGACAAAAGGCCTTAGCTACGAATGGTGTTATGCGCCGGAGAAGGGGCTTTTACGTCCGGATGGAGTATTCTATCTAAAAGCAGACACCAAACTATTAACTGAGCGTGGCAGCTATGGCGAAGAACGGTAAAATTGTTATATAATTTGATTATAAACTTCTGTACCTGATAATTAATTAACAAAACAGCTACGAGAAATTGGAATTCCAAAACAAAGTGGCCAATGTTTTCAATCGTATATGCAAACAGGAGAAGACTTATTGGCATACATTTGATGCATCGCTGCCTGAAGATAAATTATTTAAAACTATTAGCGAGCAAGTTCTAAAATTACTTGAAAAGGTGACACATCAGTCGCTGCAGGAGTTATCCTAATTGTTCAACCAGCATTTTCGTATGTAAATATTTAAAGTTTTAAGTCGTTTGATTAATAGGACTTATGTTGATTTATGCCGACTGGCTTGGAATTAAAATATTTTTGTTTGCTTTCCTTTTTTTAAACTTTATTTGTCAATACACAAATGCCATTGCAAAAAGTGGCAATTTTTTAATTTTATTGTTTTTTAAATGCATTTCAACAATGAAAAACAACAAGCTGACTACTGTCTTGTTGATTTATGATGGTAGAAATCTGTATAAATTAAATTGCTGCATTGCGGCTGTAAAAATTGTTTACACAACCTTCGCTTCATTGGCATTAATCTGTAAATAATGTTATTTTCCATATTCACTTGTGAGCATTCATGACTTTAAAACAATGTGTGTTTAATTTTTTTAATTTCTCTGCTAAGAACTGTACAAATTATACATTCTAGTTTTGCTTCATTGTAGTTTTTATTTGTTTCTTTTAATCTTGTTGAGTACAAATAATTTTCTGCAAAAAAGTATTTACCACAATATATGTATATTTATAAAATTTTTTTTTGGTTTTTGTTATTACATAAATTATTTGTTTAAAGCGTAATGTACAAGCAAAAATCAAATCTGAATCCAACAAAATATGCCCATTCCTTTTACAATAACATGAAATCATAGCCGATGCCCTGGCGCATATCCACTGGTGGCATCTCAGACGCGGGACGTAGTTGACGGTAACCGACACCGGGTGTATAATCGCTCGCCGGTAACCATGGTTTGGTGAAACTGTTTAAACGCTTCTGAGGTTTGTCGTGATAGGCAACAATGTCACCATATGCGTGACGCGGCCACATGCATTCACAGCCAGAGGGTACAACGCGCACTTCCGGCTCCCAGCACTCATCGGATGCTTCTTTGCTGCGGCGTATCAAATGAATCGTGCGATTCAGTTGAATGCATGTGAATCCAACGCCAGAGCAAACCTGTTAAAATGGAATGAACGTTTTGTAATTAATTGAGTGCTGAGTTGTGGTTAGATGTATATATGTATGTATTTGGCACATTTTAGTTGAGGTTTTGTTTTTGAATCGTGCACGCGAACTTACTCTATTTCTATTGTTATTGTTGTCCTCGATATCGAGCGGCTGCGGCGCGTAGTTGTGCGCACAGGTAACCTCAACATATGAGCTGGGACGATACTTGTAGCCGACAGTTTCGAGCGGTATCGTGACACGTTTCGTTGGACACAACGATTGATATGTGGTCTATATGTATGTATGTGCATAGCATAGTATGAGTTATTAAAATTGTTAAAATATGAAAGTTTTTTTTCAATTCATTTTTTTATTACTTACGCTTTTGCTTGTGTATTCGCGTGTATTTGGCATAACGCTGCGTACGAGTCGCTTGCGTACATTCTGTATGCCATATGGCAAATCCATGGACAGCTCTTGTTCGTTCTCGTAGTTGTTCTCGGCCACAATATCGCCAGCGTCAATATCAATAGCCGCAGTAGCATCAATGCCATTTGCGTTGTCGTTGTCGCTGTCATTCACGTAGTCCGCCGAGTGCTTTGCTGCTTTTGCTTTTGTAAAACTACAGGAAATAGAAATCGCTATGAATTTGTTGTCATTATACAAGTGCACATTTTTTATGAGCAATTTTTCTGTTATTTTTTTAAGCCGTCTGAATATTTTCTATGCCTAGCCGTTACCGGAAACGGATGTGGCTGCCATGATGGCTGTCGTGCAAAAAGCGCTTTTAGTGCTCAAAACCGATTTCTAAACAATTGTCATTCTCTTTTCCCCTCCTTTTACTTTTTGTACTTTTGCTTTGCGCACATTAAGCATTCAACTGCAAAATTGTCAATGTATTTTTTTTTCGTATTGCGCTTTTTAACATGCCACAATTCAAAGTTGTTCTGCTGCGACGGAATACCAGCAATGAAAGAAGCATTCGTTTTGTTCGATAAACTCTTTTTTTTTGTTTTTGTTTTGTTTTTTTGTGCAGTCGATCCTTTTGTTGGCTTGAAACCTGGTCGGCAGCATTGCTTTTTGTTTCGTAATCATTGACACTATAATCGCATAATCTGCTAATCCTGGCTGCGTGCTTTCACCGTTGCGCAATGTACTGTGAACATAACCTCACAGTTTTTATTTTTTTGTTTTAGTTTACATTTATTTGTTAGCGTCTAAAATGCAAAAGCAAAGGCGAAAAAAGGATTTTCGTGTTACAAATTTTTTTTTATATTATTTTTATTTTTTATTTGCCTTTCGTTTCATAAATATGCAAGAATATCGCATACCATATAAACGCCTAAGGCGCTTATATCATGACAGTTTACAGTTTACGTCATAGCACAAATTTTCTTATTGTTTCGCCATCGTTTTTTTTTTTTTTTGAAGCCTACAAAGTTATTTTTATTACGAGTTTGCTGAAAGCAACTTTAAAAAAAAAAAATGGTATTTATATCTATATTCCCAAAGCGATTGTAAATAGAATTGAGCAACATAAACTCACTTCCTTTTCAATACGCTCATATGGTTGCCTACACACTGAAAAAACAATTCAAAATTCATCTACCTTAGTTGGCTGCGCACAACAATGGCATGGTTATCGTCTGCATCAGTCTCGTTGGTCTCGTTCTCGTTGTCGTTGTCGTTCTCGTTGGTAGATTTGTTGTCATAGGCGTTGTCACTATTGAAGTTGTTGTTGTTGTTATTGTTATTGGCATTTGTGTTGCTTTTGATGTAGTCGTTGTTGTCTGCATCAGCGCGCAACGTTGCGCCTACACTTTTAACTGCCTCATTTAAGTCGGACAATTGCAAACGGAAGTCATTTCTAGCATCCTCAGGATCAACATCAAAATTGTGTACCATTTGTTGTTGTTGTTGGTGTTGTTGTTGTTGTTGTTGGTTGCTTTTATCATTGTACATGTTTAGACTGTTGGGATTTCCGTTGTGGTTGTTATTGTTGTTATTGTTGCTATTGCCACTGCTGTGTTGTATAAAACTTTGGCTTTTCTCTTGGTTGTTGTTCTTGCTATTGTCACTTTTTTTGTACTTGTTGTTCTTATTATTGTTGATTTTATCATTGTCATAAACATTGTCGGCGTCAACGACATAATATTCAACCTGATGCTGTTGTTGTTTTTGTTGTTGTTGTTGTTGTAGTTGCTTGTATTGTTGATTGTTGTCATGTTGATGCAACCGAAGTAAATTGGTAAAATAAAAAGGATCAAATTGGTGTTGCTGAACTAGTTGTTGTTGCTGTTGTTTTTGTCGTTGCAGTTGCTCATGCTCTTGTTGTCGTTCCAGACTCATTTGTTCACTGAACTGTTGCATAACATGCTCTTCACTTTGTCGTTGCCGCAATAGTTGTCGTTGTTGCTGTTGTTGTTGCATTTGCTGTTGATAGTGTGCTACGTTGTTTTGTTGTTTTATTTCCACTTTATTCGCATCAGAATTGAAATCATTATTGTTGTAGTTTTTCTCAGCAACATTTTGATTGTAGTTGAATGCAAACGGTAATTCCGAACAACAACAAAATGTTGTTGCAGCAGTAAACGCAAAAAGTAACTGTAATTAGTTATAAATAAATAAACAAGATTTAGTTAAATATCTAGGCTTAGTTACTGTTAAGAGACTAATAATAAAAGACAATGGAAATTCCATTGGTTTGCCTAAAATACAAGTGTAAGTAATAAAATCAACTCAGCGTCTGAAATCGTAAGTACTTTTTACTTGAAATGATCTGTCATACATATGTTAAAAGAATGACTTCAGAACTATATAATTCTTTTTTTTCAAGCGACATCTTCTTTTTTGAGAGAAAACTCCGAACTCAAAGTGTTATATGACATGATTTGAAGGTTCCCTTATTATAATCTTGAAAAATCAAAACATTTCATTTTTTTGTTTGATATATTATACTCTTGATAAACTTGGACGCCTGCAATCAAACTTACATAAGAGGAGTATCAGAGTTTACTAACATCATATTATGAAGTACAAGTATATAGAGATATTTTTATAAAACTTACAACGACAAATATTGACAATCACGTACATTTGGCCAAAAGCCTCAGCCACAAAAGCTGTCAATAAGCACATTATTATTCAATTCTAGTCACTCTTGTTAGTCTTATACTTCTTCTTCTTCTTCCTGTTCTTGCTCATGTTCATGTTTAGGATTCTGTTCTATTTTTCGTACTTGTGAGTCTTACACGGCAGATAAAGTTCATAAAATTGTGAATTCCATACAAATAGTTTGACAAACTTGACTAAAAACTTATACAGTATGTGCAAGAAAGAGACAATGCAACAAACGGAAGACAGACAGGCAGATAGAGAGACAGACTGACAGACAGACAGAGTGACAGACAAAGGAAGATGGCAAGAGTGTTAACGAAGAGAACAGAAAACGCAAATGAATGAAATCTTGTGTTGGCTTTGCCTTTTATTTTAAGTTGTTGCTGATTTGAAAGAAATTCTTCTAAATCCACAAGCAGAAAAAAAATAAAAATCAAATAAAACAAAAAAAAAAAAGTGATTTCGGAAAAGAGCAAAAGCAAGAGCAAGCACAGATTAAACTTCGACATTTGTATTTCACTTTGGTTTCATAACTTTGAGTTTCCCGTTGACTAAAACTATTTGGTCACGTTCAAGCGCGAATCTAATGAATGTGGCGGTTTGTATATTATATATGTGTGCATATGTGTGTGTAAGTGTGGGTCAGAACACACACACATGCATTATACGGTCACAGTCGACGATTGAGCGCGCGTGTCGCATATTATCACTGGGTCACATGGCGACAACGATGCTACTTTTTGTGTGCCCCGTTCCGTGATCCCGCTGAATGCGTAGCATAACTTACGGCATTCAAACGTTCGCTCGTTCGTTTTTTCGCATGCTTGTAAAATTCCGTAATGCTTTCTGCCGTGCAAAAGTTTACGCGTGTCGGCGCCCTTTGGTGACTTACCGCCCGTCATCGTCATCGTCACCTTCACCGTCGCCATGACACGCCATGTCTGTGCACACCGGCGGAATGGTTTCGGCAAAAGTTTGCTATTGGTTTCACTTTGTTTGCAGAGGTTTGCGTTGCTCTTCATTGTTAGTTTTGTTTGACGCTTTGACGCAACGAATTGATTGTCACCGGAAATTATGCCAAGAGAATTGAACTTTCTTTTTTGTTGTTTTGGTTTTCGTTTTCGTTTTGTTTTTTTTTTCTTTTTTTTGGCATGTGTCTTAAGGCAAACTGACGCGGCGCAGACAGTAAGGGCTTGGCAAAGTTTTCGCTTTTGTGGATATTGCGTTGAGTGCGTTCGCATACGCTTTGATTTAACAAGTGCTTTTGCGTTATATAAACTTATCTCAGACACTTAAGCTGAAGGCGTTTTATTAAGAATCTTAATTTGATTTGTTTGCTATTATGCGAAAAGTGTACTCTAAAATTATATACGAGGGTATTTAAAGTATGCCACAGTTATTTTGGTTTTAATAGAGAAAATATAAACAAATATATTCTTAATTTTATTTATTTTTTTTTGAGCATCTACATGGTTTCTTGCCTCGTAATGGTTTCGTTAATCATTTTAATTTTACTATAGTGGGTGACTGATTAGCCCAGTCCTTGAAGATGAGACGTTGCCAAGGAACAACGCCGCCATGCTTGGAGCGTATTGTGGGTAAGGCAAAATTCTGACGAGGCGTGAAATAAGGTAATTGAAAAGTGGACCCTACGCATTGAACAGTGGGAATGGAACTCACGACCTCTGGGATGGGACTTTTAAAGCGTACTTGTGATGGTACACATAAAAGATGAAAGGTAAATTGTCAAATTGTTAATAAATCCAATTGATTTTTGTTGAAAGTAAGTGAAAAAGTTCTTCAATTTGGATTAAAAAGGCTTTAAATTTCAAGTACTCAATTTTCACAAAATATTCCCGAATACTTTTTTTGTTTTTGTAATATTATTTTTTATTTTTATTGTGCCATGTGTAATACATTTTGCTTTTTTGTTATATTTTCTTTATTTTATTACAATTTTGCAATGTACAACTTTTATTGAAAGTTTATAAAATTGTCGACCCATTTGCACAATCGGGTTTTGCTGTAGGCGGCAATTGTTTAAACTTGGTCCTTGGTCCAGCCAATTCAACAGTGACAAAAATAATAAAACAAAAGCGAAACAAACAAACAAAAAAAAAATAAGACAAAAAATATATAAAACAAGTGGCACAAAAAAGAAGTTACAGAAAATGAGAAAAAAAGAAATCTATCGTTTTTATTGCTTTTCCCAAAGCTTTTTCGTTTACAAATCTTGCAACATTTTCTGATTGTTGTTGTTTGTATTTATATTTGTTGTTGTTTTAATTGTTGTTGCAGTGCTTGTTTCGGTTAGTGTATTTGTTGTTGTTGTTTGGTTTTTGTTTAACTTCGCCAGCATGACTGCAGAGGAACGAGCAACAGCAAATGTTGCTAGCATAATTGCTTCTGTCGCCTATGTCTGTATACACACATACATACATACCCACGTACATATATACATATCAGCGTTGCCAGACGTCCCGATTTTGGCGGGACGTCCCGATTTTTAAGTCAAAATTAAATGTCCCGCGCGGGACAGGCTCAGTCCCGCTTTTCCGATATAACTCGAAAATAAAATGGCAATTGAATCCATATGATCATGAAAACTCAATAATTGCTTTTGAGTTTTATTTTAGTTTTATGTTTTTCAAACCCCAACCTCGAAAACAATTGTAAGCATGAATGAATGTTAGGTACGTCTATGTTGCATCGCGGTACACAGCACATAAGAGTTTGCGTTTGCAGAGCTCTTGTTGTGTACGTTGTCAATGAATCAGTGTCAAGAGTGGCGCACTTGCGCCTCGTAAAGGATAAAACGACGAGGCGAATGAAAACTGTTAAGTGCACTCATGTTTATTTGAAACACGCAAGAATATAAGCCATTTCAATATTCTATTCTTATGCTTAACAGAAATTTTGCAGACTGTTGTCTCAGGGACAACTTTGCAATAAAGCCGAGCTTTCGACTTAAGTCATTTCTGCCAAAAATACCAATAGTCGTTAAATTTGTTTTGAAAGTGTCTTCCCTGATAGATTTACATATACGAGGTTATATTTAATTGTTGTAAAATAAGGCGGTAAGCAAATAAAACTTTAAATTTGTAGTATTTTTTTTCGTAAATTATTGGAGTTTACTTATTAGAATCTTTCAAAGATGAATGAAATCGATAGTGATGTTTCGGATTGCTCGGAAGAGGAAAACATTGCACCGAAGAAGAAAGTCAAATTAGGAAAACATCGCCTCACGAAATACAGTATAAATTGGCAGAATGATTATAATTGGTTGTGTATTGTGCCGTCGAATGAGTATAAAGCTTACTGTAAACTGTGTAAAAAAGAATTTACTATTTCTCATGGCGGATTAAACGACGTAGTGAAGCATTCAAAAACCAGTAGTCACTCGAAGATCACGACTTCTCGCGCTGCAAGTAACCTTACTAAATATTTTCAGGAACCTGGTACTTCCACATCTAATCGTGATCGCGAAGATATTATGAACAAAACGTCAGTCGCAGAAATAACTTCTATATATCACACCGTTAAACATTCATTAAGCTACAATAGTCTGGATTGTTTTCAAAAGTTGTTACCTCTCATGTACGCCGATTCTAAGATAGCTAAGAATGTTAAATGTGGTAGGACAAAAAGTGAAGCAATAGTTTGTAAAATATTGGCAAAAGAAGCATTGAAGGACGTAATTCAGAATTTAAAAGAAGATTTATTTTTTTCGATTTCTACGGATGCCAGCAATAAAGGAAACAGGAAAATGTTTCCAATATGTGTGCGATATTTCAGTTTTGACAAAGGAATACAATTAAAATTAATAGATTTTCAGGAGAATAATGACGAAACTGCCGACCAAATAACAAAGGTACTTTGTGAAACATTGGATAAACATAATCTAAAATTATCGCAAGTAACATCGTATGGCGCTGATAATGCAAATGTAAACTTTGGATCAAATCATTCCGTTTTCATGAATCTCGTTGCCAAAAACGACAAAATATTAAAAGCTAACTGTTCAGTTCATATCTTACATAATATGAGTAAATTTGCATGTGATAGATTAGACATCGATGTAGAAGCTATCACCTTAAAAATATATGGCCATTTCTCACATTCAGCTAAACGTCGTGCGGAATTGATGAAGATATTTGAAACTACGGAAATGGAGTGGGTCGAATTATTACGTCATGTAAATACAAGATTTCTGTCGCTCTGTCCTGCTGTTGAGAGGTTAATCAATGTTTGGCCAGCATTGAAAAGCTACTTTGAAAAGCAAAAATCATGTGCGAAAGCAATTGAAAAAATTTTTTACTCTGAAGCTGAGGAAACAAAAACTTTAGCATACTTGCATTTTGTTTATAATGTAATGAGTGTTTTTGGAACATTAATGAAGGAGTCTCAGGGAAATGCTATTGCCATAACAGAAATGCATGAGTCATTATGCGTCTTCCGCTCAAGGCTAACTCAAAGGCAAAATGATGAATTTTTCGGCTACCAGACGAAACAGATTTTAAATAAATTGGATGAATCTGAACGGACGAAAGTCATCGAAGACTTCAAAATTTTTTACACAAATTGCCAACAATATATAGACAAGCGTTATAATTTTTCAGATGATAATATTTTTTCTAAACTCAAATTCATAAACCTGGAAAGTAAAGTTAGTTTTGACATGATCGAAAATGCCGTTACTTTGATAAAATTGACAGGCGATATTTCGGTAGATAACTTATATGAAGAATTTAACTTGCTGAAATCATCCTTGGACGTATTAGTGGGAAACTGCAAAGACACCACTGTCACAAGCGCACAAAAATGGCACCAGCTATTTCAACAGTTTCCAAAAAAAGATACCACGAATATGTTTAAACTAGTGTCTTTCATATTAAGTATCCCAACATCAAACTGCTTTCCTGAACGTGTTTTTTCCCAGATGAATTTAAAATGGTCGGATGCCAGAAATAAATGCTCCGTGAATTTAATTAAATCAGAATTACTCATACAGTTTAATCTACAGCTATCCTGTGAAGAGTTCTTCGTTTTTATTAAAGAGGAAAAGGAAACGTTAAAAGAAGTTAAGTGTACAGAGAAATATAAAGTATAATATTGAAATACAATTTCTATGTTGATTTTTGCTATCTTTCGTAAAGTTAACTTAATTTAAACTAAAATAAAAAGATAAATATTTAAAAGCTTCTGATTATTTACGTTTTTTGACTATGTCCCGCTTTCGACGAAAGAATCCCGCTTTTTTCACTCAAAAAGTTTCAAAATCCCGACTTAGAAAAAAAAAAAAATGGCAACGCTGATACATATGTAAGCGTGTAAATGGCAGGGCAATTTTAATTGTTGTTGCTGCTTGGCTTTACTTTTTGTTGTTTGATTTTTTCCAATATTTCGATGCGATTATTGGCAATTGTCAAATATTAGTTTTTGTTATGGTTTCATCACAACAATGAAACGATTTTAATTAATTTCAAAGTTTGGCAATATTGAAGCAACAATTTGGATTTTTTATTCTTTTTGGTTTCTAAATTTTCTGAAAAACAACAGTAACTTTTTTGTGTGCATAACTTTATAATTGTTGCCGTTGTTGCGGCAGCAAAGTGAACATACATACCTACATATGTATGCAACATATTGTTGCTAACAATTGAATTATAAATTTATTGAATAATTTTAATTTGTATGCATGTCGCATGAATGAGCGAAAAATTGTTATGTAAAAGATTTAACGCTTTAATTCATTTAAGGAATGGAAAAAAATAAAAATGTCAACAACGAGACTATTTTAGCACACACATTTTTAGTCAAAGTTGTTATGCAAAGCGATCAAATTCCATTGAATAAATCCGATTCAACATCAAAGCAAAGAAAAAAAAAAACATTTGCATTGTTAAAAATGTTGCCTTTTGCGACATCGGCTCAACATAAACTTTGAGGTTGTTTGTAATTTGCTTTCGAATTTTAGTTTCCATTTCTTGTTAGTGTATGTGTTCTTGTTTGTTTCCATTAAAGAAAAAATGTACATGTCGTATACGTATTGGAAAGCGTCAGCAAATTTCTTTAAAAATAGTGAAAATAGATGATGTATACAGTTCGAATTAATGCTGTTTACATTTTTGCGTAAAATTATACACTCACTACTAAAGTTCTACTGCATCTATTAGTTGTTTTATACTCTAAATAATAAGAAGTTAAAAGAAGTCATTGAATTAACCACCTAGTTCTGGCAACTCTTTTAAGCTATGTTAATAGGAATACTCTATTAAATGGCATGTAAATAGAATTTTAAATGAGTGTGTATTCAGGATAGCTGTTGTTACCTCAACTAAGTAGTAAAGTGCTGCTCTTTTTGGTCATATTAGTTTGCTGTTATTGTAGTTTCATTCCAATTTCCATCGTTCTAGTATCGCAGTTCCTTATGTTACTTTGAAATCCAACATAACATTCGATTCTGTTCGCATAGTACTTTTCTATAATTCTAGTATTTAATGCGAAAAAATGACACGCATTTTTTTCCTTGTTACAAAATTTAATTTCTGAATAAAATGCCACCCATTTATGCAATTAAAAAAATTTAAATGTCACTTATTAGATAATGCATTTTTTCGTCTCGGAAGGCCCTTCTTTCTCAATGAATTTTATTTTAGTTCTGATACAAAAACTTTCCTTTCTAATGACTTCTCTTAAAATGTGTTTATGTCATCCGAAGTGCCATGTTAAGGTACCGATTTAGTTTTCTATTAACAAACCTATTAAATACACTTTTAAAATTTTTTTAATAGAATTGGCAGAATAGCATCGTTTGTTTTTGTCTTGTGTTACATACCATGTATGTAAGTGTGAGTTTGTATATGAAAATTTCATTTCACTATTTTCCTATGCACTTGACATTTGTTGATTTTTAGCTGTTGTCTTTAGTTTTGTTTGCACGTTGACTTAATGTCTTCTTTTTTTTTGTCGCCTCCGATGTGCTTTTACATCGAGCTTTTAGTATCTTCGCTTTTACTTTGCATATCGTACGTGTTTGCGCATTTTTTGTCTGCATGCTTGTGGTATGCTTATGTCCATACGATGCAAGCTGTTTGCTTTCGCTTATGCTGTTTATTTTGACAAAGAAAATAAGTAGGAAATATATGTATCTACAATGTACATACATATATCTCGTTTATCTGACTTGGTTTTCAGTTGCCACATATTAAATCTCGTGTAATTGTAGTCGAGGCGTAGACGTATTTAAGGTTTTAATTAAATGTTCTTTGTATGTCAGTTGCTGTTTTGGTTGAGCTTGAAAATTGTTGGAAACATGCTACTTAGCATTTTGGGTTGCATATGTGTGTGTGTGCGTCTGTGTGCGTCACTTAATCACAAGTTGAAGTTTTTTGTTTTGATTTTTTTTTGTCTAGTGTGTATGCAGACCCATAGAAAGGTGAAGCTTTTGTAGTTTACAGCACAAAAGGAAAAACAAAAACTAAAAAAAAAAAAACAGCCTTAATACGCTTAAGATAAGGTAGTGTTGTGTGTGTTTTATGATTGCAGATTTTGGCATCAACTGACCAACAAAGCATGGCCTTACTTAAACAGCTTTATTTTGTGCAATCTGTACTTTGTTGTGAAGATGCTCTTGAGTAGTGATTTTATTGTTGTTTTCTGAAGATGCCCTTAAGAAGCTTCACTTTAATAAATCACTTTAATAAAAGGCAAGAAATTTTTTATTCGACCATAAAACTACAAATTTGTCAAATTATTATTGCATACTTTTATGAGTTTATTATGAATTTCCAATGCACTCACAAGAAATAAAATGATTACAAACTGTTTTGTTTTTTAAGCTTTTTGTGGTATAACTTAATATCGGTTCAGCATAAGTAATATTTATAATCCTTTTTGTGCAATATTAGCAGATGTATGTATGTAACAAATAAATATTCAATATCCAACTGAAGTAAAAGGTTTGGCTGCTGCTTGTCTAAAAGTTTGCCAGCCAACTAGAATTCCAGCATGCTGTTGATATGAAATTTTACTATTTTGCGTTGCGGAACTTTTTCATTTCCTGTTGATTGGTTTAATTCTCTCATGCTGTCTTCTTCACTTGCACGGTCCTTTCTATTTGTTTTTTCATTCATTGAATCAGAACACTTTTGACTTTGCATTCATGGCTTTTGCACATTTCCCATTGACTTGATTTTATTATTGATTTATATTATTTAATGAAAGCAAACTTGGTTCATTTCCTGCTCCAATGCGCGCTTCTGTTTGTTTTTTTGTTTGTGTGGCTTATGTGTGTGTGCGTGTGTGTGTGTGTGTGAATGTATATGAAGACTTGTTGCATTTGTGTGTGCTGAGCAAAAGGAAAAGCTTTAATTCTACGCATGTGAATTCGTCTGTTGGTTTGTGCAATTGTAAGTATTCATTGAAAAACCTCGAAGCATGTGTTTGCGGTTGTGCATCAGAAATTTTGTATTTCGTTTGCTTTTTTTGTGTGTGTGTTTGTGGTTTTTTGTTTTTTAAATTTGTTAAATTAAATAAAATTTATTTTGTTGATTTTCTCTTTTGTTTATTTATTTGAAATATCGAATTAAAATAAGTGTAAGTAATATAAGATATTTCAATTGTGGCAATTAAAACTGAAATGTACAAAGGAGTTTTCAGGATTCTAGTAAGCTTAGTTTGGTATGTTTTATTCATAAGTATATACATAGATTGCTTATACATACATTTTTGCAATGCACTGCAATGTATTTTTAAACGCACTCTGGGTAAATTTAATCTACTTTAATGTCAAACTTTTCACTACATTTTTTTTCTTTGATTGCAAATGTGTCGACATTTCATTCCTTAAGCCTGATTTCATGCACAACTAAGCACACATTCCAACTTGACACATTGTGACGAGTATCTGTGCGTTCTCATTGTCGCATGAAGTTCGATTCGACGAGCCTGTGCCTTTCATAGATACGTACACACACACACAAATAAGTATATACGTACATATGTACATGCATGGCTACATCAACATAAAAGGATTGCGTGTTAAATGCATAGCTTGGCATGCCATGTTCCGAGCAGAAAATGTTTGTGGAAAAAAATGTAATAAATGCCAAGTAAAATATATTTTTTTTCTTCTTATTTTCAAATCAATTTCAATGCCTCAAGTAAAATGAGAGCAGTAAACGGCACCAATATACATTTTGTAGATTTCTATTTTATGCGAACGAAACCTTCTTTAGTTCTTTTAGTATTAAAATGCCAAAAAAGGAAATCAAAGTCAAGACGCCTATAAGTGCGTAACACAAAATATCTGAACGACACATACCAACTTTGAAAAAGTTCCATGCGTTGTTGTGACTTCTTACACACATACATACATATATTTTTCAATTGTTCAGTTTGTTTTTTTTTCGCTTTTTCTACTTATTTTTCATAGAAACATCTTTTGCTATTTTTATTTTTTTTTTGCTTGTATAAATTCATTGCATACCGGTGTATTTGGCTGAATGCTTTTGCTTGTATAAATTTAAATAACTAAGGGCTCAATACTTTGTTTGTGCATTTCATTTTGTCAAAAGAGTCCCATGAGAGTAAAACTTTGAAAGATGGTTGAAAACAACGTTGGCACCTACGACACATTTGAGACTATTGTGCACGCCATGTTTTGATCAAGGATTGCCAAGTCTATATACAGTTACATACATATATACGTAACAATATATTGGAATGGGCCACGAAATATATTTCTTACTTATATACATATATATAAAATGAGCGTCCTTTGTTGCTGTTGTTGTTGTTGATGTTGTTGAAATTGTTGTCGTGTTTGTGTTTGTAGTTATGCCACTTGAAAGTTGCACCCCCGGGAACGTCGCATATGCACAGTAGTAAATTTTCCTAAAGGCAAACAAAATTCAGTTGCCCTTTTCTGATTTGCGCGTACAGACACACACACAGACACACACACAGGCACACCGAGCAAATTAAAGTTGACCAACTGTCAACGACAGGCGACCAGTGACCAGTGACCAACGCACAAAGCACAGCAGCCAAACTCATTTTATATTTGCCTTAACCTCTAGGCAGATTAACTTTGTCTACGAGTGACACGATTTTTGCTCATATTAAAATGTGTCAAAAAGGCAGAGATTTTCATAATAATTTTTACAACACATAATTTTTGTTTTTTTTTTGTTTTTTCAAAAGTTTTTCCTTAACTGTTTGCATCTTTGTATTTTGCTGGCCTCAAATGACAAATGATGCTTTGACATTTTTGTTGCCAAAAGTTTAATCTCATATTGATTAAGTTAAGACAGTTTGTGTATATTTTTTTTGTGTATGTGTGCGCGTTTGTGTGTGTTCAACATGCGTTTTAATATCTCATTCGTTTTTTTTTTGAATTTGATTTTATTTTTCATTTGTGTTTTTAGGATAGACAAATCTAAAATTGATACTGGGATTTTGCTGACAGAAATTTGTGCTACGACTATATTAAAAATACAATAAATTCTGTAGAAACAAAAAAAAAAAAAAAGAGATAATAAAATACCAAGAGAAAGAAAACAGAAAAGCTATTAAATAAAAATGTCACTCAACTTTGGTTTCTCCCACTTATAAATGTGTGGATAAGTGTATGTGTGTGTATGCGTGTTTTCATAGTCAGTTTGGACAAGTGCAATTTAGAGTTTTATAACACATTTAATTTCTTTCTCTTGTTTCACATTCGCACATGAACATGCTGCACGAAATGACAATTGTTGTAATTATTCTCATGCATGTAACATGTTCAACTTTGCTCTCTCTGTGTGTGTGTGTTGCATTCGTTTCATTTCTCGGGCGTAACAATCAACAAATGTCATGTCTTGCATGCCGTACATGTCCAATCTGTATGTTTCCTAAATAGTGATTGAACGACAGACAGTTTGACTGACTGCCGGACAGCAAAACTTTACAGACGTCTGTTTATTTTGTCTTTAAAGGCGGCGTGCAGGCGAAATAACACATTGCTTTGGTTTACCCAAAGTTGCAACCAACGAAATAAATAAACATACATACATATCGACAAGTTCGTTTCATTGAAATGACCAACTATGTGAAATGCACAGTTATTTATATTGTCATTAGTGTCAGAGTAAAAGTTTCAGTTGCATTCTTAATAAGTTTCAATAAGAAAGCAAAATAAAGTAAAAAATAAACCCTACTTGAATAGTAAAATGCTGCAGACTATTTAAATGCATACAAACAGAGACAGACATAGACACAGATACAAACTCATGAGCCAGAGAATTGTATTGTACAGAAAGACATGCATTTGGGCATGCTTGACCGTGATTGCAATATAAGCCAGATTTTATTTTGGTAACGATGCGCTCAAGTGGCAATTTGTCTGTCCAACAGAGCGTATGCCAAACAACTTGACTCATTTTACACTTTAAATACGAGATACAGTATACTCGTACACGTAAATGCAAAGATATGACTTGTTTTTTACAACAAATGCGGCTTCGGTGCGTTTTTTTGGCTTGTTGGCATAGATGGCATGACGTATCGTAAGCCGTTGACTTGTTGAATCCAAAGCGTAAATGTACACAAATTTACCATGGCCAAAAAATACTTATGTTACTCATATTTTTGCCGGCATGTTCATGTTTTGTTCAAATTTATTTATTTTCTTTTCTTTTCGTTATTTTCAAATGCTTAACGTGGCGTTTTCTTGGCAACGGCTAAGCACTTTTCATTCAAGTGTTGTGCAGTGCGATTTGAACATGCAGCAAGTCAAAAATTGCAAAAATTTCCTTTGCTCTCGAGTGGCAATAGTGAATGCAAACAGAATATATTTTGGCCAAGTGATTTGAGTGTGTGTAAGTCGAAAGCATAATATGTACGTAAATCACAATAATAAGCTTGTTTTCCTTGGGCTGCTTGTCAATATAAAAGAGATATAATGTTTTTTTCTTTTGGAAATGTTGAATGTACATTCAATACAAACACAATCATTATTGTTAATTTAGTGTTTTTATTTTGTTTTCTCTGGTTGATTTAATACAAATAATGCGCATAATCAAATTCAAATTGAATTACCACGAGGCCAAACAAAATTTATTACTCTGCAAGAAAATTAAATGAAATTAAATCTCGGTTGCGTGAAATTATGCCTGACGTGGGTTCATGTCCGAGCTTGTTTGTGCAAATTAACAAGACAAATGCGCAAATCTGTCCTTCTTTGTATTCACGAACATACAAAATATGTGTGGTCAATATGGGACATGTGTCAATTAAGCATTAAAAACAGCATAAAAGGTCAACTTGGTGACAAATAAATTATATACATTTTTTTTTTAATTTGGAGATAAAAAAAAAAAAATTTATAAAACAGAAAAATATAAAAAAAATCGTTGAAAAAAAATTAAATTGATAATAAGAGTTAAAAAAATTATAATATTTAAATTAACGCAACGAAAAAAAAAGAAAAAAAAATGTGTAGAACAATTGACTTAATTATTATATGCTTCAACAATCCACAAAAATTACCACATATTTATACCCTTCAACTTATGGGTAAGGGTACATTAGCTAGCGTCGATCCCGGACACTATAAGAGATAAAACCAAAGCAATAAGTTTTAAACATAATATGGGAGTGGCTACGTCTACATATGATCGAATATGAAAAAAAAATTATTTCCCTGGAACCAATTGTTCTAGAAGATTGAAATATGTGATATTGAGTCTATTTCGATTGAAACGTGGGTGGATATTGGATATTGATGGTATAGGGTATGTCCACGTCGAGAATTAACAACTGCATTTTCCTACTGATTATAAGTACGTATGTAAAGCTATATGGTGGATTTAATGGCTGCTACATATGAAAAGTTAATTTAATATTATATAATACATATTAACGAATTGAATGAATTCAACAAAATCAGAGAAAGGAAAAACAACCAGCATGCCAAAAATTAAATTACTAATACAACACGTACTCGCCCTGAGATTTTTCTGTAATTTAATTTGTTGTGTTATGCGTTATGCATATTGACTTTCTTTTGGTTACATTTTTTTTATTGTTATTTTTAATTCATATGTGCATGCGAAATGATTTCATTAGAGTGGAATTAATTTTTTTGTATTTTATTTTTTTAGCATTTTATGTAAATTTCTTGACGTGTTGCTAAAAGCGAAATGTGAAGTTTATTAAATTAGCATATAAGCCAAATAAATATATGCGTAACGGTCTTTTTCAATTGTTTTTGTTTTTGTAAATATAAGAGGATTGTAGGATCAGCATGTATTAAATTAACATCCTTCTACAATACTCGATTGACTTCAATTGATGTTTTTGATTTAAGATTAAAATTGAATTTTCTTGTGAAGATTAATCTCTGTTGATAAAAGCTTCAGTATGGAAATAACATAAGTAATCTTCGAACAATTGTTATTTGTTTAACGAAAGTATTTGACTAACTGTTGTGTTGATTTTAAAATTTAAGCTTTATTTGGAAATGGCCGGTCAAGAAGTTAGTCTGTTTATGGTCGTGTCCTTTTTCATATTCTTCATGAGTCTTGCTGATAGCTTGCAATAATAAAATGCACACGCGTTTTTAACAATTCAAAAATGTATTTTTTGTTGGCTTTGAGTTTTATGATAAAGTTTATTTATGGAAAGTAACAATCTCAATAATGCTTTGGTTGCGATGAATGTTTGTTTGTTTGATGGTCACTCAGTCAGTCATTCAGTCGTTCTACTTGATGTTAAAATAATTTATATACTCATGTGCAACTCATAAAGTCAAATCGCAGTTGTCTTCTTTTTTCCTAACGTTTCTTTTAGTATATACGCTTTTGTATTGGCACTTGTGGTCACTCAGTAAGTAAGAAAATCAGTCAGTTAGTCAAAATGTCAAATAAAAGAACATACTTAAAAAAAACGCGCGTCTCTGCGATAAAAACTTTTTATGACTTCAATAAATTTATGCGTGTACAATATGTATTATAAGCTATGAGACAAAATTGCACGGAAAATTTTATGCAATTTAGCGGCCTGCCGAAAAACATTCTCGACATTTCAACTAATAATATTCAATATATACAAAAAAAAAAAAACAATAGAAGACTTGGGAACTTCCATTACCATTGTTTTTTTTAAGCTTAAAAAATAATAATCAGTAAATAAATAAAAAAAAATTTAACAGAAACCTTAACACAAAGTTCAGATAAAGAAATATTGGAAAATTTTGATTTTCTTGTTTTTTTTTTTTTTTAGAAATTGTTGGTTTTACAATTTATTTGTTATACCACTTGACCCTTTTTTATTTATTAACAAAACTCCAAAGTGCCGAGGGCACTTGAGAGCAGTTAAAATATGTTAGTATATAAAAGAAAGTGAAGAGTGGGAAAAAAATAAGAAAACAAAATAATTTTTGAAATTGTGACCGACAGCCCGTCTAAGCGTTAGAGAGTTGAGAATGTTGAACAGTTGCCATGACCGACCACTAAAAGTCAGACTGACACTTCAGACAAGTTCGAGTGTATCTCATGTTTGTTGGTTTTATTTGTGCTTTTTTTGTTGGTTTCCGTTTTCCTTGTTTGTATAAAAAAAGCACATATAAAAATAAAGTGTTTTAATCATAAAAAAATACTCATATAGTATAAAGCCCATGCCGTCATTCTCATGAACAACAATTTGAAGATTTGTAACGAATAAAAAATTGCATTGCATAAATCTGAAAATTATACACGCATGCGGCCTCTTTTGTTTTATCTGAGTGGGAAACAACATATATAAAAAAACAAAAAAAAAAAACAATATTATTCATCATACCCAAATATATGTACGAACATAAAAACATGTGCGTATATGTATTTTTATATAGACATTCATATGTGTACAAGTAGCGCGGCTTGTTCATTAGCAAATAAACTCATTTTCATATTGATTCACTGCCATGAGCGCACGTGCTGCACAATGGAATGAAATAATTTTTGATTGATATTTTGGTTTGTTTGTGTGCAGTAAATTTATTTATTTTTACAGGACTGAGTGAACATGAGTGGTAAAAAAACGTTTATGATTAAATTATCTTTATATAAATATGCATAAATCGCAAATTTTGCGAATGAATATTATTAATTTCTGTTTTAATAAACAATTAAAGATTTAATTGATAAAAAAAATGTATGAGCCATCAAGATTTTTTTATTATTAAATACGAACACTTAAGCGACGATAACTTTATTATAGAAAAATGAAATGAAAGAAGATTGATTTGAATAGAAAAGTTAAAATATCAATCGAACTTAAACTGATTTGTTTTCTGAGTCATTTCAAGCAAACGTGTCCCCGTTTTCTTTTTGTTGCTGTTGCACGTTCGACAGTGTGACTTAATTTCGCTGGCAGCTGTCACCTCACTGTCGTTTTTGAAAACGACAAATCTGTTTAAGCCATTCTTTATTGCAAGTAATTTTTTATTTTTGCCACTCGTTTGTTGCTATCGTTCGCATTTCCGCAATCAATTTAATTCGCACAGCGCTTTTTAAATGCAAGCGCAATTTTTCTTCCATTGCGCTTTGCTTTGCTGTACTGTACTGTTCTGTTCTGTTCTGTTCTGTTGGGCAGAGGCGTACCAATGTGCCGAAGCGGTAAGGAAATCGAAATTAAACTGTCCGTAAAGCGTACGAGATGGCAAAAATGTTCGCCTGCTTTCGTTGATTTTGTGCAAAATAGAATTTACGAGTATTTGGAACGTTTTTCGCTTTTTATGCACGTTGCATCATTTGTGTGCTCTAACTTTTTCAAACTGAGTTTATTAGTTCGTCAAGATGTTTGTTATGCTACAAACAGTCTGTGTTTATTTCATTTAATATCCAAAAATGTGTACATAAAATTAGCTAATCGAGAGCGTATTAATTGCCTTTGAAGATTGATGATACAAAGGGTATGCACAGGAAAATGTTGACGTATCATAACACAATGTGCTATGTTAATAAAAGTGGTAATTAAGAGGATCAGATAGATTACAAATTTTGCAACAGATGAGATAAAATATTCCCAAATTAAATGAATTTAGAACAGTAGCGATTCTGCCAATTATAAAAATCCGTTTTTCGCAATGACAATCGATCGCTCTTTCACCGCTTTACACCGGTTAAGATTGTCTAAATGGAGTGACATTAATTGGTGACCATCAAAACATGATATTTATTAAAAAACAATGAATACAATTTAAAAAATATTTTAACGGACTGTTTTTTATCTGTTTGGTTTTGATGCTTCTTTCAGAAATATATTTTCAATGGTTTTTTATTGTATCCAATAAGTTTCTGAATAAAGGGTAAATAAGTTTCGGGCAAGTTGAATGATTGCTTGTTTGTATTTTTTCAACATTGTCGTTGCTGCTGCTGTTTCTTTGGGCAGCCGTGCTTGTTCGGCTTGTCGTTGTGTGTGTGTGTGTATGTTTGTATGTGTGTAGCAAATATCCTTTAAAGCGCTGCCATTGCTCACAAGAGAAATGACTTTGTGGCTGATTTTACACCCAATGAATGTAGAAATCGCTGATCTGGCCGCCAACACTTAATACAACGTTCATGCAAGCAATTGCATGCCATGTTCACTGGCTTACATTCGATTCATTTCACGTTACTAGTTGCTTGCCACTTGCCACTTCACTCTTTGCACTCGTCACACTTCTTTGTCTCTTTCAACTAGTCTTATCCTGTTGCGGTTTGTTAGCTCTGCTTTGCATTCTTACTCCTTATTTTTCGATTTTTGGTTTCGTGGTCAAAATCATGAATGTAAATGGCTCGTTTTTGAAGTCAGCTCTTGTCTAAAAAGAACATTGTACTGACCAAATATCTGTGCGAATACACGCAAACCAACACAGAGATGCAAACACACTCAGTGATACTCAATAGTCGCATGGTCAGTCAGTTCGTCCCAGTTGGCAAATGTGTTTGTTAGTCTGCAACAAATAGAGCACAACACTGATTCGCATAATTTTGATCGTTGTTTTTTTTTTGCGTAAGTGGCTGTGTGTAAACGAGGTGTGAGTTTTGTTGCCACAACAGTTATGCATATTTTATTATACATATATTCAATAAATGCAAATAATCGGCATTTCAATTGCCTTTGTTGTTGTGATTGATTGTAAATTGTTCGAATATTTCTGCAATCATTTGATTTAATTGCTTTGAAGTGAAGAAAATGAACTTAATCGCAGCTGTCTTAAAAAACTTCACAGCATACCTAATAAGATTAATCAAAAATCAAGTTAAGGACAGAAAAATCGAAGCTAACATATTCATTTCATTTGCAGCAAGTAAAGAGACATTTTAAATGACAGCTTTGAAAAATGTTTAAATTATTTTGGTCAAAACTTTTTCGATTAACCTTCAACGTCAAGAACGATGCTCGACAACTAAAATATAAAGAGGACGGCCATTTATGTCAATATTAACATCAACATCAACAACGACGGCGACATTTACTTTAAAGCATTTGTTGGCAACAACAATTATAAAAAATATATTTATACATACATATATACAAAAAATGGAGGAAGAATCGCCCCTTTACTACGTTTTCTGCTCTATGTTGCATGAAGTGGTCCATTTGAGTTGACTTTGGCTTTGGTTTGCCTTGTATAAGTATGTTTTTACGAGCGAACTTTTAATGATTTATTTCAGCAACACGTAAACGAGAAACGGAAAGCCGTTGACATTGTCGCCGTTATGCAAGTTTGTCGAGCGAAAGAATACTTAAACAACAAGTAAGTGCGGTATAGTCAAGTATACTCGACAATATAATACCCTGGACTTACGCTAGGCGGATTCACGTCTAAAATATACGAAATATTATGCATTTCACATTGTTAATTTTAATGTTGCCAAAATGGTTGGTAAGGTTGGTTGTACTACTATATCACAAAGCAATAATGATAAAGCAGTGCCAAAATGAATGTATGAAAGTTAACGCAGTGCTCCTGTAGTTGATAAGAAATTAAGTAATTAAGATAAGTAAGATAATTATTTTTTTAAATTTTAAGAAAATCGCTTAGAAAAAGTGGAATTAATTAAAAATTTCGGTTTGATGATCTTTGAGGTGTAACAGTGCATCGAGAGGGGTATTTTCTGATATGTATTTTTAAAGAGGCATATTTGCTGAACATGGATAAGAAGTTTCCGGTTCGTACCCTTTATAGTTTAGGGGTCATAGTAATTTTAAGAAAACCGTTATTTGTGAGGAAATGATAGGGAAGGGAAATATTAGGGGACATAATTGTGTAGAGCTCTGTTTACTGCATATACCATCCGATTTTAATGTATCTATCTCATATGATATGGCAGAAATTCCATCAAACTTGATGGAAGACCAAGCGAATCCGAATTTCTAGTCTTTGTTATGAAAGTTTCCGAGAATTATTGGTGCCCACCGACGGACAGAAGGCTAGATCGATTTCTTGATCAGGATGACAAACTTGTGGGACTTTACTCCCCTCCTTTTTGGTTGGTTATACATATGGTTTGAAACAAACTGTAAATAGCCTGACAAACTATCTGTGCAGGGTATAAAACTAACAAATGTGTAAAGTTTTAACAAAAAGGAAACAAAATTTATATTTTCAGTGGCAGATATCATGATGAGACATACAATAATATTTTCGTTCGACATTTTTTAAAATTTACCATATGATTCGGATTGTTTTTTGGTGGGAAGGAAGATTTGTTATAAAATATTTGAACTACGAATAGAAGGGTAAAAATATATTAAACTTATTTATTGGTGTCATAAAATGTTTTTATGCCTTCGATTGCACAAAAAATTGTTTAAAAGTGATATAAAATCTATTAAACAACTTCAATACACTGAAAAAGTATATGGGCTGTAAAACTTTTCATTTTTTGTCAAAATATGCAAATTATGGCAAATGTTTTTTTATTTAAAATAAAAAAATAATGCAAAATAAATAAATAAATTTTATTTGAAATGTCAAACGCCTTTACCATATATTTGTAGATTTTCTATTGAAACTTATCTGCATAGATAAAATTCACAAATTTGGCTTTGTTGTGTGAATGACACTCAAAAAGGCGTAGACGATTACGAAGAAGAAAAGAAGAAATGAAGCACAAAAGAAAAAAAAAACAACAAAACAAGAAAAAGAAAATTGCCCATTGAGACAAGCAAGAATATGTGGATTTGTAGTTTGATTGTCAGCATTTATGCCAAAAATGGGATTTACAGCAATAAAACACGATTTAGGCAACTTCCGCTTGAACGCTTAACGCGGTCGCATGATGAAAAACGATACAGAAACATCAACAATGTCGCGAGCTGTGCCACAAATGGGTGTGCCTGTGGAAATATCATTTTACAGATATTTGACTGTGTGTGCATGTGCCTGCTTGAATTGTTGCTTGCATGTGTTCTGTTTCATTGTAAGTGTGTGTGTGTGCATGTGTAGGCTTGATTGAAATTTACGATTTAAGCGCACGCTTCTTGACTTCGTTTCTTTCAACAACTGCCAACCAATATTACAGTGAAGATGTGTATCATCTTCTGGCCAGCTGTCGCCTGTATTTGCCAACAATGAAACGCGCATTGTGCCACAATCGACAACCGTCGTAACAAACGGCAAAACGGCAAACGGAAAAGCCATTCAACGTTTTTGGTTAGGCGCCAGATTGTTGCGTGCACAGTGTCAATTTTATAATAAACGGATGCGAATCGTATTTGTGCGCGCACAAAATCAAAAGCACAGCAAAGACATAAACGAAATGAAATAAAACAAAACAAAACCGAAGAACAAAAATAAAAGCAAAAAAAACAAAAAAAACCGACAAAAGGAAATGAAGCAAAGTGTCAGCTCGCACGCTCAATTATGTTTCAATGCTCAGTGCTTTGAGTTTTCCGCTTTTTTCATTGCCTTTATTTTATTTGATTTGTTATCATTTAGATCTCGCTTTGGATTTATTATTGTATTTTTTTCATTTGTGTTAGAAATAATAATAATGAAAACAAAAAAAAAAAAAAAAAAAATAACAGTAATGAAATCAAGAGCACATCATTGAAATTGACAGCGTTTAGGTGTGGAAATCTAATTAAATATCGAAATTATACAGAAGCATTTATACAAAAATATTTACATTCATAAACTTTGCTTGTGTGCGCTGCGTGTCTATGTTGAATTATTGAAAGATGAGCAATACATTTTTATCAATGCGGAAATACACCAAAAATAATCAAAAACAAAATCAACAAACACATTTTATACAAATGGAAATGGAATTTCCAGCCGTACTGGCAGACAATTTAGTGATGGATTTGCTTTACGCACATTTGCTGAAATGTCTGTTTGCTCATATCCAGTGACTTGTCAGAGCGTTTAATCATTCAATTCACTCGCACAATGCATGGTAATTGACCTCAGCAAATGACTGGGGAAGCCCACAATTAGTCAAGCATAATGACTGCGCATTATTTGTTGTAATTCATCAAAACTTGAAACGTTAGCAAATCGCAAATTTTCATTGAGATTAACTTTGACTTTTGTCTGTATTCATTTGACTCTAATTATTTATTCTTATAGACAAATTCATTTGGTATGATTTAATGTTATGTTTATATGTTTGTTGGTCTTTTTTTAAAGAGAGAATGTATTTAAAGTACGATGTGTAGAAATGCGTTATGTTTGGCACATCAAAAGCAAATATACAAAAAATAAAAACAATCATCAAATATTTATCTGCATTCTATACAACTATGCGTATGTGTAATATTATAAATTGTGGTTAAAATATTGCGTATACGCACTGTAAACTAAAATAGCTTTGGTTACGAGCGAAATTCGCCAGTCATATTAAAATGCCACACATAACGTGGCACATAAGTGACATCATATTGCTTGCTATTTTCATATTAGATATCATTGTTTGTTATTTATGCGTTATAGTTGACTTTTGTGTGTCTTGAGCGTTGCTCGCTCTTTTTGTTCAGTCTTCACTTGTTTTGTTCGTTCGTTCGTTCGTTCGGTCTATCTGATTAGAAAAAATAAGAAAAAATGTTCAAAAATTGCGCAATGGCATGGGGAAAAATGTCAGAAAGCAAGCAGCTAATAATTCTGCAACGTGACACTTTGACGCAAAGTTGCGACTGAGCCGCGGGAAAAAATTTACGGCGTTGACTTTATCGTCAAATTTAGGTAAAAGCAACGCGCTTAGAAAAAAATGCGACCGCGTTGCCATTAAAAACCCCAAAAAAAGGAAAAAAAGAAAGAAATAAGAAAACAAAAAAAAAACCAAATGGTTGGTAAGTAAATTACACTAGTTCTGGCAGCTGACTAACGTTAAAATATCGGACGCAGGCATCCAGGCGTATAGAATGAAAGGTATAGACAGGATGGAAAACAGGCAGGCGGGCATTCAGGAAGGCAGTGAAATGTAAATAGGACGTGACAAAAAGCCAAAACAAATGTTGTGTATGTGTGTGTGTGGAGTGCTGAGCAAACTCAAACCATAAAACTTTGGCACTTGGAAATACATTGTTGGTGCTTACAAAAACTGAAACTGAGTTCAACTCAAACTCAAACTGACAATAACTGCCGCAGGTTACATTTAAATTGCTTAAGTGTGCAGAAAGATTTACGCTTTGCGCGGTAGTCGCCAACGAGCATCAGCTTCAGCTACAGCTACAGTTCGAGCTCAAGCGTCGCAATTGTCTGCCATTATTCGGGTACGTTGGCGGCGACTGCGGCGATGATGATATCATAAATAAATAAAGAAAACGTCATTTAAGGCGCTCGCTTGCTTTCTTGCCACTTTACTCGCTCGCTCGCCGAGTCAAGTGACTTAAGCGAATGAGCGACAAAAAAACCAAAACCAACACAAACAAACAACAAAAAAACTGAAAAGAAAAGAATAAATGGCAGTCAAATATAGCGGGCGCCAAGAGTAGCTGAAGTGATAGCGGGAATATCGTCATCGTCATCGGCATCAGCATCACTTCGTTCACATCAAGTAGTTGCCTGCAGGTGCTACAATATTATTATCAGAGACAACAACACCAATGATATCATTGAGCAGCAGAAGTTCGTATAAAAGATGTGGTAAAAGATGCTGTCACGGACTCAGTCAGTGGTTGGCTTCGTATTTCGCTGGTTTTCCATTTACTTTGTAATAAACTTTCAACGTAATTTGACTGATAGTGGGATAGCACAAGCCTACAATGTCGGTATGTTGGTAGTTTGCACACAATAGTTAGAGTGACTCTGGCTGATTGCCAGACACACACACACACACACATACAGGAATACACAGAGATACACAAAAGACAGAAGGACAAATAAACATACATACAGACAGACAGATATTGCTCAAGCTAATATTGTAGTCTTCTTGGTTTTGTTATTATTGTTTGTATTTTTAAGTTGTTGTTGGTTTTTGCTGTCTGCAACTTATGATATTTATTTTGTGCGACTTCATTGTTTGTGCTGCGTGGCTATTCTCGTTTGTTTGGCTTAAACGCATCATTTTCATTGTTTGTTGCCGACACACAGCTTGTTCTGTACCTGTTATATTGCCAACTATTTTACTTCACGCTCACTTAGCTTATTCGTTTTATTTGAGTGTCACTTTTCTTTACTTGTTTACTTGACAATTGCATAAAAATGAGCAAGGAGAGGTGTCTTCGTGATTGAGTAAGTAAGTGATTAAGTAAGACAATAGCAATAAAAGTGTTGTCAACAGGCGTTTTGCATAGCCTTTTTCATTAGAAACTTTCAATTGCGCTTTACCCATCATCTATTCTGGCAACTCTATCAGTCATTGTCAAAAACAAAAGTCTATCAAATGCCTGTAAATAGGATTATAACAGCGTGCAATATTTCGGGCAGTTGTTGTTGTCTCTATCAGCAAATAGCTTTTCAATAGCTGCCCTTTTTGTCATGTTAAATTTCTTCTACTTACTTTATGTAGAGCCTCAACGTAGCTAGAAATGATGATATTTACTTTTATATTAAAGTAACTATTAAGCGCATTCTTAACATTTTTTTAATAGAGTTAAAAAGGGGTTACGCCACCGTTAGATTTTCCAAAAATCCAATTTTTTTTTTTGGGCTTAATAAATTGTTTGCGCTTTTAAGAACATTTGATTCTTCTTTTGTGTTTTTCTCGAAATTACTTTTTTCAAACTACTTGACTGATCTTGGTGAAATTTAAATAAGATATTCTTAGGGACAATATTGCATTCGGGACTTTAATAAATTTAATAATTGTGAAAAAAAAATGTATTATTTATGAGACTATTTTTTCTAGCACCAAGGTTGTGCTACCCCTTAAGATATTTTGTAAGTGTAGTGATTTCAAAAAGCCAAACACTTTTGTCATTAATTTTTGTGTTTACTTTAAGTAAGTTGATAATTTTGTTTTACTTTCAACGATTATTCAATTTAATGTCACTTGTGTTTTGCCAAATCAAAGAAGTGCTTGTCTACTCGATGAAAAGAACCTACACAGACACATACAAAGATATACACAAACACATTAACAATTTACCGCCGCTTTTCTTTTATTTTCTTTTATGGTTGTTCAATTTAATCACTTTTTGTACACAACGGCGGCAGACATTTTATCCTTGTTGTTAGCATTTTTGAAAGCTTTTATGCGGTTGACACTTGCTGTACTCGTGTGCCAGAAATGACATTGTGCGCCTTTTAATTTGAAAACGGTTCTTTAAGCTACATTTAATTAAGCGTTCGACTTAAAAACACATTTTTAATGGCAAATAAAAACACGCCACAAGTATGCAAAGACTTTTTCGATGAGTTTATTAAATTGACTGTGTAAAGAGGCAATAAAAATTACACACAAGAAAAAAAGTTACCGAAAAAAATAAATTCTTTATAAAATATTTGAAAATTTCATAAACTTAACTGTACATACTTATAAACATACACACACACATACATACATAAAAATATAAAGTTGTGTATGTAATTTTTTGCGTACATATACCATAGTAAGGCAGCTGGTTCATTTTTTCGCTGACTTCATTCACTATTAATGTGCTTCATCCGGCCACTGTTGCATGTACCAGCTGGCATAGCAGTCTTTACGCTTGGCTTCAGTCTGTATGGCTTTTGAACGCCGGCTATGTATTTCCACACCCACACATACACACACACACACAAAACACGAGTGACGGTTGTGCATCGTGCGTGTTTACAGCGTGCGCCATATTTTAAGCGCATTCGTTTGCTTGGCCACATTGTCGACACAATTGATGCATTTCCGGCATTTACCATATGCATCCGTGCTTGAAAATTTTATACTTTCATAAGACGTTGAATATGTCTATATGTATGTGTGAGTAAATCTGTTTGCCAAACGGTCAGACTTATGTTTCTTGTAAAATTTATATGCAATCTTAGAAAAATAATGATTATCTTTTATTTTATGGTTCAGCGCCACAAAATATTCGAAACGTTTGCAAACTGTAATGGAAAAAAAAAAAAACAACAAAAACAATTCTTCATGTTTTGCTTATTTTGCTATTATCATTGTTGTTTTTGTTGTTGTTTTAATTTTTCGCTGGTTTTGTCGTTTCCTACTTTATTGTTGGCATTATTGTTGTTGTTGTTTTTGTTGCTGGCTCATAAACTTTGCGACAAGTGAATCGTAAAAGACATAAGCTCATAATATATATATTTTTTTTCATTCTGCACAATTTTATTGACACGATCTTGATGCTGTTGCGCCAACGTTGTTATTTAAGCGTTGCGTTACTCTCTGTTCAGAATTGTTTAGTGAAGCATTAAAAATGAGTTTAAAAGAAATGCATGCCATACGAAAACTTAACTTCAATCAAACTCAATTATGTAAGTATGTACAAAGTGTACAATAAATGGACTTAATGGTATGCATTCACAACCAAATGCACTTGTATAAAGACTCACATGCACATAACCACACAGCATTACACACACAGGCATATGCATTAATACGCGTGTGCACATGTTTCGCACAATTTCGTACTCAATTGATTGGCAGACATTTGACCCAATTGATCATAAGTAATTTATCGGGTTACAAGTTTAATCGCTATAGTAACATGAGTATGAAACATGTTGAAAAGAAAAAAAAGTCAAATTTGAGCATGGATTATATACGATATGCTATACAATTTTAATTGTGTTGTTATGATTAAAAGGAAAAATTTGATTTTTTAAAGTTAAAATTGTGTTATTATTTTTCTCTTGATTTTCAGTGTGCAAACACAACCACAATATGATTTAAATTGCTTTGTTGGCTTCAAGAAAAGCGATATCCGCGTTATTGTGGCTTGTTCGCATCACTGACTGACTGGCTCTGTGAAGCGTCCTTTATGCTATTTGCGTGGCGCGTGCAAAAACTTTTCAACGGATAACGTCACTCAAATGAGCATTCAAGCAACACAAATTACGCAAAATATTTGGCTTCTTAAATTTAAATTTAAAAAATTACCTAATATTGCTAAAAATTAGTACGTTTATGCGGCAGTTTAAGCCGCTTTTACTTAAAACGCTAATTTAAAGCGGTTTTAGTTCTGTCGTGAACAGTTGATTGCCGCCAACTTTTCAATTGTTTTGATTGATTCTTTTTATATGAATGATGAATTCAATGAATTATATAAGCATAATATGCAATTGTTAGCATCTGAATAACTTTTTTTTCTTTCCAGAAACTCTTCTTAGTGTATATTTTGTAAATTTTCTTAAAACTTAGTTTTACAGTACAGTGTTCCCATATGAACAAGTATATTACTTTTCCACACAAACAGGTTATATTTGAAGTAACATATGATTCAAAACGCCAATCTTGGTTTTGAAGAAGGTACATGTATATTACTTTTCCACACAAACAGGTTATATTTGAAGTAACATATGATTCAAATCGCCAATCTTGGTTTTTAAGAAGGTTTTACAATGTTTTTTCATAACATAAAATGCAAAACATTTTAATTTCAAACTAAAGCGTTATAATATTCAGAATAACTTTTCTATACGCCATCATTGGCCAGTAGCGTTTTAGTGAGTGAATCGTTTATGTGAGTATTTTGAACCGGTTTAACTCTGTAGGGTCGCTTTTAAGAAGTGGTCTACGTTAAAACGCCTCAAGTCGTTTTTGCATACGTTTTGAGTAAAAGCGGTTTAAGGCTTTCCTTTAAATGTGGTTAATAAGAGACAAAATTATTTAGTACCTAAATTGCTTTTCTCTTCCAATTCGGAAATTTAATCTCATGGCAACGTTAACTACAAAAATCGGTTGCATTCGATAAGCGTTACGTGCCTCTAGTAAAGTGCATAAAATTTAAAATTAAATGCCGAACTTGAGCATATAAAATTGTGGCTCGTATTTTAAGCGGCCGACAGTTGTTAGCCATAATGTCAGCTATAAATTGCAATTAATGTTTCTGCTCTAGTCACATAGCCAACCCAAAATGGCGGACAGTTAGGGCTTGGCTCGTGTCTCAATTGAGCAGTTAATGGGCAAACTTCGTTGCATATGATTATATAACGTATACGCTAAGTTGGCATTGGCTTTGCACAATGAAATCGCAGCGATGAAAATGACATTTAAATAATTGAAAATAGTTGCATGCTATTTTTACAACTTGAACTAAACATTTTTCAACAATTTCAACAAATTTTATTTGCATACCATTCAAGTTTGGCACATTGGAAGTGAATTGGAATTATTTTTGCTTATTTTATGAACAACTTTATAAATGTTGGATTGTTTTATTATGTGATGTAGCAGCATTGAAACGGTATCATAATTTGTTGATTGAGTTGTAAAATTTCACACTTAACTGTTGATTATTTAATTTGTTTTAGAAATTTAATTTGAAATTTTCATTTTAAAGCACTTGCACAATAATTGTATGCTTAATTTGTAGTTAATATTTTAAGAAGTGATGTTTATTTAACTTAATATTTATGTATATACTCAAACATTTATGTATATTTGCATAAGATTTGAAAATCTCAGTCTGTAAATGTCGTCTGCAAAATCATTTATCATAATTCATTAAATTACAAGCGTTGAGATTTATGTTGTCCTACTATGAAATAATTGTAAGAGTAATAGCACAAAAATACAAATATACATGCACACACATACATACACATACAGATTGTCAGTGTCATTTGAACTTACACCTTAACAACAGTCATTAGCAAAGCCCAGCGGTCAGCATTAACATTGTGTGAGAGCGAGCCTAACAACTTAATTCAACTAAATAAGCTTTTGTGCTTCTCGTTTGGTTTATTTTGTTTTTTTTTTTTTTTTTGTCTTCTTGTATTGTAGTTACTTTTGTTGTTGCTTATGTTGCAGCTATTATTGCTGGAATTTAATCTGAAAGCTGATTTTAACAAGACATTAAGCTGACACAAACACATAATAAAACTTTCTTTACTTTCTTATTGGTAGCTTTGGGTTTTGTGTAAGACAACTAAAATACAATATTTACGTTTAGGTAATCTTGCAATGTAACAGTAATGGACAAAAAAAACTTTACGAGTCAAAGGTGAATCGACCTGTGTGCGTGTATCTTTCTATACATATATGTATGTATATGTGTGTGTAGTAAATGTCAAGTGGTGTGCAAAATCGCCAAATAAAATCATGAGAAAAAGCAACACAACATAACATAGCATAACGAAAATACATACGATTTCGAAAAATTTACTACAATTCATATTACGTATACGCCAAGTTGGTCAAACAAAGTCTTAATACATGCAAACACGCAAATAGAACAAACATACACATACACTTAAATGCATACACGCATACACAAACAAGTAAGTAAGCAAGCAAACAAAAAGATGCTTCAACTAAATCAACTTTGGTGTACGTTGGCTTGTGTTCCTTCAAGGACATTGTTCACCTGCATGTGCGTGTCTGTGTGTGTGTGTGTGCATGGAACTTTTATTAGTTGTATAAAGCATGATATACATAAATTTCCAAAAGAAAAAACAAAGTTGCAAACACATCACTGAACTAAATTCAACCAAACAGGGCTGAGCTGAGCTAAACTGTATGGAAAATACCAACTCAGACCAGACCGGACCTGATCAGACCAGACCGAAACAGTATCAACTCTACACGACTTAACAAAGGCAAATAACTAAGCGAACGCTTTTCCAAGTCAGGTCACATAATCATGCTTCAAATGTTAGATGCCGAGGACAGAGAGCGAGCGTCAGCACAAGTGCGATACTTCTTGTGCTTTGTGACGTCAACATGCCATTGTCGGCCAGTTTAGCACACAAGACTCTGCGCTAGTTGACTTGTACGCGTGTTAATTTGCTAAATGTTTCTTTTTATCTTTTTTTTTTTTTTGGTTTTATAATATATTATACATATAACATGTTTCTTTCTGAATAAAAAATAAAACAAAATAACTAAATAAAAGTGTGAAATATACAGAACATGTAAATATTATGCTGGATTTAGGATAAGCATTGGTTAAAGTTCTTCGATTGACAAAGGCTGTGCAAACGAGCGTGAAGCATAGAAAGTGCGCAAAGAAAGGCACGATTATGCCAAGTAGTATGCGTAAGCACAATCATGTATTTATTATGTTTGTGTTTAATTCAAAAAGGATACTCAAGGATAGCACAAAGCGTAAAGAGCACTGAGCACAAAACGAGCCAGCGTAACTGTTTGAAGCTAAACTGCTTATAATTTCGTAACACGATTTCCTGTGCTCGAACGCATGTTGAACGTGCTCACTTTTAAATGTATTTGTATATGGCTTTATTTTACCCAATGCGCTATTTTTGAAGCAACAAACGTTATCGTAACTAACTGTGTATATGTATGTATATATTTCTAAATAAGATTCTTGCTTTTCCTAAATGTCTCTTTTCTAAATGGCGCTCTGTGTGTGTGTGTGTGTGCGCATTTGTGCACGTTCATCAATTAATGTTAAAGATTTAATTGTGCCAC
Organism: Phortica okadai; assembly: GCA_034638295.1. NCBI lineage: Eukaryota > Metazoa > Arthropoda > Insecta > Diptera > Drosophilidae > Phortica > Phortica okadai. The sequence continues at coordinate 13,586,481 of CM067851.1, read as the reverse complement.
GTGATAACTTAATTAAATGCTATTAAGTTGAATATTGTCAAGTGTGCAATAAGTTCTCCCCGCACACAAACAAGCGTGCAACCGACGTCCAACCATCGGCCACACATATACATGCACACATACTCATACGACTGACAGATACTTGTAATTAAATGCAGATTTCTGCGGTTTGTTGCTCAACACATCATTTTTCATTTGTCATACTAATTAAATAACAGCCGACGAGTTTTTCCAACATTCCATATGGTTTATCAGACACTTGATTTCTCATATATTTGTTTTTGTCAAAGGTTGCAAAAAATTTTCAAAATTTACACCTTTACGCTTAGTTGCCTAAATTTAGGCTTTACTCTAATTTATTCGGTTCTTTTGCCTTTTTACATTCTTTTGTTCTTTTTTGTTACAACATGTTTTGAACATGTTCAGCATTTTGAAAAGATATATTTCCATATTTTTGGTTTGGCCCTTTTTCGTTGTCTACGTGTGACTCGTCTCATTAATGCCGCGCTGAAAAAATATTATCGCTTCTGGCTTTTCCAACGTCAGGGTAAACAATAATTCACCAAAGGTTGTTGCTGTTGCCGTTCTGTTTTTTTTTTGTGTGTTTTGCTTATGGCATTGCCAACCATTGACGAACCCTTTTCTTTTTTGGTTGATTAGTTTTTTCCTGTTTAGCTAAGTAGCTGAACTTATGAATGTGGAACTCTATTTGTGGTTGTTTTCGAGTATTTGTAGTGCAAACTTTTCTGGAGTCTTCTTCAGGCTTTCATATACATATGTACATATGTATAAGAGGGGAGTTCACAGGTTGTCATCACTAAAAAGTGAGCGCGCTAGAGTAGACTTGCCTCTGCAGAGACATGGATAATAAACTAACGTTCGTTGTAAATTAAGAAGAAATTTCTCAGGTTTTGTTGTTTTCCAAAAGTATAATAATTGGAGTTAATTTTGAAATCAATCTTTTTATACTCTTACAAAAAAGGATAACAACTTTGTTATGAACAACAACAGAGAAGGCGATATCTGCGACTATATAAAGTATATGTATATTATCTTGATCAATAAGAATAATTGGGTGAATCTTTAAAAGAGTATATCAGTTTGGGCAAATACGAAAATAGCTCCATTTCTGTTTTTTCTCGATTTTCAAGCAAATTTATTTCATTTTTGTTTAAATAATAATAAGTTTTTGTTTGTAATCATCTACTTAAATTAAGTACAATAAAACCACGGTAAACATTAAACCGAAATAATGACTGAGTTCATTATATATTTTATTATTGCATAATATAAATGAAAATTAACAAATGAACTAACCTGTGCATCATTTCATGCATGTCTAAATAACTACCCATGTATGTCTGTGTATTTGTGTGTGTGAGTGCAGTGTGGTTGTATAATGATACTACGTTTTTACTACAAATTTTATAAACAAAAGGAAAACCAAAAAAAAAAAAAAAAAAACACTCACACACAACCATAAATTGCACATGAAAGAGCTAACAAATGTTACTCGTTTAATTTTAATTGGTACAATGAATTTTATTTCGCTTCGCATTTGTTGTCCTTTTTGTTCTGCTTTTTGCTTTTGTGAGTTCGTTTAGTTATTTTCATGTTTTAATAATGCAAATATAATTTCATATTTTGTTATTTTCTGTTCTGATTTCGCAGTTATTATAAACAATTAAAATTTTACAAACAAATAATAAAGAGAAAAAAAAAATGAATTCAAAAAAAGGATGTATTTTAAGCGAGCGCGAATTTTGCTTTTCGTTGCATTCGAGTTTGTGTTGCATGCACATTTGATATTTGCAACAGTCTACGAGGTGGCAGAGCTTGTAATTGCATGCAATGTTTATACACTAAATCAGCAATTAAAATTGTGCAAACGAAACGGAAAAATTGTTTACTTGTTCTCTCAGTCGCGTTGTGTCTATGTGTGTGTGTGTGTGTTGTTGTGTTGGCTGTTGTTGTGGCGGAAATTGCAACGAAATGAGCTGCGAAACAGAGAGAAAGTCACATTGTTGGCTTTGGGCTTGTTTTTCTATTGTCATTCGTATAAATAAATCAGAAAGTAATTAAAACAACATGAAATGCGAGTAACAACGTCAGCTGAGCTACTTGTGCAACCGCCACTCTGCTTGTTCTTCTATCACTTTTTTTTTTTTCTTGCTTCCTTCACCAGCAAACGGAAACGCTTCGAGTTCCTTTTCCATTTTGGTTGTAACTTTTCTACTAAAGTTTAATTTTGTTGATGTTTTTTCGTTTACATATTTTTACTTATATTTTGTAAAAGCGTTGAAATGAAAAACCTACGTTACAATATAAACATAATTAATTTGCGCCCTTAACAAATATTTGTCACTTTTAAAAACTTTTAATTGCTGATGTAATTTTGCATTTTTTACAGAAAAGAAAAAAACTAACAAACAAGTGGGAAAAATTTTACGTGTTGTGATCAATTGATATTTAAAGACCACAAAAAAAAAAAAAATTTAATAGAAACACACAAAAAAAAAAAAAATGATAAAACGTTATTCTGTGCCAACGAATATTACAACGATTCTCGAATGTGCACATTTTTAGAAATCCAAGCAGGTATTTTATGAGAGTATTGGTTCGCCTCTTTTCTCACTCAACGTAAAATTTTAATTGTCATATGAATGCAATAATTGACGTACACTTTCTACGAAAAGCATATTGCATTTGTCATCTGATTAGAACATATTTAGTAAAAAGAGTGTGACAGACTGAAAGGCACAAATCATAACAATTGAGAAGAAATTTATAATTTATATTATGTGCACTTGCAGTCGGAAGATTCATAATTTGGGAATATAATATTATATTATAATGAAAATGTTATAAATATAAATTGTTTTAAGTTTGAAAAAAGCAAATATTTGAAAATATAACAAGAGTATTAAATTATCAGTATGGTTAAAGGCAACAGATTTTTTTCCGTTCTTTGATATGTTTGTATGCACAGCATGTACAGTTATACTAGTATGTCTGCATAGCATTTTGCTATTTTGCAGTTTGTGGTTATTGCTGGTGTTGTTATTTTAGCATACGACGCGGCTGCACTCAAATTGCTCTCATGCGGTTAGATAAGTTCATTGTTTTACAAATACAAATACATGCACACACACACATCGACACAGGAGTTGTACAAATTTATTGTACAATGTTGCAGTGCTATTATTTGGTTTCAGATTGTTTTTTTTTTACCATCTCTTTTTGTTTACAAAAATTCTGTTGAATTTTATCTATTTGAGATTTATTAAAGGTATTTGTTTCTATGTTTTCCTTATAAAAATAAAATTTCAGAAAAATGGCAAAAAGTATATTTGAATTTGAAGAGTTTTAAAAATGATGATATGAAAGAGTTCAACTTAAATCTATTACTATAAACTTCTTATTTTCTTTATCGTTTCATTATTGATTTTTCCTTCCTTCCTTATCTTCCTAAAGCTTTACTCGAAAGTCATCTTAAAGCTGTTAAACACAAATTGCAACACAAACGTAGTGAAAAAACCAGAAAGGGAGCCATTTTCGACTTTGCCGAATCTTATATACTCTTGCAAACATTTTTTCCAATTATTCTTGGTTGAAACTCTGTCATATAGTTTTTCTAATAAGAATCATGAAAGATTTTAAAAATAAAGGGGTGTAGTCACACCCATTTTCTAATTGTCTTAAAGAAAGCAATGCACTCATTTTGTAATCTTCTATCTCGTCGGCTTAGAGGGAAATTCCATTTTTAAGTTTTACTTTATAGGGGCGGTACCACGCCCACGTAGGGAATATAGCCACGCCCTAATAAGAACACCTAAATGCAAAGTTTTGACTATTCAAAAGTTCGAGTTGGTAACTCCAAAAACATAGCTTTTTCCAGGCAAAAAGCTTATTTTCGACGGATCGTTCCTATGGCAGCTGTGCGATACAGTGGTCCGATCCAAAAAATTCTGAGATATACAATGCCTGGATAAATTCGAAGAACTTCTGTGTTAACATTTTTTCGATATCTTTAAAACTCTAGGAGGAGTTTGCACTGAAACGGACATACAGACGGACGTGCCTATATGAACTCTCGTCTCGTCGTGCTGATCAAGAAAATATAGACTTTATATTGCCGGACATGTCTCTTTCACTGCGTTGCAAACTTCATGACAAAGTTAAAATACACTTTTTGCAAGAGTATAAAAAAGGAGAATTTAGAACTTAGGTGGATTCCGAAGTTTTTGCATAGTGACAACACAAATTCGAGTCACATGTGAAAACAACCAGCCAAAGTTTTGCTTGACTGATATTTCTCGTCAACATGACAACAGGCCAGAAATAACAATGACAACATTGACGATGTAACACGCCAAACAACAGTGGCATTTTCTATCCATTTGTGTTTCAGTTTTCATGAAAAGCCACTGAAAAGGTTCTTTTCAAGCAAATTGCTGCAATTCGTATTTTTTGTTTGCCTTTGAAAATTTTCTAACCATTTGCCAGTCAACTTGTTTTTGTACGGATTGCATACAACAGCAGCAGTAAGGATGACAGCAGCCTAAATGAGTTTGTATTTGGTACGTTCAAATAGGTGGGTGTGACTGTGTGATATATGTGCGCGTTACACTGTATGCATATGTATATCATATGCAGAATTACCTAAAACTGTAGAACACTTCTGTTAGTGCACAAATATTTGCAAAGCTTCATTTTGAAAATACTCCGTGTTGGTTAAATTTCTGTAAACTTCTTTGATTAATAAATTCTTTCTTCATGGCTCCACTAAAGAGTATGCAACAGTTTTTTTAAATTTTCCAAAAAGTTTTTAATCGAGCCTCAAAATTCTTTACGGTTCTTACAATGCTGATGTATCAAGTGCAAAAAATAACGAAATGCTCACCAACCATTAAACTGCACTTTAAGTTCTTGTTTCGTTGTACATTTTTGTTTCCTATCTCTATTTTTGAGTAACTCTCGGCATGAGTAAGGATTTGTGTTACCTTTATAGTGTTTAGGTTTCCTATTTCTTTTGTTATACGATATATGTGTGTTTGGGAGTGTGTGTGTGTTTATTGAAAAATTCATAAGCTACAAGCCGCAATCAGACATGCCTGTTGCATTTATAAATACAAAATGGACAAAATTTTCTTTGATCGTGCAGCATTGCCATTTTCAGACTAAACATTTGTTTGTCACATTACCTTAACTTGCTACTAAAATTGCAATCTTTATTTTAACAAGGCAATGAATTCGTTGGCCAATTAGTTTGCTGGGCCGAGAATATGTAACTGATTTGCTTTTCATTCAAACGTATGACATGTTTTTAGGTTTTCAATTTTTCTAAATGAAATTTGGTCTTTTGTGTTACAATAGTTGAGATTTTGTTTTTGAATTCGAAATATCTATAAAAGAATATACAATGAGAGTTGTAAATTAATTTTAAATATTTTCTTATTTTGTTGAAAACTCTTTGTCTTAAGCAAACTTAAATATATTTTGAAAAAATATTTTCTAAATCAATAAGTATTTAATTTTAGTTATTGTATTATTTGTTTGTTAAAATGTATTCACTTTATTTAGAATTGTTTGCTTGGATTATAATATTTTTTACTTACCAAAACTTTTACCAACATAATGTAAATGTATTACTTTGGGTATACAATAAATATTTATTAAATTTATTTTTGCAAAAATATTGACTTAAGCACAGTTCAAAATAATGTCGAGAATGTGTTTCTCTTTTTTTTACAGCACACAAAGTTTTTCAATTTAAATTTGGATTGTTTAAAAATTACACTCGTTTATTAATATGATGGTTGAAATTTAAATAAAAATATAATGAAAATTGTTCAATTGTGCGTGTGTAATATCAATAAATGTTCTTAGTATTTTGAATACTCTGAAAACGTTTCGCGCACGTTAATGGAAATAATGCACTGAATGATGAACTTCTGCTGGCGCTGCTATTTATAAAGCAATGCGCCTGGCAGTAGGCAATAGATTATCTTTATTTTTTATTGTTTTAATAGTTTGGTTTTTTTATTTGCTGGAACTAAAAGGTAAAGTGGGTTTATTACGTTTGTGCAAAAGTTTGTTACAGAGTAGAGAAGTCATCTCTTTCTACTTAAAGTACATATATCAAATATTTGATTGATAACATGATGATCATCGTCGTTTTAATTTGCTTTGTTGCTTTTATTTATTTTATTTTATTAATAGTAACAAATATCTTTTATTTAGATATATGATATAACGTAAAAATATACAATAACAATAGTATAAAATAAAAAAAATGATAAAAAACAAAAATTATAAAATAAAATATAGAATTAAAAATCTATTATTATTAGTATTTATGCCAATGTTATAAAGACAAAAATGTGTTTAAGTGTAAATATAAAGATGGTTTCATGGCTCACAAAGATTTTAAGAAGTTTAATGTAGAGGGGATTCCGATGTCGTGAACTCTTGTCTGTAGCACTTTTAACTTGTTGCTTTCTCTAATACACTCACAAAGTTACGCCCACAACTTTGCTTCGTGAAACCCGACAGCGTTGCCAGCACAACTGCATGGGATAATTAAAGTGATGAACATTGTATTTGTGTGTTCGTGTCATATTTTTATTCTGACTACTGCCCATTTCATTATTTGCTCATAATTCTTTTTTCTTTTCTTTTTTTTGCATATTATTATATACTACTGCGTATGCAGCAACTTATCTTAGTTATTTTACCGTGACACCTTCTGGTTATGGTGCTTTCCAGTGATAACGTTCGCTTTCCAGTATGATTTATGGTCGCGTTGAATAGAGCCAGCTCGACGTCAGGCATGTTCGGTTTAGCGTTGATACGCATAATATGACTGGCACTTATATATTCACGTATCTGCACATCTGAAATATCAAATGAGTTAAGTACACACTAGCATTGTATCTGTTTAGCTGTGCGTCTGTTTGCCTTCATTTCGGGTACTGTGTATATACTTACATAAGTGACGCTCAGAATTATGCAAAATTTTGATTGTATCATTTGCTTAATAATGCACAATTTATTGCAAAACATTGTTTTGGAAACGTATTGTATTCAATTGTTTTTGCAAAATGTTCACGAATAATTTGTTGGACATAAAAATACACACACAAACAGTGTGTTACTATCGTAACACTCGAAAATGTATCTAACACTTCGAAGGAGACATTTTAGACCTTACAATGTTTTTCCGCTGAACTCAAACTTTTTGTATTATTGTTTTTTGTCAATCCTTTTAAATAAATTAATTTTTATTTTATTTTATTAATTCTTGTTATATGTATGTGCATATACTTGCATAAAAATGTATTTAAGTATTTTTATGGCTGCTATCAACTGATAACAAAGCATTGAGCATGCAATGTTCGTTGTGCGGTCCATAACTGTTTCCATTTTGTCAGAGTTTTCTTATTCATTACTGTTACTTCCACTTTTTTTTTTGTTTTTTACTTTCCTTTTTTAAGCAATTGAAATTCTCTGTAGTTTTTGCGTATAAAACGCTCTTATTGCATTTTGCGGATACCAAAGTGACGCTTGTTTTCGTACTTTCATTTAGATGGGCAGCCATACATACATACACACTCACGCATGCACGCTCGTGAGCACACATTCAGAGCTACGATGAACAAAAATGCTATGTCCTGGTCAATTTGTTTTGTTTTTTTTTTTATCCACTTTGAATTTTGCTGCAGCTTTCGACTACAACCATTATTGGCTTTATTGGTTGCTGGCCAAATCGGACAAGGCGGCGTTATTGCAGCATTTCGCATTTTCGACTTAATAAATTTTTACGTATTTTCTTTTTTTCATCAAAGCTGTTTTCGGTGTTTGCGCTAGTTGGAGTATTCGTGGCATTCACTTTGTGAAATTCAACGCTTGACTGTATTTTTATCTGGCCTCGCTGACAATGTAAAGTCTTCGTTGTGCTTCCGCCTGTGGTTGCGGCTTGTTTGCGTATTAACTCGTGGCTCAGACCAACCGCATATTAAAGCAAAATGTTGATTTTGCGCAATTTACTAGCGGTTGAAGTTGAAATTTATTTTTATTTGTTAAAGTTACCTTTAAATTATTCTTTTAAATATTTTGAAAAATGTTAATGGTTGTTGTGGCTTATGGTAAAGTTTGTTTGTTGAAATGTTCGCGCAAACTTGTTGTTCTCCAAGTGCTAGCCAAGTAGAAGTAAGAAAATTCTTGCTTTGTAGTTAGTAAAGTGCATCAGTGTAAAATGTTTCTAAAGAATGAAACTTTGCACATAAGTTGACTTTCGTACGCATGTTGAGCAAGCTACTTGTTAAATGTTGTATTTTTAGTTTAATACTCTTTACTTTTGTTTGTTTTTTATTTATTTTTTATGAAATAAATTGTACAAATAAATGCAAAAGTTTTGCTTTGTGAAAAAATGAAAAAACGAAATACTTAATTGTTGACTTATTGTTGGTCAAAGTTATTTTTGTATTAAATGAGAGAGAAGGTAATAACACATAAACTTAATTTTACTTTAAATTTAAGCATTTATGTTTATTTTATTTAAAAGTGTTTTCGTCTTCATAAGAAATAAAGAAGTAAAATGCAATCCAACACATAAGAGCAGAATAAACTTTTGTTGAGACTTGCCGAGTTTTGCGCACATATTTTCCTGCCTTAAGTGTTGCGGTTGTCAAGTTTTTCATTCGGCGGTCCCTTTTTGTAACCCTCCTTTTTTCGTTCTTCCCTTTCTCTCATTTTTTTTATTTATTTGTTTTTTTTTGTATTTGTTCTTATTTGCTCAACAACACAATCTCTTATTTTGTATAAACTTTTGACTTTGTACTTAATTTCATTTTTGACATTTTCTTTTTGCCTCAATTTTCTTGCTTACTTGCTGCAAAGTTCATCAAGAGCTTGTCAGTAGAAGGAAAAAGATTTGTGGCCCAACTTGGAAACGCGTTGAAGTGCCGCGTTTAATTTTTTTAAACATTTTGTTTTTTATAATTCTCAAAACTTTTTATTAAATTTTTTTTCCTGTTGGCGCTTTTTGCATGTAAAAGAATTTTTTATTTTACAATTCTACTTATAAAATTTGTAGTGTCATTCAGAAATTTTAAGCCCTTGAAAGGGGTTTTTAAGTCGTATAAAAAGCATAGAAAGCATAGAAAGTCTATATAAAAAAAGTATATAAATTATATTGTTTATAAGATTGACAAAGAAAACTTACTTCTTTTGTCTAAATATTATGAATTACAAAAATAAATGAGAGAATTAATAATTGTTTGTAAGTTGTAAATGTTCAGACAAATATACTTAGTTCACTTGATATCATCAAAAACTTATATGAACGCTTTGAATAACATTTGAAAGGGTACATTAGTTTTGGCAAAGCCGAAGGTTTACCGTTTTGTTCGTTGTTTATATTTTGTCATTCATTTAATGGAAATAAAATATTTTTTGTTTCAACTGCTAATTTTCTGCAGTTCTTTTAGTTGAGACTTCATTTCGTCAAAATTGTAAGTATGTACTTAATTAATGGTTTTTTTATTTTTTTATTATTTTTTATCCCGTCGAGAGTAAATTTTGAAAATAAAATTAAATAATTTAGTAAAAACGGTTGTAGAGAATTTTTTTAATGAAACAGAAAAAAATACAAACAGCCTCAAAGAGAAATTCGTTCTCATTATAACGTAGCATAAATATTCCAGAGACATGAACATCAACGAATATATTAAAAGTTTTAATTTAATTTTTTTTTTTTAATTTAAAACATATATCAATAAAAATTTTTTTAAATTAAATGTCGTTGTTTGTGCACAATTGCAATAAACGAGAAAAAAAAAATAAGTTTTTTATTTTGATATAATTTGTTTTTATAAATTGTGGATAAGCAACAATGTTTGCTATTTGGATTCAAATGTGGTTCGTTGCTAATCTCTTGGATATCGAATGCATGAATGTTTGCTTGTCGTGTACGATATTGTAGAATAGAATACACGTGTTCAATGAAGTTAGTAAGTTATCAGCGCATAATCTTTATTGCGGCACGTACTTGTGTGTGTATTGTAGAAGTGACGCACATGCTGTACCCAGTATTTAATTGGTTCTATGCACAACGCCTACTCTTAAGTATAGAAATTAACTAAAATGTTAATAATTTACTACATTGTATTACGTGCGCAGCACAGAAAACCCGCAACTGATGCTGATTTGTTGTATAGTGTAAATCATTTAAAAGTGTTATTTTTATTCCATCTTTCAATCAGATCGCTTTTAGTGACATTCTAAGTAATCATAATGTTTCATTTGATTTAAGTGTACTAAATTCTATGAGCATCTATTGTAATCAATCGCATAAAATTATATGCGTACGTATAAAAGAGGGTCCTTTTAAAAGTCTATGATAATCATATGATACGGACTGCTCCGATTTTCCATAAATTTTCTTCAGTTCCGATACTGACATTGAAAAAACGTAAGAACGACTGGAAGATGGAACAGACCTGAATGTGTTTTACCAAAGTAAAGTTTCAATAAAAAAAAAAAATGAATTTAATAATAATGATACTGGTGAACGAAATTGTTTATTCTTATTCTGTCAAAAATAATTTTCACTATAAGGTTCCTCAGCATTGACTTCGTGTTTTAGTAACAGATTTATAATATGACGCTCGTATAACATTCGTAGCCATTATGGTTGGTTATTGTAACAATTATAATTCACATGCTTGTCAGGCATTATTGGTATTTTTATGGCGGTAGAAACTTTGTCCTTGTTGTTACATTTGAATTGAGCGTGCCGGCGTATTTAAGCTTTATGGCGACAATAAACTGTTGTTTACGACTGCCTGACAATGAGCAGTAACTTTATCAATACATTTGTGACATCAGCACTTCAGAGCGTGTCTGTCGCATATATACATACTTATGTACATACATATAATTAACGATAGCTGTGCTGATTGAGAGCGCCACACGTTCGTACCCATAAAAGTTCATATATACCGAAAATTGATTTTTTTCTAAAGATTTCAATTAAAAATTAACTAACTACAAACATTCGTCATTCAATATTCGATGCGATAAAAATCATTTTCCACACTGTTTTGATTCTTATCAATAATATTGTTTAATTACGTTTGATGTATGACGTCTGTTTGTCTAGTTCTTCAATTTGTAAGTTTTAATTGTGTTTTTGACTTGATTTCTGTAAGAATTTTTGTTTATGTCGATGACTAAGTAACACAAGCAGTTGTGTTATCGTTCGTTAAAATGATAACCAAAATTTTTTAATTCATTTTAAATTAATTTTCAAGCGATAAAATTGTTATTACTGTTGATTAATGAAAACAACAAATAAATAAGAGAATTGCACGAATTTTTTTTAATCGTCATTGTGCAGTTTGATTTTTTAAATAAAATGAAAAAGGTGATGTAATCAAAGGTTGCCAATTAAGAGCTTATTTCGTTTCTGAGAAACAGCTGTTAGACGAATCCGGCGATAATATCAATAGGTTTTTACTCTATGCATTCGTATACATAAATTGTATGTTTGTACATCATGATGATATTCGATAAAATTGATTAAATACTCTTTTGAAACAGTTTCTGTAAGATGTTGGAAAGTTTGCTTGATTGGAACAAATAAAAAAAAAATTGCTTTGTTAAGGATATGTCTGAGTATTATACGATTTTGTCGGCAAACATAATAATGATCACAATGTGGAGGATAAAAATAACAGTTTAACAATTACTCTCTCACATAACCCTTTCGTGAAAGCAATCCATCAGCCGTGCCAAATAAGCATTCGCGTAACTCAATGTCAACGAGCGAAATATGCTTGTTTGCAATGGTAATTTGTTGTACTGTTTCTTTACGTCAGCCATTTTTTCCGTTTTTGTTCAAAACAGACTTAATTTTGTTGACGTTGTGGAGAAAATTTCTCGACATCACATGAATAAGAATGAGAATTTTTATATGCGCACGTTCAAAAGAGATATAACAATGGCAGCTGCAGCATTTAAGACGGCTGGCGTTTAAGTTGCAATAAACATACTGCCTCAAAAATTCTTTAAGTTTCATATTTTACACTTCAAAGAACATTATTTAAAGTAAATAATTAAGATGTAAACAATTATAAAGTCATAATCAAAGTTAATTGTAAATTACTCAGTAAAGTCATCTTGAGTAAAAAAAAAAATAATAAAATAAACAAATATCGCTTGAAAAAAGAACAGCGGTGGCAATAAATTTTGCAGTAAGTACTTATTTTTAGTTTTCTTTGAAATGAAGAGAGCGATAATTGTTTGAGATCTTGCATTGAGTAGCAAAGTAAAGTTAAGCAAATATACGATAACGTTTGATAATGTGAATATTCTGAGAAATTGATACGAAAGTCAGGTTAATTTGCGAAATATTTGATGTGCTTTCCTAAATTGCTTTTTTTTTTTTTGATAACAGACTCACGGGTATTCTGACTGATAAGTTATATGCCTATTGAGATGGATTCAATAATATTTGCCATTTAATTAACTTATATATCTAAAGTAGCTAATTTTAAATATTTTTTGTGTATAAAAACGTTGACAGTTGAAATAATCAACAAGTTACCAAAAGACAGTTGAAAAGAATACACGTGCGACTAAACAAAAATCAATTAATCAGTCAGTTAAATTGAAGGTTTTCAATAAATATGTTCATTACTTTGAAATTGTGTATTTTGCTGCTTGCCAGCGTTGGATTGGTCGCAGCTCGATTCAAAGGACCAGCTGCTGATCTCAACTTAATGCGTTTTATGGCTGAGACTCGAGATGAGCAACAAAACAATCCCGATAGAACACTTGAATGCTTCATCGAATACTCTCCTATTTTCCAAGATAATTTGGATTGTTACGAGCGTGAATATAAAAGCTGTCTTAGCACTGCTGAAGCGCAACGAATTGTTATTGACGAGGAGTACCAACCAGAACGCAATTTTATTGAAAATGCAGCCTATGGTGCCTGTTCATCGTTATATGAGTGCAAGAAACTAAATGCATCAAAGGATGCTTTTGATTGTTACGTGACTGCTGTAAGAATGAAAAAAATAAGTTATAATTCGTTCTTTAAATAATTATTTTTAATTTTATTGCTTCAGGGTTCCGGTAATACAATGGTTATGTATAATATCTCAGCAAATGCTTCTGTTGCTTCCGCTGAGATTGAGGAGCAATATCGTACTATACTCTTTGATCAGTATCGTTGTACAAATGCGTCCGAGAATAAATATGCGCAAAGCACTGCTGATACCTATGAGAGTCTGCATCTCTGTCTGAAGGGCGAAAGAGCTATTGTGATTACATCAACCCCGGCATCAAAGGATACTACTACACCATCGCCATCACCGGAACCAACACCGGAACAATCACCTTCAACGGAACCAACACCTACACTGGAACCATCATCAACACTGCAACCATCATCAACACTGGAACCATCGGAAAAAACCACGTTGCCAAATGATTCCCCAGCAAGAAGCTTTGAAGGAAGATCGGATTCATTCGCTGATAAAATGCACAATAATATCGCAAGTCTTTTAAATCAAATGCGTGACCGTCTTACAAACTAGACGAGTTTAATATAAAGAAAAAAAAAAGAATGCAAAACCAAAATTATGTAAAATTGCTGCATTTATTGTTTTTCATAATAAAATTTTATAAAAGTCAATGCATAAAGGAAACATTTTTTCATTGGAATGCGGTAAAAATAATGGTGTAGTAATTGTGGACATAATTTTAAGCCCACTGGATATCAATACAGTTAACTGAATTTCTTAATTATTACGAAAGTATTTAATAGAAATTTGAAAGGGAAATTGCCGGATATGATGAACAAGTTTTGAAAAATATGTAGTAGGATTTGCCAATATGCGGTCAAGTGCAATACAAACGACGCTAATATTCTTTTAAATGCAAAGTTCCAGAAGATTCTCTCAGCAAAAGTTTACTAATAGCGTTGTCTGTGCAGTTGGCCAGTAAAAATTAAAAGAGAGAAAGGAAAACAAAGTACAAAAATAAAAAGATAAATGAAAAAATGTGCATTAAAGTTTTGCAATTTTGCTCCTGTTTATTTTAACTACGTGCAGCTCGTGGGTGAGAAACAACAACAAAGCTTATTACAAAGCATAGTGAAACACGTTAATGACAAATCAGAAAATAAAGCCAAGAAACCTGCTATGCAAATATTGGGTGACTCGGCTTTACGCATGTTCAAAAGTGTGAAAAATAATCTGAAAAAAAAAAAAATAATAAAATAAAAAAAAAAAGAAATAGTGAAATAAGTAAACTTTAATTAACGGTGAGAACTTGTAAACAAATGCGAATTTCATGAAGTCCTCAGAGTTTCGTTGCAAAGATTGCATGAAAAAAAAAAAAAAAATGGAAATAGTTCTCTGTATTATGCAACAGTTAAAAGTTTTGATTTAGCTGCGTAAATATAATTTGTGGTTGTCCTTCATCTAACTCAGTTGTAACACATTTGAAGCGTTTGCCACAAAACGCGTAGCAAGATAAACTTTCAAATCAATTTAGCAAAGTTTTATAACGTTTTGCAGTCTGTTTGTAAGACACTTCAATCCGACGTGTACGAGTATATGCTTGCTCGTTACAGGTTTTTATTCAATTTTATGTTACCTGCTTTCCGGTATTGTTGCTTTGTCGCTTTGAGGTTGCTTTCGGGAAAGTAACTCGAATTTGCATATAATTTGCATGACTTCTGACGCCACTTACGCTAACTTGCGTTATTACAGCAAACGCAGTCTTTAAGTTGTTAATAGCGCTAGTATAATATGCAACGTGCAGCCTGAAAAGGGTGCAGTCAAGTACGTACTCTATTGTTGAAGAAGGAAATGCGCATCTATATACATACACGTCTAATAATGCGCAAAAAAGAATATTCTGTGTAAAAGCAATTAAGATATGCAAATAAGGGGTCTTACTTTACATTTGCCTGTAAACAATTGGATAATGTTTAGTAATGGAAATTTAAATAATTTTTTTGAACGTGAAAGATGGAAAAGATAATTTAGTGGAGTTCAGAGTAAATATGCCGATAATAAATATTCTAGTCAATTGTCATATATTTAATAATTTTTTACTATCAATGTCGTAAAATTCTTCGTTTTTCTAAGTTTACATTCTATTCTAAAAAAAATCCCATTTCTTAGTGTTTCCCCGTTGAATATAATAATAGCCCATTACTAATAAGTCAGTAAAAATATAAAAAAAGTGATTGCTTAAAAATCAGTCTTCAAAAAAAAAATTTCATTTAACATTAACAGAAAATTATGTGGCAGTTCATTGAAGAATTTAAGCTCATGCATCGCGATAAAGTGCTGTTTGTTATTGTTATAATCAAATAATGAAAAAGTTGATTCATCAGTCGAATGATTTTTTTTCTTTTCTGATAACAAAAAGAGCGTTGGTTATGACTTTATTATTGCTATGATAAGTGATTTAATTGCGACTTATTGAGCGATATGGAATCGTCTAAGAAAACTAACTGAAACTATTATTTCACTTGTGTTTTGGTTAAAAATATATTATTAGAAAATATCAAATTATAACAACATAATTCTTCTGAAATTAACGTTGAATACATTATTGTAGTAATACCGAAATCAATGAGATAATATTTTGATCTGTAGAGTATGTAAGTAATTTTGAACAAGACCATACATCACAGTATTTTTTCCATTTTACACTCTTTCCACTGGGGAGAGTATTCTAACTTTTTCATGAAGTTTGTAAAACACAGAAGGAGACATTTTTAAAAGTTTTAGGTGTTGAACCGCAATTGTACTGAAGTTCTTATTAAGGAATTCGGAATTCCGATGAGAGAAAAACACAATTGAATAAGTAAGTACTTGATAACATTTTGATAACTTTTTTTATCTATGCAATACATATGAATATGTGTATGTACGTAGAATAAAGATTGAGAGAGTATATAAATTTCGGCAAAGCCGAAATTAGCTTAGTTTCTTGTCCAATTATTATTATTCATGTCTAAGGTTGTTTTTGCAATATTTTCATGATTTCGTAGAATACACGTTTCGTCGATATCGCGATTGTCCATCATATGCGACACTTTCCATTAGGTCTGGGTTTGTTGTTTATTTTTGTTTGCTTAGTCTGATTAGATTACCTTAATCTTCTAGAGATTGTCAATATCGACATTTCTTAACCATATTTAATATGCTCTCACTTTTCGTTAAAATTGAAAAATTTTCGGATAATCGATTTCATTTTCAAATTTAACAATTTTTACATTTATTTAAATTTTTTAATATAATTAATTTGTATTATGTAAAGGGTTTAACATACGTCCTTTAGACAATACGATACAAAACCTATATAAATTAAAATTTTGGTTGGAAATAATTTGCTTTTGAATAATTCCCGATGATCGGGGTTCGGATAATCGGGATTATACTAAGTGTTAATAATTTCAGATCAATCATACGTATGTTGCATTAGGTTCTCTTTCATGATGAGCTTTATGAAGGGTATAACAATGTCGAGAATATTCGACTAGACTATACAGTTTTAGCGAGTTTATTTTTGACAAGTAGAATTTAACAAAATTAATGATTTATTCCTAGGAAAAGTGAAAATTTCTTTTTTATTTGTTTAAAAATATAAAGGGAGTGACAGCAGTCAAGAATACTTTGATAAGGAAGATATGGTCGTGTTCGTCAGGTAAAGTTTATAGTGCTTTTGATAACTCAGACTATAAAACAAAATCATGCCCATAATGTGATATGTTTATTAGCCATTTTATTGGTCTTGACTCAGCTAGAAAAATATTTTTGCAATTTTACTATAAAAAGTAAAGAACGCCGTGAAGTTAGCTAATTAGGCGACCGGAGCTTGAATTTAACGAACGATCAAGTATAAATTGAACGAATATAAAAATTTCAGTGTTTTAACTAAAAGTCTACATTCGTATTTTAATATGAATTTGCAAATCGCTTTTCTGTTGTTGGCTGTTGGACTCAGCGGCGCCGTCTCGCCGGTAAAATTTAATGCCGATCAGAGTTTAATGCATTTTTTAGTACAATCTCGTGCTATAAGTAACGAAAATCCAACTCGATCATTATCCTGTTTCGACTATTATGTACCATTGTTAAACGAAATTGCTTCTAATTATGAACGTGATTATGAAAATTGCTTAATAGCAGCTAAGTTAGATCGCGAGGGAATCGATGACAAAACTCTGCCAGAGCGTAAAAAAATTGAGAGCTCTGCATTAAGCTCTTGCCAAGCGTTGCAGGTTTGCAGTTCTCAAAATGATTCGATTTCGTATTTTGGCTGCTTTGCCGAAACTGTAAGTTAAAGTGATTTAATTTTGTGTAAAGAAGTAGTTAATGTAAAAACTCTTATTTTAGGGCGGTGAAAACTCAAAGTCGATGTTTACAATCTCAGCTGATGCCGCAGAAATTTTGGCAACGGTGGAAGAAGATTACCGCTTGGTTGATGTTAATCAGTACAAGTGTACAAATGCTTCAGATCGCAAATATGTTGAGGATTCTGCCAATACATATGAGGAGTTAAATAGGTGTCTAACAGGATTATCGAGTGTTCCTACCACGACGGTATCACCGTCATCTTCTTCTTCGGCCCCACCGGAAACGTCTTCGGATCTACCAGAAACAACTTCAACCCCTCTAGACACATCTTCGGTCCCATCAGAAACTACTACGGTTCCGCAGGAATCATCAACGGTACCAACACAAACATCATCGGTATCAACAGAAACATCTCCGGCCACAACAGAAACATCCCCAGCCTCAACAGAATCGTCACCGAATCCAATAGAAACAGCTCCGACGGAAATTTCTCCGGATTCAACACAAACGACACAAGCACAAACCGAAACATCATCGAATCCAACGGAACCGTCTCCGGTGTTTACAGAAACTTCACCCGCTCCAACGGAAACATCTCCAGATTTAACAGAAATTTCACCGGTTCCAACGGAAACTTCGTCGGTCCCAACGGAACCGTCTCCGGTTGAAACAGAAACTTCACCCGATCCAACGGAAACAACTCCATCCCCAACAGAAACGTCACCGGCTCCAACGGATACTTCACCGGATTCAACAGAAACGTCACAAGTGCCAACTGAAACGACATCAATTCCAACGGAAACATCTCCGGTTGAAACAGAAACTTCACCCGCTCCAACAGAAACATCTCCAGCCCCAACGGAAACTTCACCGGTTCCAACGGAAACTTCATCGTCTCCGGTTGAAACAGAAACTTCATCCGCTCCAACGGAAACATCACCAGATTTAACGGAAACTTCATCGGTCCCAACGGATCCGTCTCCGGTTGAAACAGAAACTTCACCCGCTCCAACAGAAACATCTCCAGCCCCAACAGAAACGTCACCGGCTCCAACGGAAACTTCACCGGATTCAACAGAAACGTCACAAGCGCCAACCGAAACGTCATCAATTCCAACGGAAACGTCTCCGGTTGAAACAGAAACTTCACCCGCTCCAACGGAAACATCTCCAGATTTAACAGAAACTTCACCGGTTCCAACGGAAACTTCATCGGCCCCAACGGAAACATCTCCATCCCCAACAGAAACATCACCGGTTCCAACGGAAACTTCACCGGATTCAACAGAAACGTCACAAGCGCCAACCGAAACGTCATCAATTCCAACGGAAACTTCACCGGTTCCAACGGAAACTTCATCGTCTCCGGTTGAAACAGAAACTTCATCCGCTCCAACGGAAACATCACCAGATTTAACGGAAACTTCATCGGTCCCAACAGAACCGTCTCCGGTTGAAACAGAAACTTCACCCGCTCCAACGGAAACGTCACCGGCTCCGACGGAAACTTCGCCAGATTTAACAGAAACTTCTCAACCCCCAACTAAAGAGCCATCGAATCCAACGGAAACGTCATCGGCTCCAACAGAAACGTCACCGGCTCCAACGGAAGCTTCACCGATCCCAACAGACACGTCACCGGACTCAACGAAAACGACACAAGCCCCAATAGAAACTTCTTCAGCTTTAACACAAACGACTTTGGTTCCGCAAGAAACGACAACTGATACAACAGTTACGCAATCAACACCTCTTCCTAGTAGTACTGTTACAGAAACTCCAGCAACTAGTACAACTAGAAAATCAGTGAACTCTGATGAATCTAAAAGTAGTAGTGAGGAAAATAATTCTTTATCAAAAGAGGAAACAGAAAAAAATCGTTTAAAAGAAATTCTCAAAGAGTTAAAGAAAATATTTGGTCGTAAACCAAAGAACTAATTTTTGCTTTGTAATATAAAGAAACTCTAGAGGGGGATAATATTGAATAAGATGTTGTATTGATATTTTTTTGATAATACCGCCCAATATAAAATGATGATTTCTTAATTTTTAGGCAAATATTAAAAGCAGCAATTAAATAGAATACATATTTTATTTCGTATTTCGAAAATAAGTGAAATTGTCGTATTTGCGACATTTTTTATGAGGCCGACTAATCGGCGCATGTCAATCACTTCCGATTAGTAAAGTAAAAGACTTCACACCGCCGTTAAAATATTTAAGAATTTTTCGAGTGGGTTAATCATTTATATTACAATTTGATATTATGGTTTTTTAACCTTCGTAAAATATACCATAAGTACTTTGTTGAATTAGCCTCTTACATCTAATGAAGTTGTTTTATTTCTTTATGAAAGCTATATACTTACAAATATTCTTATTTGAATATTAATGCAATATACAAAATAGTATACCCATCGACTTGTTAGATATTTATTAATAACCTCAAAAAAAAAAAAAAAAACCATGGTTGAAGTGGGTTTCAATCAGTCTTCAAGTTTTGGATAGTTTTGGTAGTTGCCTTATCATTTAAATTTCACAATGAATAAATATTTAAACGAAGAAAACAAGATAAAATTAAACAGCCTTGGTAGACTTCTTAGTTGACTTTATTCAAAATAGTTTAAAAATAAATAAATACTTTGAGATGTATCAAATTAATGACTTTCTGTAACTGTCGCGAACCAACTTATCAATATTTTTTTAAACATTTTTTTCTTTCACTCATCAAATTGCATCAAAATCAAAGTAATTAGAAGGCATTTTCAAGTGGCTGTCATAATTTTAATCAATAATCTTATCATACGTAATTTTCGTTTATGGTTATAATTAAACATTTTGCAGGTATAAAAGTGTTGAAAAACTGTATAACCGTTTAGTTATTTCGGTATTTAGGTTTATGGCAGTTTAAAAGCGTGTTATAAATCAGTTTTGTACGAGAAAAATCATAATATATCGAAATGTCATTGAAGCTGATTTTCGCGTTGTGTCTTTTGGGCATTGGCTGCAATGCTAGCCACCATGTTAATTTGGAACCTGCACTCGCGGTACAACAGGCCGCCATGCGTCACCTAATGAAAAGTTTCGATTCCACCAGCGATCCTATGTTGATTAACAAGTGTTTCAATAGTTACATGAATGATCAAACTGTTGTCGTTGCTGAGTACAACAATGAATACAATGGCTGCCTTGACACCGCACAGGCTGCTAAAGATTTGTTGACAGCTCAGAGCGCAGATCAGCGTGAGGATCTGTTGTCGCGGGGCAACAACATGTGCGGTACACTTTCTGTCTGTGATCAGCACACTGATGGCTTGGAATTCTTTGATTGCTACAGAAATGCGGTAAATACACACCTTATTGAATAATCTAAAAATGAATAGTTTTTCATAACAATTACATTTATTATGTTATAGTCAAGTGACAGTTACAAGGTTATGTTCACACTGAACAGTGATTCCAATGCTCATTTCAACTATTTGAGTGCCAGCTACAGTGTGATTGAAACTGATTTGTCTGCATGCATTGATGAAGCACGTGTTGCCTATGCCAAGAAAATGGATAAGGCCAATGAAGATTTACAGATCTGTTTGAACGGTGGTGTGGCACCATCATCTACAACTGCTCAACCACAATCTACCGTGACTGTAACTCAATCAACCTCAACTGGTCAACCACAAACTACCGTTTCTGACGCTCAATCAAGCTCATCTGCTCAACCAGAATCAACCTCGACCGTTACACAATCCACCACTTCTGGTGAATTTGGTGAATCCTCTACTTCAACTCAATCATCTACTGAAGCAGAGGAGTCCACAACTGTGGAAAACACTACCGATGTAGAAGAGACTACAACTGAAGTCATAACTGAAGATACGACTGTTGTAGTGGTAACGACTACTGAGGGTTTGCCAGAAGAAGATCTCGATAGAGCTTTGCCAGTTGCTCAGTCAGGCTTTTGGAGCTTCCTCCGTCGTTTCTAAAGTCTCAAATTTTCAACATTAAAAGTGTAAAAATAAATATTATTATAATATTGAACATTTATTTTACATAAAAATGTTGTGTAGTAAAAATTGATTAAATAAAAAAAATGTTGTGGCGTGTCATTCAGCAAAAATTAATTTTCATGCTTATATTGCGTGTTAGCATTTAAAAGAATATTCATAAGTACATGCTTGAGTCATAAAGAGATTATAAAAACTCAAGTACACATTTCCATTAAATTTTAATTAACTCCTAATCAAGATATTTTTGCTTTTAAAAAATTGAAAATATTTTCATCCAATTATTTCTGTTCTTGCTTCGGCAGAACATATACTAAAATTGGAACGATACAGAGAAGATTAGCATAACCCCTGCGCAAGGATGACACGCAAAATCGTGAAGCGTTACACATTTTTTCTGGTGGCACAAAATCGAATTATGCGAATGATTACCGGTTGCGAATGGTATATTCGGAACACAATGTTGCATAAAGATTCGAAGATGGCAACAGTCTTCGATGAGATAAACAAGCACTCGAGCCGGTACAATGATAGGCTTGTGAGTCATAAAAATAGACTGGCGAGGGTTCTAGCAAGAGAATAAAAATAGTAATAAAATAGAAAAAAAAAAAAAGAATTATTTCTTGGTCTTTTTTTTATTTTTGGTACCAAAATTTTTCGGTTTCAAATGTTTTGGTGGATCGCATGGCCACTCGATTTTCTTTTGGATTTCTGGAATATCAAATAATTTGTTGCATACTTTTTGGTATGCATGACTAAATCATTTTCAAGAAACAAAAAAGCAAAGGTACATATTACAGTAGAAACTCGATTATCTGGATCAATTCAAATCAAGGGTCGAAAATCCGGATAATCGATTTAAATTTTTAAATAAAATTTAAAAAAACCAGGGCAAAATTTTGGTCGACACATGGCTGCACTTTGCTCATTTTGTCACTGAGCGAATTTTTCGGCTCTCTGAGAGGAAGGTACTGTTCGAACGTAAATAATTGGAGAAATGCCAGTCAACAACAGATTAACATAAGACGAATTCGTCTGTTGCGCTCTGGTTTTAAATAAATAAAACACACAAAACGAACGCAAAATGCCTTGGGAACCTAACAGCGCTAAATACTGCTCACTTCCCTATTGTCAGCTCACTTTTTTCAAAAAATGCCAAAATCGCGACCTTTTTGAGCCTGTGGATGTCGTCCTGCATTCATTGTCGACATACGACTGTACAATCCCAAGAAAAAAAAGTGCAGTTCGTTTTCTGAGTATTGTAAAAAAGAGAGCGCTTTTTCCCGCTTAAGCTATCTTAAATACTACGATATTCCTTAAACCTCTCATATTTTTCTTCGGAGTTCGCGACACCCTCAACGTTATGTGGCCGCATATCTGGGATGTTTGCTTCAAGTTTTGCGTCCTGGCCACGCGAAACTTGAAGCAAATTTAATTTTGTGATCAGTCGACGGGCGACTATGGTTGGGAATGGTTGTGTGCACAGATATCGACGGATTTCGTCCATCCTTGCAAATGCCACGTTTTACGTAAATGTCAACAAAACATAAACAATTTCAACAAATTTTCCCAGAATTTCTAATTTATACATATAAAAACCGCGGTGAAAATTCGTGCAGGGATTGAGTCCGGATAATCGAAGATCCGTATAATCGAGGTCCGGTTAATCGAGTTTTTACACATAATGTGTCAGGGTACATTATGTTAAGTAAGCTTCAAAACATAAGTGTGTAACATGTGATGAACAGAGGCAGCAAGACTGTATTAATTTGTAGGAATTATCAGGAAGACAAGAAAAATCGATGGACCATTGTCAGTCCTTCTATTGGTCTGCCTTCACCAAATTCTCTCGGAAATTAGAAACTAAACTAATCTAAAACGTTCTATTTATTTGTATATGGAATTGTGTCAAATTTTTCTTACATAGTCTAATAAAAATCGTTGTGTTTTTTGCAGTGTACAAATCAATAATATTATATTCCTAGTAGGTATTGACTGCCGGTAGATAGTTTGAAAACACGAGTCTGACAATATGTTGTGTAAGATAGCATCTTAGCTACCGAATAACAAAAGAACAAGCTATAGAAGCCCAAGATAAGATTTGTTTATTTTTTTATTTTCGGCAATTGAAGGAAATGTTCAATTAAGAAGTGCGCACTTAAGCAAAGACTGTATATTGTATTTTAAAAAGTGTTCAGCCGTAGATATGAGTATCACAACAAGTGTAAAAGTTCAGTTTCGGGCGACGTTGCGCTTACTGTTGTTGTCAGTTGTCACAACGACAGCGTTCAGCGTTGGCAATGTGATATCTAACACACCCACAAGGGTGACTTTCGTGCCGCACAAGCCATACGGATATGAAGTTGACACCTGTCATGACATCTACATGGAACAAAGCGCGAACGCCTCAAGCGTGTACGACACAAACTTTAAACAATGCGAGACAGTGGCGAATCGTTCGCTTAGACACCTTGCACTTGATGAGGAAACGGAACGAGCTCAGATAGAGGCGGGAGCGGCTACAATCTGCGAAAATTTGGATCGTTGCAATCTGCTGGAGAGCGATTATGAGTACTTTGGATGCAATGTGGAAATTGTAAGTTTGCCAATTTGAATTAATTTTTTTTTAAAAGTCTTGACATTTTATACATAGGGACCGATTAACCTTGATATAATTGTGGATATACGTTTCAATGCCAGTCGAGGTTATACGAATCTACGCGATGATTTTGATCATGTGCAGCAGGAGTTCCTTTTGTGCACAATTGAAGCACAACGGCTTTTTGTGAATGATATGCGTTCAGCATACGACGAATTAATGCAGTGCCGCGTACAGTTTGAGATGAAAGACGAGGAAATGGATTAGTTTTTGTAATGAATTCTTCATGTGTACTCGAAAATAGTTTAGTTTGCAACAAGGAAATGCGAAAGGTATTCTTTTAATGTACGAAAATATATTTTACATGGTTATTGCACACTTGGTGGTCCATTTTCGAGGCAATAGTCCAATGCGTCGTAGACTTGTGCAGCATTTAGTATATAATTGTGCTCCGTGTTGTTTGTGCATTCATACATATCTACATCGATATTATTGAGTTGATGAGTTAGATTTAAGGCGTCTTGAGAGGCGTTGTAAGAAATTGTGTAGACTGTTGCTATTTCATTACTTGACTGGAATTGATAGAAAATTTCTTTAATTTAAATTCATTGAGTTGTTAATTTCACCCTTACAAATGAAGCAAAGCAATTAAAGAATTCCAACGATTCTGCAGTGTTCGTACATTTTTCTATAAAATCAACTATGTCATTGGCTGCTATTATGAGGTTTGCCTTGATTGTTCCGGTATTTGTGTTTAAAGTGATACGCTGTGCTGTTGCAACACTTAGGCAGTTGTTGTAATCAGTAGACCATTGATTTGCTTCATCTTGAAGTAGTGGTAAATATAAATCAAAGCATTGTGTGGCATTGGAATTGTCCAAAGCAAGATTTGCTCTTTGTTGCAAATATTCTTTCAGGTTTATTGTTGCATTAACGCCTTTGTTCATTAACGCTTTTGGTGTGCTATACGGCTGTAGAATTGGAATTATTAATAGTGAACTTATATTAATATGTATAACATTAATACTCACAGTGATAGCAACTATTAGAAATAAGGAGCCAAATATGAATTTCATGTTTTGTCATGAAGCTCTTAGTTCAGACTAGTTAACTGTTTGGTCTGAAGTTAAGTTATATACGATAATAAATTAGATAAATGGGCGCAAATGATGACATTGATATATCATTTTTATAGAAATTAAGCATGGGCCATTCCAGTAGTATTATAATTATGTTCGATAATATATTTATTTCGCAGCTAAAATGGCACAGTACATTTCAAACTGTGAGGTTTGTTTTATTACTTTGTATAAAATTTATTGCATACTTCAAAGGTCACAATTTTTAATTCGTCAGTAGTTCGAGAAGATCTAGTCTAGCTTTTATTTTTTTTACTTTTACAGCATATCATTTTTAAATTTTATTTCAATTTGTAAAAAACTATGTAAGACGACATAAAATAAAAAGCGAACAAGAAAAATAAATAAATAAAGTCCTGAACAATTTTCTTCTACGCCTCCATATCTTTCTAGCGGTACTGCAGTTCAATTAAGAATGAGCCACTTTTGGTATATGGTAATTAGGTAATGTAGTTTTTGAGTACTTTTCTCTAAGATTGCTTGATTATTATTTTAATACTTAAATTATATGTATTTGTTTACTTAAAAGGCATTTTAATATTGAAATTTTAGTAGAACAATACGTAATTAAAGCATTTAAAAAAAAGTTCTTATTAAAAAAGATATTAACTTGGATATCGAGCAATAGATATTTTCAAGTTTCAAGATGATTCAACAATGTCGCGTTTGATGATTCATCAGTGTCATTTGAGTATAGTTAAATGAATTACCGTTCAATTTACATTTTTAAATGTCATGTTAAAAACTTTCTTTAATGTAATAAAGTTTTCTGATTATTATTAAAAAATAAAAAACGTTTAATTCTCAATTAACGATAATAAATAATTGGACAATTATGAGAAATATAAGATAATCTCAAAGTTCATCGGCCCTCTGATTATAAATGCAATGTCAAACAAGTAATACATTAAAGTTTTGAATTGTAAAATAATTCCTTAAGCCATCAAATTGCCAAAAATAGGTTTTTTTTTAGCATGGTAACCAAAAATCGTTGGGTTTTATCAAGCTTATATGTCTTATTATGATTTACATCGATAATTTTCAATATTTTGAAAGTCAACTGAAAATTGCATGCCTATGAGGTCTTAAAGTGATTGTGTCATTCGTATTTTGAGCTCGGATAGATAAAAGTCCACGTGTGTACTTTATTTTTAATGCATGCATGTGCAAAGTCATTTTCTTTCGATCCAAGTTAAATCAATTATAAACAAAATCATTTTTTTTATTGTAAAATTGATGGCTTTTGTTATTATTATTATTATTTCTTAAGAAAACTAAAAACGACAATTCCATTCGAGGACAATTAGTCACTTAATTGAATTTTTAAATCGAACAACGTAATTTTCGATAAACAAACAAGACACTAATCATGTGCATATGCGTATGTATGCGTATGCTTGGCAATATGTTTCAATACAATTGCAAGAAATGGTATCAATCATTATTTTGTCTGCCGACTATAAAATGTGAGGCAATTTACAAATTTTGTACTAGTTGACATTTTAATAAACTCTCGCAAACATGAAATTCATTTACAGTGTGCTGCTTATTGCCACCATTGGTGTGGCTGTGCAAGTAAATTTTATTGAAATTGGATTATAAAATATGTTGACGCTATTGTAATGTCTAACACATATGTTATCCTGTTTACAGGCTATGCCCAGTGCAGTCCAAAGTCAAATGCAATCAACACTGCAAAAGTATATGGAACAAGCGAGCATGGACAGCACCAATCCTAACTTGTCCGCCCAGTGTTTTGCTTTGTATTTGCCCATGCTTAACGAGGTTGCTTCAAGTTTCTCAAGCGAATACCAGGCTTGTATCAATATTGCCAACAGCAAGACATCAAATTTGACAGCCGAGGCGGCAAAGGGTAGGGCAGCATATCAAGAGGAGATCAGGGACATTTGTTCATCATATACTTATTGTGACAACGAGAACGACACTGTTGCATTTTTCAATTGTTATTCTGGAGTTGTAAGTTATAAAAGAATGCATTTATTAACAGCTCTTTGTTTAAACAAGATTTTAGTCCGCAGATGAAGTTTCAGTATTATACAATCTGTCATCGAATTCAGCCAATTCGGCCACGGTGCTGATGGATGGCATCAAACAGATTCAGGAGGATCAAAATCAATGTACACAGGCAACGGAGAGTTCCTATGTCCGTAATACGGCGAGTACCTATGACCTATTAGACAACTGTTTGAAGAACGGTGTACCAACATCAACTTCAACTGCGGCGCCTGCACAGTCTACCACTACCGTAGCAGCATCATCGAGTTCAACGCCTTCGTCAGAAGCACCGTCGACTGAAGCATCATCGACTCCTATATCGTCAACATCAGATTCGGCCTCTTCGTCAAGTGAAGGTCCTTCATCGAGTAGCTCGACTGTTATTCCACCATCAACCTCTGCGGCCACAAAATAAACATAAGTACGATGCCATGAAAAACGTTATAAACGGATTTTCACGGTTTTTAACCGAGGTTGTCGTTGATCTATGTTCCAAAAGTGAAGCTTTCACTGTATTGACTTAATTTTTGGCAATAAAAGAGCATTTATAAAAAGCGAGTACATTTGATAGTAAACTTTTGTCGGTAGTCTGGCTTTTGTGATTTAAATAAAAAAAAAATAATAATAATCATCAAAATGATTCTCGCTTTTGGTGCGGAAGATTAAACATTAATTGATAAAAGCGAGCTTGATTGTAATAAAAAAATCATTAATTATAAACAAATATGTAATAATTTAGTTAAGTCAGACAAGTTGAAACGTTATCAATAATACATAATTAAGTGATTGTGTCACAACAAATAAAAAACAACACTAATAAAGTATTTTTTTGATAATTACCGAAACATTATCTAACCGGCCACGGTATTCTGCTATAGAAACTTGGCAAACTTTCGTTCTTCGATCAGTTTTGATTTGTACTTCACTGAGTTACGATGAAATCAACTGGTAGTGTGCTATTACTTTTCGTATTGTGTTACGTCGTCTGTGCGCAAGTAAATGACACTAAAATATTTTAATGACTTTTGGAAAATTAATAATTACTATTCAATACTGTAGTGTTATACGTCGACACAATGTAACGATGAATATGGCACAGTCACGCAGATTTCACCTAACGGCAATCAATATCAAAGTCAAACCGGACCTGGCTGCCAGACGCAAACTTCAGACGATGGTTCACAAAGTCAAAGTCAATCTGGCTCCGGTTCACAGAGTCAAACTAATTCGGATGGCTCACAATCTCAATCACAGTGCAGCGGTTCAAATTGTGGCGAATTCACACCTTTTCCACAATTGACATTTGGCACACGCGGTGATTTTGAACCTTATCCCACATTATTTCCACCATTGACCACACGAGGAGATTTCCCACAACAACAACAATACCAAACTTATCAACCATTGCAGCCTCTTCAGCCGTTGCAGCCTCTTCAACCGTTTAAGCCTTATCCACCATTGTTCAATCAATGGCGTGCTTTAAATAATAATAGAAATAACTAAAGCAATTTTTGTTATTGCCAGTCCATGAAACTCGTTGTGACATAAATTTTCAACAAATGCAATTCTTTTATTTTTTTATTTAAGTTTGTTTAATAGCATTTACCTGTATAATCGCTTATTTGCGTTAATGCACATCATTTCCATTTTTTCTACATTTTGCAACCGCAAAACTAACTTTTGACGTTTGTCGGCATGACGGCATGATGGCACCGCGGCGCCTGCGGTTAATGCAGTTTTTACTGCGCGCATGGGGCGCAAAACTTTTTAGAGCGTTAAACTTCTTTCTTCGTGTGAAAATAACTATGTGGAGCAAAAAAAAATCATTAAAATAAAACAAAAAATTAAAACAAACAAAAAGAGAAAAGAAGTTGTGCCAGATAACAAGAAATAGACGTAAGTGCGACTGTGACAAGAGAAGAAATGCTTTTAACTCATTTTCTGATTATAATCTTAGCAGTTAAAATCTTGCTAAAGTTTTTAATAGCGTCGACAATATTTTTACTTGCTTAGCGTCATTGTAGAATTCTTGTGAAATTGTATTAAAACTATTAAAAGTAAAACAAAACCAAAGACAACTGCAGACTATAGAAGTAAAAATGCATTTTTGATTTTTGCTAAAGTTGTTTGCGTCAGCTGTCTGCCTCTGCTTTATTTGGTTATTATGTCAATTAGTTGGTGCAAAAGGCAGGAAAACTATTTTGCGAATGCGAATTTCTTTTTGGTGGCACCATAATTTGAGTTCTCGTTGCCAACCAAGAGTTAATTGAATTGCGCAGTTGTAAAGCAAAAGGCAAAATTTTAATGAAATTAAAATGTAAAAATAAAAGTAAGGAAAAAGCAAAAATTCAAATGAAGCGCTTAAAATATGCTAGTGGAAAGTATGCAATGCCAAATCGTGACTATAAAAGGACACCAGAGGACAATGCAGTCTGGCTGTGTCTGACTACTCCACTGCGGCAAATTATGCAAAAATTTTATTGTCAACATCGTTAAGTATTTGAGTTTGGCGGGCAAACATGACTCGAGTCAGCTGACTGACTCTTGTTTGTCGATAAGGCTGGCGTCAATCGTGTTGGACATCGAGGCTATACTCAACACTCATATACAATTTTCATTCTGCTTTAAAGGCAGACATTGCTGATAGTTTTAATGTAATGTTAGTGTCGGCAGTGAAAAATAAAAAAAAAATGTTTATATATAAATAAATTGCTTCCGATAAGGTTTGTGAAGTCAAGAAACTTGAAAAAAAAAAATTTATAAACATATTTGTATGGTAAATATACATTGGTAACAAAAGCTTTGAACAAATTTAATAGAATCATTTATAGTTGTTTATTTATGTATATTTTAGAACAGGTTGGTTGCCATATTTTTTGTTTCAATCTTATCATTTGACAAATATGTAAGTTTGTGGAAATTATCACTGAACTATGCAAGTGTTTTGCTTGTGGGCACTTATCGAGTGGTCTTAAGAGCTAAAAGTGTGATTAAAAGCAAAAACGTTGAACTTTCACAAACTCATTGAACATCAAAACTTAACATGTTTTCTATGTGAATAAAAATAAAAAGTATTTTTGCTTAAAAATTTATACTAAGCATAAATCAGTGGTTCGCTATCGCTCTGCTTCTTGATGTTTTTGCTGATAAACATTACGGTAAGTAAATGAAGCGGAAAATTTAGACTAATTACCGCAGTAAGCTTTTTATGCGTTTGACCATAAATTGTGATGAAAATACAACTTGCTTTGAAAAATTGCAATAAAA
Source organism: Phortica okadai (assembly GCA_034638295.1). Lineage (NCBI taxonomy): Eukaryota > Metazoa > Arthropoda > Insecta > Diptera > Drosophilidae > Phortica > Phortica okadai. The sequence continues at coordinate 13,556,069 of CM067851.1, read as the reverse complement.
AAAATGGAGAAACAAAAAAATGAAACCAACATAATTTTAGTAAACAATTGACAGTTGTCAGAGATCTCCATATACTCTGCACCTTTAAGTAGTTAATTTTTTTTTGGCCTTTGCACTGTAGTTTTTCGATTAAAACGTACATAGCTCTCTACAATTCAAAAAACTATTCGAACAAACTGAGTAACGAATAATTTCGAATTCAGTAATTTGTGCCAAGTTTATGATTTAACAAATTATTATAAATATGTTCTTGTTCATATACGTCAGTGTCAAAGACACGAGAGAGGAGGCAGTCTGGTGTGGAGGGTCGTTGAGTGCAGACGTCGATACACAAGCGGACAGCGATATAAAATAGATTGGATTAAGAGTTACGAATAAGAATGAATGTTAAGGTTTCTATATAAATTTGTAATAACACGAGATCTAGACTAAAGAGAGGAATAAATATAAGTTTAATAAGAAAGAAAAGCAGTCAACCGAGTTATAATTGTGAGATGACTTTCGGCTTTGACATAAGTAACAAAACAAATTTCTATTTAAGACACATAAAATCTTAACATGCCCTTGTGCATTATAGACCTTGCAAAATCTAGCACAAAACTGATATAACAGTATGTATAGTAATGATTAAAATTATCTACAAATTACAAGAGGTGTTTAAGAGTCCTTATTAGTTTAAGAGTACATTTGAAAAAAGCAAAATGCATAACAACAAAATAAGTTAATTTAATTTAATAAAGGATGCATTTGGCCAACTTTGAGAAAAAAAATCAAAAGAATAAAATCAGTTATGATTTTTTTAAAGACGAAAGCAAAGCGAAAAAAAAAAGCAAAGTCATATTTTGTCTGCAACTGACTTTCATGGACATACGGTTTGGCTTGCGTTTATAATTCGCTTAACTGTATAAATATATGCTTCAGCACGCAATCAAAATGTGCATAGCGCAATGTGAAGAAGTAATGCCGTTACAGCAGCCAACACATCGTTGTCCAACAGAAAATTTTCTAATTTTCCACTGCAGTGATTTCGAATGCTCAATGCATAGACAGAGCAAGTGAGCCAAAGAGTGTGGGAATGTGTACGAAATGCAGCAGCAGCCAAACCGTGCAACTTGTCTGCTGAGTCACGTCGGTGTGTGTGTGTGTGTCTGTGTCTGTGTCTGTGTCTATGTGTGTATGTGGTCTGATTTATGCGAATCAATAAGCGCGATACTTATGCAAAATGTACCGCAATGAGACGTGGTCGCTTGGATTCAAAAACGGAATGCGAATACGACTGCGGCTACTTCAACAGTAACTAATGCAATTGCATGACTGCAGCAGCCACGGGCATGACTTTTTTTTCAAGGCTTTTTTTTACGAAACTTTTTTTTGTGTCGATTTTATTTTCTGTTACACAAAATAATGATTTCGCATTTGAATTTACATTTTGCAGATTTACAGCACAGGTTTCATGCTCGGCTTTACTAAAGCCCATAAATCGATTGAACTTTTTGGTTGTGCTTGAAATATTTTGATTTACGTTCTTATTTACTTTTTTTTTTTTTTGTTTTTAATTCGCAGAAAATATGCTTTAATATTGCGAGTATTTATTTTAAATATTAATCGCAAACATTTGCCCGCTGTGCTTTGTTACAAACTAAGCATACAGAATTGACTTTCATATACTCGCTTTTATCATCGAGCTGTTCGTGTAGTCGAATAATTCATTTTCATTTTTGATAGCAACTGTTTTTCCTTTGTTTTAACGGATTTATTTTGTTCCTTTTTTTTTGGTACAGATTTTCATTCTCTTTTTGACTTAAGCTTTTCATATTTGCGCTTATCTTAATAGGTCAGAGGTTACGCCTGTGAGCATGTTTCAGACAATTTTCACAAGTTCCGGCTCCCTGCTGTGCGCTGCAAAAGCGTCAAAGCGCGCCAAACAATTTGGTGGTCAGCAAGCCAGTAAGCGAAAGCAAGCAACCAAGTGGCTTTGCTCAGATACGCTTAAATCGGAAGTTAAACTTCCCGCTGTGGCAGTCAATGTGGTCGTCAGAGTCAGAGTCAGACACAGACTCAGTCTCAATTTCAGTTGTGGGCGTGGCTGTGGATGTGGCAGCGGCACTTGAATATATATCGTCATATCTAACATTTACATATTTTTATGCTGTTAGCGTATAATAGCGCTGAAAGCATGTTTTCTGATTATATATACATACATACAAAGATTTATTAAGCGTCCGTTGCTCATCGTTGAACAAACTTCAAAATGGCATCCTTAAAGTATTCACCCTTAAATTACGTACGCTCTTATGCATTCAAATGTTAGAAATTATAGTATATTTTAATAATAAATTATTACATTAAGTTTCGTGCATGTTTCGCACCTTCGATGCCTTTCATCTTGTACATGCATGCCATATGAGCACGTATCCACGAAACGCATCAGTCATTTTTCCACTCAATAAAGATTAATAACCTGAAATGAATGTTGCAACGACATGGATGAAATATTTGTGCGTTGCATGAGTGTTTTTTAAGTATATAACATGCGAACTTTGTGGCAACGTCGGCAGCTACATCTACAGCTGCAGTTGCTTTTGCGTCGTTGCATTTCTTGAAGCTGCACTTGAAAAACGCTTATGAAAGCGTTGGTAAAATGTGCAAAGTAAATGTGCAAGCAATTAAAATAATATTTCTTGTACATTTAATTAATTTATGTCACATTAGTTAACAAATTCGTATGAAATGAAAAAGCAGCTGAAAATATGTCAAGTGGCAGTGCCACTGTGGCACTCATTGCTGTGTTTTAACCAGACGACACTTGAAATTGTTTAAGTTCAACTCATTCTATATCCTTTGCCAGTTACTTCAACGTTGTTGTTTTCTATTTTTTTTTTCTATTTTTTTGTTTTTTTTATCATTAAAGATGGCAAACCTACAAACACTTTATCTTTATGATGTTTTAAATATTAAAACTTATGAGTTTTTTACGTGCATTGCAACTGCAAGTGAAATTATGGCAAACTCAAAGTAAGTTGCTTGTAAGCAGAAGCCTCAAGCATACACATGCCATATATGTAATAATGCAGTTGTGTAAGTTTGTTTGTTTGTTTGTTTGTGTATCTCATAGTTGAAGCACTATTTAAAAGCGCAAAGCGGAAGTGCACAAAATTGATTGCGCGAGTGTGTGTCAGCGTACGCTGAGTTGGCCCATCTGCTGTCTGTGGCACATGTGCGCACGTCTTGCACATAAATAAGAAAAACAGCAACTCACATTTGGCCCAAAAATGGCAGTTTTTGCATTTCCGGCGCATAACTTGATCAGTACGTCGTATCTTTCTTCACACAGACATTCATAAAGATTTTGAGAATTAAATAATTTCAACAACACTAAATCATTTATTAACCAACATTACCTAATACGCAATTATATACGTTACGTTAACAGATATTTACTCTACATGGCTTAATTTAATTAGAACAAACCATATTTAATAATAAAAGTAACTAAATATTGATAATAAATACATAAAAATAGCATGAAGTTACAGATCAAGTAAAGCGAAAACTGAATTGGTTCCTCAGTGTAAACGAGAAAATTGAATAACAAACTAATGTCCCCTGGTTTGTTACGACTAAACTTTTGGCGATCGCATTCAAATGTTTTGGCCGCATCGCTTAGACGACAGACGATCTGACTTATGGCCATGCAACTCGTTTTATTTATAAATCAATTAATTTTGTTTATTTGTATTGTTAGTGTTAATCTAAATAATCAATTCAACCATAAATTAAGTTTTTCCACATCAATAATTTGAATGATTTAATGTTTCTAAAATATTTTATTAAGCTTATAAATACACTTGATTATATAATAAAGTTATTGAAATAAAATGAATGCTTTCAGTCAAATGAAATGAACGAAAACATCAGTTTTCTACTTTGCGATTGAAGGTCATTGATGGCATTATCGCAAATTACAATTTTCGTATATATCTAATGTCAGTATTTTCCATAAGCATGTCTGTCATGGACGTCAGTCAGCTGGTTGCTATTCTCTGCAAGGTACCTGTCTGTCAGTCACTCAGTTAGTCAGACTGTTTTCAACGCCGAATATTTGACCTGAAATAACAACGAAACGAAACGAAATGAAAGCTATCAACATTCATTGTGGTCACCGATGCTGATATTGTGTGCAGGGACATCAGTTGGTTGCTGGGCTGTTGTTAGCTTAACATCGAGCAGCTCAAGTATGACTTTTGCTTAAATGCTTAGTGCACTGCCATTTCGGGCCCATTTAAGCGCTGTTTTCGGAAATTTAATTCGGCTCCGGCTTATGACCGTAAATCTATGTGTGCTTCAAGGATTTACACAACGTGAAAACCGTAAGCGTACAACACATAACAAGCAATCAACAAGGAACAGTTCAAGCTGAATTTGACGCTTACTCTGATATTGTCGCCTTGGTTATAAAGTTGTAAGTGCCGTTATTGTTGTTGTTGTTGTTGTCGTTGTCGATGTGCTGCGGCATATTGAAGCGCTTGTATTGCTTGATTAAAGCCGGATTTCCGCATATATACATGTGCACACACATACATAGTTACACGCACTTATTCGATTATCGTGTTGTTTATATACCGTTAGATTGCATTGCAGCGAAATTAATTTTGGGTAAAGGTGTACTAAGTGCTTCAACACATGACACGTAATTATTATGACGAAACAAGTGTTCACCATATAATCATTTCGGTACGGTTCAGTTGGCAGCTGCTTCAGTTTAGCTCGTTTCATTTGCTTTTCGTCGCGTTTTGGCATCAATTTTGCTCATTTTTGTTGGCTTTTAGACAAGCATTAGCAATCTCAAGCCTAGGCAGTGCTATCAGCATCAACATTGAGCGTGCCAAGTTAACGCACAAAATCATTAGTGCTGGTGGCGCTATTTTAGAGGGTTTTGAGGTGGCGACATCTAATTTATGTTGCTAGAAGTACAGGGTGATACATCACGGTGCCTTAGCTCGGCGCAAAATTACAATTTAGAAAAACAAACAAACAACGTGCGATATATATGTGGCAGTAAACACATGACTACTTGCGTATTGCATAATATTGACACTGCGTTGAGCACGCTCGAATTACTGAGTTGTAAAACAATATTAAATATTATGCGCTGAGTTACAGAGCAGCAGTGTGTTCAATCTTGATTTCTATAGGTGGATTAAATTTAAGTTCTATCTTACGCTAATACTGCGTTTGTAGGACGGCAGTGTAATATAACATTTGTGACCTACTATGTACATTGGTCGCACAGGTAAGCGATACTTAGACCTTTTGGTCTTATCTGCTTGGCACCTGCTGCTTAGGTTGAGGGCAGAACAATCTGCTATCAGCTAAACACCTATGAAGTGGCGTATATCATATAGTCGTCTCTTTTTAAAGTGTTAATATCGGTCTTGACTGCTTAATCTTCGAATAAAATAAGTATCCAAGAGTTATGTTTATCCAACAATTAGGCTAGACAGTATAAAGTTACACCATTTTTTTATTCAATAAGCCTTCATTGAATTAAGATATATGGTCAAGAAATGACCAATAAAATGTTAGATAAAGCACATTATTTCCAATCGAAACAATCTACACATGATGTGAACAGAGCGTGCAACAAAAGCTATTAAAAAAGAAAACTTATACAAAATCCTCAAACTCTTTACATGAACACAACGCGAAACTTGTGCGTCATTTTAACCAAAAAATTACCATTGTTATGAACATTAAGTTGTTTTTTGTTTTGTTTTTAGAATATATATATGTGCAAACACAAATAATCACACATAATGTACATACATAGATACACATACATAGATACATATGTACTTAACATTGTTATACTCTAGTAAGGGTATATTAACTTTGTCATGAAGTTTGCAAGGGAGCGAGTTCCGACTGTATACAGTATGTATATTCTTCATCCGCTGAACGAGACGAGCTTATACAGCCACGTACGTCCGTCTGTCTGTTGCGATGCGAACTCCTACTAGAGTTTTAAAGTTAGCCAAAAAATTGAAGAGCAAAAAATTTATTTTCCTTGCAGGCAGTTTGTATGTAAAAACCAGCTTGATCGAATCACCATAGCTGCAATAGGAACGATCGGTCAAAAATGAGGTTTTTGCACAAAAAATGCTTTCATTTTAAAGCTATCGTTTACATTTTTTTGCACAAGAGTATCTTGGACGTCAATAAAAATACACTATGAATTTGGTGAATCGATCGAAGAATTATAGCATATAGCTCCCATAGGAACAATCAGTCAAAAAATTTGGTTTGAAAAACTTTTTTGATCTTAAATACATATAAACAGATGAAACTTGGCATTACAGGTTTTTATACATCCAATAAAGTTTCCAACCAAGTTCCAAGTTTCATACCAATGTTTCATAACAATCGGTCATAAGGGCGTGCCACCGCCCACATAGAGAAAAACTTAAAAATGCGATTTCTCTGTAAGCCGACAAGGTAGAAGATTGCAAAATATATTGTTGTATGATTTCATTGCTTTCTTTAAAACAAATTACAAAATGGGCGTGGCTACGCTCCTTTACCTTTATAAAGACATATGATTCTTATTTAAAAAACTGTGCGAAATATTTTTCAATAAGAATAATTGGGAAAATGGTTGCAAGAGTATATAGGTTTCGGCAAAGCCTAAAATAGCTCTCTTGGTGTTTGTTTTTGTCTTGCTACAGTGAACATAAGTTCTCACTGCAGATAAAAACCAAAAACAATTTTTTTTTACAACAAATGTGTGTCTCAGTTCAACTGTATCTTAGTTTCTGACAAAAGATAAAGCAAAATTAAAACAAATTACCACGATCAACAACAATTGTCATTTGTTATCCTATTAACGGGATTGGAAGCTTGGACAATAAGTTTAATGCATTACAAAAGAAAAGAAACGAAAAAGGAAACAAAAGAACAAAAAAACCAATGCCAAAAGGATACAGAAGCCAAGGGTAAATAGAAGAAATACGACCAAATAAGAAAACAAGTTAACGAAAATGTTGTGAAAACTGTGCGGAGGAAATCTCTGCTGTGTACATTAATATAACCGCATTTAATAGAAATCGACACATGAGACCCAAACAAGAACAATATACGATGACAGTGTAGAAATACGGCATATAACTAAAGGCTAACTTAACGTGCAATAGACAATTTCCAAGTAATAAAGCAATAAAAGCATAAAAATTTGTCCTTTTCACTTTAACTTTGTTCGTTGTGTTGTTTTGCGAAGTTCAGATCATTGAGCTATTTCGATTGGCTGGTGGCAACCACAAATGGGCGACTAAATAGCCAAATGACTGGTCGCACGTAGGCCTCTGATAAATAAGAAAACATAAATTTATTTACAAATATATAAAACCAATTTTTTTCCATTAGAATAGTTTGTCAGCGCAGGCATTTGTAAGTTAAATTTATTTTTCTATAGTCAATGCGGTTCGGTAAGCTGTTGATCGAATGTACGCTGTGCGCAATAAATGCGATTTTGTTTATTGGAATTGTTAAAGTAAACATTAAAATTGCATTACAAAAGCAGACAGTGTATCAGTATTCATAACATTTACACTACAGAAATGAAAGCTATTGCATATAGATGGGTATATATTTACATACATATATGTACATGATAGATAAACATTCGTATGTGTGATATCACACAAATACAATGCAATCCATTTTTATCGAAAGCTATTTAAATGCCTCTGATGGTGTGGTTTGGTCTGAAAGCTGTACTTCAGCTGTATGCTGACAATTACAGAATGCTATTATAAGCACTTGAATAGTCATGAAAGGATTGTCTATGAACTTATGCAATTTTTTTTTTTTTTAAATATTACAAATTCAATACAAAAGGGGTAACATTGTCATGGCAATACAGTACAGAGCAGGGATTATTTGTGCCTGTGTGTGTGTGTAAATATGTGTAAATAACACTTTGTGTATTTGCTTGTTTATTGATGGAAGTATGCTAAGCTTAAATGCAAATAAGTGCAGCCACAAGAAAACAATATAAAATTCTACTAGCACAGGAGTATTGCATATAGATTGGAAAATTGAACTTGTTAGAAACTAATTTACTTGAGTTAGGTGTGTTTGCGTTATTTTATATGGGTGAGTTCGGTTGCATATGCGCTTTTTATTTCCTCAGTTCTATTTTGGTGGTAATTTTGTGGGGTTCATTCGCTTTTGCTTTCGTTTCCTTTGCTCTAGTTTTTTCCGCTTTTGCTTTTATATGACAAACAGAACTTACCCGAAACTGTCGTTTAAAACAAAGTGTCTTCTGTTGAGAAAAGAATTAAAAAAGAAGCAAAAAAAAAAAAAAGTCAACATGTTGTGATATACGATTATTCACAACAATTATTATATTTACTTACATTCTTTTTTTTAACATTTTTTGAAGGGTACACTGCCACTCAATGTGATTCTACCAAACTATTTGTTATTTTACATTGCATTTTTTATACATACTCGACCATAGCGTCCTAACTGGTTACTTTACTTCCTTATTAGCGTTCTTTTTACACAAAAGTTCAGTGTCACACATATGTATGTATTCTTGGTTTGTCACTGACTATCCGAAGCATTTTGACATTTACTTGCTTATTAAATGTTTTTCATACATGGCAAATTGACAATAGAAGCTATGAAGTATACAGGAAAGCATTACATGGTTGCCTTCATCAAATGTGATGTTTTAAAGATTTTGCATTGATTTTTTAATTTGTAAATCATTAAACAGTTTATGTGATTTTTCAAAATAAAGCTTAATTTATTTATTCTTAAATTATTCTTAAATTAAAGTTAAATTAAATGTCAGAAAAAAGTGAAACGAAGTTTGCGCTTTGCAGAATAAATTTGTTTTGTATTTGTATTTCTTCTTTGCATTACAAATGTTGTGTTATTTGCTGTAAAGTCCAAAAGACACGTGTTAAGTCAAAGACTGATTTATTTTGTCTAGACTTTTTGTCTGTGTTTTCTTGTCGTCGGCCAAATATACTTTCAGGAGCGCATTATGAATTGTGATATGTATGTGTGCATCCATGCTGATTGAATTACAAAGCTCAGCCCGAAGCGCTTGGCATACATAAATGAAGTAGCATAGCATAACTTAACTTTTTGTCGCGCTGCCAGCTTGCCAGTTTGCCATTTGGCAATGTAAGATGTGAACTCGTGTTTATTTTACACGTGTAGCTATGAGAAATGATTGTTCTTTCTTATGCCAAAACCTATTTTGTTTTTCTCTTGGATTCCTGTGAGTAATGTGAATACACACACACATACATGCATATTTTCGATCTGGTAACGAATCATCTTGACTTGCTTTCTAATGAACCGTTTAATTGACTTTTTAGCTAAGGCTATAAAAATAAAATACCTGCAGTTATTTAAAAGCTACTTTAGTTATTTAGCAGGCACTTCAGTTAACTACACCGCCGTGTGAAGGCATAAAATCAGCGTCCGAGCAGCTGTCGCTGTTTATGAGCATATATAAGAGTGTGCCTGCCAGCCTGCCTGCCAGCTAACCAAGCTGCCGCGCCAACGAAGTCCTAAGCCATGCTTATAGCACATTAAGCAACGTGTTGGCCATTACATGCTTACATCGTTCGTTCCTTTTTATCTTGTTTTTTTTTTTTTTCCATTTTCAATGTATGTTTGTTAACCTTTGCACAGGAATTTATGAGTTTCATTATTAAACTTTGCCACCTGCAGAAATATTGTGTCGAGTTCTTTGCACTTTCTATCGTTCGTTATTGAGTGAGCTTATAAAACGAGTTGAAAATATCCTATAAAACATCGACATACTCGTATATGAAAGCAAGTCTTATTGCCTGGCCACATGTTGTAATTTTTTTCAAACTCGTGAATCTTAGATCAAATGGTGCGAGAAACAGGCAAAGCGTAGAAAATTGTTATATGTATTTATGTATGTTTGTATGTTTGTGTGAAAGCAAAGGAGAGCAAATAAAATCAATTGAAATGTAGATGCGGGTTAAGTACAAAAAAAAAAAAACAAACTGACAGAGACTTAAGCCAAGTAAATAAAAATATCGTAAATGAAAAACAGTACTCAACATGGACGACTCAGGCAGAATGCTGGCAATCGAAAGTAAACCTTACCATGTTTCTGTATGGTATTACATTGCGTCTTTTATTCACATGATTGAATGAATTTATTTATCGTAATTTATGAAAACAAAAACCGGAAACAATTTATTTATTCCTCATCATTGTGGCTGCTAAGTTCTACACTCTTAGATAACTGATTGGCATGTTAATGTTGCATGGGCAAGCAACAGAAGGCGTATGGTTTTGCAATGATAAACAGTCCAGCATGATTATTGGTGTGTAGATGCATAATAAACAGATCAAGAAATATAAATAACATCAGGAGTAGCCGCAAAGGTTAAATCGTATGACTATGTTTAAGGTTTACTCACATTGGTATTCACTTCGAGTTGTGTGTTCGTAAAGTTATTGCAATCTACAGCGCTTTTAAGTACATCCAAGACACTTATTTCAGACACTTCTCAGCAGCATTGATGGTTAGGTTAAGGCTACGGTATTATATTTATTTTTGCATATTAAAAGCAGTAAATGTCGTCTATAACGATAACACTTATCGGTTGGAACGACAAAAATCGGATAATATGTTTGATTTCCGTCCGTCCGTCCACACTGATGGATCGTTTATTTTAAAAAGCATATACTTAGGTGTGCAGTGATTATACCCTGTACACATACTGTGTATCAGGGTATATTGTGTTTGTTTGACCGAAATGTATGTAACGCACAGAAGGAGGGGAAGGGGACCCTATAAAGTATATATATTCTTGATCAGGACGATGCTTTATGTTGCTTTATGTTGGCATTATTTTGTAAATGTGATTTAAGATGATTTCCTTTTTTAGACAAGTTTTTGCACAAAAATAATTTCAAAACTAAAACAAAAACTGATGTATGACAATAGCACGGTCCTTTGCACTCGCTATGGCGAGAATAGTCAACGTAAGCAGGCCTGCACGTTTTTAGTACTTTGCTGTTGGCTAAGGAAATTTACATTTGCATTGCTGATTGCAAAACAATAGCAAAACTAACAACAATAAGCCAACATTAAACAAAACTCAAGTAAAAATAAAAAAAAAAAAAACACACACACACACAGACAAATGAATATACTAAAAAAAGAAATAGCCGAGGAACATTTCAAACAAATGGCGTATAAAAAGGAACATTTTAGGCCGTTTCACTACTCACATTTATTTACTTTTTTGTGCGTTTGCCTTTTTCCATTTTTTTCTGCTTTTTATTTTTGATTTTTTATGTTTTTTTTTTGCTTTATATATGCGAAAGCATAAAAATCACACGCTTACAAACAAATAAAATCGCTGACAGCGTACATTTCCGTTTCCGTAACAGTTTTTGCTAAACAAATATGTTGGTGTAGTTGTACATACATACATATATGTGTGTATTCTTCTCAATGTATGTGTGTGGGTCTGTGTGCGTGCGGTATGAACCGGAGGTATTACAATTGCGAAACGTCTAAAACGCACATTTATGGCTAAAGGATAAATTTATATGTCCGTCTTCTATGTGTGGGCTTATATGCTTCTAAGTGTGTCTATGTGTTTGTGTTGTTTATGTGTGGGTCTGGTTATGTGTGCGCTTTTCATTTCCGCAGTTCTATTTTAATGCTAATTTTGTTGGGCTCATTCGCTTTTGCTTTCATTTCGTTTGCTTTATTCTTTTTTCGCTCTCTGCTTTTATATGACAAACACAACTAACCGGAAACTGTCGCATTTTGAAGTTTTTTACGCGTTCAAAATAAATTGTCTTCTGTTAAACAAAACAAAAATCAGAAAGTAGCCAACATAAAGTCAACATATTGTGTTTTATACTCATAACATTTGTTATACACTGTTTCTTTTTTTATTGCACTTTCTTTGAAGGCTACATTACCACGCAATGGTGTCCTACCTTACTACTTGTTGTTTCATAATGCATTTTAAAATAATTATGTTACTTTAATCAAATTAATTTGGCTTTGATGATACTTTGTTTTTATTGGAATTTGCAATCTTATGTGCAACATTTTTTTTTACACATCCATTAGCAGTGCGCTCTTCACAAATCCTGTTATATTATCAGTCATTTCTTCGAACCATTGACTAACTTTAATTTAGTTACGTACTTTAGTTACACGCATAAAAAAGTATCAGTGCACTACACTTTTTTTGAAATTTATTTTTTTTGTTTCATTTTAAAGCAAATTCCCACATAAAGAGTAAAAGTTTTTGTTTTTGTCATAAAAAAACGGTTACAAAAAAAGAGGAACACATTCACAGAGCTCTTGATTTTTTTATCGAGCAACATTTTGAAGTGGCGAGCGTCAAGTTTTTGAGCTTTGACGACCAAACCATTCTGATTTTATTTGATTGACGTTAAGTCTTTGCGTAAGTGTTACTTGCGTGTGTTTGTAAATTGCGAATGAGCGTGGGCTTGTGTGTGTGTGTGTGTGTTTTGTGCCATTGTAATTCAATCGCTACTTGATCGCGCGTCAAATGCCCTTGTAAATAAAGTTAATTAAATTTAAATATTTGTACAATGCTTGAGCTTCATACGTATGCACACACAGTTACTTTTAAGAGGGCGAAATTATCCAATGGCGACTTCTGATTTTTGTCTCACAACAGCAACAACACAGCTGTTTTGGCTTACTTACTGACTGCTGTGGTTGTGGCTGCGACTGCTGCTGCGGCTGTTGGTGTTGTCATTTTTATTGTGGCCGGTGACGACCACCGCAGCTGGCTCTGCACTTGACAGTTTGGCGCTCGTGAAAAGTGCGCATTTGTTGCGGTCTACAGGTGACAGAAGTCCTTTGCTCATGTTATGTTAAAAAAAGACTATAACGCATGACTTGGCAAAAGTTGCTGCGTTGAGGACGAAGGGCTTCTGCGAGAATTTATTATGAAATAACTCATAAGAACAACAAAAAAAATTAAAAACGGAAAGCCAAAAACATAAAACACAAATTGGCGGCAATGTGTGTCTTCGTGCTTTTTGTGTGTGTGTGTACAAAGGTCAATGTAGCATCAGCTTTCTAGCAGGTGTGTCATCGGGGGCACATTCCGCACAGCTCAGCAGAGCAGAGCACAGTGACAGCCGATAGCCGACACTGAGTAAAAACAGCCGTCGCAGTGGCATTAAAGTGGCACAACACTGCGTATGTGTAATAACTCCGAAAAATGTTCAAATTTATTTTTATTTTTATGCGTTGGCATTGTTTCAATGAACGTTACGTCGCCTTTGCCCTTTGTCAGTTTAAACGATTTTGGCAACATTTCAGTGTCTCGATATTGTCTTTTTATGTTGTTTGTTGGTTTTTTTTTTTCTCTTTGTTAGTTTTTTTTTTCGTTTGTTTGTTTTTCGTGTGAGTTATTTTTCAGCTGTGTGAATGTGTGTGCGCGTTTGCATATAAAATTCATTACATTTATGCCGTGGCACGCATTCTTAAATTATTTTTACGAAACACGTATAATTTTGGATTTTCATAGCATAAAAATTTGCTATTGCTTTTTTTTTTTTTGGTTTTTATAGTTTTATATCATGTGAATTTTGTATATTTAATTTGTTTTCATTTATTTTATTGACATGTTGAATCACGTTGACTAATTTTGTGGTCTTGGTGTAAATTTGTTGAGTAATTAAAATCATTGAATATTTAAAAGAATACTCAAAAAAATTCATTCCATTCGTTAATGAAAAAATAATACTTTATTTCAACAAAAATTTCCATTCAATCGATTTGTATTCGTACAACTAAAAATAATCAAATGAGTATATATAATAATTATATGAAATAATTCGCTTTAAGTCGCCTTATTTTGTGTTTTTGTTTTGCTTTCCATTTTATTATTATGACAGACAACAAATTCAAAAATTTTATAAATAAAGTAGGGCGAAAATTTAATTGACTTAAACCGCAAGTATTATTTGTCAAAAAAATTCTACTAATTTTTGGTCAAGAGAGTTAATTAAAATTAATGTGCACAATTTGATTTTTCAGTGCAAAGTGTTATTTGCCATAAATTTGTGCAATAATAGATGACATATAAATATATTTAGAGCTTAAATAATCATGGTAATTTTCGTTGATTTTCATGAATTGTAGTTTTAACACTGCAATATAAAAAAAAATTGAAATTATAAAATATGCGTTTTTTTAATGTTTAAAATATTTGAAACTCTTCTGCAACTACAATGGTTTTACAAATTTACAATGATTTGCCAAAGCGGCTTAATGACAGAAAAGCAGATCAAAGTTCACAACCATCAATCTAATGTATTGTTATTGAATTAAGAATGTTAATCTCATGATTTTCTACAGCTGCCGAAACCATACAGTGAAAATTTGATTTTAAGATATTAAAATCAGTAAAAACGCTTTCATTTTTCTCGAAGATTTAATACATTTCACGCACTCTTTTGTACCGTGCCCTTTTTTGATCAACATAAGTTGTTTATTTTCCTTGCTAAGCACATAAATAAGTATAAAGTTTCAAGTGAATTGAATAAGAAACAAAAAACGTTATTCAAGGATCAGCCACGCCTTCTTTTGGGTTTTACAAACTTCAGGAGAAAGTTATAATACTGCGTGAAGAGTATAAAAACATGATTAATATTGTAATGAACATCGATTAAGATGACTAAATGTAATTGGTCAATTTATAATTGTTATATTCCATGTTTCAATAAACATAAACATTTAGATTGAAACAGGAATTTCTATTATTTTAAAGCAGCTTAAGTGCAGACACAGCAAATCATCATTGTCACCATGTCCTCTATTGAATGGTGTTGGGTATCATTGTTTTGTTGTTGTCATGTCATTGTTAATGCGACTGCTCGCGCTTTTGCTGTCACAGTTAACGCTTAGCGATTTCCTCTTCGTTTCCTTCCGCTTTGTCTGCTGTTCGTGCATACCGTTTTTAACATAGAACCTTTACGTTTGTGAATCAGCAACCTATGTATATATGTATGTACATTATGTATTGAATACGAATTTATCATACTCACATTTCACTGTTTAATCGCTTCAAGTTGTCAAAAGATTTGCCGAAATCGCGAACAAACACACAGACACAGAAACACATTGACGTGGTACATGATTTATGTATGTGTGTAGTCGTAGTTGCAGGGATTTGTGCTACGAGCATTTTTAATGAGATTTTGAATGTGTTGACAGCCAGTAAAATTCACCATGACAGCTGCAAAGACGTGGGCATGGCATGGGCATGAGGCGGCCATGTGGGCGGTGTAATGCCTGAGCGTAAGGTTGAAAGCTTAAGTACTCAAGTTTTCTACAAGATTTGGAACACACTGCGTATGAAATTATTTAATAATCAAAGGCTTATGTGCGTGGTTTCTTGATAAATAAAAAAATAAAAAAAGAAACAAAACACGGCAGTCGTCTTTTGAATATAAGTTATTCGTTAAAAGCTTTGAGTGCATTACATTGACCTTGACCTTTGTTCTGAGTTGATGGCAAATAAATTGCTTAAGTGCAGGAAAATATGATTTTGAAATTTTCCAGCAAATGCAAAATCATTTAGTGTGCTTGAAAGCTGCAAATACACACATATGATGCAGAAAAAGAACATAACGCTTGAGAACTGCGACGACGACAGCATGACACTCAATATAAATTTAATTTGCACAAGAAATAAAAATGTAAAGTAAACACACGCAAAAACGCAACCACACACTAACAAGCTCTCACACACACACACACAGACATCGAAAGTGTAGCAACGCCTTACAATTTGTTTCAATTTTTTACATGTTTGCTGGTGGAACAGACCAAACGAGCAAGCAGAGCATGTGAGTGAGCAAGTGAGAAAGTAAGCGAATGAGCCAAGCCAAGTCAAGCGTTTCTTTTTAATAATGATGTGCATGTGTGCGTTTTTTTTTTTTTATAAATATATGTATGTGTATGTTTGTACATTGAAGAAAGTTTGTGTGTGTGAGTAAGCCCAATACAGTTTTGTTGTTTTTGCCACTGTTCCAAAGGCAATAGCAGATTTTTGAGTTTTTGCCTTGGAACACTTCGCGTGCACAAAAATGACGTTAGAAAATATATATATATATATATTTTTTAATATTTCGTCGCTGAAATGTTTGGCGTTCAAGTGCGAAAAGGTTGGCCTCGCACTTTAGCAACATTCAGCATCGCGCACTGAAGCATGTTGGAATGCTGTACTGTCATAAGGGTGCGGGGCATGTTAATAACAGCAACAAAACGGAAGGAAGAAATGCACGGCGAATGTAGAGATGTATAAGAGTGTGAGTGTGTTTGTTTATAAGTATGTGTGTATTTTTGGCTTTCAGCGAATATCAAGTGCTGAGCATAAACGTATTTACTAAAAATGTAACGCTTGTTAAAGCAGATAAGAAAGCAGGATATGAGTTCTTCTGTATGCCAGCGTCGGTATGCGTGAGGGCGTTGGCACAGTTACTTACAGCACAAGTGTATCTAGTATCTAAGTGCGACCATGATAAACGACATGTTTCATTTGACGTTTTAACAAAGTGTTGAGTTTCTTGTCTTCTTTCTTCTTTTTCGTTTTATTCTTTTACAATATTTTTTCCGCCCGTATATTTCAAGCCACAACACTTAACTCGAAAGGTTTGTTGTTCTTATTTCAGTTTTTTATTGTCTTTTTATTCTGTTCCGCATTCTTGTGACAAGTTTTAGTACATCAAAAAAAAATATTGCTTAGACATAAAATATATAGTATATATATAAAACAAAGACAAAAATCAAACCAAAAAAATACAAATAAAATTTCGTATAATTTTTCAAACATTTCTCAAAGGAGAAATCGATTTGTTGCCTTCAATTCGTCTCTTGTTTTTGTCGTCAATCAAAAAAACAAAAGAAAAAAAACCATATCAAAAAATTAAATAAACGCAGATATTGAAAGAAAAAGCAAAGAAAAACATTTGAGCTTAATAAATGCGCAGAAAAATAACAAGTGTCAAGGTTCGAAAAAGGCAACGAAAATAAATGCGATATTGGATGTCAACTTTTGTGTTTTATTTATTTTTTTTTGGTAGATGTCAAAGAGCATGATTCCAATAATAACATATGAAAATAAAAACACTTTGACCAAGGATATAAAAATAAAGAAAAATTATAAAAAAAAAATTGTATGAGCTTCGGGACGTATACTCAATGTGAAAATGGCATTACCAAATGCGACAATAAAAAATAAAAATTAAAAAGAAAATTTTGAATTTATACAATTGAGAGACTTTTTTCCCCTTATCTTCTGCATTTGTTAACTGATAAAACCATATAAACATAGATATATTGTTGATCAGCACAAGAGACAAGTTGATGAATTGATATTTTTCCTCAAAGAACCCTTTTGTAAGAAAGTCTTTATGTACTGAAATTCAATTAGTCATTATAATTTTCAGTATAGTGTGAGAGCTTGCCTCCCTGCGAATAAATCCCCCAGTGGCAACACTGTTCCCCAAACCGAAGGACTAGCAACACTGTGCTAGAAAGAGCGACTTCTACGTGAAGCAGCGATCAGAACAGACGTGTTCTACGGACGATAGTAACTTCGTGTTACTTTAAACGGACTTCTTCGTGAGGTCAACGAACCAAACGTGTGTGCGACGGACAACGCAACTACGAACACTACATATATATTACGTTTTAATCACCTTTATACGATTATTAATTTGTTATAATAAACTACACTATATCTTTTAAACCACGCCTAACGCTCGAATAAACCTCTCCCCTCTCAGTTCAGAAGTGGGATAATAAACTCCCCTCTCAGTTCAGAAGTGGGATAATAAACCTCTCCCCTCTCAATAGAGAATTAGCGACAAAACATTATTTATTGGAAAAAATTAAATGAGACGGAATATTAAAGAAAGCCAGATTACAATAATGCAATTTAAGGGGTTACGTCTCCTTAGAAACACGAAAAAACGAGTATTTTTGATATTTTTTTTTTTTAATAGAAATTTTATTAATTTAACAAAAGTAATAATGCAACTTTATTTCAAATTAAGTACATTTTATTTAAAAAAAAACATGAGAAAAAAATATTCATAAATTAAGTAACTGTAACTACTTAAATTGGCCCCTTTGAAAAAAATGGTACTTTGCGGTGACCACTCTCATTTGAAAACCGCTTAATGAATTTATATGAAATTTTGTATGCGCCTTTAAAATACATTAATTCAGGGCTCGATCGAAAGGTTTTGATTTATTTTAAAAATTTTCAAATTGACGTCCTCAGAAAGTCAATTTTTTGATTTTTAGGAAAAAAAAATCAGTAAATTGCTTATAAAAAATCGAATTTAAAAAAAAAACTCAAATCCTTCGATCGGGTTCCCTGAATTAATGTATTTTAAAGGCGCATACAAAATTTCTTATAAATTCATTAAGCGGTTTTCAAATGAGAGTGGTCACCGCAAAGTACCATTTATTTCAAAGGGGCCAATTTAAGTAACTGTAACTTCTTAATTTATGAATATTTTATTCTCATGTTTTTTTTTTAAATAAAATGTACTTAATTTGAAATAAAGTTGCATTATTACTTTTGTTAAATTAATAAAATTTCTATTAAAAAAAAAAAAATACTCGTTTTTTCGTGTTTCTAAGGAAACGTAACCCCTTAAATATGCAAATGCCTGAAACTGTCACATAGTTAAACGTAGACGTCGTCATGATTGTAGTTTGTTAGCAGGGATGTCCGCCAAGTCTGCTAAGCTCAAGTCTTTATGTGGCATAGAATGGTTGCGTATGCCAACTAAGTTGAATTACTAAAGAATGCGTTAGTTGACGCGTAACGTAAATAGGGCAAGTACATATTGTATTTTGCTGTATGTATGTATAAGTATATAAGCGGATGAAAAAAAAAATGTTTAAATAGACGGAAAGATGAGAAATGAAGAAAATATGGCGGTAATGAGTATAACTGAGCTGAATGAGTTGCTTGCGGCATTCGTTATGATTTGGTTCGACATTGAGTTTCATAGAATGTTGTCGTCAAGCTGCTTGGCTTGAAAAATAGTTATCAACGCTGTGCTAACACATAATGCAGACTGGCTGGCTATAGTGATGAATAGCTGCGAAATATGTAAGCCAAAAACGAAGACAGTAAAACTGTACGATTGTACTTGGAAAAAAAAACTTCTGATTGAGCTAAAGTTTGACTGTGTTCTATAACTGCAAGCGTTCACTGAACTTGTTTTCGTCCGACGTGTGACACGGTTAGACTGCAAAAGCAATTTGTAAAATTGTAAAATGCAAAGTTTTGGCGTTCCTCATTTAAATTTACAATACAAACATCAAAATAAGCAAAAAAAAAAAAAAAAGAAAACATTTGATGAAGGCATGCAAAAATTTGTATTATTATTATTATTTTTTTTTTGTGATTTTTGCTTGAATGCTGTGTAAAATATTTATGAGTATATAGTAAAATAGTAACACTCACACACACAAAACACACAAAATGGCACTTCTTAAGTTTTTCATAAAGAATATAGAAGAAAAAAAAAAAAAAATAATGCAAATTAAAAATTTCTGCACGTCTCAACATAAAAACTTTTTATTTGAGCTTATACGTAGCTGCTTGCCATTTCTGTCGCCAGTTTATATTTTCCCTTTTATATTGCTTAACATTCGCATAGCCCTCATTGCACGTACATACAGACGTACACAAAGGCGCTCATATACAACCATACATAAATGAATGTGCCTACATATGCAAACATCTATTGGAACAGTAGTTGCGTGGAGTGCACATAAAACATGCACAATGCGGCATTTCTCTTTTGCTTTTCCATTGCTACTCTTTGTTGTGCTTTGAATCATTGTGTTTGACTATTTTTATAGTGCAACTAACTTATCCTTTGGCAGTGTGCTCTTTATGATTTTTATAACTTTAATATTCAAACTTCTCGACAGTGCCGACAACATACGTTTATTTATTTATTTGTTTATATTATTTCATTCTTTAAACCAATATAGTTTGGATTATGTTAGTGTTAGACTGTCAAATCAATGCAAATTAAAATTAGTAAGTATTTCAAAACAGAGAACAACATTTTTATTTATTTAATCTTTTCGAACTTTAAACTAAGTTAAACGAACATAAAAACGAACCTCAACGCGAAGTTTTCGTTGTATAAAAATGTTCGTGTGCAAGAAATAATCACCGATTGGCATGGGCAAAGCTTTGCTCCAATAGATGTCTACCGCAGTGGTCGGCACATTTATAACAGCGATATCGTGCTGTAATAAATTAATTAAGATTTCTTTAGTATGTCTTATAGTTTTCAGTCTTAGTTGTCTTACATTGTAAGGGCATGTGTGGTTAAGATTCGTGTACGGCTTGAAGGTGTTGAACAAGTGATTTACCACTGGGTTCTTGTTGGCAGCATTTAGAAGTTTACACGCATCAAAAGTTAGATTATATAAAAAAGGCTTCCAGCCATTTGCGCGTTTAAAAATAGTCCAAGTAACCTGAAAGACGTCTATTTACTAAATTGCTCAACAAAATTCAAATAACAATGTTAATTGCAAAATTACACTCGCTTGTGTCAGCTTCTGACGGACGTTAAATTTCCCGGATGCATATTTGAGGCTTCGATTAATTGCCTTGATATAACAAAACTCAAAATCGCCGATTGACTTATCATGGGATGTGCAATTAATATTGTAAAACGTAATATCGCCAAAAGACTATAAAAACATTTATTTTTATAACTTCAAATTGATTCAGTTTAGTTGACGTTACCAAAAAAATTATCTCTATATAAAGAAAAATTTTAAGCCACAAGCCTTTGGACCACATTTTACCAATGAAATTGAAATGCAAACTAAGCTCACGATCTGAAGTTTAAAGCCATTATGGAATTTAAGTTTAGTAAGTGAGAGTCGAAAAAAAAAATAATTAAAAATTAATCAAAAATCTATTAGCTTATAAATTAATACACATGAGTGAATAATTGTGTAAAATGTGAAACTATTAATTTACTTTATCATTAAACAACGATTGAAGTTGCGCGTAATAAATATAACAGAGTTGAAGTGTATTTTTCTGAATACCTTCAATAAGATTATATCTATCCGCTCAGTTGGCTCAAAGTGTTTTGTCAACAAACACCAATATAATCTAAATATTTCCATTATACTCATTAAGAGGTTATCTAAAGTGTTTATGCGACCCGAAGAGAGAAACCCGAAGAGCCAAAAAGTTGGAACACAATATTCTTATCAGAGTTGTTTTCTTACAATCTGTTTCGATTCTTCACAGTAATTTTTTTTAATTCAAGATGTTGGTTTACGAAGACGAGGATATTTCAGATTTTATATATTTATTATATATTATATATTTTCCTGTCATGCCCAACATCAGTCAACACTATGTTGGCCATAATTTCAAATTAAACATGTCTACAGGAATATTTTGTTTTACGTATTTTAATTTTGGGCTCATGATATTAACATTGAGGAAAAAATGAACATGTAAAGAGCTTTGGAAAGCAATTTATAAATTTATGTGCGCATTATGGCCAAATAATATGCAAATAAGTTTATAGCTTTTGTTTGCACGCAAACCGCGTTTGTTTGTAACTCCTTTTGCTACAATTCAACCATAAATGTGTACCATAATTGTGATTTCGTGTAACATTTAATTTGCAATGGGATTTTAAAATGTTATTGTTTTTCGCCATGTTAAGTGGAATTTTCAGTGTGAGCGTGTGTATTTTTGAAAGCGATTACCTAAAAATAATACGCTAATTTATGGTCAACTATTTCCACGTGAGTGCGCGATGTGCTTTTGTTTCGTTTGCCCTTTGTTGTCTATTCAGCGAATTTATTTTGGTACATCGAGAATATATGTATGTTGTAAAATATGAATTTTCAATAAATTATGTTTTTTTTCCCCTAAATGAAATGAATATTAAAACAGGCGATAGATGCACGTATGAGTAATGCCCAACTATAAAGTATATTCAGCTTTGTCATGCCCCATTCTACCTGGATAATTACGACAGTTGCCACGGTCGACCGTGCCTGTTATAACTTTGGTCGTAACTCTTGATTAAATTTCGATTTATTTCAATCAACGCACAGAAGGTAGACAGGCTGTAATAAATTTTGAATTTGTAAAGTTCAATTTAAAAAATCGTTCAGTTTTACTGCGGCTTCTAGAAAACTGCATTCAATTTCTGTTTTTCTTTCAGTTGACAATTTAATGGCTTTGCTACATTTCAACACTAATAGAATTTTGCATTAACGACACGATTGCTGTTTCTTCATGCCACATAGACGCGTTACACGTTGTCGTCAACGCATTAACTTAAAATTTATGATGCTGCGGTAAAATCGGCTTTGTGCCTCTTAAAAAGGCCAAGTGGGAAGCTTTAGTTTAGTATGATTTTTCTTTTTTTTTGAATCTGGAATTTACTTTGTTGCCCATAAAGGCAGTTAAGTCAGTGAGCGTGAGTGCGCGTAGATTTAGTTTTTGTCCTATGTCGTAGTGTAAATAGTTAGTGTAATAGTATTTTCAAAGTGCCATTAACAGAATCGAATGCCGGAAAGAGGCTTTAACTTTGCCTATTGAAGTGATGTGTCACACTTGTCAGTTCACACGGCTTATAAACGAGTTGTGGTTGTTGCTTAAATCTAAGTTTTGTTTTTTTTCCCCTTTTTTTTACTTCCTGCTTCTAAGTTTCCGCTTTACAGTTTTATAGCTTGCGTTTTTTTTTTTTTTTGTGCTGCTTTAAATTTTATAGCAGTAAATAAAAAGCAACTTGACACTTGACGTCGACACGTGGCAAGTTCATTTCAACACATCTGAAGTAACTCGTGAAAAAAGGGTTTTATGGCAAGTTAATGGTTTATTTATGATGTGTTGGAATTGTTGATGAATTTTTTTAATTTACTTTCAGCTTTGGTTTTGGTAAGGAAGTTTAATATCAAAAGGCCAATTGAAAATAAAACATTATTTCCTTATAGTAATTTTAACCACAATATGCATTTGACAGATCATTCATAATACTTTTCTTTCACCATGTTTGATTTAAAATCAATTTTACAAAATGCACCAATACACAATACAAACAATATTGTAATTGTTTTTGTTCAAATTTTTTTCTAAGCCCAATCAAGCTTGACTTAATGCTGCAACGGGCATATTTTGTTTACGAACAGCAATTTGTAATTCCGATAAAAATATGCGCAAAATTCTAAATAACTGAAACAAATAATCAGATTTTTACGACTGTCAAATCTTATATACTCTTTTTGACACTATTCAAAGTATTATTTTATTAGTAACTTATGCTAAAAAGGTTTGAATAATATTTTAATTTATTAGAAAAAGGAACATTTAACACTAAATTAAAACACGAAAACCTGACTCTTTGATTGTTAATAAAATTGTCCTGACAAAAAACTAATTTTTTATCTATTGGTCGATCAAGAACTATATTGATTCGAACTAGTTCTGAGAGCAGCTTGAACAAAACCAGATAGACGAACATGGCTATATTAGTTCGTTTGCTCGTGCTGAAAAAAAAAATATAATACCTTATGCAGTCGATAAAGCTTCCTTTTATGCTTTGCGAAGTTTGTACACTTTTTTGTATCAGTATAAAAACTTAACATAGTTAACAGTATGTCAGCTTTTTATGAATTTCAATATTGTCAAAAACAGTTGTTGGAAAATTGTCAAAATTTTCAACCATGCGTTTTTTTTTTGTAAATTGTTTTGAAACCTTTTTTTGTATGTAATTCATACATACTTTTTTATAAGTGTGTTCGAGTGATTGAAATTCGTCCACTCATATATTTTTTGTTGTTATCTATAGTAATATTCTTTCAAAAAACGAGTTTTTTACAATTATTATACAAAAAAAATACTATTGCAAATTTTCATACTGAAAAATTGATAGTTAATACAAATAGAAAATCATCGTAAATCCATTTTTTATTTGGGTTCAAATTATAATATTTTTGTTTTAACACTATTCTTAACAATGCGAAAAGTGCAACGTTGAGTTTTTTACAACTCAAGGAATAATGAATAATGAAACTGACGACTGTAGCAATTTGAATACATTGCATTATTAGTATTTACTCATTAAGTCTAACCTCAACAGAGGGTGCACTTGACGCAAATATTCTGACAAATTCCAAGTTTCGAAATTGGAGGAAGAACTCCATTTGAAAACAGCTGCTGCGACGTGCAAACATTTTGCATAATTTTGGGCGCACATTAACCAAACAGTAAATGATTTCATTAAAAGTGTTGCCTACTTTGTTGCGTACGGCGCGACAAAGTCTTCAGGTTGATAGATGGTTGCTTCTTGCAGACATTTTCTCTCCATTTGCCTATGTATGTATCTATGTTGATGTTTTCGCACTCGTTGTCATTATTGCCGCCTTGGCTTTTTGTGTTTTTGCTGTTGTTGACTTAGTCGAGAGCAATTAACATGCAAATAAGGGCTATTAGTTACTGCTGCCGAGACGTCAGTTTGGTCTTATTTGCTCATCATATCCCTGGCACGGTCAGGCACCTGTCGAAATGCTCCTTTTTCGGGCTACTTAAATGACTCACTAATTTCATTCTGTCTTTTTTTTAAATTTTTTATTTTTATTTCTGTTGTTTGCTTTGTTTTGTTTGACGTCAAAATTTGAATTTACTCTCGTCTGTCGGCAATTTCTATGGGTTGTTTTACTCATATTTTTGTTTTCCCGACATCATCAAATGGCAAAAGGTTGACGGAAGTCGCGTCGTTAAACTTTAGTATTATGTATTTTACGCAAAGTTTGATTTAAAAATGACTTTTGTTCACGCCTTTCACCATAATTTTCATGTACACTTCTTTTTTTATGATTTTGCTTTTTGCTGATAAACGGACTTTGTTTTACTTTTTTCGAAAGATTGTTTGACGCTGACCATTGTGTATCCACAACGACTTTTAACGAATTCTGGCGTGAAATTTTATAATAATGCTGTGTTTGCTAATTAATGTTAATTGATCACTTTATTTAAGCATTTCTATTAAAACTTTTGTGAATTAAGTTTATCTTCACAAAATTTTAGTTTACAAACTTTTATTAACTTGGCATGAGAAATGCAAAGATCCGAGCTAAAGGCCCATTGATATAAAGGGTTGGCTGGTAACGACACAAATTGGTTTCGTGAAAATGCAAATTCATGCCAGCAATTGAAACTCGATGTAGAATGTTCGTTGGGAGTAAAGTAAAGTGTTGAAAGCTCTGACTGTGCATTTATTGACCTCTCTTATTGTCTGTGCTGGTCAAGCATTCCCTCATGAATATGTACGGTGCACGTAGAGCGTGCAATAACGTTGGTTTTTTATATGATTTACATGTGCACACAAATGCAGACTGATTCATGCGATTTACAGTCGCGCTATTATGTACTTGTGCATACATTTTGACTGCGCTGGACTTGTGTGTGTATAGTAGATTCGATGGTAGATATGTTGTGATGCCATATGAACTTAGTCCAATGCCCCCCTGGAGGTGATAATTCGCATTGATTTGTCTAGTGAAGCTGTGGTTTAAAGTTTTTACACAATTTATCAGATAAATGTTAAAGGTTTGAGTTGCATTGGCTAAAAAACTATTTATTTTGTAAAAAATAAGTAAATAACAAATTACTTATTATACAGTTAGATATATGATAATTATTCCAGTGTACTCATTATTCATTTTTCTTTTCACCTGACTTTTCGTGGTTTGCTTCACTGTTGGCACATTTGTGCTTGCCAACATTAAAAAAATATCCATCAACTATCGAACAGTCATCGACACATGGCTTTCTGTTTTCACATAAATCTTCATCAGGTAAAAGAAGCACAACGTGGTAAGCTGTGAAAGCTCAGTTGTGTTATGTATGTTAGTCACCATTTTTATTTTCGTAAAATAATTAATAGCATGTGAAAGATTTCAAGTATCTTATCACTTTAACTGACTGATTGGCTACTCAAAACTCTACATGGCTGATAAAGACAATTGCTTTATTTAATTACAAGTTTTATTTTTATGATACATATACAAGTACATTTAAACAGTTACTGTTTCTTCAGATTTTTTTAGAAGAGACTAGCTATTTTATTCCAGAGTGATTTCAGCCATTCGTCGGCATTATTGTCATCGGGTGTAGTTGGAGGATTAGTCGTTGTGGTCGGTAGCCGAGTAGTACTCTCTTGTGGACCTTGATTAGTAACATTCCATGATGGTTCCTCAGTAGTATTCCCATTGGGTATGGTCCAAGTAGTGTTCCATTGTGGTCGTTCACTGGTCACGTTCTCTGACGGTTCAATAGTTGTATTCAATTGTGGTTGTGGGGTAGTTCCGTTCCACCACGGTCCTTCAGTTGAATTTAACTGTGGGCCTTGAGTAGTCTCGTTCCACCAGGGGCCTTCGGTCGTGTTCAATTGTGGCTGAGGGGTAGTCTCATTCCACCAGGGGCCTTCAGTTGAATTTAACTGCGGGCCTTGAGTAGTCTCGTTCCACGAGGGTCCCTCAGTAGTATTCAATTGTGGTTGTGGGGTAGTCTCATTCCACCAGGGGCCTTCGGTAGTATTCAATTGTGGCTGAGAGGTCGTCTCATTCCACCAGGGGCCTTCAGTAGAATTCAATTGTGGTTGTGGGGTAGTCTCATTCCACCAGGGGCCTTCAGTTGAATTTAACTGCGGGCCTTGAGAAGTCTCATTCCACCAGGGGCCTTCAGTTGAATTTAACTGCGGGCCTTGAGTAGTCTCGTTCCACCAGGGTCCTTCAGTAGTATTCAATTGTGGTTGTGGGGTAGTCTCATTCCACCAGGGGCCTTCAGTTGAATTTAACTGCGGGCCTTGAGTAGTCTCGTTCCACCAGGGTCCTTGAGTAGTATTCAATTGTGGTTGTGGGGTAGTCTCATTCCACCAGGGTCCTTCAGTTGAATTTAACTGCGGGCCTTGAGTAGTCTCGTTCCACCAGGGTCCTTCAGTAGTATTCAATTGTGGTTGTGGGGTAGTCTCATTCCACCAGGGGCCTTCAGTTGAATTTAACTGCGGGCCTTGAGTAGTCTCGTTCCACCAGGGTCCTTCAGTAGTATTCAATTGAGGTTGCGGGGTAGTCTCATTCCACCAGGGGCCTTCAGTAGTATTTAACTGCGGGCCTTGAGTAGTCTCGTTCCACCAGGGTCCTTCAGTAGTATTCAATTGTGGTTGTGGGGTAGTCTCATTCCACCAGGGGCCTTCAGTTGAATTTAACTGCGGGCCTTGAGTAGTCTCGTTCCACCAGGGTCCTTCGGTCGAGTTCAATTGTGGCTGAGGGGTAGTCTCATTCCACCAGGGTCCTTCAGTTGAATTTAACTGCGGGCCTTGAGTAGTCTCGTTCCACCAGGGTCCTTTAGTAGTATTCAATTGTGGTTGTGGGGTAGTCTCATTCCACCAGGGGCCTTCAGTAGTATTTAACTGTGGGCCTTGAGTAGTCTCGTTCCACCAGGGTCCTTGAGTAGTATTCAATTGTGGTTGTGGGGTAGTCTCATTCCACCAAGGGCCTTCAGTAGAATTCAATTGTGGTTGTGGGGTAGTCTCATTCCACCAGGGGCCTTCAGTAGTATTCAATTGTGGAAGTTCAGTGGTCGAATTGTTTGAAATGTCTGGTTGCTCAGAAATGCAGTTCGCTAATTGATAAGCAGCTTTACTTAACTGATCAATAGCCTTCTCTAGTTGGTAGCCAATGCATCGCTTTGTTTCTCTTAAGCCAGACAAACGGTATTGATTAATTTGGACGAAAAAACTCCATACCTGTGAAGAATATAAAAATATTTAACATACATAAACTTAAAATATAAATGTAACTGGCTCTTACAGTTCTTGTGTAACAATTTTTGATTTGACGAGAGGTATTTAAACTCGAGCAATATTCGATTTTATGTTTAAAATCTTCTTTAATTTGTGCGATGCCATTTTGTTGCACGTATTGCAGTAACTTGATTTGGTCAATGTCTGCACAACGACGCAATTCCAGCCCGGTCACTAAGAAAATTTCCACGTTTCTAACGGAGTAAATTTCAAGACAGTCCTTTATAATTGATAAATCTCCATTGAATTCGGCCAAATCCAAAATGCCAATGATACCATCAAAAAGAAGGTTGGCTGCCCCAGACAAGCTGTTGTTGGCATTACTGTTATTAGAATATTGCTCTGCAGTCACATGATGCGAAGGCTGCGGAAATATTAATAAAATAATAAGTACAGAGTTCAAAAAATTTTATCCCAAAGAAACTTACAGCAGCGGCCAACAGCAGGGCAAAAACCGCTAATGTTTTCGAAACAACCTTCATAGCTAATGGTCGACTCGTTTCTAAATTGAACGCTGTCGAGACGTCACTTTAAATTGAATTTGTAGGTAAAGTTGAATTTGTAGTTTTTTAGTGTTATATATCGATGAGTCTTATAAGCTGTCTTAACAATGCTTGAAATGGGTGCTACCGATAAGAGTTAATTGCCTTGATTGATGATAAACAGTGAAACGTAGATATTTTTTTAAATTTAATTTTTTTTCTTTCAAATTAGCTGGGTACATTAGTTTTGTGCGTATTGCAAATATTTGTAAGCCTAGAATGAGGAGTGGCACTCTTTTCCCTCCACATCCTCGTTTGTGGGTGAGGGGTAAATAACTACGGCCCTATTTTCTGAGAACTCTATTTAAAAAAATATTAATAGTGGTTTTATTAGTTTCGTTAATAGCAACATAAATAGGTTTCTTATTCCAGCAAGTTCGAGGTAAGGCTAACTCGTGGGTTCAAATCCTATTCAAGGAAGAACACAAATATGAAAAAATATTGTAAAAACAAAACAACAAAGAGAATGTGTGGTCAGTAGATCTCTTAAAATATTCATATGTGAATTTATATTTTTTTGAAAAAGAAGACCGAAGAAATCGGTTGAGATTTGTCCTTTCGTCTGTCCTCATCAATGATTATCGGAAACGATAAGGTCTTGGGACATAAAACCCTCAATACATTATAATAAAAAGTTAGAAAAAAGATTTTTGTTAATCACTTTTATTTTCAAAGATTAAATTTCTTGAAGTCAATCAATCAAACTGAAACAGAGCGACGAGCTGCTACTGATGCTCCTTCGACTGAAGATGCATCTGAGAATGCCAAGGGTCCTCTAGTTGTTGATCTCGGGAGATCACCAACTTGGATGGATGACGATGCCAAGGGTCTATTAGTTGTTGATCTCGGGCGCTCACTAATTTGGATGGATGATGATGCCAAGGGTACACTAGTAGTTGACCTCGGGAGTCCACTAGATGAAGATAGCGAGATTTCATCAATCCTTGATGCATCAAAGCTCTCAGGGATATTATTAGATTCAGCCGCAATATTAGTTTCACCATTTTTAGTTTGGGTTTCAGAGAAGCCTGACTCTGAAGACATTTCACGTTGATTTTTGGCGACTTGAATGCAGTGGTTGTAGTCATTAGCGGCTTGAATAGACTGAATCTTTGCATCGTTGACAGCGCTGCTGATGCAGTTATCTCGCTGAATATCAAGCACTGAATAATTAGCTGCGGACTGGGAAAGAGCCTGGTAGGCTAAAGAGTTAGATGTATCCAAAAGCTGCAAATTGGTGTCGAACTATTGGAAGAAAAATATTTTTTAGTTGACGACTATTTCAAGAATATCAATTGTTTTTGACCTACATAGGCTTGGGTGCAGTTGAGGAACGATTCATTGGTTGTTTCGTTTTTGCAGAGTTGAATATTGCGTTCTATTTGCAACTGATAGTCACGCACGGCGGTGACGGTGGCATTTATTGATTGACTGTTAGCTGTAGAAGTACGGTTGGCATTGTCATCACAGATCCCAGTCTTGTTTGTAAGGGTATCAACGACCTGACTCGTAGCATTGTTGTATCTATTGGCGCAGGCAGTGCTTGATGGCGAAAGACTGCGCGTATCAATGAGTGCCGATCGCATTTGTGCTAAGAACACACGGTAGAAACCAACTTGGGAGTCTGCTGCAACAGCAACATTGTTGACCAAACGTGGAACAGCGAAGGCCTGTGATGATGAATTTTTGTTTCAACGAATATTCTTTATAAATTTGTATATGAACTTACGCCGAACACACAAATCGATAGAAGAAACACGTTCGTGAAAAGTTGCATGTTAGTTTTAAGGTGCTTTGACTGCTTGAGATGTATACTAACTACTAGTGTTGAACGAATCGCGCTTTTATATGAAACCATAGTGGGTAAAATTGGCAATGTAATAATGCAGACATTTAATGCAGTTCGATAAGATAAAATTCGAAAAATAGATACACTCTTTTTGAGCTCATAATTAGCTGTTGTTGTGTATCGGCAATTTTCTTAGTAATGTTTAACACAATTTAAAACATGGTGATTTGGCTTCATGTAGTTTCCAGTATCTATTTGCCTGATATCGTTGCTCCCCTTTTGACTATGATTCGCTATTGCGCTGATATAAGTTAAAACATTATATAATTTGCAATGTTATCAAACTACTCATATATTTGCTTATTCTTGGAAGGTTTTCTCTAAAAATATCTTTTGTTTCGAATAATTGTTTTCACATTTGAATCATTTTTATCGATTATCAACTATCAACTTCAGCACTTGCTATCTGTAGTTGTTTTGAAAGTTCGAATGATAAGAATGAAGTGTCAAAATGGTAATAACTTTCAGTCTTCTGAATTCTTATCAGTATTTTTCAATAACAACGCAACAGACATTTTTTCAATTGTTTTTTTTTTATGGTAAATGGCCGTTAATATTAATGTATGACAAATCATTTCCGAGAAATATGCAAAACAAAAATTCACATCGCAACAAAAATTATTACCGTCATCGTTCTTATCTATAAGTGAATTACTTACGGATAATCGGTTATGCGATTCACTTTTATCGTCAAGAATTATTTTTGCCGATTTAATATTATTATTGGAAAGTAGCGTAATAGTTAAAAAATAATGAAATGAATAGAATTATTTTCATAAATAATGTACACAATTAGAATTTTCATTTGAGAAGTTGCGATGCTGAATTCAGAAAACAGAAATCAAATACAACAAACAATATTTTACGCTATTTGTTCATGTCGTTATCTTTTCTTCATATTGTGCCTTCTATAGCTTGTTTGCATATATCATGTGACAATCTGCATGTATGCAAAGAAGATTTATAATGTTCTACTGAACAAAAGCGACAACAAGTAGGATATGAATGGGCCAGAGTAAGGAGCTAAAAAGAAAAAAAAAATAATAATAAAAAAACGCATCATAATTCAAGCGATTAATCAAAGCAATCAAGTGCAGGGGCGTCGCATGCACAGAAGCACTTTACTTGAACGACGCTGTTGAAAGGCATTAAAATATTTGATGATGTGTGCTTGTGGGTGATGTCGTTGCCTCAAGTTGACTGCCAAGCGCAACTGCAGACACTCTAGGTGACAAGTGTCGTGTTGTGTTGTGCCCTGCCACTCATCCCTTTCTGACACCACCAACACCAACAACTAAGCAGCTTACTACTTGCTACTTGGGACTTCCTGTTTCTTTGAGTACAGCCATATTGTCTATTAAATGAATAGAAATCAGTGAAATCATGTGGAAATTTTAATACGCCAGTTGCTGTCTTTTATTTAAACATTGATACTGACTCAATTGGGGATTTTTAGCAAAGCAGTACTCGTTGTTTTGACAGTCAGCATGAGTGTCACCTTTCACTTTGTGGCGTGGTCTGACACAAAGCTGGCGTGAGTAATTTTTGTGTATTTCATGTCGTTCCTATTAGTATTATTGTTGATGTTGTTAAAGAGAAAGCAGCTACACCCTTACACATCAAGAGTTTGTTGATTATTTGTTTTTTATTGGTTGTTCACAAGCGATTCTTATAAATCGCTTGAGTTCTAGTGAAGTAGCTGATAAGTGACGTTGTTACATGCACAAAATGCGCATAGATTTAAATGAATTATTAATGAAAGTATTTACATATATATTTTTTTATTTTCTTATGAATTGTTAAAAGTGATATATGATTAAAGTAGCTCTTTTAAGGCGTGTGTTACTGTCAAAGCAGTCTCCGTCTCATTACTCTTAATTAGGCGTGGATTACGATAAAAGTTTTTTTGGTGGCATGGTAGTAATTTAGTACGGGAAACATGTGTCATAAAATACTTTTCATAGAAATATTGATTTGTTTATTTCGGCATTAGTGGAATTTTAATTAATTGCATTTAATGAAAATAATCTTTATATGTTTGGGCCAAAATCAGGAAAAACAAATTCAAAACAAACCAAAAATATTGTGTGCACAACAATAATAATAAACAAATTATTTATATACAATTATTTATTTAGTTGTTCCATTATCAAATAAAAGTTTAAATACAATCGGTGAAAAGGTTATATCTAATCATGACAATTTTTATTTTAGATATATTATATATATTGGTATGTGTAGTCGATATATAATGTATCGTCGATTATATTTCGTCTATAACAGAGCTGTAATACAATACTATATGAAAAGTAAGAAACAAGTATTTGTGTTTAACGATACTCACTCGTTTACAGTTTAGTTTCCTTTGTGTCTGCGGAAAAATTCATGCGAATGGGAATTTTTGGTCATTTTACTTTTTCTCTTCTACTTTTTTTGTCTTTTTTGTGAAACCTTCTTTTTTTTGTGGCTAACAAAATTGAAATTCATAATGAGTTTTTTATTCAAATTTACACTTGGCTGTGTTGTGTGAAAAGTTTCTGCTAAATATTTCACATTTTCATGCTGGTTTTTGCCATGTCCTAATGTGTACGTGTGCAGAAAGCGAAAAAAAAAAAAAATAAAATAAAAATGTATTCAAATAAATACATTTCATGAACGTGTTACAATTACAACAAAAATTGTGTCTCTATAGTTGTTGTTAAAGCATAAATGGAATTTTTAAAGTTCTAAACTTAAATAGAAGCGAATTTTGTGTTATTTGGAATTGCTGTACGTGTGTATCTCTTACAATTGGATCTTGTATACACTTTAATCAACAAGCCTAAAATTGTTTGTGTCAGGCAAATAATAACATTTTAATACATTCAAAATGTCACAGGCAACTAAATACAAACGCATTCAAGAATTTTCATGTATTTGTGCTTTTATTTTGAAATTTGCATTTCAACATCATTATATGCATACGCACATTGTGCATACGCCATACGCATACATCGAGGCATCCGTTTCCGGCTCAGCAGGCCAAAATGAACCGGATTGTGTGGCCAATCCGTACAATTGCTGCGTATGAGAAGAAAACTGAATCAACGCCCGCCGGCAAGCGCTGAGCATTCAACAGAAAACTAATTATGGCGCTCGTCTGTGCGTTGCTCGACTTTGTAGGTGTGTGCACTATATTCACTTTGGTCTGTGTTTTGTTAAGCGCTACGCCTGCAGATAGTAACACCAAAAAACATCTGCATTGTGTTTAGTGTTTCTATCATGCCAAAAAATGTGGTTTATGCACTTAAATGAGCACTTTAAAATCGGCTACAAAATGCAGAGCACGTTTTACTACAACACTTTAAAATCTCCGTTTTAACTCAATTATTTTTTAAATTATCCAACAATTTTAGTTCTAAGTATATAACATTAGTTCAAACTCAAAATTCACAACTCATATTCAAATAAACGCTGACTACAAAGTCACTATGTCAACGCATTTGCAACGGGAAAAATATGTCACAAATTTTGATTGACAAATAACACACAGTGTACGCTAAGTAAACTCGATTATACGTAAATGTTTTAGGTAAATGCAAAAAGGCAATTTGGTAAAGTAACAGGACTCTGAAAAAAAGGGAAACTCAACAATTTTTGACATACATTTTTATGTAAATGTAGGCGCAAATACTTGTATATCCTTGAACATTTCTAAATACTTTTACACACAGAATTTTTAATAACCGTCAAAGTAAAAATTGTTTGTTTGATTTCGGTTGTGGGTATGAAAGACAAAACAATGGGTTGAAAGAAAAAAAAAAAAAAAATTATATTTTTGGATATTATTAAAAATTACCTTAGATTAACCAGGCGGGTTCTGGCATGTCTACTTAAAAAATGTTAAGAGTGCATTTAATAGGTTCGTCAATAAAAAAATAAATAGTTACCTAACTTCTATTCTATTGGAATTGCGTCGAATTTATCTCAGGATTTGTGGGATTACACTTTCGTACTCTATGATTGTTGACACATTTAGAAATGTCGGCGCAAGTTGAATCCAAGCCATCGAGCTCTATCGATGGATTTTTTGGAGCTGATCTTGAAACGGAGTTTTTATTTAATAGTGGAATTCAAAAAATGTGATGTTTTACATGCTTCATTTATGGAACCGTCTTAAATGACTTATCATCGTTAATATAAAGCAACATATCAAAAAAAATTTTATTTATTTTCCAACATTTAAACATCACTTAATAAACTGTTGAAAATTAAAAAAAAAAAATTGAAACTCGGATAATGCTGACAATCTGATTGCGGTTCAATAAGTAGCTTGAAAAAATATTTTCAGTGTCTTTAAAAATTGTAAACGCAACTTTCTTCAATATATTGCTTATTCCATACATATATGTATGTACGAGTATATTAGTTTGAAGGAACA
This sequence comes from Phortica okadai, assembly GCA_034638295.1. Taxonomy (NCBI): domain Eukaryota; kingdom Metazoa; phylum Arthropoda; class Insecta; order Diptera; family Drosophilidae; genus Phortica; species Phortica okadai. The sequence continues at coordinate 13,521,295 of CM067851.1, read as the reverse complement.
GAAGGCGGAGGCATTAGTTGTATTTGCCGACTCACAGCAAAGTTGTTAATGAAACGGCTTAAACTGCTCTCGGCTAACTCATAAGCCGGCTTTATGCATTTCATTTAAAAGTTTTTAACAAAATTTAATGCAATCGGCAAACAAAGCCTGTGCCAATCTGCCGCAACTTGTGAAAAGAAGAAACGTGAAACTTGAGCATGGCAACTGCGCTCGTGCAGTGCCGCGACAATAACTTTATTTCATTAGTTCCCTACAACATTTTTTTTTGATTTTTTTTTATTTTTTGTTTTTATATTTTTCACTTTTTTTGCATCTTTTGTAGCCATAGCATTTATCTGCTTTGTACCTGCGTATTTATGTTAAGTACGCTTTTGCAGACTGGTATGTTTCACAGAACTGCGTGTACTGGGTGTGTGGCGTGTGTATATGTGTGTGTAAATGCAGCTTAAGCAAGGATTAAGCCATAAATCGTTACGTTGGACAGTCAAGATGCCTTTGAGCATTGTCGTTGCGTGGCTTTATTGCTGTTGCCAGTGTGATAGTTTGAATGCGTGTCCATGTGCTTCAGTTAATGTGTGTGCATGGATGGGTGTCAGGCCTTACTTCTGCTATATGGTACATAAAAGCGACAAGAATGGCTTTCAGGTTGGTTAAGTGAAACCGTGTGCAATCCAAGCACAATCAATAATTGCACGTGCATTCACAGTTCTTGTATTCTCCGTGATTGTGATTGTGAATAATGGTAAAGACAGCAAATATTCCTCAACACATTGAAATGAAAATTGTGGCAAGTCAGATAATAATCCAACCTGTGCGTAAAAATGACCCTTGACACCAAACAGTAATGACAACGCCATCTACCGATCAAAATCTAATCTTGTATTATCATTGCATTTTCAACACTCAAGTAGTTATTCAGAAATGCATGATTACAAATAGGATATCGAAATGGGTATGGGTTGGTGATCAAATAAAAAATCGCTGATGTAGGAGTGTGGCGACTCCCGATACAGAAAAATTATCATGTTTTTTCCCTTATAGGAAATCATTATTAATCCAAAATCAAGGTCCCAGTTAGTTCGGGTATAACTAACAATCTAAGGTCTTCTTTGTATTGAACTTCATTTCATACTAAAGTCATGTAGTATCCGTTTTATAAAATTGCGATAAATAAGTATGTGTCAAAATCATATTATTTGCAATATAATACGTATTCACTTCCGCGGGATAATGGATACAAAAATCTCCAATTAAGTAATTAATTTGAAAAGAATTGCAATTAAATCAACGCACTGCAGTGGACAACAAAGATTTTTGTCTTCTTTCATTATGCAATTCTTTTCATGAGTAAGTCACTGTCAACGAGATTGTCCTTATCGTTGGTGTAGTGAAAAGGAGCATTAAAACCATTGTCATATTCGTTGAAAGTCATATCTGCAATTGTTTTGTTGCTACGGCAACAGACGCCTTTGCCGCTGATTGTAGAGATACTGTGGCAAAAATAAAAAAAAAAAACAATTATAATAAACGACTTCCACTGAGAGTGAGAAAAAGGAAAAAAAAGTAATCGTGTTAAATGCTTGCACATTGTGTGGAAACAAAGGCAGCTGCTCATTAAAAGATACGTTGTGAAAAGCACACGCTAAGTTGAACCATGCAAAAGCAACCCACATTTCGTTCGTATCACGTGACGCACACCATAAAATACAATTGCCATTTGCATTATTATTACGTATACGGCTTGTTGGCATTGCAAGAGACTTGCAATAATTCTGTCATGTGAACACAAGCTTAAAAATAAATATTAAGCATTCATGCAGATATAATAAGTATGATTCCATTTGAGAGAAACTAAAATAGCGTAAAGTTAGTATATACGAGGGGGCATGGCAGCATTGTTTCTTATCTTTTCTTTTATTTATAATAATAAAAATAATAATAACAAAATATGCAGTCATTTCGCATAAGACTTTTTTAGTGTAAAAAAAACAATTAATATGAATTTATATTGACTTGTGTCAAACAATCAACCAACAAAAGGCTTTGCTGTTGCAGTAAACCAAGAAAATAAGTGACACGTTAGCAAAGCAAAAAAGAGAACAAACAAAGCATAAAAAAAAAATATATCAAAAGTAATAAACTATTTTTTAAAAGGAAACAGTATCAAGATAAAATAGGAGATAAACAGAATGAATACAAAAATGTTATATTAATTTACGAGAATGCAATGAAACGAAATGAAATTTTTGCTGTCAACTCAATGAACTCACGACACGACAAATAACTAAGAAAATGAAATGAACAGCGAAAGTGAAGCGAAAAATTGAATTTGAAAAAAAAATAAAAATTCAATTGACGCAAATTTAATAGTGTGCATTTTTTATAAAATGTTTTTTTTTTTGCAGATTTGAAATTAAAGGATTTCAACTATAAAGCTCAAATATCGCAAAACTCCATTGCAAGATAAAACTTTATATTAAAGGTTCATATTGTCAGCTTAGTTTCCTACAGATGATCTTTGATCAAAGATGCATCAAAATTCCATCAAGCAAAGCTTTTCAAGTGTCTTCATTTAATTACACAGGCCAACAAGAAAAAACGTTTCCATTAATTAAAATTAATTCGTGTATATTTTGATGTTCTGATTCCAAAAATAATATACATATTGTCTTATCACTTACAAATTTCTCACATTCAAACTTATGTACAAGATATCTCTGAAACTACGTACTGGACCGAGCTTATTGAAATTGAATTAGGATATTCTTAGGAACTCAATTTATCATCTAGTTAAGGGGTGTTTTGATTGAGCGCCCCTTTCAAAAGTTACAGATTTCTTAAAATCAATAATTAAATAAAAAATAATTTTATAAAAATTTCACAAAAAAATTTTAATTTCTTTCTCCTTTGCTAAACAATTTGTATTTCTTTTCTGCATGAAATGGCGACGGGGAAATTGAAATTTACAGTAGAAACTCGATTATTGGGATCAATTAAAACCAGGGGTGTTCCGTATAATCGAAAATCCGGTTAATCGATTTCAAAGTCAAATGATGTCTATAAATTCATGCCCATTCATAATTTACGTAAGACGATTTTTCCTGTTTTTGGGGAGGGGCCCACTATATGTAAGAATAATAAGGATCAGGGTGATCCCTCTCCTTCTTTTATATTTACTTGCTTATACAAATATTATATATAATTTGATACTTTCTAAATTCTGTCCTAAATTTGATAGTTGAGCTATAGCCTCACACAAAGAGAACTGCTGAGAAATTGTAATCATTTATATAAAATCAAATCATTTAATGAAATCATTTATATAAATTATACATTTCGTTTCAAATTAAAATTAAGTCCTACATTTATACTAAAGGAAAAATCAATTTAATTTTCAAAACTTCAAATTACTTATAAGTTATAATACAACTCAAATACTATCAGATGAGATCTTATATGATTACCAGCTTTAAATGACTTTCAGCATTAGAGCAGTGCAAGTTATAATCTGAAAATGAGGCTGAAGTGGATTCCTTGGAGTCACCACCATGCTTAGGTGGGTGGTATTGGTTCGGATAAGATGAAAAATAAATTGTCTTCAAATCGAAAAGAAAGTAAGACTACGCATAGCACAAAGTAGATTGAAGTAAGTGGTGTATGGAATTGAATATTTATTGCCTTTATTAGTGAGTCGATTGAAAAATTTACGGAGCTCAAGTGTTTCTGCGTTACAGCAACGCTTCGCCGCTCGCTTTCTTATATTCATTTGTTGGTTTCGCACACTCAAATGCTTCATTTTTCTTCGTTCATTCATTCGTACGTTTGCTCATCTGTTTGTTTGTTTCTTCGTGCAAGCATTTTTCGCTTGTATTTTCTATCTTCTCATATTTCACGCCATCTAGAAGCATTTCGCGCAATTTGCGGCAATGCTGTTCATCTTGGGCTGTGCTATATTGGCTTAGTGTTTGCTGCACTTCTTTCTGCTTATGGTGCTGTATTTGTTCTATTTGCACCAAATGAAGACACTCCTTCATTTGTTTGTTATTTTTCTTTTTTTTTTCTTTTTATTTTCTTTGACTGAAAAACAATTTGTTTTCAGAAACACTTTTATTTAATTTATTAGTTTTGATGCTTCACTTGTTTCGCTGTTGATTGGTTGTATTGCAATTTGAAACGAAAATATTTTTATTATTTCAAATAGTCTATCAACGGATAAGTATCTGTTCGATACATGTAATTCTATGAATTGACATGTTTGTTTGTACTTTACATGCTATGCTTTTATTCGTATATAAATAACATTTGTTATTTTATCATTATTTTCAAACAATACTTAAAGTCGATTCATGTGCTTATTTATCCTTTAAATGCAATAAAAATAAAACATGCATAGCTTAGGCTTTTGAAATGCCATTATATTGTTATTGAGAGTTAATAAGGCATGGATAATGTTTATCATAAGCAATTAAACAAGTATATTAAAATCAACTTCCATATCATGCGATATAAGTATAAGAAAAGTAATCAAAAAAACATAAAACGCATGTAAAAAATAAGTTAATATCCGAATGCATTACGAAATACATATTTCGCATGAGTAAGAGAGACGATGATTTCCGTGCACACACGCAATAGGATATGGAAAAGACATGCTTTTATTGAAAAACTTTAATGCACGACAAAAAAAAAGTTAACAAAGTCAAACAAACAATCTTATACGCAACACAAACACGCACACCCACATGCATACATATATATAAAAGCTTGAATATAAAACAACTACACATGTACTTATGTCATAACAAAGGATGACATTGCGAAGCGCTCGTAAAAAATACTTTGTGGCAAAGTAAAACATATGTCCGTCCGTCTGATCGTCTTTTGGTCGTTCCGTCCACACGTGTGTATGTATGTATGTAAGTCCACAGTATGCACACTCACTCGTATTCTTATGTAACTTGTATGAATTCCCAGACTGATTCTCCGTACAAATTTTATATAACATAAGAGTTGACTTCAAGTACGTTTGCATTGTAAATGCATTTGTGTGTATTTGTGTATGTGTATGTTGTTGTTAATGCTGTTGTTTTTGTTATTTCCGTATGCGCGTGTGTATGTGGCAGCTTACCTAATTACATTCCGGAAATAAAACGTTGACTGATTGCGCCAATAAATGAAAATAATGACGCACCATTGACTGCAAACTCGTAAAATGCCGGAAGTAAAACGTTAGTACTGACTGACACACACACACACACACACACACACACAAACAAACAAGCATTTAAGCCAACAGAAGCATAAAGTTTCCTTTACGCTCACAAGCTTACACTTTTGTGTTTTTTTTTCTGTTTCTGTTTTGTTTGTTGTTGATTTGCGCACAAAGCTTTCCCCTTAACATGATTGTCTATAATTTTGCTACTTTCATTAATGAAAATATAAACGCCCACTTGTGCAAAGTGCCCTTGTGTGTGCGTGTACGTGTGCGTGTGTGCGTGCCTAGGTGCGATACAAGAATACATCCGTCGTCTATGATTGTGTGCGTGTTAACGCCTTGAAAATTATAACAAAAGCAAATCAAAGTGCTGTACTCGAAATTGCAAACATTTACGTGTTTTATTATATTCAGTAAAATGTTAAGATTTGTGTTGATACCACGAGCTCATGCAGTTCATTTCATGCCATTTGCCATTGCTGAAATATATATTTGAGGTGCTGTTGTGTACGTGTTTATCATGTATGTATGTCCGTATGTTGACTTTGTACAACTCACAGCAATAAGAATAAAAGCTGTGCGTAGTATAAGCATTTTCTTTAATTGTGCTTAAATGCTGTTTAAACAACAAGCGATTATTGCTAAGTAAAACTGTAAAAAATGTGTTAGAAAAACATCGAAATGTTATCATTAATATAATAAATTAATAAAGAAAAATATTTTTTAGGTTTTTTTTTCAAATATTTGTTTAAGTTAGTTTTAGATTTATTTATAAATGTTTTTTACCACGATTTTGTGACTCGTGCATTATAAACCATATTTGGTTGCACGCCTTTTGCAGTTACGCTGTTTGATTTGAGGTTTCTTACATTCATCGTCTTCTGCAAAGTTTGTGCGCACTCTTTTTGCAGAAGACAAAAAGTGAACTTTTGTCGTACAATTTTGTGCGCAAGCGCCGAGAGAATAAATTTCTCGCTCTGTTTTCCACTTATTTTGTTTTATTGTTTTATAATAGCAATCAGCTGTTGGTTTTGTTTGGACATTAAATATAATTTTTTTTAAACAAGGCGGTCTCTGAGAAATTCATATGAAATTATTTCATAATACAAAACATATATAAAGTGATAATAATAAATATTAAAAAATATTCCTTCCATAAAAATAATAATCCATAATAAACTCTAAGGAGTTAACAAAAAAAAAACTCGAAATTTTGACGAAATCACATGTTTCGAATTAATAATTTATTTTTGCGTTCTCTACTTGTTACCAAAAGAGCAAAGCCACGTTTTTTTTGGGGTATAAGAGAATGACCAACAATGTAAATATTTTAGCTCTTATATTTGTATGGATGCTGTAATATAAAACAGTTTGTGTAAGAAGTCGTTTGTTAATACGATTTTTTTTTCAGGGGAATTTTGTTTTGCACAATGTAAGCCAGAGTGGAAATTGAGAGCGCTCAATGCGTGTGCGTATGGTTTACATTGATTGGTTCGGGCATGAATTTCTCTGCTGGCATGGTTGACGCTTCTGACGCTGCTATTGCAGCTGCTACTGCGTGACATCAACCACGCCAAAGTGTTGGCACTGCTGGCATAGCTAACGTAATCGCAGTCGTGTGCGAAAGCGTAAAGTAAACAGACAAGCTTCGTCCGTGGCTAAATGTTGGTGTTAGCGCAGCAAACGAAAAACTTACAACGGATACCATGAAACCAGCAGACGGCTGCTGAACACGAAGTCGCATTTGGCAGCTCAGCGAAGCCACAAACGGAAAGTACGCACACACACACACACACACACACACACACATATATATAAACATTTACAGAACGTGGTCTAAAAGCGGAGTCGCAACAGACAGCATCCTTTAACGCGCAGTCAAACGCAATCATTCAGTTAATTTCTGACCGCATAGGGAGCGGGTGTACGCGCGCTTGAATATTAAATGTGATGTGCACAAGTTGTGTGAGAAGCAGAAAAGTAATGTTTTTATCTAAATAACTAAATTAACAATTGAAGTGTGTTAAGTGCGTTCGTCAAAACATTATAAAATCAATCAATTATTAACATTAAATTTAAAATTTGTTTAAACACGTCTAAAAAAAATATTTGACGTCAAAGAAATATTTTGACACAATTTGTGTGGGATTATAATGCGCCGAAAAAATGGAAAAACAAAAACTCTCTGGTTAAATGAAAATAAAAACGAAAGTAAAATGTGAGTCAAAGAAAATATTCAAAGAAGATTTGCCATATGGTTCAAACAAAAGTATTTGTGTTACAGTGTGGTTTTATTCATGTTTCAAAAAAATAAAAATATTAATTTTTTGAAAAGAAAACATACCAAAATTGTTAAAAATATTGTCATTGCTACAAAATGCTTAAAACAAAATTCATTGAATAAGTGAACAATGCTATATTCAAAGCAAAATGTATTACTGCCATTTAATTGTGCGCACCAAAGTATGCAACATTAAAATTTAAACAAGTTACGCGTTCAATTTGACTCGAATAAAAACGCTTGAAAGAAATTTTTAAGTCAAAACAATAAGTTTTGTATTTGATTGCTTCAATGAGTATACAATATGAATCGTTGATAAAGTAAACGTGACGTTAAAGAACAAGAAACGATCGATTGCACTGTACAACCAATGTGAGTGATTAATATGCCGACGCTAATTGGATTACAATATGCAGCGGGCGGCCACGCCCCGTCACCAAATGGTCAGCACTGCAGATTCTCCATCTTGCTGTTTATGTTCTGCATTTTAAACTGCAATTGCGGTAAATATGGCTAAATATTTTAATTGATAATCGATTAAAACTTTATTTACAAAAAATTATTTTAAACAAAATGTTAAACATGATTGTATTTTTATTATTGAGAATATATATATTTACGTATATTACAAAAAAAAAAATTCAAATAAATAAAAATACGCACATGTACACGCACACTGACGCACGAATACAACGAATAAAGCATTTTATTGTTGTGCTATATTACAAAAGTATTTTAATGTGCAGCCATCAGCAAATATTTGCCGTTATAGCCTTTTGTATTGTTGTTGACAGGTCACCGTTGGCGCGCGGCGCCATTCAGTAAATCGAGTATCAGTTGTCGTTGCCTGACACAACATCACTTAACTTTGACTCGCAACAAATGGCAGCAGGCCTGGGGCGAACAACGAAGTGACGCAACATTACTTCTGGCAATTTGTCAGGCAATCAATATATTGCGACTAGGGAATAGGTGCCAGTCACACCACTTATACATACACACATACGTTAACAATTGAGCCAGTGTGCGGCAGCAAATAGGGGAAGACATACCAAAACAACAGAATCGGTCTATCAAAAAATCATCTGTTTTCAACGTTGTACAAAAAAAAAAAAAGTAAATAAATAAAAAATGACAATGCACGAAACTGCCATTGAATAATAACGGTATAGCGTCTATGTATCAAATAACTGTTATTTACTGCTAGAGACTAAAGTATTAATACATTCTTTAAGTTGGTTGTTTTAAAAAAAAACTGGATCTCTTTTGAAATTACAAAAAGTAATGATGTTTGATAATTTTATTAAAAAATAAGACTGTTTACTTGCTATTTTCTTAAAACGGCGTCTATAAATCAGCCGTTTATAAGTACGTAAATAACCTACAAAGAAGAACAACTAATTTCTGTTTAAGAAAGGAAAGTGTTCTAATCAAAAGTTTTATAATAGTATGCAGAACAACATCATTAAGGCAGTTGAGTTGAATTCCTGATTGGAAATCGTTTTCTGTGCGTTACGTTGACGTGCCTTTGATGATATGATTTTCATTCAAATGAATATCTGCAGAAATGGAGAAATTTATATTGAAATAATTTTTTTTTTTGCTTTTTTGATTTTTAAACACCACTTTGACATTACATTACATTCATTAAAAGTTTTTACTTATATGCACATGGTTCATATTGGATAAGCACGATCTGATAAATGAAAAATACAGAAGTATTATAATAAATCCAGAATCAATTACATATACGAATGCTTATTATATATTCGAAATTTTTTATTTATTTTTTCATTTATTCATATTTATTGAAAGATACTTTTTTAATTTCTTAACTTATACAGCGACCTTTTGTATGAGAGATTGCAAAAACGAATTCCCACAAGTAGAGGCATGTAACACTCATGTGTAATATGAAAAGGAAGTGAAAGTAAAAATCATTATGTTAATGGTGGCATATACATACATATCGCTGAACTGCCGTAGCGGCTTTTAAGCTTGATTGCGAGTGCAGAGCACAATTTGCTGATGTCAGCGAAAGTTTGCTTGAAAAGATTATGAACTATACTGAGCAGAATCAATAATTTTGGGAAACATTTTACTAATGAAAGTAATTGAAATTATCAACCACAATAACATTCGTACATAGCTTATATATACATTTGTACAATAGGTCATATATATGTCATATGTATATTGATGTATCTAGGTTTGTGTAGAGCTGCGCTACTTGCATTCAGTACTACTAAAACAAACCCACACTCACATGTTTAGGAAAAAAAAAGCCACATGAGTAATGCACGCATTGGGTCAAGGCTTACATTGGCGGGCATAACATCTTCGCTGCGTTGCAAACATGGTAACAAAGCTATAAAACTCACCTGTTACAAAATATGGCTTAACATAACCACACACATGCACAGTTAGCCAGGGAAGGGCATGGGTAAATGCGGTTGCCATAATAATCACCGAGCAAACTAATGGCCGCCAGGCGGACGAGCATCAGCGGCTCAAGTTGTTCGCTCACTACTGTTAGCACGTAAATTTTACATAATTCAAGCTCGATCTCGACACAAGGTACACATTACGCCATTTCAACATTATAGTATGTACACAGATTCATAAAAATATGTGTGTGTGTGTGTGTGTGTGTGTGCTTGTGTAAGTGCGAAACCTCGTTTGTTGTTAGAATGTCGCATTAGTGCGTTGTTCAGATGCATTGCCTTTTTGCAAATTATGAATCGCTATCGTCCTTGTGTGTAATTTGTGACTTTTCACATGAAGATACTCATTGGCGGTGAGAAGAACATAATCTTATAAGTTTTTTCAAACCAGCAAGTGAATAAAATGTATGCATGTTTAAGCTTTTAGCATTCTTTTTATTCTTATTATGAATGAGTGAATAATTTTGTTTATTTTTCTGCGTTACACTTAAGACTTGCACAAAGAATATTTGCTTTGAAATGTTCCAACCAATCTGATAAAGTTATCTTAGCGTTTCTTTAGAAATCCGAGTAACGTAGATGACAGAAAAGGTTATATTTTGCTTGAAAAGCTGCATATTATACTTGCACACGGTTATCCTTTGCAATTGCAACACAAAGGACGTGGTTTCGTATTTGTCTCGCACACATGCCATTTCTTTTTTCATGATAATTGGAGCTCATGTTTCTTCATGCTTGTATATTTTTATAAGCTGTTATGGCAACTCTTCGAATCGTCTGTGCAACAATAATGAGCACTTGCAGTTAAGATACTTATAGAATTTGTTGGTATTTGCTTTCTTCAAAAGTATAAGAAAAAAAATTGCACAATTATTACATATGAAAATGTTCATGATTTCTGTACAAATTTTAAATATTTGCAAGGAAGTATTAAACAGAACTTCTGTCATATTAAATGCCGACTGAAAATTATACAAAGTAGTTCAACATACACATTACAGCCACTTTCAAAAACAGTTACAAACATTTTTGGCAAAAGATTAAATCAAAAAAAAAAAAAAAAGAACGTTTTATTTTGCCAAAAATTGTATATTTTCTTCTTTTTTGGTAAGCGTAAGTAATTGCAAGACAAGCTAAAACTGGAGCAGTCATCATAGAAACTCGCTAAAACACAAACACACATATGTATATATATATATGTATGTATACAGATACAAAATGCGCGACCACGCAAAATACTTACAACGAGACAGAATGAAAATACATACTTACATACATACATACATATATCTTAAGCTTGTAGCATGAAGCGAAGCACATTGACGCCAGCCAGCCAAATGATAAGTAAAGTGGCGTCGTCGATTATGTCGAACGGAGACTTGGAAAAGTAACAGAGAGAACGACAGTGAGTTAGGATAAAGCAAGGAAGTCAAGTGAAAAGAGCGACAAGCAGATGGAGCAACGCTTAAGAATGAATAAATTTTGTTTTTGAATCCAAGCACAAGCACAACTTGCACTGACATAATGAAAATGTTGCTAAGCTTAAATCCTGTTGAGTTCAAGCGCTTTCAAAATTTAATTTCACCCAAAAAATTTCGAATAAGTGTTAAGCGTTGGTTTTGTTTTTGTTTTTTTTTTTATTTCCTTATATTCGTCGCCTTGTGTCGGTGCGTTTGCTACAAGCTTGCTTCAAAAGAATTGAGCAAAGCTGCCTAAAATGTATTTTCAGTTAAAGTAGGATTATGGTTTTAGGTGTAATTACAATTTACATGGCGGCTGTTTTAAATGTCTGAATGTATACACATATATACCCAGCAGGAATTAGAAGGCTTCTTTTACTGCTGTTGCATGAGGCAGGCCTGCATAGACCATTCTCCACTCAATGGTTTTGGCAATGTTACTTTGATTTTATTCAATGTAAAATCCCTAAACTGATCCTTGGAAAAAGAAGGAGCCGAGCATTATAGTCCCCTGGCTTGCTCACTGCAAGAAGCAGCGAGTGCCTAGGATAATCCCATGCACTCTCGCATGACCCGTAGCATGCATAGCACGACTTCGTGTTTTTAACGACGGCAACTATACTTCCGCGTCGGATGTTCTCTAATCGAAAATGTCTAATCTGAATGATGGTAGCATGCCCTTGCATTGCCAAGGCCTTCCTGACAAAACTGCTTGGTACATACAAATATACACACCAACAACTCGTCTTCGGCACATCAATTTTGGCTGCGCACAATCAAGGTTCACCACCACCGACTCTGACACACTGCTGTGCTGTTTATTAAAAACTTAAATTCGCTACAAAAGTATTTCATGGTCGTAATTAGAAACTTTCACTTGAACAATTTCGACATGACTTTTGAGAAGCAACCGTAAAATTTTCGGTGCGATAATTAATTTTTCGTATGCTGTGTGCCTTCAACATGTCTTCTTCTACTGCAGCGTTGGCATTTGTGCTAATTTCTTTTCAATGAAATTTAGTTTGAGATGTGATTCGAACAAGTGCACAACGATTTTGTATTTTGTATAGAATTTTTGTATTGTCTTTTTTTTTTTTTAATTTTCGTAATTTTTTTAATCTACAAAAGTTGAAGTGCTATAAATGTTTAAATGTAGCGTGCATTAATAGAAAAATTTGGGCTTTACGTTTGCATGAGCTTAACTTAATTATTGTTGACTAAAAATTAACACGATAAACACGATTAAATGGGCATGTGTTGTATACTAAATTTTACATGAGTCTACGTTGAAGTTTTGAGTGTTATAAATTTTTGCGTATTTAGCAAATACTCCACATGACATTAAATGTGAAACACGAGAGTGAGGCAACACAAACAAAGAAAATATATCTACGCTACACATAATTGTGCGTATCTACATACAGCAACTTACACAGATACGCACACTCACACACACAACCATTAATAAAACCATGCGCGCAACTAATATGGGTGTTTGTGGTGGGTGTGTCGAAGGATTGTTGGTTGGAATATAAGTTTTTGCATAACATTTTAGATTACAACTGAAGCAGAAGGCAGTTGAATGTTGACATGAGATACTGTGAATTTAGCAAGTGGGATTTCTGAACACGACAAGCTAATTTATGAAAATTGCTGGCGAAATTATTGGCAAAACAGTGTAGTATTATATGAGAATGCCTTTCGCTATGAGATAAGCTGTGGAAACTTATGGCAAATCATGGCAAGTGTTCGACTAAGTGAATTGATGCGCGGGAAGCATTTAAGTGTTGCGGTAATGCAAATATGTACACAAATACGTGTATACACAATACATATTCGCATGAATCATAGTCATTTTCTTAAACATATTGAATAAAGTCTTATGTGGCGCCGAAATGTATGAAAATATTTACGTATTCGTTCGCTAATAAACAATGACGAATAATAAGAAGCTTTAAATTCAGTTTGTATTGAGAACAGTGCAAAAGTGGGTTGCCAAAAAGTAGCAATACATTAAAAATATAAAAAAAAAAATAGGAATAAATAAATAAAAATAAGAAAAACAAAAAATGGTTAAGATAAAGTGCTGCCAGCTAAGCAAAATATGTTGCTAACGAAGCAGCAATGCGAAAGCTAGCGGAATTGTCTTTAATCTTTGGGGTACAATTTACACGATTTCAGTTTTCAACAGATTTTTCACTTTTCTGCTATTACGCACAGCGCTCAAAGAATGTTGTTACTAACTCAAGGGCAAATGAAAGCAGAAATCCGAAAAAGAATAAACAATCGAAAGATATAGACGACGGCAGCTATGTAAAAAGAACTTTGACTACAGAAAGCAGCACAAACGACACAACACAACAAAACAACAACAATGCTTGATGCTCGCTATGAACAAAAGCTAAAGATGTGGAAAAAAGGCAGTCAAAGAAGAGCATGGCAAACGCAAAATAAAGCAGTATACAAAATACAACAAAAGCAATCACAGCATCGAAGATGTTAATGGCGACGACAAAGATGATGATGATGCTGATGCTGACAACGAAAGACTGCGACAACAAATTTTGCCATTAGATCCTGTTTCGAAGTATTTCAAAGTATCTCTTTTTGCATAAATATGCCAAGGGGACGTACAAATAAACGCACGCTCTGGGTCACCCACATGCCTATGCAGATACCAAAATATTCAGTGAACTTCATTCCACGGCGCCAAAAAAAGACGCAACGCAACAACGGCAAGAACAACGCTGTGTTTTTGGGGCAACAAAGATTGAATTTTTCGACTTCTTTTTGGCTTTTTCATTTTTTCTCTTGCTGGATTTGTGGCACTGATTTTTGCACGTTTTTCTCCCTCAGCAAAAGTTAAATTTATGTCATAAAGTCAAAAAAAAAAAAGAAAAAACATTACAAAATTATACTAGATTGCAATGAGCGTGGTTGATTTAAGGGCCATGAAATGAACCGTTCACAATAACAACGAACATCTTCTAAATGAATTTAATTTTTACAATATTTTTTTATATTTGTTTTGTTTTTGCTTTGTTCTTGTGATTATTGCATCGTTTCAAAGTTTTTTGAAACAAGCTTAAGTGGAAACGTGTGACGTCTGACTTAGATACCACTTACATAGATATATTGAAACAGATATTAAAAAGTAAAATTCAAGGCAACGAACAAGCGTCTTAAGAAATAACAGCGTTTTTCGAGCAGAATCCTTACTACAGGCACGTACAACGTCACGCATCGCTCTATCTAACAACAATACAAGCTTAAAATAGAGAAAAATATTCATAGACTACAAATTTTTACAAAATAAGACCATTCGATTTACTCAAAAAGGTTCTTTAAATATTTGTATTGCATTTTTAAGTCAATTTTTTTTTTTTGAGTTAACGTAGATTTGAGCAAATTATCAACATAATTTGACATTCTATCGAATCTGCAACTAAAGATCTATCTAAACTATCATATCTGTGACATATTAAATAAAGATCACGTGACAATGATTTCCAAAACTCAATTCAATATAAAAACGTTGCAACAATTAAAAATATCACTAAGTAATTTAATCTAATTTATCACACAAAACATAGCAATTCATTAGATAGGAAACACATTTAGTTGCCAAGAAACAACTTAACCAAAAATGCAGAACAATCAAAATACAATTTGCATACATTTTCACATTGCAGCAGTACAAGAAACTAACAACTAACTTTTTCATTCCACGTAAATAAAATTTGCAACCGTTTGTAAGAATTGTTGTTATTACTTTGGTTTAACGCAGGGGTAGAAGTTGTTGGAACGTGCAACAATTTAATTTTGCAAAAACCGATTTGTGTGCATTTCATTGCATGTAACTATTTTCAAATAAAACATCATAAGCTAACATCTTTTATCTTAGTAAAATATCGCTGCTCAAGTGTAAAACTTAATGCATTTTCAAAAATCATTTCTGTGGTTTTTTGTTTTTAGCTCTGAGTTAAATTGATTTCTAACTTTATTCAATGCCACAATTTTAAAACTTTACGAAATTCAAGTGGCAATTTTTCCATAGTTTCTTGTGTAAGCAAGAAATTACCTCTTTTAACATTTCATATTATAGATTGTTGCATTTAAAATGATCTTACAAAACTTAAAAACTTGTGCATTTTTTTTTTTTTTGCTCGTTAAAATGTAAACGGAAACGACATTTCACATTGAAAAGGCTATTTAAAGCATGCTTTATTCATCCTTTTCCTTTCTATTCATTGCTTTGCTCATCGTCTTTCTTTTTGAGTGGAAGTAAGCATTTTTGGCCATTTGAGTTTAGCTTAAAATGTCAACGATATAAAAATTTATAGATAGAAAGCAAAAGAAATCCAGCACAAATGTGACAGTTAACATAAATAAAAAACATAAAGAAAAACTTTGCCATCAAAGAAATAGCAGAGTGGCAAAAAACGAAAAAAAGGAATAAATAGAAAACAACAGTGATTTTGTTTCTGATTTCGTTGCTGTTATCATACCGACTCTGATTTTCATTTTGATTTGCAGACTGATTCAAAAGCCGTCGGAATTACCAAACTTGGTTTGTATCAACAAGAGCGGAAATGTCTGAGTGGCACTAAGGACATCAGATGTTAAGAATCGATCAGTGTTGTTGGCCGCACAGACAAAAGAATACACAAACAAAAAGGGAAAAATAAATTGAACTTAAATAGATGACGTCGTTCGGCATTAAATTTTATGTATATGTATGTTGAAGGTAAAAAAGTTTTTTGATTGAACGAAAACCGAAAAATGGGGGGGAAAAAAAATAAAAGTGAAAAATCAAACTTTTCGGGACCCACAAAATTTGCCACATCCGGCGGCAAATGTCTACGCTTGACTTGTCTTGACGCTTGCTGACGGACGCTTGTCATTGACCGTTCTTGCGTCAATGCTTTTACAACTTAGGGGTTGTGGGGTTGAGCTGGCGATTTTATTATTTCCCAAAATGTTATATTCATATTTTCACTTTGATGCTTTCGAAATTCGTTTGCCACGTTGTTGTCTCTCTGCAGGGTTGTGCGATAAGCATTTGGGCACAGCAAGTGATGAGTTTTCGTTGACAATGTGACGAGTGTGCCATTGAATTTTATGTGCACTCGCCTTTGCCATAAACCTTTCTTTTTACTTTATTTCTCAAACATAATTTGGCTTGCAGTTGGCAAATTTGCTGCTTTGTATGTTCATCTGCATTAACCACATTCGCATTTGCTACACATTACTGCACAGTACTTAACAGCGGCTGCTGACACTTTTGTCATCGTTGTATGTGCGCCGCAAGATGTCGCTTTGTCTGTTTGTTTTGCTTGCTGTGAAATACTAGCTTATACATATTATTCATTTCTATGTTGCTTCTGGTTCGTGCACACAATTTATTAAAATATGTTATTTATTTATTTTACATTTTTGTTAGGTTTTCTTTTGAAATTCAAAAGCTTTTGGTTTTATCTTCTCAAAAAAAACCTGCTAAGCATAGATAACAAGCGCACAAAACATGTTCGACAACACACGCACAGTTGCGCTTTACCGCACACAACAAAGACGCCCACATTGTTGATGAAGTGTTAAAAATCAAAATTGAAAATCATGCCAACTTAAGTGGCTTCATCCAGCCTGTACTTACATACATACATACGTCCAATGCCGCTCCTTTATCTCTAGTGCTGTTTCGAGAAAATGAGATATTGCCATTTTTATTTCATCTCTTATTTTTTTTTGTACTCTCTGCCCGCAATTTGCGCCATGATTTTTAAATCGCATGTGTGTTCTTTGTACTGAAAAAAAAAATAAAATAAAAATGAAATATCTTTTGTGTATAATTTTTTTTTTTTATCAGTATTTTTCATTTGTTCCGTCGAAAATGTGTACTCAAGAAATTCAATTAAAAGGCATAAAGGTAACTGGCATAAATGAAAATTTGTTCGATACGACGAACTTCAATCAGTGTGGTAAATACTTAATTTTCGTGTATTTGGGCGTGGCTAAAATGATTCTTTGCCATTGTGTACATAAGAGGAAAACTTGAGCTGACATTAAACAAGACACGCATAGAAAGAAGTGAAGTAAATAAAATTACAATTCGTGCCTATTAGCGTCAGTCGTCGTTGCTTGGTCGATAACAGTCGCAGTCGCAGTGGCAGTGGCAGCCGCTGGCAAGCAAGGCGTAAGCAATGTACATGCGAAGCCAACTACCCATCAGGAAAAGCCATAGAAAGATAGAAAGCCAATTTTATGACTCAACTTAAATAGGCACTTTACTTTAGTCCTAATGCCGTTTTATGGGCGCACACTTAGTGCTTGAAAGCCAAGTTCAATAAGAGATACAAACACTCTTACATATACACACGTAACGATACACACAACAATGAGCTGCAAAGGCTTTGTAGATAGCCAAACGTACAAACAGACAGACAGACAGACCGACCGACAATTAGAAAGAGATGGCATAACAGGCCAATAGCGAGAGCTGTGCTGCTCGAAATTTAAGCATTAATGATTGCTTGGTGAAAAACTTTCCTTGAGCGTTCCTTTTATTGACAAATAAATGGCAAAATTCCTTGGCTTGGTTGTCACCCCAAAAACCCGTAAATGGTGTTGGCAGCTTTCTATGACAATGTCGCTGTCGGTCAACAAGCTAAAGGTGACTGCCAACTAAATTGTGTATTTCAAAGAAACTTTTCTTCAAGTCGTTAAAGATGTTAAGTGAAACTATTTTCTTTTACGAAACTATAAACTGTCAAAAGCAAAAATTTAGCGCTTTGTGCATCAAAACAGCTCAGATTTGTTTTACTTTTATTTATAAAATGAGTTCCGATATCACAGCAAAGTGGCCAAGTTTCTGTTGTGTTATGTTTTTATGACTGTTAGGGCAATCCAATGCACTGTTGCTATGCAATTACGCAGCTAAAAAATGTCAGACAACGGCATTTGGCTGAAGAAATATTTGCAATTGCAACTGACCCTTCTTTGGAAAGTTTTCTCATATTATAATTTTTTAGAGACTGTTTAGAAATTGTTGTAAGTTATTTGAAAATAATTTTCATTGTGCAGAAGTATGCTTTGTGTAAAAAACAAAAACGCAAAACAAATATTTCTTTTAATCAAGTTTTAATTTTCTTTACTAAAAAGAGTTTATTTTTGAATCATAAAAAGTCATAGTTGAATATTTCAAATAACTAAGTAGAGTTTTAAATTTATTCGAACATATTTTTATACTCTTCACGTATGTATGTATGTAATAGTAATATGACTTTGTCTCGAAGTTTGTACCACCCAGAAGGAGACATTTCCGACTAAGCAAAGAGTATACATTCTTGACAAGAAGAGTTGATATAGCCATGTAGATCTGTCAGTCTGTCTGTATGTATGCTATCTCCTTCCACAGTTTTGAAGCTAACGTCCTGAACTTTTGCACACAGTCTTCAATTTTATTACGATGAATCATTTGTCGGAACCGGCATGATCGGACCACTGGAACTGGTAGTCCTATGGGGACGAAATAAAGAAGAAAAATTAACAAAACTTAAATCGTTGAATCTTAAACTTATTTGTTTTGGAAGATAGAGGGCTGAAATTTCAAAATTAATAGTTACGTGTCCAGACTAAATGCCTGAAAGTGTCATTGAGATCGGACCACTGGAACGGGTACTTGCCATACAAAATGAAGAAGAGGAAGAGAATACATTTTACAAAATACAATGACAAGTTGTTTTGTTTGACAAAATCATAATGAATTTAAATGCAAAATTTTCTTGCTGGTACAAAAGTTCACTGCCACGAACTAAAGAAAAAAATCAAAACTATTTTGCATATACAAATATGTACAAATGTAAGTATATGTAGTAAGTTCATGTGCTAAAATAAAAAACGTCATATTTTAGTATGTTGGAGCACATAACTTACGCAATGAGCCAACCACCAGCAGCCTAGAATCATTGACATAGTTTCCAAATAACAAACAAAAATTAAAACAAAAAAAAAAAACCAAAAATAAATAAAAATGTTTGGTTCTTTGTGCGAAATAAATGTATAGAAATAAATGTATGGAAGACTAAGACCAAACTAAAAATTTGTTTTAAAGAGAACGCGAGTAAATAAGTGAACTTTTGATTAAAATGTCGTAACAAAAGCTTACCATGCAGAAAGTTATGCGCAAAGCGTACAAATTACGCAGGCAATGTTTGAAAATTCAAATTTGTCATCGCTCTTCTTAACTATGTCTGTATGTATGTATGTGCGTTTGCATTGAGCGAATGATGAATGAAAGGTTGGATGAAAGGCGCTTACACGATCTTTGACTTTTGTGACAATGAGCATTGCGTAAAGTCAAGCAAGATGCATACGCAAATGCTAAAGCAAAAGCCAGCTTCAATGCAAATAGGCAACACAACACAGCACAACTTCACAAACTGCATGAAAAATTCAATTACGCAGTCGAACAAGCGCAGAAAAATGCAAATCCTGTCGTCAGTACGGTGCCGCATTTTGCCATTCGCATTTCGAGAGGTAACGGCATTGACGTACTGTACTGTAGTGTACTGTAAGTTTCCAGGGCAATGCACACCGCAAAAGTGATGGCATCATTTGAAGTCACGTGCGAACGTGACTACATTGCCACGTTGCAATTTGGCTACGCCGAGTGTCCTCGCTGTTGACGCGGCACAATGCAATGCAATATTAATGTGCTTTAACGACGAGAAGACAACGTCGTGTGTGTGTGTGTGTGTGTGTGCATATTTCACTCGCTCTCTCTCTCTCTCTCTCTGTGTGTGTGTCTTTCTTCCCGGCTTGCTTGCTCTCGTTTTCTCATATGGTTTTGGTCATTTGCGTACTTACTGACTGACGGCATGACTAAATAACTTTGAATATCTAGTTCGCTGCACGATTCAACTGTTAACGTGGTTGATCATGACATCCATGCTGCCACAGACATATATGTACATACACTTTATTGAATGCAAACATTTGCTTTTAGTGTATTGTGACTTCTCATTACTGTTGTTGTCGCATCGCCACAAATGAGTTTGATGCGATTGTCTTGCCAATGTTAAATTGTGTTGGAAATTTGTATATATTTTTTAACAAATGGCGTATAACATTTACTTACGATATATAACAACTTCATAAAATAATATTGCTATAACTAAGAAATGTATTTAAGGTCCATTGTTTCGTTTTTCCATTTCACGGAGCACAGACTTTCTACATTATGAACAACACTTAAACATACGACTTGATGCTGTTAAATTTACTTAATTGTACTTACACATATGTCTGTACAATGTACATACTTATTTATGCATGTGTGTATGAATAAATTAATAAATGTTCTGTGCGAATATTACATGTTGAAATAATTTTTATATTTTTCTTTTGCCAATTAATACGAAACACATAAGAATACAACTTTCTAAAAGCATTTCATGTGAATTTCTTAATAAAAGACAACACTGAAACGTTATGCAATGTTAAATTGAAAAGTATCTTCTTAAATAATTAACAACTTTTATTCCACATAACCTGAAAATTCAAAGCAAGGGAATACTTCCATATGGCACTTTTTGGCGTGAAGTGCAAAACAAACCTGAAAAAACATGTTTTGGTGTTTGGCACAAGAGACATGTTCAAATATGCAGAACAAGAAGACATTATATTTTATGTTATTTGCTTTATTATTTTGTTCCTTTCACTTTTTTCACTTGTGCTGCGCAGAAAGCCAAGTTGGCACGGAATTTAATACAATAAAAGCTAATAAAATTCCCAAAATTTAATTAAATGTCGCTACATGAATTAAAATTAATTGACTTCACGCCGCTTTTGTTTATTTAGCAGACTGTTAAATTCCATTAAATAACAGAGCGACCGTGCTTACTCATTCATTGTATGTTGTTATTACTTTCATGTACTTTCTCAGTTGGCACTGACACAACGACATTAACAGCATCAACGCAGGCGCCAATGATCGCACACTCTACAAATAATGTCAATGGCGAGAAATTATACAGGAATATAAATCAAAACTTAATTATGTTGACCACTGTCAAGTCAGACGTCTCAGATGTTGACGTTAACGTTAATGCCAACCAGAACGACAACGACAACGACAACAACAAGGATGAAGACTTCAGTAACGCAGCACCAACAGCGGCAGCACTCACATCACACAGCATCCCATTGGCGTATCCACCGCCCGGCACTATCACAGCAACTTCAACATTGTATCAGCAGGGGGAGAGCAGTAGGAGCGGCAGTAGCATAACAAGCTTCGATTCGACGAATGGCGTTGATGACAGGCGAGAGCAGAACCAACAACAACAGCAACAGCAGCAGCAACAAATACATCAATACACAGCATCGTCCGGCTCACGCATACAAGCCAAAGATACGGCGGATGTATTGCACTCAGTCCCAATGCACCGACCAATGCATGAAAATCACCTCGAGGGCAACAACGGCGGTGGTGGCAACAGTGACGGCAATAGTGACAACGTTTTCAACACACCGATGTACTTCGGCACCGAGAATTCCACCGTCGTGACAACTCAGATTGGCGCCACGGCACACGTGCCATGCTCAGTGCATCATATCGGTGATGGTGTGGTAAGTGAAAAGTTTATTTTCTTTTCCTTTTTTTTTTACATTACAATTGATTCTTTATTGTTCTTTTTCCGTACACTTGAGTTGTCCAGGCATTCATTCAACTTTTTAAATACATCATCATGCTGTGATGAATTATTACAATATGCGTAAAACTTTCATTGTTCAGAACAGTTGAATAACTTTAAAATGGTTAATTCTTTCATGTATCGCTAAGAAAAAAGACTTACAAACTGTTTTCAAAAATATTTTTCATGTAGATATTCATTTCATCCTGTACACACTGTATATCAGGTTATATTAAGTTTGTTTAAGAGTGTGTATCGCATGGAAGTTGTGAAATGAAGGAGATAAGTAAGACGACAAAAGGTATTGTAATCTATTCTTAATAAGAACAACAAGACATTAATGGTTCACGGAAACTATAAGAAAAAGAGTCTTGAAATTTTGAGACTACATTAGTGAAGTTCGGCAGTCCATCCCGCCCAACCAGCACAATCCAATTATTTAAAAGGCTATAACTTTATCACCAGAAGTCACATGAAAATCGGTTGGTAGATTTAGTAAGCATAGACGTAAAAACTAACGTACCATAATTTTTATAAACAATTTTAAGCAAAGTCATTTTTATTAAATGTTTTTAATTTTCTGCTTATTGAATAATGTTGTACAAACCAAAAATGAAAGTTGACTTCGCTTCATGATAAAGTCATATATTTTTAACCAATTACAAAACAGCCTCTGTATATATGGATTTATCGTTTACATTTCATAAATCTCGACAGATTTATTAATATTCTTCTAATGACAAAATTGTTATACATTGCAAAATAAATGTTATTTTACAAACTTTAAAATAATTGACACTCTTTTTTTTTACAAAACCAAAGAACTGAAAAATTGACTTTGCTATTAATATACAAACTTAAAAATAAGTGGATTCATAAGGAAGAAATTCTGCTAATGAATGATATACATTATCGCTTCAGTATAGAAAATAATATCACAACATCTTATGGCAACTACTATAAGTGTATAGTTTTGAATTTATTGCTTAACTGTGGCAACAATGACCAGGATGAGAATGAATTTTGTCTGAATTCTACATAAACATAATTACAATCAATTCGTGTTTCTATATTAAACAACTTGCGATATGTGTACTTATCAAACCAGTCGCGTGGATAGATTTATGCAAGCACCACAAACTCGATAATTAGATGATTATTTCATGTTGCTTGGCAACTTTCACCTAATAATGTACACATAATTGCTATGGAAATATGAGTTGATTGAATTTCAGCACTTTTTTTTTGCCATTTTGAAGCTTTGCTTTAATGGTTTTGCATATATTCGTAATATGAAATCATCAGTTATGATGTTAATTAAAACCATGGCTACTGCTCCTAGAATTTAAAATTTTATACTCCTAATTTTAACAACATGCTAACATGAAAACTGACACTTGCTGAAGGCCACAAAATTGAAAATGTTCTTCATTACTGACTGCGATTGCTACAACATTGTGAATAATTTTAACTTAACGCTCTTAGCTTATCAAAAATGCAACAAGATACAAACAAATCTTTTGATGCAGATTTAACAAAGGTTTCTATTTAGTTTTTATTTGGTATTTTGGATCAAAAACGTAGTACATCCTATCCACTTGAAAAAAATATCACTTTTCATTGTTTTTGATATACTTGTGTATACATTCATCGAAATGTTAACTAAAGGTACTTTCATCAGCTAAACTTTCTTAATGCATATTTAAAGATATTTAAAAATCACTGCAATAAAACAG
The DNA here is from genome assembly GCA_034638295.1 of Phortica okadai. Lineage (NCBI taxonomy): Eukaryota > Metazoa > Arthropoda > Insecta > Diptera > Drosophilidae > Phortica > Phortica okadai. The sequence continues at coordinate 13,497,465 of CM067851.1, read as the reverse complement.
CGATTAAAGTCAATAGACAAATTTACCTAACAGCAGCAACTTTGCATTTTGATGCTTAAGTGTTGTTTGCATTTGGCATCAACGCCCTCAGATAAAAGAAGTTGAATTAATATGACTTCCATCATTTGCATTTTTTTATACAATACACCCGAAACCAAACCCACAAGTCAAACAGACACATAGTCACAGGACAGACAGGCACACATACACAGGGCGCCAAACAACAAAATAGACAGCTCGACAGACAAATGGTTAGGGGAACCACAGATGCGCGCACTTATGCACTTAGCCAGGCGTGTTTTCATTTCTTCTTCAGCATATAAAAGATTGTGAATGCACGCAAATGTCATAATGACAGTCGCTCTTTTGTTCATGTGTATGTCTGCTAAAGCGTCTGTAAGGCTTCTAAGTTGACGACAAACTCTTTGACTTCTCTGACGGCTATTCAGAATGTCTCATTGATTATTGGAATTGAAAGCCATGTACACTCATGCTCTCGATCATTGCAGTATACATACATATATTAATCCCGCCAAACAAAATTTATTTCAAATAAAAAAAGCCTTTTTCATTATTTTTATAGGTTTCACTGAATAAAAAAAAACAAAACGAACAATGCAAAAAAAAACACTCTAAATGTAGAAAATATATATGTATGTATGTATGTATATGTATACGAATTTGTTGGTTGTTGACGTCGTAAATTCATTTTTTCCTCAACAATAAAACGCAGGAAACATTAAATAAATGAATTGTTTCCTCCAAAGTACGAGTAAAGGCCGCATGAAGAGCACAAAAAGCATAGACATTGTTTCGAGCGTTGGCGCAATTTTCATTATATATGAAAGCGTTTTGACGTGATTTCGTTTTAATATTTTTTTTATTTTTGTAATTAAAAAAATGTAAAAAAAATGAATATCAAAAAAAAGGAAGACATTTATCAATAAATACAAAAACACTTAAGCGAATTTCGCTGTGCTAAAAAATTAATTGTGTTGTTTTTGCTAAAATTTTCATTACAAGTATTTAAAGCAACTCAAAGGGTATATATAAAGACAAAAGACAATATATTTGTCAAGACATTGTAAGCGTTTATCTTCGTAATTTAAATATTTATGTTGCATCCAAGTTGAGTGCTATGCAAACTAAGTGAAATAAAGTTCAATAGAGGACACACTTGACGCAACTCAAGCGCTTAATTACTTTTTATATAAATTATCGTCTTAAATGTCTAGACAGGCGAGTTATTTAAAAACAACTAATTGCAGCAAATAATTAACTCTAGTGCTTAGATTGAGTAGTTTACTGGCAAGACAAAGTCGTAAGCCAAGGAAAATGAAACATTATTGTAAAATTTCTCAACCAAATTTGTCGTCTGCGCATTAAGTAGAAACGAGCAAACGACAAAGTCGTGAAATAGTCATGATTGTATGAGTATCTTAGAAAGTATCTTAGTTATTGTATGAGCACAAATATTTATTTGAACCATGTATTTAAGATAAAACACAAGGAAGTCCAAATTTTATGAGTATAAATGCTCAAGGGTTATTTTTGCTTATTTCTTTATCAAGCAGCGGAAATAGTCAAAGTAGACCGTAAGTCAGATAAGTAATAAAGATAAAAAAGGTTAGAGTGCTTGCATGGATAAAGACACACACACACGCACAAACAAATTTTTTTTTATTTAAGTTTTTGATCAGATAAATGTAAATTACAATCTTGTTTTGTTTTTGGGCAATTCGTTGCTTTTTTTTAACAAATTTAAATTTGGGTCAATATTTACATACATGTAGGCATGTACTAATAAAGCGAGAACATGTATATACAGTAAAAATGAGTTGAATACTCAAATGAAAGGTATGAGTAAATAAAATATGACTAAGAAATGATTGGCGTGGGCTATTATTTTATTTTTTAAGTGTGTCCTGTTGAAATCCAATTTTGTATATTTTTTTTTTTATGAAAACCATTTATGTTAGGCCATTGTTTGTATTTCCTTTTATTTTTGTTGTTCTTCCAGTGTCGGTTTCTTGTTATTTTACTGTGCTTGCATTGTTTATTTTACTTCAAGAGTTTGCTTGTAGACAGTGCCATGCAAATAAAAACAAAAAAACTAAAGCCATAATACACACTTATGCAGTGACATCGTGTCTCGTTTTGTGCATATTTCATTTAAAAAAAAATAAAAAATAAAATAAGAAAAACAAAGTGTTTTACAGCCACACATAACCTATTTTCTTTGCTATTGTCGCTTTTGCTTGAAGCACTGCTGCTGCGCTTCATTGTGTAGCAATGACCTCCGAGCTACATTTTTGATATATGCGAACATTTGCCAGCCTCGTAAAGCGTCCGTTTTAGCATTCGCCGACGCCGTCGCCGTCTCACTTACACTCACCAATGCAATTCCTTTAGAATTTCAAATGAAAAACTTTATGTTTTAGTTTGATGTCGCTATGCTTTGAAAAAAATCAAACAAATGGCACTATGACGACGAGATGGAAAGAGAAAGTAAGAGTGCAGGAACAAAATGAACTCACTGGAATATGTAGAACAACAAGGCTAAAAACAAAATACACATTTCAAAACATAAAATATTATTTTAGGTTATGAGCTAAATACTGAATTTGCAGAGTCACTTGAAATCTATAAAAGAGATCATTTTATTTAAGTGTGTTAATATTTTATTTGTTACGAACTGTGCTTGCCTCCCAACCGTATTGTTCTTTATAACAAAGTCATCAGTGCTCTCATCATCAGCGTGATAATTATTTTCATTATCTTCTGGCAAGACAAAGAAAATTAATGTCGCCGGAAATTGTTGTAAACCTTTCTGTGTATACAAATCATTATCACTTTGTTCGTAGCTATACGTATAATTAAGCGTTGTAGACAGCCGACATTCTATGCCAACACGTCGAGGGCGGCCGATTTTGTGTGAATGCCATGCTGCTTTCATTGTCGCTTTCAGTAAATAAGACGTTTTTGGGTCGCTTTTCCGCCTGGCATACACAGTTTATTTGAACTAATTTGGCACATAATGGACCTAAGAGCCGACCGAAAAATTAAATTTTCTTTGAAGCAGCTTGCTGACGCCATATTTTTACGCTTGTTAACCCACATATAAATATTTACAATATGATTATTATATTTTAAAACAATTATTATGAAGCCATCAACGTCGCATCGTCAAAAGTTAAGTGCGTCACAAGTCGTGGCGCAACAACTTTGGCCTTTTGTTATCGTTTCTGTCCTTTTTTGACGCCTCTATAAAAAGGTGAGAGGTCGTTAAGCGTTAAGCTTTTCAACAAAATATGTGTCAGTGTCGCGTTATGTTTAAACTATTTCACAAGTTGTCAAAGAAATACACTTACAAAAAAAACGTTATTGAGTTGAAAGTATGTCGGGCATAAAGCAATGCTTATATAATAAAAAATGTTGTTTTAAAAATGAATTGCGACAACTGAGCTTGTATCGCTGGCACAAGTTACGTTAAATATATAATTTTATTTTTAATAATAGTTTTGATTTCATTTGTTTAATTTTTTTTAATTACATTTACTTTTTTTTACATTGATAGTCACTTTTACAAGATTTATGTGCCAATTAAAATTTGGCATTCTGACTGAATTGCTCTTTTGTGTAAGCGTTGTCAAGTGTTATAATTAAAGAATATGGCTATGTTACCCATTATAGAATAATTTGTTTTACAATTCTTTGAAATTTAAGTTCGTGTGGAATCAAAGCAATTGTAAGCCATTTCTTTTATCGAAATTGCCAAGCGTATCCGATTCAATTACAAAGAACAAGAAGTTGGAATTTTTTTCTGTTATTCGGTATTGTTCAAAGCATTTATTAAACAGTTTTTTTAATAAAAAGTATATGTTTTAAAGACAAATAAAATTGATATACTCTTGCGAGAGTATGAAAATGTCTTTAGAAAATACTTATTTCACGGCCTTTTGTAGTTAACGCCAAATACTCCTTCACCATTAATGCTCACAATTTGTCTGCCATTCGCATACCAATTTGAATAAAGTGCATAATTGCCTGCATCAACGGGAAATTTAGAAAGGACATCATCTTCGTTTAACGAAAAATCTGAGAGAATCACATGCTCGCCTTTCTAAAAAACAAATAAAATAAAGAAGCATCACAAAGTTCATCATTTAACATTCATTTGAAATACCAACCACATAAGGACAGGTGTGGTTAGCATTTGTAAATCGTTCGCCATGTCTGTAGATGAGCCATGGTATTAGCATCTTTTTCGGATTCTTTATAAAATCACAAGCGTTAAATGTTATATTGTAGAAGAACGGTCGCCAACCATTTGCTTTTCTAAGAAAGTACAAATTTATCTGAAAACATTCCATAAAAAAACCAGTAAGGGCGGTATAGTTGAGTATTCTCAACTTCATAATACCCTGTACACACACCTATGTTGATAACGCGTTAAACATTCGCCGACAGCAAAAGCAGTGTACCACGATATGGTTTGTGTATTTGCTAAGGAAAGGCATGGCTCAGAGTGCAATTTTGCCATTAGATGGCGCTTTAGTACGGATTTTGTTACAATGCATTGCTGCAAAATTTTAGTTTGTTGGTCTTTGCGGGGAAAGTGGTAGTTTGTTATATGCAGTTTTAAAAAGGTATGTTAACTGAGTTTGCATACAAAATTTCAGCATGGGTTTCTTTATACTTTAGGAGATACAGCAATTTTAAGAAAAAAATGACCTTTTGTTGTTCTCGATGGGCGGGAAGGAATGGGCGTGGTGAAAATTCCTTCAAACTTGATCTAGTGTTCGACCACACGAGTCTATCTTCCAAATTTCAAGTCTCTAGCTCTAATAGTTTTCGCAGTGTTAAGTACGGTTTTTTTTACAAATAGGATAAAGCAGTGTTCAAAGCGCAATTTATGCCAAATTTCAACTTGTTTGTCTTTGCGTGGGTACACTGCGTTGAAAATGAAAGTTTGTGGTATGCAGTTTTATAAAGGTATGTTTACTGAGTTTGCATACAAAATCTCAGCATTGTATCTATTATAGTTTAGGAGATACAGCAATTTTAAGAAAACAACTTTTTGAGGGGAAACGAAGGGGAGGGGGAAAAAATGTGGTATGCAGTTTTGTAGAGCTATACATACTGAGTCTACATACTCATTTTCATGTTTCTAACTCATCAGGTTTTCGAGCTACAGCCTTTTGAAAAAATGGGTGGTGCTCGATGGACGGGAAGGAGTGGGCGTGGCAAAAAATCCTTCAAACTTGATCTAGCGTTTGACCTCACGAGTCTATCCACCAAATTTCAAGTCTCTAGCTCTTATAGTTTTCGAGAACCATTGGTGAGGACGGACGGACGGACGGACGGACGGACGGACAGACAGGGCTATATCAATTCGTCTTGTCATCCTGATCAAGAATATATATACTTTATATATAAAGTTACATACAAACCGTCTCAAACAAACTTAATATACCCTGATACACAGTGTGTGTACAGGGTATAAAAATAATTTATTTACTTATCTTTTCTATTTTCAACTCAACAATGTACAAATGTAATTATATACTCACCGTGCATTTAGTGACAGTCTCATTTAGTAGATAACGTATATTAATCAAATTCTTTTCTCGATTGACTGCCTTGATGGCACACAGTTCGAACGTACCACATTTGGGATCAAAATTTTTGCATACGATATTCGTAAATTTGATATAAGCTTTACACTTTGGGAATACGTGAAAGTATTTTCGAAATAATAATTAAGTAATACTCACGCCTTGAAATAAAAAGAAAATCGTGCACACCAAAAGGAGCAATAAGTATGCTTTATGCTTGATCATCTTTATGGAAGAAATATATTTGTGAAACTAACAAAGAGTTCAATTTGATATGTTCTTTTCAAGACTGCTGGCGACAAAAAATTATGAAATAGTATTTTACGATTCATTAATTCCTCAAAAGCTTTTATTGTCAATAATATACCAATTTTAAACGCATAATTATTCGACATTTACTCTTAAAATATATTAATAACACTTAATGCTTAATGATGCGTTAGATGTTTTGCATTGTACATGTCGCTAATGAATGGCAGTTCAGTGCAATATCATAAACTTTGGTTTGTAAATGCTGCTCTAATGAACAGACTAATTGCTTAATAATGCCTGAATTGCACTTATTTCAGCTCTTTGATAATAATTCAATCCAAGTGTGTGTGTGCTTATAAATCGCATCTAATCCTCTGAAGCAGAAATTCGAAAACTTATTGTAAATGAGGTCAATTACAGCGTAAAATATGAACAACTTTTTGTACTTCAAGAAATTAAAAAATATGCCCTAATTGAAAATGCTTAAATAACCTTCAAAATATTAATTTTTAATAAATAAGTCAAATTAAAAAAACAAAAAACGAAATCTGAGTTAAGTCAGTACTTTGAAAATTTGTTATTTTAATAAAAGTATTGATATATAATATGTAAGTATTTACATACATGCTTATATATACTTTAAGACATAAAATGGCAGAAAAAATATTCAAATAAATCGAAGAGTTATCAATCGCAAACACAAATTCCGAATTTCGCTTGAGGGCAGCAATTGTATAAACTAAATTGTGCGCACCAAACGAATAATTTCAACAAAAACAATTTCACTTCGGAGTTGTTAGTTTTGTAGTTTGTTTGCACTTATAAAAGTGTGAAGTTTTGCTCCATAGCCACAGAACTGTGCCTGAAAGTAACAAAGAAAAAACAATCAACACACTAACACTCCAAAATATTGATAAATCTAAAAAAACTCTATTTAGTTTTTTGCTTAATTATTTTGAACTATACAGGCTCTTCACGAGATAGAAACAAAGAAAACATAAAATAAAACTGCAGCAAATTTCGTTTAAAAAAAGGTATAAACAATATTCCATGTTTTTTTTTGTTGTCTCTTTTTTTTCAAAATTCATTTGTTTCTGAAACAATAAATTTATGCAAAATAACACAAAATATACAATTTTTTTTAAAACGTTCGTTTAAAAATTTCAATTCACCAAATGCTTGCAATAAAAGTAGCAAAAATATGCAAATAGATTATGTGTCGCTATGTTCAAACATTGATAATAATACAATGTATAACAAAAAAAAAAAAAAACAACAACTTAATGCAAAATAAATAAATTCAGACCGAAATGGTTAAAGTATAAATTCTTTTGACTTGTGGTAAATGCCAAAATTGTCAAAAGATCGCAAAAAGAACAGATGTACGTGAAACTTTGACTACTTATTTTGTGCGTGAGTGAAATCCATGTGTACGTATGTACATGTATGTATGTGTATACATGACAGTTGTTGTATGTGTGTGCGCGCATATACATAAGTTTGTAACTGTTGGCGGTGGCACAAAAAGGACACGTAGTTAGCATAAATTTGCCATAAATTTGGTAACAAGTGATTTGTGGCGCCGTTTCCATTGCCAGCAACGCCGCTACGGTTATAAATAAAGCTGAATTCTGCGTTTTTCTTTTTTCATTGTGTGAGTTTCATTTTTGTTTTTTTTTTTCTGGTTTTGCATTATTATTTTAAAGGTAAAATGTAAACAATTATCTGTGGAGCACACACTCGTGCTCAGCTCAGAGACAAACGTACAAAGTCAACAAAGGCAACAGTGAAATGTTATTTTGGCAAAGGTAAAACAGAATGAGCGATGCTCATGACAAGCACGGAGATTTATGTTACACATGCAAACTCATGCGCTCAAAAGTACCCAATGTGGTAAAAAACAAACAACAACACATCGCAATCACAAAACCAACAACAACAACAATGAAAACCACTGCTTTTGATTAATTGCCACAGCATTTTGCTCATTTTTTTGTCAGCTTTTTTGGTTTTGCTTGTCAAGAACTTCAGTTTGCATTTATTTTTTTTTTTTATTTTTTTTTTTTGCGTTTTTCACATATAATTTTGTCTCTTCTTCTGTGTCGTACCAGCAGTAAATCTCTGCAGATTTTCATACAACATTATTTTTATTATACTCCTAATTGTAACTGCGGAACGAGTCCCGGGGTTAATGGTATTATATCATGAATTCATACTATTTTTCAATACAGAAATATTTTTGTATAGCAAAAAAAAAAAAATAAACTAGTAAGGATGCTAAAGTATACTCGACAATATAATACCCTGTACAAATGGTAGGCGGCATCACATTTATCTGGCATCGCCCAATCAAGCAGTGTTCAAAATACGAGGAAAATCGGTCAAAAACGTAGAATTCGAGTTTGATGGCCTTTAAACCATCAAAAACTGGGGTATTTTGTGTATATTCACTGATTAATTGTATACAAAATTTCTGATTCGTACCTTAAATAGTTCAGGAGATATAGCAATTTAAAAAAAACTACTTGGGGTTGGAAAATGAAGGGGAAGGGCAAGGGAAATTTACCTTAAATTTAGTTCTTAGGATTATACATACATACTGAATCTTGCAGTGATTATAAAGTTTCTGAGTCTGTTTAAAAGACAACTTTTGAAAAAAGTGGGTGGTGCTGGTTGGGTGGGAAGGAGTGGGCGTGGACAAAATATCATTAAAACTTGACCACACGAGTCTATTTTCCAAATTTCAAGTCTTTAGCTTTTATAGTTTCCGAGAACCGTTGCTGAGGACAGACGGATGGACGGACGAACATGGCTATATCAACTCATCTTGTCGTCCTAATCAAGAATATATACACTTTGTAGGGTCCCCCTCCTCTCCTTCTTGGTGATAAATACATTTCGTCTGAAACAAACCTAATATGCCCTGACACACAGTGTATACAGGGTATAAAAACAGCTGTTTATATTTATGCTCAATATAAGCCATACTATATTTTTTTAGTGCAACGACAGCTAAGTTTATATTTATAATACATATGTACGTTGCGAACGTTGGCAATCGATAATGCTTTCAGTTCAATAAGTCAATGTATGGTGAAAAAACATCAATATATTTAATTTGCTTTTTTACTTAGCAATAAAACCACTCAAATAGAAAAATCAACATTAAATCTGAAATTAAATTTTTACAAACAATTCACTCTAATGAACATTAGCAGCTATTTACTTTGTAAATTGCTAATAGATTTTGATTTTTCAATTTGGTTTAACTAGATTTACGCTCATGTGGTTCTATCATATCAATGTGGCTGTACAATTCGTATGTGTGATGTAATGATATGTGTACATAAGCATTTCTTTGTGAGTGTTCACTTTCGTAAACATTTGTAGATGCTCAGGGATTAACAAGTTTGCAACTTTTTCGAAAACGTTGAAATACGAATGGTGTGCCTGAATTCTTAACAATTGAAAATTGATTGATACACACTCAGATACTCTAACGTACATGCAGTGAAGACGATAAAATGATTTGTTATTTATTTGTTTTTTATCTTTACTCCTTACTTTTTTTTGTGTTTGGATGAACTTGTTACATATATATTTACACTTCCATTGGCATATCAATATAAGCAGCTCAAAGTGCCTTCGGTCCTACATTAAATACACACAAAATGATTAATGGTCATTGGAGATTAGAACGAATTTGAAAGTAAAAGCAAATTCAGCAAGAAAGGCGCAAAAAGTCCAAAGTCACGCATACGCCATGTATGCTACCTTGAGCCAAAGGCGATCCATTGTAGTAAGCATTGGTTTGCCATATTATATTTGACTGCGTTTCATTCAATCCGATCTTCGACCGTTGGATCAATCAATCTGCTATTATTCATTTTTGGCTACACGACTCGTGCTCTGTCGTCTGTTATTGAAGAGATTATATATAATTGCCTTTTGAGTTTTTATTTTATTTATTTATTTATTATTTTCGTTTTTATACTTTTTTTTCATCTGATTTCGTTTTTTGCAAGCTTGCTGTTAACAAATTACGTCATCATCATCAACGACAGTGGCAACTTTGTGTAACATTTAATGATGGATTGACAAATGTTTACAAAAAAATAGATAGAAAACGCCTTCCAAAATATGTCAGACAACATTAATCACAAGACGTTTCATTTAAAACAAAAAATTCATACAGATTCTTTTCGTTTTGCTTTTAAGGTTTCTTGGATACGCAAAAAGGACTATCATCTGCTTACAGTCGGTTTGACCACATACAGCAGCGATGAACGTTTCAGTGCAACACATTTAAAGCACTCAGAGGTAATAATACAAGTTTGGCTCGAAATATAAAAGTGCTTTAGACATGAGAACGAATACTTTTCCAATTATAAATTCACACTTTTACAAAAGATATTTTCATTTGTGTCATTTCAGGACTGGACATTGCAAATTAAGTTCGTGCAGCTGCGTGATGCCGGCGTCTATGAGTGTCAAGTATCGACACATCCGCCCACATCGATATTCTTGCATTTGAGTGTTGTCGGTAAGTTCGTAAGTTCGAAAAAAAAAGAACACGTCCGGAGTGTGTTGGTTGTGAAACTGCTTAGTAACACTAAAATACAAATTTAATGATGTTGAGATGGAATTGTAAAAAACAAACCGTTGTCCAATTTTTTCTTTTCTCGGGTGTGTGTTTCTTAACTTCAACGCCCATTTAAAAAAAAAAAAAAAAAACATTAACTTTGATATTCACTTCGGCTCGTTGACTTGTTAAAATAGCTCTTATAATTTTATGGTAAAGTGAATTTCATGCCATTGTTCTCATATGCCTGAAGTATATTAAAGGAAAATTACAATATTCTATTGACTTGAGCTACGTTGCCAAGACGAGAATACACATAGAATGTGCGCCATTATCATTCTGTACTAAACGCACAACTTGAAATGAGAATTGTTTGCATTAAAAATTTAAGGTGGAGCGAAGAGAGGTTGTACACCATTTTCTGTGTACAACCTCACGTACCCACACACACCTACATATATGTTTTGTGATGATTCAGCAACATTTTATGTCCGCAGTCAAGCAAAAGTGAGACACATTATTACAAATTTAACAAACAATTTACTTCGAATGTGCGACATTGCCCAATGTGCTATTTTTGTCGAGAATCTTCATGTGTTTAATTTTATTTACAATGTTATTTTTGTCTGTGTGCGCTTTGTTGCTCAGTAAAACACATTAAAGAATATTTGCAAAGAAAAAATATTTACAAAAACTTTAATGACAATAATACTTTTATCTCTTTTTTACACTATTCTTAATAATCATTGCCGTTTGCATACATCAACATGATTAACATACTGGTATATAATTCCAATGCGACATTCACTTTGCTTAGAAGCACGCGCCGAAATATCAGGCCCGCCCATCCGATATCTGACACCAGGCTCATCATTACGCCTTCAATGCCGCGTCGTTCAGAATACCGAGGCTTCCGAATATATATTCTGGTATCACGATAATCGCATGATTAATTACGACATCGATCGAGGCATTAATGTTTCAACTGAACCAGGTGAGTGAACACTTTTGATAAGAAGCATATCAACACACATGAATTGTAATATTTTGATTTGTAACTGAAAAAAAAAAGATATTTTTTTTTAAATGTGTCACATTAATAATAAATCTGTATTCTCTTTTCACAGATTTTCAATCATCTGAGCTTACAATTTTGCGCACACGTCGCGAACACTCTGGCAATTTCACTTGCGTTGCAAGCAACACTCAACCGGCAAGCGTGCTTGTACACATTTTCAAAGGTAATTATTATATTGACATTAATTAAATTGTATGAGGCCGGGGAATATTTAAAAAGTCTTTTGGTTTTATAAGGTGGTAACCAATACACATGGTATATGTACATGTGTTACGTGCATGTGTAAGACACTTTGATTAAATAAAGTCCCCAGAGACATCTTCAACATGCTGTTTCGTAAAAGCATGCCCTCTTCTCTTATTTATAATTGAATAAAATTTTAGTTTTCTCAACTTTTTTATTTTTCTTTTATTTTTAAATATATTAAATATTAAAAATAGGTCGCAAACTTTAAAATTGGCTTGAATAATCCTTCTAATGTTAGATTTATAAAATATACGATAGGTTTCTTAATTCTTAGACAATTAATGACGCTTAAGTTCTTTTTTCAAATTAAGTATAAAAATTGTGAACTTGCCATTCTAAGTAAAAAAGAAGTTCAAAATTTTGATCTCGATTCATTTCTCAAGTTTCTTAATGAATATTCTTTTGAATCTCTATAGATAAAAAGGTCATATGTTCAACGAACTTAAGCGTTATTTAGATTGGAAAAGGAGCCGTTTAATAACACTTTTTCTCAGTGTGAAATCCTTCGTGAAAACGACAGAAACATCGGTGTAATATTTGTTTTACTGATGCTCTCTCACTCTACTATATTATACCTATCTTCTTTGCTGTGCAAAAAATAAATTTTTTCCATTTCATTTTCATAAAAAGGAATTTATGTTTCATTTAAAAATAAATTCAAACGAATATTGTTTTTTGTGCATTGTTCCTTTATTGTTATCGTTATAATGTACTTCGCATAACTTTATAATAAATTTTTGCTGATACTGCAAGAGACAGTATGAAATTTAAAATCGTACTGTTCGTAGTTCAATGGTTGACTAAAAAATTCAATTAAAGCGACGTTCTGCTGTGAAATCACCGATTCGCCGACCACAAAACTTACACATTACAAAGACACGTTAATACCTGCTATTGTTTAATGCGTCAAGCATTTCGCAGTTAATATTTCAAAGTGTCTGTGCAATAAAAGTAATTTATGAAACTGTTCGCCAGCCACAAAGTGGATTAAATAACGACAAACGTGCTCGACACGGGCAGAGTGTCAACCTTTGCATGCTGGCAAGCATCCCATGCTGCCTACACAATGCCCGCTAAAGCGCAAGAGGAAAAAAGAAACCGTCGAAAATATAAAATTACTACGCCATAATTTATACGATGTGAAAAGCTGAACATTTCTTTAATGTCGTAAGTCGTGACAACTTAATTTTGTATAATCCTGGCGACAAAATACATTCTTGTATTATGAGGCATCATGATACAAGTACGGTTACAGCTAAAAAAAAAAAAATCTTTGCAACATAATGGTTAATTAAGCATCTTGTTTTGGTTACGTAAATTACATTACATACATTACATGTTAATATTGTTCAACTCTTGATGTTTTCACAGGTGATAATCCTGCGGCAATGTACCATGGACACGTCGGTGCATCGACCAAGGCATATCAATCACAGCTGCACAATATTCTCGCAATGATGGCCGTCGGATATCGAATACTGCACGTGCATGTACATTTGAAAATAGTTTAAGCGCTTCACTTTAACAAATTGCAATTGACAAACGAACGGCAAACGAACCGAAAGCTTAAATTGTGGTAAACGATTTGAATGAAGACTGGTGTGACGCAGCGAGTTAATTGGATCATGTAATTACAATATACACTAACATTCCATTTCTGCTAATTACAAAATTAGGTAAATGTAAACATAAAAAAAAAGGAAACATAAAATTTAGATACGTAGAAGCATAGAAGCCGTGTTGTTGCTCTTTATATGAATTGCGATACACAAAAACATCTTCAGCATTCACGCATACATACATATGTACATGCGAGGAACACTCGCTTGGACTTAGTCAAAGCGACATTTTTTCTAAAACTCTTTTGATGTACGTATTACAATATATGCATATTATTAAGCTACATTTCTACTTACTTAGGTGTATTTGAATAAAAAACACAAAAAAGAAATGAATACATAAATACTTAAAACAGTAATAACTGTCAGAAGATAAAAATAGAAGAAACTATGAAGAAAAAAAAGAAAATCATTAAATTGTATGTATGTGCAAGTCTTTTTATATGTCTGTAGTTATGTATGTTTGTATGTTAATCAACTATCGAATAAGCAAATTCTAATCAAAACACGTGTGAAGTTCTTGAAAATTCAAATAACTATAATAGAACAAATAAAAATCCTGTCATAAGTGACATTTAAAAATTAAAAAAAATGATCAAATTAAAATTTCAGTCGAATTCAATTTTACTTAACATTCGAAAAGCATTTAATTTACTTGGCAAAAAGAAAATGCGTTATGATTTGATTTAAGTGCGGTAAGGAATACTTAAATCATTCTTCCTGGAAAAAAACGCTAGAACAAATTAAATACATTTTTATTATAAAAGCTTTTTAATAATAAAAAAAAAAACAACAATATTTCTTTGTTCTTGGTTATTTTAACAATATGAAATTTTAGAAATAAGTGAGTGTAAAAAATCAAAAACAAAAGAAGAACGAAAGTTTCGTGTTCATTATGAACTTGTGAACTTGAACCATTACCGAACTATTCATTCAAATATCTGATTGAATACAATTGGTTTATTACATGCATTAATAAATAAATGTATAAAAATAAAATTGCATTTATTGAACATGAGTGTAAACTTAAAATTCATTCAACAATATAGAAATATCGAAAATGCTGTAAATATTAATGTTGATCCAACATCACTCAGCAACATTAATTAAAGTTGCATAAAAAAAAAAACAGTAATTATCGTACTACGGTTAAATTATAAGGAGATTAACATAAAAAAATAGTATATTAAAAAGTCATCAATGTATTAAATGTGAGTTGAATTGAACTAAAATCAAAACATAAAACAAAAAAAATAAGCCAAGTTCTGATCATTAAAAAAATTTAAAGAATAATAAAGTTATTATTAAAAACCATAATAATAAAAAATTGAGATACAATGAATGTGAGTGGAAATATAATAACAACAACAAAAAAAAAAAAAATAATATTTGAACTGTGAATTGAATTGGAAAATAAAAAACATAAATAATTCGTAAGTTAATTACATCTTATTAGGCATGCAATAGCAAGCTAAACAACTCTGTAAATATTTTTTGAAATGAGAAGGCTTTTCTGGGTTTAAGAAACGAGAAACAGAAATTGTAATATTTAAGTATGTGTAGTTAAATTTAAATGTAACAAAAATCCAGCAAAATGGTGAGTTCATAATAAAATTATGCAAAAAAAAAAAAAAAAATCCTCATATGTTTTCTTTAATTGTAAAAGTGAAAAACAATTTTGAGTTTTTGCAATAATAACAATATTGATATCTTTATCGTCGTCAGCATAGTTAAACTTGGTGACTTATTGAAATTTAATACGCTTAAGCACCAACTAATGTCCTACAATATTTTTTACACACAGCACGCCAAAGGAGCTTACTTTGTCGTCAACAAGTTTGCCTTGCAACTTTGCCATTTGGCTGGCATGCTGGTTACGAGATGCCTCTGTGTGTATGTTTATGGATGTGTGTGTGTGCCATAGAGTGGCGTCAGTGACATCGTTTTTATATATAAATTGAATAATTCTCTGTCGGTTCCCACG
The DNA here is from genome assembly GCA_034638295.1 of Phortica okadai. Lineage (NCBI taxonomy): Eukaryota > Metazoa > Arthropoda > Insecta > Diptera > Drosophilidae > Phortica > Phortica okadai. Next base: position 13,482,086 of record CM067851.1, on the reverse strand, counting down.
CTCTGCACTGTGTTCAACTGGCCATTAAATGCGGCACTCTTGACTGTTACTTTGCATGCGCTTGATTGCTCAGCCACTCACTCGCTGACAGACTGGCTACTGGCGCTGCATCCTGTTCTGGACATTTGTGTACTCGTTACTCGAATAGTTGAAAGACTATCAGCAAAACGAAGTCAAGTTGCTATTCTTTATAAATGTTTGTTAGGCACTGAATTTGTCACAAATAACAAAAATGGCCTCATTCCATCGAGTATCATTATTATATTCTTTAAATATGGTTTATTATAACACTTTAAATAATAAGTACTGAAAAAAAAATTTAAAATAAAAATCTTAAAAATTCATTTCCTTTTTATATTGACTTTTTTCTTATCTCTGCAAGTATAAAGATATTATTAATTTTTAATTCAAGTTTTCCACTTTGTTGGTCTGACTAACTTTTTATTAGGTTGGTCAGTAATGTGGAAGTTTAACAATTGATGTGTGAGAAACATTTTGACTGAAGCAAACAAAGTTTTTAAAGAATTTAAGTTTTCTGCTCTGAAATGTAACAAGTGCAAATACAACTAATTTTCGGACGGAAATACCAATTTCACTTTTGAGCGAGAACAAATTTTACAACGATAATATTTATTATAAGTATATTATATAATTGTAATTTGACAATTAAAGAAAGAAAAGTGTAAATTAATACAAGAAGCCTTTGATTAAATTCAGAAAAAACCACATCTGCATTCATAATTTAATTGTTGCATATTAATTACAATTATGAGTCCGTCGAGCAAACGCTTTTAACCACCGCGATTGATAGTATTCGAGTGCAGTGTTCGAAAACCACAACAAAAGCAAAACCGCAACAATCATTCGAATTCAGTTGAATCGAATTGATTTCAAAGACATGCCAAACAAAGACAGACAAATTGCAATGTAATCAATTGAAATGAAACTGCAAGAATACAAGAAGAGAAAATGGCGTAGTGAGTGTTGATTATGCAGCTGCTAAAGGCAATTTTGTATAACAGTCACAGACTTCCATATGCATGCACCGACGCAAAAATATTCATATCTTGTGTGTTCATATTGGCGTATATATGTACATACATATGTGTATGCTGGTTATGCGAAATCACCTACTTATGCACAGTGCACACTATTGAAATGTTTTCTTGTTAGGGTTTGCACAAGTATGGCACATATGCCGCAAGCAATTCGCACACACTAACACTTCAGCGCATAGACAAGCCAACACATACTTATAAACAAATAAACTTACAACACTAACATATCTCTACATATAAAGGCAAACAGCATAAGCGACACTGTCACAACAAGCGGAATCTATAGCCAAAGCAACGGCAACAGCGATACCGTCTTTCATATGCAAATCTATTCAGCGTTTGTATTAAGGGCATGGTGTCACACACACATTCATTCACTCACTCATTTATTGAATTTGAAATAGAAAAGAGCAACAGAAAAATCAACAGTCTGCCAAGTGTTTACCCTTTAGGTATATACGCTCCTAATAGAAACATTTACACACAGATGGATTCACTCAGAGGCGGCCAAAATATCTGCTGCAGGCAATATTTTCGCAATTGAGTTTGTGGTCACAGTACAAATGCGAAATCAAACTCTTTGAAAAGTGTGAGCTGTTTGCAAGTGTGGGCAACATGTTAGCACAGTCGTGTACAATTTACATTTGTAAACTTTTAGTTTGGCAAATCGTTATTATTTCTCACATAGATGGATTTCAATTTTAATTACTTGCTAATTCAAAACAATTCAAGCTTCAAATCTATTTTTGAATATTTCAAATTGAATATCATTTATGTTGCATGTCTTACATCATGCACAAATTAATTTGACTTGTTCACATACGAAAGTCAAAAGTTTAATTCATAAATTAATTATTTTACACCTTGCCTTATATATTTGAATTGCTTAGAAAATGTTTGTTAAATTGCAATTAAAATTTATATACTTAAATGTTGCACTTCAGAGTCTCTTAACACTTCCAACACAAACACACACATATACTTACATATACATATAAACAAAGATGATTGAAATGTGCAGCAGCAATTTGCGGTTTAAAGTTGATCATACGCCACGTGCTCAACCTCAACAATGTCTTTGCATTCTGTTTCTCGATTTCCGTTTATACATATCCTATGTATATACATACATATGTATGTGTAATTGTATGTGTGTTTGTACATTTGTGCAATTCAAAATGAGATGCACGTCCTCGACGAAACGGCCTGTTGAATAGCTATAGAAATGGTTTTATTATAAAACTCACGATGCCAACACAAGCAAGTTCAATCCAATTGCCACGGAGCAAAAAAGAAACGAATAAAAAAATAAAAAAAACACAAACACACACACACATATACACAAAATTGAGCGTCTTCAAGTTGATGTTATTATCGCATTTAATTTTCAAACGTACTCACGTTTCACCCAAGTCATCAAGTTGTCGTTTTCTATTGCAATGGGCGTGGCTTGACGTGCCGTAGTGCCATGTATAATTTGCATGAAATGCAAGATATAATAATTTGAAGTGAAATGTGTTCCAATTATGTGGGTTTATGACCGACTTGTGGCACATCATTACAATTACATGCTTTGGCATAGCCGAAGACAAAAGTGCTTGCGCTAAATGCTCCTTGGTCCAGCTAGTTAAGGTTTCTTTATATGTGCGTTTAAGTGTGTTTGTATGTACGTTGTTACATATACAAACATTAAGAAAATTACCAAGCATGCATGCATTTATACATACATACATACATGTGTGTGTGTGTGTATATCTGTTTATATTTTGTTTACCCAAGTTGGGCTAATTGAAAGAGATTAAGCAGACACACTTGATCACACACTCAGCTTGTTCTCGTTTCAACGTAACGTAAACGCAAAATGTTCATTTGAGTCTGTTACCAACTGCTTGACTGTTAACTGTTAATGCGTGTGTGTGTGTGTGTGTGTGTGTGTAGTGTAGTGGGGTGAAATTTAGTGTGCTGACTCAGCTTGTTGAATCGGAACAACAGTTCAGACGAGCAGACAGGTGTACCAAATACTGGCATTCAGTACTGTACGATGTTGGTAATGGTCATAGCCCAACTGTTAAGCAATCGAAAATGGGCAACACGTGTGCAATTGCGTGCAAAAATGGCCGACCCAAAACTTTAAACATGAAATAATTACAACTTATTAGGCATGTCAGCAACAATGGGTTACATAACTGAAGGACCGGCCACATTAGACAGAGCCTAGAAACATTTTATACATGCTGCAGTTGTGAGAGCGGTTTTTGTTTTTAGGTTCAACTTAGAACTTAAATAAGAAAATCTTTCCGAACAATGTCTGCCAAAGAACAAATCAAAATAGAAACTTAAGTGGTTATGTGCCTTTGAAACTTGAATTATTATTTATTTAATGTGTTTTTATGTAAAAAAAAAAAAAAATTAATGAGGTTTGTGTGTTTTTTAATATAATATAACAATATAAACAGCTTTGGAAGATAGCTTTAAAAATTAATTAAGCGTTATAAAACAAAAGGATTAGCGCAGTGGCAGATTTCTAGCCGAGCACATATGCACATACATATATAAAAGCCTTTAGGCTAACAGACTCATGCGAAAAAAGAAATACTATAACTATAAACACACACATGCACGCACACACACATACGCGCACAATTTAACCCAAAGCATAAAACAATAAAATTGCTGGAAGCGGTAAAATAAAAACGAAAATAACAGCGTAAAGAAGAGAACCCGTTACAGAAAATAAGTAAAAAATGGCCAAACTTAACATAAACCAAACACAAAATGGTTTGCCAAAGAAAAATACACATACAAATACACAAACACGCGCATACAGATACAGATACACAAACACAAACACAAACACAAAGGAGACAAAATAAAAGCGGCTCATAAAAGATATGAACTAGAAATAAACAAATATTTTTTGTGTTTAAGTACGCACACGCACACACATACGTATACGGCTTATAAACATATGAGGACTTAGACAAATGCTCATGTATATGTTATACTGTTATGCTGTAAAGATACATACATACGTACACACATACATACATAAGTACATCTATGCGTGTATGTGTGTATTTGTGTGAAATTAGTTGGCAATGATAGAGATAAGCAACGTGAAATATGTGGCCTTCGTAATGTTCCAGAAGGCACCATTCAACATACATACATAATATGTACAATGTACGTGCGTATATACTCGTATATTTTTGTTTGTATGTTTGTATATTTATTTGTATTTCACTAACATGCTGCTCCTGCTCTCGATTTTTGGTTGTCGCCATATTGGTTTGTCTACAACAATACCATGCCATGTATGCTTGAGAAACAACAACAATAAGAAATGATGCAACAATATGGCGTCAGATTTGTTAAATACAAAGCCTGATTCCTTCAAAAATATTTGCCAAATGATAAATAAATAAAATACTTATAAATAATATTATAATATATTTTAAAAAATATATTTATTTGAAAAACAATTTTTTTTTTTTCCTTATAGCTATAATTTGTACAATCAATCAGTATAACGACATAAGATACATATAAAAGTGATTAATCTAAAATAACATACAAATCTACTAATCTAAAAAAAACCATCTACAATACAACAACAATACTTACAATTATGACTATATAATTCTAACAAAATAACATATGTAAATTACAGTGGAATTCCTCATTACGGATAGTACTTATAACCGCAAAGGTTCAATAGCTGGACAAATCTCATGGACACAGCTATTTCATTAATTTTTCCATAGAAATCTTTCCAATAACCTGACGCTCTAACGGAAATAATTAAAAAAAAAAAAAAATAATAATATTCGTATTTGTGTTGATAAAGCCGAATTTGTTTTTTATAAACTCGAAATAACACGAAACTAAAAAAGACATTGATACGCTAAAGCGTTTGCCATGAGATTGTAGTGAGTCTGGTTACCGACGAACTGAACATTTAAATTCTTGAGAATAGATCTATTTGAAAAGTAACAGGGGGTTCCAGTTATAACTCAAATGTTTTATTTTAGAGTGTTTGGATTACTTGAATAATATAAATTTAAATTCACTCCTTCATATTAAAAACATAAATGGAAATTGGTGTAATCGTAATTAATATAATTTAAGACTTTTATAAGACAATGCATTACACAATTAATTTTCTCCAAAATATAGTGAATGTTATTTTGGCGAATCCGTAAGAGAAAAATAATGAGAAATTTGTATTTATTTATTTAAAACTAACAAACTTAAAAAAAACGAGACCACCCGAATATTAAAATTACGCAAGACTTTTAATTGGTTTTCCGAACCAAAAAAAAATGCTTTTCCTTTTCCCTTTTACCATTATCAGCAACAGCTTTTGTGTTGCATTTTCAATATTTGGAAACAAAATTTATGAATTTTTAAAAGCTATTCCACCTCATGTCAAAATTTGTATATGAATAAAATTGCCGCCTTATCAAACCAAAATAAACAACAAATCATTTCGACTGTCAAAAATTTAAATTGGCTTAGGCAATGAAAGAGAAATTTTCTATATTGTTTAAATTAATTTTTTTCTATCATCAAACATAGAACCAAAACCAAAAAAAATATTGTTCATCGTTGTGTAAATTTATATCACTTATGAAAACATACAAAACACACACATTTTTAAATGCAACAAAAACACAATGAATGCAAAACCGATATAATGTTATACAGTTTGTACATGAAAAATTTCATACACATGAATTGATATTTGCATTAAAACAACAAACAAAAAATGTGCATTCTCATTTAAATCTTCAAAACGGTTTTAAAAATGTATGCAACAATTATTTATGTTTGCTTTAAAATTTATTTATGTGCATTCTGAAAACATACCTTCAATAGTATACCATAAAAGCTTATACATTTAAAGCAGATGGACGCAGAGCAAAAGTAGTAACAAGTCAACATTGTAAACTGTCATAATGTCATGCAATTGCTAATTGATATTATCTCCTTCTCAGACAGCAAACATGAATGCATGCACGCATGCATGCATTTACAGAACCCAAATGCGTATATTTGTTAATGCATGAGAATTTGCATGCATCGCTGTGACTGCAGAGCTTAACGGAGTCTGCCTTTTTAGTATGACTATTTCTATGGCAATGGTTGAGCCTGACTGCAAATTGTTCATTCATCATACAAATTGTCTGTCGGGTTTTCCATTTAATTGCTATAACAGTCAACAACTCCCGACTGTGTTCTTGTTATTGTTGTTCTGCATCATCAGATTTTCTACTTCAGTTATTTGTCGTTTACTCATTTATTCCTGTTGTCTAGCATTGCATTGCATTTATCTTCAGGCAAATCATGTTGTTGTTCACTTGAATTTTAATTTATGTGCATTGCGTTGCAAAAGTAAAAGTAAATCAGCATAAACATCACTGTATTCGTAGTCAGTTTTATGTATTATTTATACATACATATGTATGTATGTATCTGCTGTTTGTTAATTTATGGGCATGTTTGTCTGTTTAGTAGATTTAATGTTGAACTGCTTTAATTGAATATCGACCACCACAAATTGTGCATAGGCTGCAACAATAACATGGCAAATAGTAAAACAAAGACAACTAAATACCATGTATATTAGCGACAGAATAATACCCTGTAACCTGATATTCATCGCTCAATGACAGTGCGACTCGTTACAACAAAAAACATCACATATGCACACAAAAAAAATGTACATCAAAACAGTATCGTAGACATGAATACGAAACTTTAACGTATCGTTTGTCGTATCGTATGAGAAATATAAAAATGACATTTTCGAACATTGTTATCAGACAGACGTCCCACTCAAGGAAAAACACAAATATAATAAATATTGTAAAAAAAATTGGATGTGAGGTCAGTGGAGAACCAGCGCAATCATCATTACTGTACCCTAGAAGTAATATATTAATTCTATCCTGTCTTCATCATTGTATTTGTATTTTTGCTTTTAAATATAAAACTACAAATTAATTTCGTATGAAACACACCGGCCTTTGTGGTATTGGAACCCAGCGTCGTTGGATTGAAGACGGCACTCAACCAACTCGACTATAGATATCATTCAATTTTTGTAAATACAATATTATATAAGCTACAATTTTTTTTTGTTAAATTAATAAGTTAAGTATAAAAATGATACTAATGATTCACATTACTTATTTTTATACTGTAACTTAAGTTTTAACACTAGTTTAAATATCAATACAACACAACGCGTATCAAATTAATACTGACACTTTTTTTAGAGTGTAGGGTATAATAATGTATAACATGTTTTGAAATTCGTGGGTTGAAATTGATGTGTCGAAAATGGAACAAGTTGGCCAACATACACAAAGCACATAGCTGAGTATACCTCATTAGGCAATTACTTTGATTCATGCTATTAAGAACATTCATTATTAACACATAAACATTCGTTACTTATTCATTTGTACTTTGTTGTATCTTATTTTGTTCACTTGGCGAGTCTATTTGCTTGCTAAATTGTTGTAATTTTATTGATTTAATTTATACTCCTGTGTTAAATTAATAATGCTTACAATTCTATTATTTAAGTTGTTCTCCATTAGAGTATTTAATTTGGAACATGAGAAATCAATGTTGATTTATTTTAAGCACTCATGTGTCTTATTGTAATTCAAAAATTCATTTTATCGAAAATATTTAGAATGTGACAGTACAGAGTCAAACAAACATATACAAATCAAAAATAATATTTGAAATATTTCTGAAGTAATACTGAGTTTCACCAAGATTTGTGCAAATACATATTCTTGCAATTTTGCAACTCTTGACTTGTGATATCTTTGATAGCAAAAACATTTCGTCAATTCTTGTTGGCAGCACAGTAAAATAATATCTGTGACTTTGTTTGCGCTGCTGCTACTTGACGAGTTTTCAAAATTTAGTTTTGATATTCACAGAGCGCATATTTGCGCAACGACTAGTATTCAGTGAGATAGAGAGATACAACAGAAATATAACGAAACCAATCAAATCGAAATTCATCACACTGATTCGCATACTTGCACAAAGATACATTTCCAACCAACAATTCATAAATTTTAAAATATTTATTATACTCTTGCAAGAGTATATTAACTTTGTCGTGAAGTTTGCAACGCAGAGAAGGAGTCATCTCCGACTATATAAAGTATATATATTCTTGATCAGCACGACGAGACGAGTTCATATAGCCATGTCCGTCTGTCCGTCTGTCTGTCTGTCCGTCTGTCTGTCTGTTTCAATGCGAACTCCTCCCACAGTTTTCAAGTTAGCAAAAAAATTTAAACGCAGAAAATTTTCTTTTCCTTGCAGGCAGTTTATATGTAGAAACCAGCTTCATCGGAATACTATAGCATATAGCTGCCATAGGAACGATCGGTTAAAAATGAGGTTTTTGCTCAATAAACTCTTTGATTTTTAAGCTATCGCCTCGATTTTTTGCACAAGAACATCTTGGATGTAAATCAAGGCACACTGTAAAATTGGTGAAGATCGGATAAATATAGCATATAGCTCCCATAGGAACAATCGGCCAAAAATTCGGTTTTTGTTAGAAAAACTTTTTTGTTCTCAACTATAAACAGATGAAACTTTGCAGTTACGCGTTTTTAAGAATCCTTGACCATATTACAAAGTTTCATAAGAATCGGACATAACGGCGTGGCACCGCCCATATAGAGAAAAACTTAAAAATGTGATTTATCTATAAGCAGACGAGACAGAAAATGGTAAAATAAAGTGTGGAATGTTTGCATTGTATTCTTAAAAAAAATTTTAAAATGGGCGGGGTTACGCCCCTTTATCTTTATAAACTTATAAGATTCTTATTGAAAAAACTATAAAACGGATTTTCCAAATGCTTGCAAGAGTATATAAGTTTCAGCAAAGCTGAAAATAGCTCCCTTACTGGTATAAGTTTGATTTTTTTGATTCTCTCTTTACATTCTGTGGTGTGCATAACATTTTTGGACAAAGAGGTTTAAATATACAACTCATACAAACGAGGCAGCAAAACAACAAACGGGACAACGAAAGCTGAGATGCTTGTGTGCTTGGGTTCCATCCAAAAGTCCATGAAATTATCAGAGATCCTTTTTTTTTTTTGTAAATCGTTGTTCTGGCAAGATATATTTTTTTTGTACTTTGAGCCACTATATGCTATAGTCGTCCGATCTTCAACAAATTCGCAGTGTGTCTTTATTGCCGTACAAGCTGTTCTTGTGCAAATTGAGATTAAAATCAAAGAGTTTCTATAGCAGCTATAAGTTATGGAAATCCGATCAAGTAGATTTTTATATTCAAAATACATGCAGACTTTCTGCGTTCAAATTTTTTCGATAATTGCAAACAGTTAATCTGCGAGAGGTTAAATAAAATTTTGAATCGACAAAATAATTAAACAGAAGCCAATTGCAGTCGATGTTTAATACAAACATTTAGGGCATACTAAGTACATGTTGATAGACATATTGATAGATGCGCAAATCGATGTTCATACGAACAGAAAATATCAATTTCTTGCACATGCTACTCTACATCACGACATAAGAATTTATGCAACACTCTAAAGCTTTGCCCTACTTTCTTAACAAGTTTGCGAAAGTGTTAGGTTCCTGTTTGTCCCTGCTGTGTGCTTTCACTTATCTTCTTAAACAAGTTCTTACTTTTTTTCTTTTTCTTTTTTTTTTTTTGATTCGTCATTTTCACTTCAGCAAATAATGCAACATAAATAGACTAAAATAGAATTTTCAATTGCGGAGTTGCTTAGTTGGAGTTTGTTTAAATTGCAACGCACATGACAACACTGGTAAAAATGTGGCACAATAAAAGAGTGAAAAATTGTGACAATAGAACACAAAGGGAGACATCAAAGGCATATTCGTATAAAGGCAGGCAGCAAGTATTCCCTAACAACGTCAAGTGAAAAAAATTACAAGTATTTATAAGATTAAAATACACAAAAACTCAGATACAGAGAACGCAAGTTTCAACGCAAAATGTTACTGTTTTCCAACTAAAGGAAAATTGCATGTTGTATTTTGAAAGGATGAAACGTGCACGTTGAGCGAAAACACAAATGGTTTTCAGCTGACAATAGTCCGGCTGTGAATTTAATCAACAGAGCGAAAGAGACAAGCTCAAGAACTAAAAGCGAAAAAGAAACAGAGAAAGAGAAAGACTGATGAAATGACAGTGAGCGAAAGCATTTGTCGTACTGTGAAAGTCGGTCAAGTGAATTTGCACTGTGCTTTTATTACTTCCTAATTCCATTCATTAGCGCTACAAACGTCAATCAAGTGTCCAACATTGCGTACATCATCGTAACTCCTTCCTTGTCTGCATGGAGAATTTTTCATATTTTTCGTTTTTGTTTTGTTTGTTGTCGTAACTTTACAGTTTCCGTGTACAGTAAAATTAACAAATCAAACATTTAACTATCTTGCAATGTTTCTTACTTTGTTTATTATTTTTAAAAATATATATATAAACAAATAAACCAAAAGCATTCACTGAAGCACAAAACCAACATCAGATAGCTCGGGTGACCGCAATTTCCAGAGCTTGTAACACCAAAAGCCATGATAGATAACATCGCAGCACAACGTTACGAATATATACAAACAGCTCATATAACTATAGACAAGCTTGGCTCCACATGACGGAAAAAGTGAAACAAAAAAGGAAAAAAAAACTTTCACATATTTCAACATGCTCCATGCCGCATAATGCAATCGTCGCTGTTGTTGTTGGTGATGATATCGATGTTAGTGGCAAGCAAGCAAAAAAAAATATAAAAACAGTTGCCTTAACATGCTTTCAGTGTGCGTTCGTTGATTGCAGCACTTAAAATTATGCCACCATATATCAGCCACACATCCACATATCCACACATCGAAAGCAGCCACAGGAAGCTACGGCTGCACAGGAAACTACAACGCCATAAAGCTGCTCAACGCATCGCGTGCATAATGTTGTGTGTTCTTGTTTATGCAGACGTGTTTTGCTTAACTTTTAAAATATTCACAACCCAAAAAGGTGTGAAGAAAAATTTAATGTGTACTTTTTCATTCTTTGCTGTAAGTTAAATAAATATGAGAAATATGTATATAAGAAAAAATAAAAATAACAATGTTTTTGTTAACATAACAACATGACAATTCTTCAAAACATTCTGTAGACTATGTAAGTTAAAAATTATTTAATAGAAAGCTAAGCAAAGCTTGACATGGAAGTGTTCAGAAGCTAACACACGGTGAAAATTGCGTGAATAATTACATTAAAAACAATGAGCCAAGTTGAATAAAAACTAAGTAGCTTATACATACAAACATACACAGACAAGGAAACGCTTGAGTCACAGCAATCAAAAGCAAAATCCGAATCAGCCAACGGAAACGCGCCCATTATGCAAAATGTCATTGCTGTTATGTAAGTAAGTAAGGAAGTATGGAAGTAAGTATATCTTTCAGCTTGTTTGCGTCTGTGTATGTGTATGTGCCTGATTGTTTTACAGCATTGACATTGTCTTCAAAAAGTACATGTGTGTATGTATATGTGTGTCACAGTGTATATATATAAAAGTGTAGGTGTGTATTTAATAACGAAACGTGCCACAAGCATTAAATATGCTAATTTGTACAGCGTATTTTGCAGCGAGCACCCACGCTTGATAAGCCTCGATTCACCTCGTCGTCCGGCATGTCACACAGGCTCAGGTGTAACTTCGGCACATTAATGGTTGCATTTTTACGCTTTGTTTTCACATTTAAATTTTTTTTTTTTAATTTTTCTTTGTTAGCTAGTCTTAACGTTGTCAACAAAAGCCAGTAAGGCCGCTATAGTCGAGTATACTCGACAATATAACACCCTGTACACACGATAGGCGGCGCCACATCCCAAACCTACTCAAATAGGGTCGGTCAAAAAATTTAGAACTTACGAAAAATTTTAGTTAAGGGGTAATCATCGAAGAGAATGGAATTTTGTGGTATGCAGTCTAAAGATATTGTATATTTACTGAGTTTGTATACAAAGTTTCAGGTTCGTACCTTTATTAGTTTTGGAGATACAGCAATTGTAAGAAAACAGCTAGGGAAGGAGGCAAAATTGTGGTATGCAGTTTTGTAGGACTACTCATACTGACTCTGTGTTGGTTGGGCGGAAAGGAGTGGGCTAGGCACAAAACCGTTCAAATTTAATCTGATGCTGAGCAGCACGTGTCTACCCTCCAAATTTCAAGTCTTTAGCTCTTATAGTTTCTGAGAACCATTGGTCAAAAAAGACGGACGCACAGACGGTCATAACTCAATCAATTTCCCTGATCCTCCTGATCAAGAATATATATACTTTATGGGGTCCCTCGTCCCTTCCTTCTGTGCGTTATATACATTCCGTCTCAAACAAACTAAATATACTTCGATAAACACTATGTGTGCAGGGTATAAAAACAAAAACCAAAAGAGAATGTTGAATTAAAAAAAATTACCAACCAAATGCCACAAGAAAAATTATGAAAAATGTTGACAAGATTTTCTTGATTTTTGTTGCTTGTTATTTTTTTTATTTTTTTGCTGGCACATTGACTCATCTTCAGTACCATTGTCTTTATTTTTGTAACAATGCTAATGTTGTCGTTGTTGTTGTTGTTGTTGTTGCTGCATGTTTTTATGCCAAAAATATTCAAATTATAAACAACCAGAAGCTGCACAGCAGCAACGACACCAACGACATTAACAACATGTCAGCCCAAACTCCTCAATGAGTAAGCGTCTCACGCTTCAATACGTTCGTTTTGCCTTCTATATAATACTTGTGTGCCAAGCTGTCAGTGTCGAATTTGAGGTGTTGTAAGTGTATGTATAAAAATGTATCTAGTGTATGTTTGCATACATTTCTGTGTGTGTGTGTGTGGGAATGTATCTGATTATTAGCGTTTTTGTGTTTTGTCATTGTCAGTGAATTAAAACGTCATAGGGGCTTATTTAAATAAATTATGAACACACGAAAGTGGCTTAGAATGGAAGACATAATAAATATTTATAAATGTTAATAATTCAAAAATTAAGAAACGGAGATTAAACACGTTGCTGACAATTCTGTTGCTTTGTTTGACTCATTTTATGCCAACTGAATATTAATCAAAATGTATACTTTTTTTTTATTTAATTTATAAAACACATTCAAAAGGCGTTTCTTTTTTTAAGCCAATTAAAAATGTATGGAGTCTTTTGTCGCTATATTAGCCCTGCTTAACTCATGTTAGTGTAATAAAAGTACAACTGCAATACGATGAGAACAACTAATGATGCAAGCAAATACAAAAGCAAAGTGGCAATTTACCCTTATCCTTCGCCTCTGGTGCGCCTTTTGAAATTTTGCAAGTTTTTTTTGTTTAAATTGCCAAGGCAAATTCAAATAAAAGAAGAAACGAACCGATGAACTTACAAGTGAATGCACTTTGCTTATTCTTTGCAAGTAAAATATTCCAAAGAAAAAGAAATAAAAACCAGTAAGGGAGCTATTTTCAGCTTTGCTGAAACTTATATACTCTTGCAAGCATTTTCTCAAGTATTCTTATTGGAAAATCCGTATTATAGTTTTTCCAATAAGAATCATATACTTTTATAAAGGTAAAGACACCGCCCATTTCCTATATTTTTTCAAAGAATACATTGCAATCATTCAATACTTTATTTTGCGATATTTTATCTCGTCGGCTTACAGAGAAATCACATTTTAAAGTTTTTCTCTACATGGGCGGTACCACGCCCTCATGTCCGATTTTTATGAAACTTTGGAATATGGTCAAGTATTAATAGAAACGCGTAACTGCAAAGTTTTATCTGTTTATATTAAAGAACAAAAAATTTTTTCTAACAAAAATCGAAATTTTGACCGATTGTTGCTATGGTAGCTATATGCTAGAGTTATTCGATCTTCACCAAATTTACAGTGTGTCTTTATTGTTCTTGTGCAAAAAACTGAGGCGATATCTTTAAAATCAAAGCGTTTACTGAGCGAAAACCTCATTTTTGAGCGATCGTTCCTAAGGCTATAGTTATCCGATCATGCTGGATTTTATATACAAACTGCGTGCAAGGAAAAGAAAATTGTCTGCTTTTAAATTTTTTTTTAATATCTTTAAAACTATAGGATGAGTTCGCATCACAACAGACAGGCGGACATGGCTATATGAACTCGTCTCGTCGAGCTGATCAAGAATATATATATGCTTTATATAGTCGGAAATGTCTCCTTCTCTGCATTGCAAACTTCATGACAAAGTTAATATACTCTTTCAAGAATATATAAAAACAATAAATAAACACTAAATACAAGTATGGGAGAATGAAGCAACATTAACTCCCAAAGTGTCAGACATTTCTAGTCTACATACACATACATATAGCTTACGTTTATTTTGTATTACCACGAAAAAAGGGAAAGCAAGTCGTGCTGAAAATGCATCGAATTCAGCTTTCTACACACATATCCAAGCAAACAAACCTATAGCGTCGTAGACGCTGATTGAACGGAATGCAAAAACACACAAATTGGTAGAAATTTGGGTCAAACAAGTGAGTTGCATTCGCATTTTACTTTTATTCCGTCGTCTCGTTTCACTCTCTTTCTTTCTACTCACAAATATTGACAGCCTTTATGTCTGACTAGAAGACGTTGAGTTGTTTCTGTTTTACCTTTAATATTGTGTACATCAAGCTGGCATTATGTAACATTGAGATGCTGCAATTTGAAAAAAAAATAAATTTAAACAATTTGAATCAAAGCCGAAAAAATAAATAAGCGTTTATTTCTTCTACTCAGCTTGTCTACATTTGTATTTTTAGACGTAGAGTTCTTACTGACCTCCATTTTTATAAACTAAGTATAAGTCTGCTTTATTTAACTGAAGTAAACATCGTTCAAGAACTTACACGTTCGTAATAAGAAGAACATTTCAATGAAAACATTATCAAGGCAACGCACAGTGACAAGAATTTGTCGACAAAGGAAATCAAGAAAAGCAGATACAGCAACATTTCAAAGCTTGTTGACATTTTCCTTACATTCTTAACCTTCACTTTGCGAATACTCGTATTAAAGATATTTTCGGTTTTTTATCTTTCTTTTTCAATTACACGTAACGTTGTAACGCTAAGAAAGCAGCTTGTTATGTAGAAAATTGTTATGCCGGCTTAACGATGAACACACACAACAACAACACCAACAACATAACGATCACACCAAAATTTTCGCGCTGTACATGTAAGCAATATAGATACTCACACACATGTGTGTGTGTATGTATATATGTATATTTGTCAAGCATGTTATCGACCGCAAAAGTACTGAGATCAAATAAGTATTGAGTTTTTGTCAACGCAGACTGTTAAAGCTTTCTTTAACTTAAGTCTCATTACTTATTTTTGTGCAGAGAGAAAGACAGATATTTAGCTCAGCAAACGAAAAATATATACAGTTACTTTACTATTATATTCAATACGCAAGGAGAGCAAAACAGTGGGTCACACCTTGCACAGGTGTCAAAGGCTGTCTGTCACGAAATTAGTTACGTGACATGTTTCATATTCAGATTTCTACCCCACACATGTCTCACAAGTTCTCCGATTTTGTTGGATTTTTTTTAACACAGTTTCTTTTTTTTTCCATCATTTTACGTAAAGCACAAGTACCTTTTGAACATCACTAACTTGTCAACATGCCTGTCAGACAGCTGTGAGTTTTGTCACTGCATAACCACTTACACATTCGTGTCACGTCGTCGATTACCGGGCGTGATACTAATTATATACAGGTGCATGCCAATAACTTGAAAAGCGCTTCACAACAGGCTATAACTATTTAATTAAATACGAACACCTGAAAAAACATGATCTGTAAGTGTGGTTTAGTGTAAAGCAAAAGTTTTCATACTTCAGGCAGTTTTATTAAAAGTTTCTAGATTCAAAAAGTTAAGCAATTCGTTATTGAGTGCGTATCTTTAATACAGACAACTATTGTACAAGCGGGGGGCATATATGCGTCCCATTGTGAGACTCAACATTTGTGCGCAGTGTGTCGTTTTATTAAATAAACTAAAGGCACTTGCAGTCTATTCACATGTTGCATATGCATACATATACCGTACTACGTTATACATTTGTCTCAGAGCCAGCAACGCATGCTGTGCAAAGTCGTTGTTATATTGTAGTTAGCTACATAACTTTACAACACGCGGCGGACCCAACATCATCGGTTACAACTTGATAAAACGCACCAGGATGCTGCTTGCGACAATACTTAATGGTTTTCTTTTCACATATTTTTGTACGCTTTCCTCAATGCACAGTATTATAACTTTGTCATGAAGTTCGTAACATCCAAAATGAGGCGTTCTGTCTTTGAACCTCCTTGAAAAGTTTTGAAACTATCGATCTGAATTTCTAAAGAAAGTCTAATTTTATTTATATTAAAATCGTTGGTCGGAACCGGCGATATCGGACTATTCGTAGTCGCAAACAAAAAAAAAAACAGTAAGGACGCTATCTTCAGCAAGGCTGAAGCTATAATACTTTTCACGTTGTGTCACTATAAAAAAAAATAAATGAATAGTTTTCATGCTTCCCTAAAAACATAACTGTAAGGTTTCAAGTCAATTGGTTAAAAAACAAAAAAGTTTTCCATACAGCGGTTCAAGTTTTGCGATAAGTGGGCGTAGCCATGCCCACTTTTGGTCAAAATTGTTTTCATTCCTCCCTAAGAACATAACTGTAAAGTTTCAAGTCAATTGGTTAAAAAACAAAAAAGTTTTCCATACATCGGGTCAAGTTTAGCTATAAGTTGGCGTGGCTACGCCCACTTTTGGTCAAAATAGTTTTTATTCTTCCGTAAGATCTTAACTGTAAAGTTTCAAGTGAATTGGTTAAAAAACAAAAAAGTTTTCCGTACAATGGGTCAAGTTTAGCTATAAGTGGGTGTGGCTACGCCCACTTTTGGTCAAAATAGTTTTCATTCCTCCCTAAGAACATAACTGTAAAGTTTCAAGTCAATTGGTTAAAAAACAAAAAAGTTTTCCATACAACGGGTAAATTTTCGCTATAAGTGGGCGTGGCTACGCGTGGCTACGCCCACTTTTGGTCAAAATAGTTTTCATTCCTCCCTAAGAACATAACTTTAAAATTTCAAGTTAATTGGTTAAAAAACAAAAAAGTTTTCCATACAACGACGTGAATATTCCTTCACTTCCTCTTCTTCATTTTATATGGGAGCTACCAGTTCCAGATGTCCAATCTCAATGAAACTTTCAGGCATGTAGTCGGATTATGCAAAACTACCATGTTTAAAATTTCAGCACTCTATTGTACAAAACAAAAAAGTTTTCCATACAACGATTCAAGTTTTGTTCACTTTTCTTCTTCTTTTCGTATGGGAGCTACCTGTTCCAATAATCCGATCATGCTGGTTCCGACGAATGATTCATCGTAATAAATTCTAAGACTCTGTGCAAAGTTTCAGCTCGATAGCTTCAAAACTGAGGGACTAGTTTGCATACATACAGACAGACAGACAAACGGACAGACGGACATGGCTAAATCAACTCGTCTTGTCGTCCTGATCAAGAATATATTTACTTTATATAGTCGGAAATTAATATTTCGATCTGTTACAAACTCCGTGACAAAGTTAATATACTATTTCACATACGTGAAAAGTATAAAAAGAATAAAAATGAACAAAAATTCAAATCATTACATGGAAAAGTTTTTTTTTTTCAAATATAGGATGCTAAGATTGCAAATCTATTATTTACACTTACTCAGTGTGTATGTATCATCGAGATCCAATTAACTTGAAACTTCATACCTAAGTTCTTAAAGAACCTTGAAAACTATTTTGATAAAACAATGGACAAGGAACCACTCACTTATAACCAAAATCAAAAAATTTCATTTATCTGGAACCCAATTGCTATATGGATAAAGAAAAATGAAGATCCAATGAAAATATAGGCGTGACATAAAATAGTACGTGAAGAGCACTTACTATTCGGCAAGTCCGAAGATAGAGTTCTTACAGACATTTTCTTTTTTTGGATTTTGGAATATTTATATAAGTATATAAATTGTATAAATATCTATGTGTGGTTAATATATGTATATAATTTTAAGCATATTGGTAAGTTCATAAAGATTAAACAAATATGTTATATGTCAAGTAACCTCAGCAAGACATGTGACCGATACACTTCACACCACAGAAGACAAGTTTAGTTGCTGTAATTTGAAAATTTCTCAACACAAAATACACTCACTTCTATTTATGCATAAATGTTCGTATGTAGATATATCCTTATATATACAAATATTTAAAGACATACTAAGAATAAGATTAGTGCACGTAAAATGTAGTCAATTGTTGTCTCTTGACGACACAGCAACAAACAGAAAGCAGACGTCGGAGTTCTTAGCAACTCAAATGTCAGCCAGCATGAGGTTTGTGAAAGAATAAGATGCAAACAGGGAAACAAGTCGTGCCCAGTTAAGACTGCGGGTGAAGTCGTTGCAGACGTCAACACAGCATGTGCAATGGGAATGCTCAACATGTACAGATTATCTTATGTAGGCACTTAACAACGCAAAACAAGGCAGCTGCAGTCAACTGAAAACGCATTAGGGAAGTCAAATGCAGACAAACAGGCATTCAAATAGGAAGACAGACAATCGTAGAAACAGACAAATAGAACAGTTGTGCTAACCAACATACATACATAGAGGGGTTACTACTCAAATGTCATACGAACTAAGCAAGGATACCAGCGCCAAATGTGACACTTGACAGGCGAATGAGGCAAACCGGAAGATAAAGAATACTGAACGAAACAACAGTGAAATACACTCTGCCAACAAATTGCTTGTGTTAACGGACTCAACTTACCAATGCCACCGGGAAGACATAAAATAAAATGGTAAGAAACAAGAATAGACGAAGAAACAGACATCGCAAAAGAGCACATAAAACAACAACATAAGAAGTAAAGCGGAAATATTTAGGAATTAAAAAAGAAATACTAAATTGTAAAAAACTCATTTGAAGTTGCAAACGATGCCTGAAAACGCATATGAATGATACAATAACGTTTGCCAGTTGAAATTTCTATTGTGAGCTATAACTTTGTCGTGACTCTTGCTCGCACTCAGACAAGCACAATGTGGTTCATGGGAAAATAAAATTTCAAAATATTATTCAGCCATACTTGTGGGGCGACTGAAATCCTTGAATTCAACAGAAACTAAAGAACGAGTAGTGAGTAAGAGGATAGAGAATATGACAGACAGCGCGCGGTCGTATTGCTGCTCCTTGTGACTGTACTCTGTTGCATACCTTTAAGCGCACAACTTGATTACAAAAGTGTCACATGCACTATTCCCCTAATGTGTGCAAATTGCTTAATGTGCACTTTCGTGTCCCTGTCTGCATACGCGTGTCGCAATAAATATTCATGCAATTCGTATATATTTTTTTACGCTTGTGTCATCAGCAGCCAGTCTGTCAGTCTACCAACCAGCCAGTCATTTAGCCAAGCAGTATGCTGACTTATTTAATACGGAAGTATTTATTGTAAGAACGTTAATTGTGTAATATTACTATGCCCTTTTGCCAACTTGGAGTCATCTCTTGTTATGCTTTTCATTTTACTCACTGTTTCATTCACTCATTCACATGTCTACTGCCATTATGTATAACGATTTTAGTTATTTACATAAAAGATTACTTTAAATGTCAGCAGCTTCGTAAGAATTTTACATACTGTGTAGAAGATATTCATGGCTTTGTTGGAAAAGTGTATGCTCCAATTAGTGTTACAATCTAGTTACATTGACGACAACAACATGAATAACAACAATAACAACAACCACATTAAATCAAATAATATTTTCATGCGGATTTATGAATTTATTTAGATTAGTCGCACTCCTACGCATTTTCTCAAAGTCTACCTATGGCACACTTTATTATGCGCTTCATGCTCTGAAAACCATGACTGATTGTGTTGACTTTTTGCAATGCTTCGTCGGTTGTTATACAACAAATTGCTTGTGGCTCAAGGACATTCTATTCATAACATTTACTGATCAAAAATGTATGTCGGTCTGGTCATTATTCACTGCCAAGCTAACCACAAAATCCTTTTTCACCACATTTAATTTATTGTTTTATTTGTTTGTTTTTAAATTAAGATTTGAATTTTTGCTCTTATTTGATTTACTTAATAATTGGTTTTAAGCACAAATGCATATAATTTAAATGAAATAGAATCTTATATTCATTTTTTTGGTTATCGAATTATTTAATTATTTATTTAAACACATTTTACAATTTAAAAACGTTTATGATAAAAATTAAAATTCTCAATCTTTTTATTTTTATTATTAAAACATATTTTTTATACTTTTCACTTATGTGAAATAGTATATTAACTTTGTCACGGAGTTTGTAACAGATCGAAATATTAATTTCCGACTATATAAAGTATATATATTCTTGATCAGGACGACAAGACGAGTTGATTTAGCCATGTCCGTCTGTCCGTCTGTCCGTCTGTCCGTCTGTCTGTCTGTCTGTATGTATGCAAACTAGTCCCTCAGTTTTGAAGCTATCGAGCTGAAACTTTGCACAGAGTCTTAGAATTTATTACGATGAATCATTCGTCGGAACCAGCATGATCGGATTATTGGAACAGGTAGCTCCCATACGAAAAGAAGAAGAAAAGTGAACAAAACTTGAATCGTTGTATGGAAAACTTTTTTGTTTTGTACAATAGAGTGCTGAAATTTTAAACATAGTAGTTTTACATGGTCCGACTACATGCCTGAAAGTTTCATTGAGATTGGACATCTGGAACTGGTAGCTCCCATACAAAATGAAGAAGAGGAAGAGAAGCCATATTCACGTCGTTGTATGGAAAACTTTTTTGTTTCTTAACCAATTGACTTGAAATTTTAAAGTTATGTTCTTAGGGAGGAATGAAATCTATTTTGACCAAATGTGGGCGTAACCACGCATAGCCACGCCCACTTATAGCGAAAATTTACCCGTTGTATGGAAAACTTTTTTGTTTTTTAACCAATTGACTTGAAACTTTGCAGTTATGCTCTTAGGGAGGAATGAAAACTATTTTGATCAAAAGTGGGCGTGGCCACGCCCACTTATAGCTTAACTTGACCCTTTGTATGGAAAACTTTTTTGTTTTTTAACCAATTGACTTGAAACTTTACAGTTATGTTCTTAGGGAGGAATGAAAACTATTTTAACCAAAAGTGGGCGTAGCCACGCCTACTTAGAGCGAAAATTGACCCGTTGTATGGAAAACTTTTTTGTTTTTTAACCAATTGACTTGAAACTTTGCAGTTATGCTCTTAGGGAGGAATGAAAACTATTTTGACCAAAAGTGGGCGTAGCCAGGCGTAGCCACGCCCACTTATAGCGAAAATTGACCCGTTGTATGGAAAACTTTTTTGTTTCTTAACCAATTGACTTGAAACTTTGCAGTTATGCTCTTAGGGAGGAATGAAAACTATTTTGATCAAAAGTGGGCGTGGCCACGCCCACTTATAGCTTAACTTGACCCTTTGTATGGAAAACTTTTTTGTTTTTTAACCAATTGACTTGAAACTTTACAGTTATGTTCTTAGGGAGGAATGAAAACTATTTTAACCAAAAGTGGGCGTAGCCACGCCTACTTATAGCGAAAATTGACCCGTTGTATGGAAAACTTTTTTGTTTTTTAACCAATTGACTTGAAACTTTGCAGTTATGCTCTTAGGGAGGAATGAAAACTATTTTGTTCAAAAGTAGGCGTGGTCACGCCCTTTTATAGCGAAAATTGACCCGTTGTATGGAAAACTTTTTTGTTTTTTAACCAATTGACTTGAAACTTTGCAGTTATGCTCTTAGGGAGGAATGAAAACTATTTTGACCAAAAGTGGGCGTAGCCACGCCTACTTATAGCAAAAATTGACCAGTTGTATGGAAAACTTTTTGGTTTTTTAACCAATTGACTTGAAACTTTGCAGTTATGCTCTTAGGGAGGAATGAAAACTATTTTGATCAAAAGTAGGCGTGGTCACGCCCTTTTATAGCGAAAATTGACCCGTTGTATGGAAAACTTTTTTGTTTTTTAACGAATTGACTTGAAACATTACAGTTATGTTGTTAGGGAGGCATGAAAACTATTTTGACCAAATGTGGGCATGGCTACGCCCACTTATCGCAAAACTTGAACCGTTGTATGGAAAAATTTTTTGTTTTTTAACGAATTGACTTGAAACATTACAGTTATGTTGTTAGTGATGCATGAAAACTATTCATTTAGTTTTTTTTATAGTAACACAAAGTGAAAAGTATTATAGCTTCAGCCTTGCTGAAGATAGCGTCCTTACTGGTTAATCAATGCAAAATGGCCAATAATCGGTTTTATCTCTTTTAATCGCTCATTAAATCAGAAAGAAGATTTAATTTTTTATTTATAAAAATTATATATTGTCAATGCAATTACTATTAATGTTGTCATAAAATATACAACACATGTATAATACACTTACTCTGAATTCAAGGTCAACAATTGGCATAAAGTTCAAAAAAAGATTACTGCAAAACGACTTATTTTTTAATTTGAATCATATTATTGCTTAGAAACATTTAGGTACTACTTACTTTAAATCAACATTAATATTTTGTCAACAAGGGTCAGTGACAACAAGACCAGCAACAAATTCCCAAAACAATAAGGGAAATACAATAAACGAAACATTTTTTTGTTTCTTTTTTTATTGTTCTCTTGCTGACTGTGTTTCATACTTGAAGAGCCCCTCTGTTTCTTAAACGTTCGTTGCGAATTTGAAATGTACCAATTGTGATGCAGACCAAAATGGGGGAAAAATATGTAAGTCGTTGTAAAGAAAAACAAAAAATTAAATGAAGCATTTTATTTATGTCACCATACGTTATTGTTTTGAACACAGTTTACGCCTCAGCCGAGATAGCCAATTTATGAATAGAACTTTAGCTAATGCAAGGGAACAGAATTTTAAAATTTTATATAATTTTAAATTTTTCAAAACAAAATGAAGCGGTTTGTGGCTTACATTTTAAGCAAGACTCATCCAACGATAACATGGTAGACCTCACAATTCATATAATTATATTATTTTGTAAATGTAAAGTGGACGAAATTTCAAATATATCCAATATTGTTTATACTTATAATATAACTATTTTACGTCGGCAAGAAAATATTACAGAGAATTCTATGCGTTTATATATCTAAAAATATATTTTATTGATAAAATTACACTAGGATTTTTTATTATACTTAAGTAAAGTTGTGCATTAGTAAATACACTTTTGGTCGAGTATTTAGTTAAGTAAATCAAATAGTGGTTCTTCATATTGACTCAGTCGCAAACGGCAATTTAAATGCAATCCTTTTTTTTCCTTTACAAATTTTCGTTTATTTCTGGCTCATGAAAAATGTTGCAAATGCGAAAAGTCATATAACACATGAACGAACAACAAATAAAAGGAAAGGCAAAAAAAAAGTAATAAAATTGCGGTCACATTACTTTCAGTTATTAGTTTTTCGGCTTCTTTATTTTTTATTCTATTTAATTTTCTTTTTTTTTCGTTTTATTTATTTTTGTTTTTGTCATTCTATTTATTTTGTCCCCAATTCTTACTCGTTTGCGCAAGTTCATTTATTTTTATTGTTTTCAGGGATTTTGTTGACAATTTATGGCGTGCAGAATGTATGGCATTTAAGTGAACCATTTCACGACAGCGACACTCAAAACACTCTCGTCTCTCTTTGCCCCTTGTCTATCTTCACCTCATCATTTCTCCGCTCTCTCTCCTTTCGCTGCTCAGGCATGATAGTGCCTTCATTATTTCTTTCTTTTTTTACCGAAAGCAAAAATGTAATAATTTTATTTTTTTTTTTTTTTGTTTTTGTTTGCCTGCAACAATTTTATTTTTTAACAAACTGTTTGCAGGATTTGAGCAGCCACGTCGTCAACGTTAAATTGAGTTGGTTCCTCAAATGATCTGTCACACAAATCCGCTTATGTTCTTGCCTCAAGAAAATTGTCATGTGTTTTGATGCCGATTCTCCAGCGTTGGCTCGTTTTTATTTTCAGTGAACAACAATGCATTTCAAAAAATCATTTTGCACTTTAACGCTTTGGCTTTGCTGAGCCCAAAAAGATTTTATGATTGTTTGTTCAATTGTAGTGCAAGTACCTTTCTGTCTAGTCTATATTAAAGAATTGAATGTACAATAATACCTTGAGAATGTAAGCAGCCACATTCCATTAAATAAATACCTTATAGACATTGTGAGGATGACAAAAAAAAATCACTTTCCCGTTATACCATTCTATTACATATTTGATAAAAAAGACCTTATCTCCTTAATTATATTATTAAAGTACTTAAAACCTGAAAAGAAAATTAAAAACAGCTTATCCCAAAGCGCTCCTTCTCTGTTATTGTAACGACTCAAAAAACAGTTACCTAAAACTTTTATTTCCCTCCATATTTATCCGCAATGCACTTAAAATTATGAACTATTTTCAAAGAACCAATTGAGATTTGCGATATGTACAATTTTTTTGTTTACCACCCAACATATGTGCAGAGTCGGGCATATTCAACTTTACTTAATTTATTTGTGGTAAAGATGAGTTACTCGTAAAATCGATAAACAGCTTGACAATTGTTGACAATTAATGCCTCAATAAAAAAAATATTGATTGTAATTAATTTTACATTCATATATTAATATTTTCAACACCACAAGAAGAATTAAAACGGTTATATAATTACTAACAAATAAAAAATATTTTTAAAAATTAAAAATTAAAACACAATAAATAAGTCTGTAAATAATTATACAATTACATTTAATAAAGCCGATTATGTCATTTCCGTTGATGCATAAATATTGAATTAAGAATTCATAAGCCAAGTCTCAATGAAAGTGTTTTTTTTTTTTTTTGTCACAAACGTGAAGTTCATATTTAATGTAAAACTGCTAAAGCACTATGAAGAAAAAATCACTCAGCAGACAGTGCGTATACGCAATGAATAAATGATTATGATGTGTGACTAAATCGAAGACGACAGGTCGTTCGCATTATTATTGTCACATTGAAGCCATCAAGGAAATCGGAAGGCCTCGTATCATCAACATTATTATTTCAAATATGCGCATGACTGATTTTCAAAAAAAAAAAAAAAAATAACAAAGCGCAGTAAAAGGAAAACTATGCATAAGCCTAAACTGCTTGTGGCATGACGCAATTCAACTTTGCACTAATCCTCAAACGATTGTGGCATTCAAGCAGAACAACAACAACCAAAAAAAAGGTAAAGAAAAGAAACTAACTAGAAGAAGACCTTTTTAGCCAGCGATTATGATGTCGATTATATCTGAATGATATGGACAGTAAAAAAACATGTCGAAAAGGTCAAGTTTATACGCACAAATAAACATGGAACATGTAACATATAACGAAAGCTAACATCAGTGTCGGCTTTATATATTTGCTCAATCGTATGCATTAAACATGACGGTTATCTTGATTTGACTTGAATCTCAAACTGAAGCTAAGTAGTATTCAAGGCTTATAATCAACATGCATGTTTCACTTGGCTAAAAAAAAAATATTTATATATATAAATAAAAATAAACAGTCGGACAAGAAAAAACGGAAGTCAATTTATTTTAATGTCTGCAAATAGACGCATATTTGATATTTCAACGGTTGCTGTTCACTCCACTTCCAGTGTTTAAAATTGAAGACATTTAATCAGAGCAAAGTGAACAGTGCTTTGTTCGTCACAGAGTCACAACTCAGTTTGGTTTATGTTAGTTTAGATCAACTCAACTGAGATAAAACTAAACTTGACGCAACCGTAAATGTAGCCACTTGTCATGGTGTAGTAAAGCAAGTAAATGATGTTTCTGCTCGAAATAGTGTACCGATGCATACGAAAGTATATCAAATACTTTACAGTACGCTCGAATAATTTAATACTGGATGTGAACATAGAGAAAGATATATAAAGAGTGAAAACGACAAGTTGAGGACACAAAAAAATCCCCATAATATCTGTCGTTCATCATTTTCATCAACAGCGTTGTTCTTGTATCTCTATAGACACTACAACTACTGATTTTGTAGTTGACGTAGTCCATAAACCAACCAACCATCCAACCAACGTCCGTAAGCTAACTGACTCTCTATGTTGGCATAGTCGTACATGCATACAAGCGACTGAAATTTCAAATGCATACAACGTTCGTTTGACTGCAATTTAATTCGTACTCAAAGCGCATAGTCTTATTTGCAAAATGAAAAATCACATTTATTTATTTTTACTGTTATGTACCGTGATATTTTTCTTTAGAGTGAAGCCATGTATGTTTGACAGGACTTTGGTAAATAACTACAAAGTAATGGAATGAAAAGGAGGAGAAAATCAGATTACTTCTAGAAAGTTAAAAAGGCAAAGCCAGCAAGAAGTTGCGAAGTAAGGTTTTTGCTATTTTAAGTTAATAAGTAAAACAAATACACTGATAACAAAATATACTTCTACTCGCCTTACTGTTTCATATTTTAATGTGAATTTGTTATGTGAAGCACACAAAGTTAAATATATTTATGCTGTAATAGGAAATATTTTTACTCTGGCAAGAGAATATCAATCTTGTCATAAAGTTTGATACGCAGAAAAAGTGATATTTTCGAACATACATATAAAGTACATATGATCCGCTCGTAAGGAATAGGGATATGT
This sequence comes from Phortica okadai, assembly GCA_034638295.1. Taxonomy (NCBI): domain Eukaryota; kingdom Metazoa; phylum Arthropoda; class Insecta; order Diptera; family Drosophilidae; genus Phortica; species Phortica okadai. The sequence goes on along the minus strand of CM067851.1, from coordinate 13,455,126 downwards.
CTGTCTATACCAAGCTTCCAATGTAGCGAAAAAAATAAAACGTAGAAACGTTTCGCTGCTGGAAACATCACAATTATCCTCTACATATATCATATAGCTGCCATTGAAGTGATTGGTAAAAAATGAGGGAAACAATTCTACAAGAACGTAAAAGTTTCGGAAAAACCGAAAATATTTTGTTTTTATTTCGAATTTCATTTTCTTAATAGTGAAAACAAAAATCAAATGCACATGTTTGTTTTTGATGCCTTTAACAGTGAAATGTAATTTCCGCAACGTTTCTAAAAGTCAATCAATTTCTAAAAGTCAAATTTTGTTACCTAAAAACAAAGACTTCATTACGTTGTCAATGCAGTTCGTTGCATTTTGCTAATATCAAATGCATTTCGAAAGCGAGCAAAGAAATTTTGATAATTAAAAGCAGCATACACTAAAAGTAATTAAGAAAGAACTACAACTACGAACAATGCTAATGAAACTCTTTGGGCATGTAATGCAAGTTTGAGTGAATTGTAAACACAACAAGAACAACCACTTCAAACACTGAAATGCATTCAATTAATAAAACTCTTATACACAGTGTGTCAATAAGATAAAACAGACAATTAACAGAACAGTAAATGCTTAAACCAAAAATAATAATAAGTGTTGAAATAATATTGGTAAATATTTAAATTTCATAAAAAAAAAATATGTCCTTGTATTAAGTTACATCATTCAAGGTTATATAATGAAATTCGATAGTCTACTTAATTAGGACAAGGCTCAATCAGGACAATTAATAAGCGATGATTTTTGACTTTAATTAGCAAATACGATACGTTACACAACTGTGTGTAAGTGTAAGCTTTTAAGTCTGGGAGTGGGTGAAGTATCTACATAACTCGTGCCTCTTGGTGTGATAGCATGGTTTGCTATCAATGATCAATTTTAATTTAAAAGAAAAACTTCACAAAATTACAAACAACAACACTGTGTAAAACAATGTCTGCTATGAGTGTACTGTGTTACATTACGGCCGTAGTCGTTGTATATATGCGCTCGTGAGTGTGTGTGTGTGTGTGGGTACAACATAAGTTGAGGAACTCAGCTCAATCAAGTTAATGGCGACCAAATGGGTTTTTGATGCGCTTGTTGTTTCTATGCTGCTCCCACACACACACACACACACACACACGCACACAGTCACGCGTTTATGTTGCAGACGTTCACAGTGTGCCTCAAAATTGCCACATAAAGATGATTGTTATACTCTCATGGCCAAAAAAGCGAGGCTAATGAAGAAGAGTGGACATTTGGATTACGTTTAATAACAGCCGGTTTGTGCGCCCTAACGACTACTATGAAACGCAAGAGTGAAAAAAAGAACAACATTTTTATATACACCCATATACATACAAAAAAAATGTATATAAGTATAACATATATTTTAACAGACTGTTTACACAAACACAAAAAAAGCAAACAAAAAAATAAAAACAGCAAACGTATTTGATAAAGCCAAAAGGTCCTTATTGACAATTTGAGGATTTGCGCGTGAAACCCTTATGAACAAATGTTCCATAGTCGCCATATTTAATAACGACACTTCATTTCTTCTTTATTCAATACACGCTGTGGTAACTGAACTTCCATTTTACACTCAACTCCATCTTGAACTACCTCACCCAAACTAATATTCTAAACCGACTTTTATTTAATTCGCTACGCTTACGGAAATTGCCTTCAGCTTTTCATGCCAAATGCTTGCCATTTCACTCACACAAACGCACAGTTACTCGCACACTAATAAGAAAGAAAAAGGAAAAAAAAAAACAAAAATGAAACAAACGACTAATCAAATTAATGGAAAACTTTGCCACTTTTGCTTGGATTCAATGTTACGCTCTCATTGCTACTTCGACGTTTTTGGTTCGGTTTGTGAAATTGGCCAACATTTCTTGTTTCTTTTTATTTTTTTGTTGCGTCTTTGTTTTGGCGAAGCTTTTCATTGTTTTTGTAATACGTTTAATAAACTGACTGCCGCATAGGAAATTAACTCCCGGTAATACGTGGCAAGCGCATAAAGCCGCCCGCCTGTCATATCGCATTCGCCGGATGTGCTTTGTAATGTTCTTATTGTTTTTGCCTTGATGGTCATGGCTCGGTTGGTTTCTGGTTTTTTATGAGACAATAGAGAATTTTGTATGATAATACAGTATAACATTGATAAATTAGACTAAATTAGAATTATCGAATCGTTCAGATTACTGTATACTAGACTTCAACTTTAACATTCTATTAAATTCATGGATTTTTCACAAAAGCAATTTAATTGAATCTTTATTTAGCAAACTAAATTGTAAATTCCATCTGACGAAGTGTTGTTTCTCTTATATTAAGTCTAACACATCTTGATCATTGAATTGTATGTATATCCTATTTAATGAACTTCTACTGTGCTGACTGTTTTCTACAATTTTTACACTCATTTACCCATTATTCAATTGTTCTCTTCCCATACCAGATACAAGCTTCAAATCAATGTATTGATTTAAATTATATCAGCTCTGTACTTTATTTGTGTAGTAATATAGCATGATTTCCGTGGAACAGCTTCGAAAAGTACCAAAATAAAGCGGAACATAGAAAACCACAAGCTAACGCAAGAATTTATCATTTAGCAATGACGAAATTTATTTTTTTTTTTTTTAAAAGCACAAGACAATCAAAATTCCACAGAAAACTCCCTTTGATATTTAATTGGTTTCTAAATGCGGCGGGCACCGTGCTCATTTGTACATTTCATTGAACTTTATTTTGTGAAATGTTGCTTAAAGCGTTCTTAACACTCAGCAAACGAGATTGACGATGAGTATAATTACAGCAAGGACGTAAAGTAAGCAGTACTACTAGTAGTAGTAACAGCAGCAGCAGCAGCAGTCGCATTGAGCAATAAGCAAATTATTCAAAGCGTAATAAATGCCAGCGAAAAGTAGCAAAGTGGCAATTTATCAATTAAACCGCTGCAAAAGAGCACAATACACTGCAATAAGAGTTTGGGTGCAAAAGAGGTATGTAAGCATGTACATGGCATAGCACTGTGAAATAAACGTCGCTGTCGACTTCAACGTCGTTGCCATTGCTTCTACCCTCCTCGTGTCACTTTCACTACATTGAGCCATGAGCTCACCTAAATTGCATTGTCAGACTTGTACGAAGAAGTGCGCTGAAAAACGGCAAGCTGAAACAAAAGCAAAAAGAACACCAAAGCCTGACAAACTCAGCACGCGCAATTACTGAAACTGTTGCCACTGTTGTTGCACTTTCATTACCGAGTCTATCCTGCTACTGTTGCTGCTGCTGCTGCTGCTGTCGTTGATGATGCTAGTGCATGTTTTTAATTAATATTAATTTCGCTTGTTGTGCATGTTATGTTCATTTGATTGTTGATTAACTTTTGCAATTACAGCACGTTTATTTCAAATTTAAACTTTCAAGACTTTTCATAAAAAAATTCTAATCAAGCATAGACCATTTTGAGGGCATATTCATTAGCACGACACTGAACTTTTATCCAGTGGCATTATCAATGTCAATAGCACTAACGTAGACGTGCACGAAAATGATAACAAAAAGCAAAAAATATTGGCACGAATTTTCTTTTGTTTTGCCACTGAACCACAAACATCGCAACCTTGTTGCTTTGGTTGCCACGCTTGACTGCCTGGCTAGCTTCTCATTGTCTTCTGTTGTGTGTGTGTGTGTGTGTTGTTCAGCCGTTGTTCTTAGATATTAGACAATGTCACTGAAACAGTAATTTCTATTTATGGTGTTAACCTCAAAGTGCTTTTAGTAATTCACCTCTTCTCAACTTTGTTATTGTCGAAATCGTTGTTAGTGCCAGCAAATCCCTATCGTCACGCCTCTCTCATACATATTAACATTCAGTCCAATGCACTAATACCAACAAACTCTTGACACTTACACACATAAATGCGTGAAGATTGTTGGGCATAGCATAACATAGACATGAGCACATAATCCTTAATACTTACATACATAAAGATACACACATACAGCATCAGTTGGACAGTGTGGCTAGAATTTGGCAACAACTGCGATGGCCATGGCCATTGGCGCGACGCCTTTATTCATTAAGTCATTAAGCCGTGTTGTACCTGTTTGGCAAAAGGCGTCAACGTGTGAGACAGGCTGCCGCAAAATCGGACAGACAGCTGTGAGCAGATGAGCATTGCCTGTAAATCGGCTAACTCTGTCAGGTTAACCGTTAATGTTTGTTGTAGCCACGCCGGCCGCCACCCCTTTCAGTGCCTGTATGTTTTAGTATACAAACTGTTAGTTGGTTTGGTTCGGTTGGTTGGGTTAGGTTAGGTTGGTTTCTTTGCTCGTTCGCACACTTAATGAATTAACAGCTGAGAAATTGCTTAATTGCAATTTTAGAGCGTAAAACTGTTGCCCAAAATTCTGGTAAATTGAGTTGCGTTTGCGTAAGAACAATGTATAACAATTAGATATGATTGACAAGCGCTGACCCATGTCAAAGTCACCGAATGTGTGAGTAAATGCGCAAACGTGTGATTTCGTAACCATGCGGCATGACTAATGGTCATATTGTTTGTGGCAATTAATTAGCTGTGCACACACACATACATACATACATCGTTGTCTGTGGCTATATGTGTATCTGAACATTTACTAATGCATGTATTGGTAGTTTCATGAAGTTGAAACAGTAAAATCTTTGCATAGTGTTCATGTACGTGCCTAATCAACGTGGGCGTCTGCCTGTCGGCACACTTACATATTTGCACAAGCGTAAGCTAGAACGACGAACTCTTGTAATTAGCAGGTGTCGCACTGCTAACAAAAAAGAAAAAAAAAAAGACACAAACTCTCATACAAACACATACCATATGTATAGGAAAATGTATGCATATAGTACCTGACATAAGTTATGTGTCAAGTGAGTGTCATTCATATGGAAAAAATGCCTATAGCCTTTTTCTACTCAATCTTGTACAAGTTATACGTATGTATGTACATACATATGTTCATATGAATGTATGTTGAAATGTTCTGACTTAAATGAGCTTCTGCAGGCTAATGAGTTCGCTGATGACAAACAACAACATTTTGACTTACATTCAAAGTTATGTATATCTTATTTGAGCGTGCGTTGCACCCAAAAATGTTGCTGTTATAACATTACGTACACGTGATATCATGTGTGAGCACATTTTTAACGAAACTGACATTGGTCTTAAAGCACTTATTAAGTTTTAGCTGTTTAATGAGCTTCAGGACATCATTTTATGTTCTTCTATGTTTTTTATTTATTTTTGTACCTTGTTTTTTTTTGTGTTTATTAACTTATATTAAGTATATACTAAAATACTAACTTATACTGAATAATTTTATTGAATTTTTTTTTTTTATTAAATAATTTTTTTTCCAAATATATAAAATTATTTTCATTGTGTGAAAAATGTAAAAAAATTTAAAACGCATGTGAAATAAATGCACTTATCTCTCACAATAACCAGCGCTATAATTTTAAATTTTAACTTTAAACAATAGAAAACTAAAAATTCCAATTTCGAAATGCTATTGGCAATATTATATTACTAACCCCCAGTGCGCTTTACATGTACATAGTATAAATTTTACACATTTCAGCAATTTATATCAATAAGATTTTCATTTATTTTGCACTGTGTTAAAAATAACAAAAAAGTTCACACACACACGCACACACATCAGAAAATAACTTATCAAGCATATAAACGAAACAAAATTCGTGTAACAAAAAGGGATTTATAACACACACACGCTGAGTTGGGCATGCAGCACTTTTAGAAAGTATAACGACGACAACATTCGACAAAGCAAAATTCAAGTCAACTCAACGTAGACAAACTTGGCTCGATGCGAAAGCATTATTTCGCAATTTTTTGTCATATTCGTCGTTGCTGTTTGTCATTTTCATTTTCATTTATCGTTTGTGTTTCGTAGCATTATTTTGTTGCCATTGTTTGTCATACACAGTTGCCAACCAAACCAAACCAAACCAAATACAACAGCATCTGGTTGACGAATTGAAGTTGTCATACATTACGAAAAAGAAAACACATAACCATTCATACCAACTAGTCATCTTTCTGTTCTGTTCTGTTCTGTTTTGTTTTGTTTTGTTTTCTATTTTTTTGTGTACGTCTGTGAATTCATCTTATGACACGCATACACAATTTTATTTTCATTTTGCTACGTGCGTTGTTATTACCGTTTACAACACTTACGACACTTTCTTTGTTTGCTTTTGTTTTGTACAAAATTTTAGCACGAATATTGAACTCAATGTTATATCCTTAACACTGACAGTACTTACTAAACATTCTTTTTGTATTTTGTTTTTTTTTTTTTTTCTTTGCCCATTTTCTTCACAACACAACAGAACATCATCACAATTTAGACGCTCACAATTGTCAGCTTCGATTGCGCTTGTATTTTTACCTATACGTGATTATCTATTTGACAATGTAGCATTATTTGCGTAACTCAAATAGCATTGACAACATACCACAAAAATGACAGCAGTTGCTGTTTTCATTTGTTGTTGCTTTGCTTTTATGTGGCATCGTTATTTGTGTTGATTTGAATTTTACTTTTTTTAAATCAAAATCGATATCAAAGCCATAACATTGCATTCCATAATTTGCTTGATTTCATTGTTTAGTGCGGCATACTTCGCTTTTGTGGGTTTTATTAGCGTTCAGTCGAATAATGAATAACGAAATAACAAGTTTCAAAGCCGCAACTAAAAGTTTCAGAGCCAAGCTAAACAAAAAAAAAATTTTTTTTTTGTTGTTGATGTTGTTTTCGGTTTGTGCTAAGAATATGGCATTAGTCAAAAAAAAGTACTTATTTCTAAACTAAAAAAAAATATAAATTTGGATGCTGCTCACTTGGTTATTAAAAATTTATGCAGCAATTCATGCATTAAGTGAAAACTTTTGCAACATCAACAACAATATAAACTACAGCATCAACAGCAAAGTGTAGAAAAGACAAAAGATAGAAAGAGACTTAGACAAGGACAACGACAGCGACAGCGACAGCGACAGAGAATAAGACAGAGAAAGGACTATAAAGGACAAAGAAAATGGCTCAGCTAACGCAACGTCTCGTTTTGCCTCTCGACTAGAGCTAAAATATTATTTCAAACATTTTGTGCAGGAAGCTTACGAAACTTTCAACACAGTTTCCTACTTAACTCAAGCGTGATAATCAAAGTGTTAAGTCTTCTCCACTTATTTTCGTACTTAAGTAAGGCAACATCCATAGATTTTCGCTAGGTTAACTGAACATTTAAATTTTTATTGATTAATCTTGAAATACTGCAAAAAGCTCTTCTTAGAATTAACTTTGACACGACAATTTGTATTATCTTTGCTTTCGACTTCAGTCAGATATTGTAAATAAAGTAAATATAATGAAATCTTTCTAAGTAAATGCCTCGAAAAAAATCCCGTTACTAGAAAACTCTTATTATGACGTGAAATAAGTATACTCACATTACTCTTCCCCTAAGTCATTATTCATTATTGACGACCATTTGATGAACATTTTTTTAACATATAATTATAAAATCGATGGTAAACCATTTTACTTTTGATTTTCTTTTTATTGCTTCCAATGATCCGTACATAATCCACAATTTAATTAAAACAGTCCGGCAATTTTTCATTTTTAATAAAAACTGACTTAACACAAAATCCAGTCGTAAACCAGTAAGGACGCTATAGTCGAGTATACTCGACAATATAATACCCTGCATACACAGTAGGGTGTGCAACACCCTAAATCTACAAAAAAATGTTGATTTGACATCGCCCGATCGAATATTGTTCAAAATATCAAGTAAATTGGTCAAAAAAAGTGGAATTTACGAAAAATTTGAGTTTGTAGGTCATTGAGGGGTAACTTTCGAACAGGGGGGAATTTTGTGGTATGCAGTTTTAAAGATATGTATTTACTGAGCTTGTATACAAAATTGCATGTTCATACCTTTATTAGTTTTGGCGATATTGCTTTTTATAGAAAACAACTGGGGGAGGGGAAATCAAGGGGAGGGGGAAAAATTGTGGTATGCAGTTTTGTAGAACTCTTCATGCTGAGTCTACATACCGACTTTCATGTTTCTATCTCTTCGGGTGTTCGAGTTATAACGTTTTCAAAAAGTGGGCGGTGCTGGTTGGGCGGGAAGGAGTGGGCGTGGCACTAAACCATTCAAACTTGATGGAGTGCCAAGCATTACGAGTCTACCCTCCAAATTTCAAGTCTCTAGCTTTTACAGTTTCCGAGAACCATTGGTGAATACAGACGGACGGACGGACGGACGGACAGACAGGGCTCAATCGATTTCTCTTGTCATCCTGATCAAGAATATATATACTTTATGGGGTCCCCCTCCCCTCCTTCTATGCGTTACATACATTTCGTTCAAACAAACTTAATATACCCTGACACACTGTATGTGCAGGGTATAAAAATATGTATGTATGTGTCGTATATATGTACATAGGTAAGTATATCGATAAACTGTACCGCTCATAATATTCAAATTAAACGTTGAAGTTAATGTCACGGTTTTGTGGTCGCAACTTTTTGTTCTTGTTTGCCATTTTATTTATTTATTTATTTTTCTTTTTTTTTTTTTGTTTATTTACCTTAACGAAAATTAAGTGTTGCCAATGCTTCATTGCGTACATTGATTTGATTTGAAGGGCGGCATCATCATTAAATCAGAAACGAAAATTAGCCTCGTTCAAACGCCGTCAGCGTTGATGGCTCTTAATATATGTGTATGTTTTATTCACTTTTTGTTTAATGTATAAATTTCAAAATTCTTTTGGTTTTGTTCGTGGATTTAAAAATTAAGAGCAATAAAATAACATTTAAAAAAAGCTCGAAAATGAAAAATTATACAAAAAAGGATACAATAAAAAAAAGCCACATTCTTGTACACATTCCTCTTATCATCAGACACGCGCCGTTTATCCTTTGGTCATGCAATCCTCGGGGAAAAGGAAAGTTGTATTGTGCCAACGGCAAGTTTATTATTTATTTTGGCGCAAACTTTATGAGCCTTTTTTTATTGCTTACTGTAAAAATAAAAGCAAACACCGAAAACGAGAGCGAAAATCAGTCTAGGCAGCGAAATGCTTGCAATGAAAACAACAACTTCGTTGAAACTTCAATGCACCAAAAAAGAAAAAAGAATATTTTTAAATTTATATTTTCACGCGCCAATAATCACAAACGGCAACGCAATCAAATTCGTTGCAGCCGCGAAAGTAAAGGCACGAAAAAAATAAAATTGAAGCGTAATAATTTATTGGAAAATAAGAGTAATAAAAATTTGAACAGAGCTAACTGGCCGGCATGGCATGGCATCCGGTGCCGCTGCCGCATTGAAGCCTGGCCTGTTATCAGGAATAGCCAATTTGCTTACGAAGTGAACGTTATCATCTGACTTTGTCAATGCTTTATTAAAACGAAATTCACCTATTTTTTGAGTGTGTAGCGGCTAGAAAAATATGAACAAATTTCGCACATACACATCAGTTTTGACAAGTAAACGACCATATAAAAATCATTGATTTCAAATATTAAAAGCACTTTTAACACTACACGAGCAAATGAATTAAAGTATTTTTTTATTTTTTTTGGAAAATATTTCATCTTGTTGTCATGTGAATGTTTGAAGCCCGTATGAAGTGTATTAAAGCTTCAACATGACTGAAATTTATATTTCGTGTTTAGCTTAAAATGATTTGATTTTGGTGTTTCTCATATTTCAATTTTTTTTAAGAGGGATTATTATTAAATCCAATCAAAATTGCTTTCGATTTTTGGCAGCTCAATTTGGATTGTGTTCGTTGTAAAATATATTTTTATACAATAAACACGGGTTGAAGTATTAAGTTAAGCATTCAACTCAATTCACTTTGCACCTGTACATTTTTTAATTTGGCATGTTTCGTTTTATAGTTCAACTTGGCCGTAAATGCTTTTAAAATTTTATATGTAAAATGAAATTCATAATGGATTTAAAAAAAAAAAAAAAACTAACAACAATTTTTATAAACTCAATTGCTCTCAAACAAATTTCATTATTATCATTTTTTTTTTTTTTTTTAATTATTTTGCGTTTGTTTTCTTTGCTTCCTCTTGTTAAGTACTTAAGTCAATTAAGTTATTTATTCAGCATCGTCAAACATTTCAAAAACCACAAAAATGTTTAACGAATAGCTCATTAAAAATAAAAAAAGCAATTAAGAATGCCATGGAGACGTGGTAAGCTTTAAACTTATCCTTTGTAATCCTTAAAGGGTTTGAATGTTAAATAAATACAAAAATTACATTTCTTTATTAGAAGTTGAGTTAGAAATCAAAAGCAGATTGTATTACGTTAATCAATCAAAAATAATAAACATTTCTCTAAATCTACTGGTTTTTATTTAAACACTAAAAACAATTTTATATCAGATTGCACATTTCCAAGCACATTATTGCATAATAGTTCGCGTGAAATCTGAAGTACTTTTCTGCAAATAATATTAACCGAACTGATGAATTCGGGCTAAATATTGTGTGCAATAGTTTAATGTCCGAAACAGTTTAGCTCTGAAAGCTTTAGATTTTATAAAAAGTGCTCGACATAATTATAATCCGAGATAATTTGTTTTTGTTGAAACGAAAACAAGAGACACCAACAAAATTGAATATAACTGTAATAGCCAATTAGCAATTCTTTTATGTAAATGTCATCATGTTTCATGATGTCAAACACTGGAATTGAAATAAATTGAAAACAAGCAACTCAAAGAAAACTCAAAAAATGGTTGCTGTTTTCCAAGCTTTGCTTTGACAGTTCAATATTGCATTACCAACAACAACAGCAACAGCAACACTTTGCTCTGTTTGTTCAACCGGAAGCAATTTGAAGTCATTCGTTATATGCAGTAATAAATGAGTTCTTACACAGCAGGATACGCCCTTTTGTTGCACTTTTTAAAGAACAACGCAGTTAAGCATGCTTCAATTTAGCTCATCTCATCTTCAGTACCAACAGTCGCAATCATTTTGTCTTTCTTTCCCTATGTTTTCATTTTTCTTTTTTTGGTTTTTCTACTTAATTTTTTTTGTTTGTTTTTTTTTTTTGTTGTTGTGTCACGTCAAACTTGAAATATCTTCAATTTTGGCTTGAGCTACAACAACTTGATGCAATCATGATGCAAGATACAATATGAACCCAAAAGGCAATCGAAGGCAAGCAACTGCAGCCTGCAACAACTCTGTCAGTCCGATAACAAACGAATTGTTGCTCGTTTGAAGGCTATTATGCTACAACTGGTGCCAAGAGAACTCGTTTCGATACCAAAGGGAAGAATAAATGAGTGGCATTGACAACGACATCGGCAGTTTATCACTCGACACTAACTCAGACACTCACTTGCTTACTCCCTCAGTCACACACATTCATGCTCACTCATGCACTCAAGAAGTGTCTTTTAATTCGCTGAACGAAGACATTGCAACAAACAATGCCAAATTGTCTTCCTTCTCAAAAGTCACTTTAAAAGCATATTAAATAACTGAAATGCATTTATTGAAAATATTTTATATTAAGCTTTATTTATCAGAAAAGATGCTTAAGTACAATTAAAAGCAAGTCAAATAATTGAATACTCATTATATGTACTTTTAAATTTAATATGATATTTACGCAAATCAAAAGTTATATACAAATCGGGGTTCAAACAATATGTCCGATAAATTTAAACTATTGCCAAAACAAATCATTATAAATTGTAAAACACTCTGCAATAAAACTTATCAATCTCTATGATCTTCTTCAAGTTCTCCTGCAGCAGTAAACAAAAAGTCAACACAAAGGTCAACATTAATTAAATGAAAATTCTTTGAGTTACCAAGTAAAGGATTCTGTATATTTATAAGGAACAGTACGTATACAATTTTCAGTGCTTTGCGCAGGCACACTAAAGAAGATTTTATCGATAATGGAAACAACGTCGCCTTGCCATAACGATGACAGGGTCGTTTGTTAGCAACAAATATGAAACGCGGGCCACGTAATTCAGGTCAAGAGGTGTTAAAGTGAAAAAAAAAACAAATCTAAAACGTCACGCAACCGAAGCAGGCAGAGCGTCAAACGCTAGAGGAGCAGCAAGGCAACGAGCAAGAAATGCGATGTGAGCAAGTTAGCTTTAATTAAATTAGAGACATTTGTAACACAATCTAATATTTTTGATATTTTTGTCTAAGCTTTTACGAGCGCTCGTAAAAATGCAATGTTTGGTTTTTTTTTTTTTTTTTGTTTTCCTACTTGTTTTTGTTTTTATTTTGTAGGCTTCTATTGTGCGTATTATGCTGCGTTGCGTTGTATGTAATAAATCCGTAAGCAATTAAATTTTTACGAGCTTTGCCAGCTATGATTTCTCAAACAATATATTACGTGTAAACAGGCTGTTGACAAGATTGCCACGATTGATGTACCATTTGTGTAGATACTTTTGCTATGACAGCGACAATTTCAACTTTGAACTTCATTACAATTACTGCCTAAAATTTAACGGCATGACCTTTCAATATATCAAAATTAGCTTTTGTGCTTCAGTTTGTCCGTAAACGTAAAAAAATATATTTCAATAAACTTTCAATTTAAACAAAAAAAAAAACCAAAAAACCAAAAAACCAAAAAACGAAAAACAAAAACAAATAAATCGTTTCAAGCACAAAGTCATTTAATTTAATGATTCACATCAAAGTCATGTTATGAATTTATGCGCCTCATTTTAGTCAAACAAATATTTGCACTGTATTTTACTAAAATGTGCAAAGGAGCACAAAAAAAAGTTCCAAAATCCGCTACACATTAAAAAAATGAATAAATAAAAAAACAAAGTGTAAAAAAAAAAACAAAAATAAGAATTTTATTTTTAATACACAAATTTAGAAAGTCAACGTGAGTGAAGAGGAATTTCTGCCAAAAAGTCACGTTTCATGCGAAATTTCACTTATTAGTTCGACGTCAAAACACAACAGAAGCAGAAGAAAGAAGCCTAAATTATGAAGAGCGTTAGAAAAGTTTTCATAGCTTTCATTCACTTGATTGCTTAGGCAAATGAGGCATAATTTTTGATTTTCTTTTTCTTTTGGTTTTTAATTAATTCATCATTTAAAAACTCAACTTTTGTGCAAGCAACGCTACAGCAATAAACGCTGACGCCGCCTGCCAAATAAACACATAAATTAAAGTCGACATTCAAATTTGCTACGCAATACGATAAAAACAAAAATGGAAAAGTTTTATAATCGACTGCGCCCAACAGTTCTAATAATCTGTTTTATTGATAAATTGGCACAAGCAGCTTGTGTTGTATGTATATATGTATAAGAATATAAGAATTAATGAAGCGTCATATTAGATAATGATTAAAGATAGTTAATTCAAAAACGAAAAATGAACATTAATCATCTGAAATCGTTAGTTGTGAAGCAACTAGTGCGGGCGGTGTAGTCGATTATACTCGACAATAAATTACCCTGTACACACGGTAGGCGGTGCCACGCCACAAATTTGAAAAAATAAAAATGTATATTGGTCAAAGCCCATTTATAAATATTCAAAATTTCAAGAAAATCTGTCTAAAAAGGTGGAATTAATTAAAAACTCCGGTTTGATTGTCATTGAGGGACAACAACAATGGGGAAGTGTATTTTAGTAAGAGCAGTAACTGGTTTTAAAGAGGCATATTTACTTAAGAAAACCACTATTTGGAGACGGGTATTGTAGACCTCATTTTGAAGGGATAAGCTTACTGAGTCTATCAACCGGCTTTCATGTTTCTATCGCTAAAGCTATTTAAGTGGGCGTGCAACAAAATCATTCAAACATGATCTGTTGAGTCTACCCTCCAAAATTTCAAGTCTCTAGCTCGGGCTCAGTACTGGACTTATCTAAGACATTCCTAAAAGACATTGGCATTAGATTGCATCGATGCTCTTAACCCATTTCTTTCATCACATCACTTTATTTCATTGCCACATACATACATACGATTGCACAAGCTTAAAATACTTTTTCCATAGTAAAAGTAGTGTACAAAAAACAATCACAGTCAAATAGAGAAAATGCATAAAAAATTTTGCGATAAATATTTCTGTTGTTTTTCGTTAAATATTTTTAATAAAATTTGCTCTACAAGTCAATTAGAATTCCATCATCATCGCCATAACATTCTCACCATTATTCTCACCGCCGTTGTCCAGGCATTCTCTCGAAAACTCAATAGAAAAGTGATAATATTTGCTCGTAAAATAACTTGTCTTACGCTGTGCACGCAACTTTAACTTTCTGTGTTGATTTTGTTAATGCCACAATAAATATTTTGAAAATTACTTAAGATTTCGCATAATTTGAATATTCCAAGCCCCAAAAATACATACACCATGAGACAACCTATGACAGAGGCTGTCATTCGCTGCCATTACCAAGGACTCACCACATTGTGTTGCGCAAACAAAAGGATTTGCTTAATTATAATCCTTACACATCATCAACTACCAACCAAGAGAACTCAACAACGGCTGGGGTGTCACGTCAAAATTTTGACTCATCATCTTAATTGTGTCTGGGATTGCTTCGATTGCCGTCGGCTTAGATTTTGTCACCAAGCACCCAAGCGACATTGTTCACCCTTCTCCGCATATATTTTCATATTGTTAAACCAGAACCCCAACGGGCTACTGCTTTTTGGTAGCCGGACTTGGGACTTATGTTTTCACATTCACTCATTAAAATTCAACAAAATTGTTACCAAATTAACTCAAACATAAGCGAGCAATAAAATTTCCATATTTTCACTCTCACACATAACAAGCCAACAAATACAAAAGTGTTTTATGTACAGAGAACAACAAAATTGGCATAAAAAATGAAAATAAAAACAAAATAAACTTAGAACACTTTGCAGCAAATATTTTCTTATTTGTATGTATGTACATACACAACTTCATAGTTTCATACATTTTCTGTTTAAAGTTTTAATTATGTTGACGAATCCAAATAATGTAAATTTTAACAATTGAAAATTTTAAGTGGCATAAAGTGAGAAATATCTTGTTGCAGACACTTGAATATTAGTTTGTGCTGTCTAACATTCTCTTCAAATCTATATACAAATTGCAAGTCAAATTTGTGTTCAATGTTCATTAAAACTCACAAAATTTGAAAAAATATATGTATAAAAAGTTACATACATATTCATATATATTATATATATAAAAAGAAAGTGTCATTGACACATTTCCCACAAAAAAAAAATATGAAAAATAAACGAATACAAATTTATATTTGGCCCGATGCCATTGCCATTGTGCTGCTCTTTATATTTGCTTTTTTTCACATGTCTGCACAATTCTTTGCTTTTGGTAGCATTGCGCCCAAATGTTCATCACAAATGGTGATAATTTACTATTGATTGGGTTTTGTCGCAAAACTTTACTGTCGCTTGAACTTTTTGGATTGCACTTTACTTCTTTTTTGACCCGCTTTCTTGGCCTGTCTTGTCTTGGCTTGCTTGGTTGCCTCCGTGCCAACTTGCTGTGCTCTGCACCCTTTTTTGTTTGGTTTTGTTTTTTTTTTTTATACTTAGCTCTTTGCACAATCGGCTTTTCTTGTGCTTTTCTTTTTGTATCAACTGCATTTTACACTCGAATTGATTTAGTCTGCAAACACTTTATTTTTATTGCTTCCTTTTAATTTGATAATTTATTTGTAAGCCTGCGAGTGAGAACTTGTCGAAAGACAGAACAGAATAAAAATCAATAGAACATTTTTCTACACTGGAAGAATGACGTAATTAACCAAGAAATTAAGTGGCAATTTTTTGTCCCCTTTACACTGGGTGTGAATAGTAATTTTCACTTACCAAGCCGTTTTTACAAGTCAGAGTTCTTATGGATACACCAAAGTATAAACATAAAAAAAGCAAAGTGATATCTGTCTGTCGGAGAGACTATGTCTATAGTCATGAGTTGTACGTTTAACAGAACCGTTGCGATGAAACCCTAAGGGCTACGTGCAGTGTATTAAATTGTCGAGTATACTCGACTATACCGCCCTCTCTGGTTCTGTTCTCTTTTGGTATTTTCTGCCTATTAACCACACACTAATTCTTATTTGTTTCTACTCAGGCAACTGTCACTTACACTTGCAGACTTCATCAATTTCTCGTTAATCTCTTAAGAGAATCGAGCACATCAAATACTAAATGGCAATGACATCAAGTCAACGTAACTTGTATTGTACTTTCATTTTTCATACGTGGCGACGTTTCAGGCCACATTCTAAGTTATAAATCGATAATATGTCGATAAATTAATTAAAATTTTCACCAAGATAAATTACTAGCCCATCAATACTAAAGATGAATTCTAAGATGATATCAATAAAAATTGAGGCCATGTGGAATGTTACTACATTGCAAAACTTTATTTAGTTTTGTTGTTGCCGTTATTTGACCTGCTTGCATACAATTTCAGACTTGTACTTGTCACTTCTATGGCATAAGCTCTGTTGCAGCTCAGTGTAAAAGCTTACGCGGTCGCCTCAAGATTTTCTTTCTTAACGCAGTCGTGCATGGCAAACACTTCAGTTGCGTTGCACCAATTACGAAGAAAAGCAACAACAGCAATTGCAATGGCAATGGCAACAACAACGTCATCAGCAATAGCAATAGCAACAACTACAACTACAGCAGTAAGCAACGCCGACATCGAACGTCCTGCACCTAAAGCGCTATCCCCATAGCATCGAAGCATAAATAATCTTTGAGATATCCAATTAAAAGCATTGAAAAAAGTAACCTTTTGACGTTAGTAACCTTAATGCCGCCGTCGTCGTTATTCCTTAGCAAATGTTCATGCTTATCTTGTCACCTCTTTGTTTTTCATTATATGCAAAAAGTGTAGAAATTAAAGTGAACACACAACACCAAAGTAAAAAAGTTTATAATTATGTTAAATATGTTAATTTTTTTTTTTTTTTTTTTTTGTTATAAAAGAAACTTATTTCGCTTTCATCAGTAATCTATTTTTTTTATATTTTTTGTCCCCAATGACGTCTTCGTTAAAACTGAAAGAAGCATTTTATGAAACTAAAAACTAAAAACAACCTTTGAATGCGTAAGCGCTGCAACATGCAAAAGACAAGATCTTGCTGTGCAGATTTCTAGACAAACTTATTCACACTGCCTTTATACTTATTTTGTCGAATCAGCAGCGTTTGCTCCACTTGTCATAACTCCTTAAGCCGATTTTAGTTCTGACTTTCATTAGGCTTCGCCTTGGACTGCTTTTGCATACCGTTAGACTTATGCCGTACACCGTACTTTTATAAGTGAAGAAGTTGTCATAATTCCCTCAGTCAGTCAGTCAGTCACTCAGTTCATCATTCAATCTTAGTCACTTACGTACATACGCTGTCGTACATGCGTATGACATAATTAGAAAACTTCATACAAAGACAAACTGCATAAAGGCATTTGTAGAATTTTCTCTGTGCAGTAATTAAAAACTAGAAGTAACTGGTGCTCCAAATAAGAAATAAAAAAAAAACACAAAAATAAAAAAAAACTTTTTATAGTCAATTATAAAACTTAATTTTAAAAAAATTATGATTAACGCATTACAAATTCTTTTCATTGTGACTCTTATGATACACATTTTCGGATAAGTATGGGATAACCCTGCTATAAATTTCAAACTCAACAAAATTCCAAATAAGCTACAGCAAACTATATAAGAACAAAAATGATAAATGTAAACCATTTTTTAGACACGGAAAATCCATTTTGTTTTTACTTGATTTGTTGTTTTTGACAGCAATTTTTTCTTACTTAGGCTTTTGAATACATATTTCTTACGAAGCTTGTGACTGGCATGCAGTCACTAACCGTTTTCTTAAGTTACGCAAAAACATTGCCTGTACTTTCAATATTGACGATTTTTTTCTTGTTCTGGTCGTCTTTTGACAATCATCATCATAACAAAGCACTTTTTTAAATGCACCACATAGTGGTTTATACAATATTTTATCTTTTGGTTTAACATCCTGAATACGAAAAAATAAGTATGTTGTTATATAGTATATATTGCATATAATGAGTTGCACTTTCAAATGCTATAGTACTATGTTTCATAGCATTAAAAAAAATCAGGACCTGCATGTTGCAAGGTTGACGAAGTTTTACCGAGTTCGAACTATATTTAATTGTAAGCGAAAATTTATAATCTACATAAGTATATGACAATTATTCGGAAGCTATAAAAAACAAAAATTCAATGATGGACAAGAATACTTAAGTTAAAAGACTTGTTGATTTAAAATACCAACAAATTTATACATATTATGTCAAAACATTCACACCACTTTTATTTGATTTTCTTTTGATATAATTGTAATTGTTTGTTGCATTTTTTAAATGTTTACCCATTTATTTTACGAAAGAAAATATAGAGTAAATTTAACAAAAATATCGGTGTATCGTTATTGTCAAAATCTGCAGAGTCAAAAACCAGCAAACAATCTTGACGTCACTCATACCAATACTAAGCGATTTGACGATGCTTTGAGAGATTCCTAAATAAACAAACTGCACAAAAAAAAAGGGTATACAAGTACGCATAAAACGAAAAACAAAACAAATACCAACAAAAATTAAAGGAATCGTTTAACTTGAACCGTTTTCGAGTTGTTACCATTTTCGATTGCTTTAAAACCCTTCAAATTGAGAAAAAGGAAAATGAACATGAAAAAATAAAAATGTTTATATGTATCTACTGAACAAACAAATGTTAAATCATTGCCAAAAGTATAGAAGACTAGGACAATACTGACGAAGTAGAGCGTAGAGAATAAACCGACCAGACTCTTTGCTCTTACAGTTGCCATATGTTGTTGTTCATGCTGATGTTGCTTGATGTTTGTATAGTCGAGCTTCATTTTTTATTAGAAGCAACAAAAACAAAAACACTTGACAACGCTATTGGAAAATGGTGAACATATTTGTCCCTGGACAGCAATTATTGTTATCGTTATTGGCATCGCACGAGATTGACTGAAATTTATTTTAGTTTGAGTGCGAACAAAACAAGTAAACTACAAACTAAGATTCTGCAACGAACAGTCTCTCTCTACGCCAATGTTTGTCACGGTCGAGTAAAGTCAACAAAGCGGCCAAAACACGACCCAAAAACAAAAAAAAAAGATTTTTAAATTGTAAAATGCCTAACAACAGCGACAGCAGCTGAAGAACATCGAAAATTTTTACTATTTTGTATGTACGAGTACTTTGAAAGAGGCAAAGGCAAAATTGTACTGCCCATTGCCTGTCAGACCCAACTGCTGGCAAAAGCTGACAGAGTAAACGCAAAAGCATGACTGCTGAGGGCAACAACAACTTTACGAAATATGTTGGTCTAAAAGCATTCGCAAAAACAACAAAGGTGTTACAGTTGTCTTTTTTTTTTTTTTTTGTTTTCCGCAATCTTTGGGATGCTTGAATTCGTATCCGTTTTTCAATTTTGGATTGTTTGTTTGCTTGTTGGCTTTACGTGTTACCTTCTGTGTCCTTTATTAACTCGATTAGTTGTCACATGCAAACCAAAAGTATTAACAAAGCCAACCAAATCGGTTCGATTCGATTTCGTTTTATGTCCACAAAAACACGAAAAACGGTTTCTTGTATGAAATTTGTCAGCATTTGCAATGTTTGTTATCTTTTGAGCCTTTATTGTAATTGAGTCTGATTGTGCACCAACACTTTTGTCCAAAAAGGTTTCATATGTTAAGGATTATTGAATTAATCATTCAATTAATGAAATACATTTCATGCATGAGCTTTTAATCAGAGCTATTTAATTTAATTTCAATAAAATAACTACAATTACAAATTAAATTTTTTAATTAACTTTTATATAAACTTTTAATTAAAAGTAAATCAAAGCTGATATGTTGATTTAAAAAATTATACGAGACATCAGAATTTATTAAAACAATAGTATAAAAAAATAGTAACAAAAAAAAAAAAAAGATTTAAACTTAAAACAATACGATAATGTTTACAAGTATCAACGCGTCGTATACGTAATTGAAATTATATAACCTTTGCTGTTTTTTAGTGCGTTAACGTTAAACTCAACAACGCATACAACAAAAAGTATTCCCAACTGAGGTTAATTTTCGTCATTTTCGGTAATTTTTTAATGCGCTTGCAAAACACAAATAAAATAAAGGACAAACAAACAAGGAAAGAAAATAACCAAGAAGCGAGCGTAAAAAAGAAAAGGTTAATTTTTTGACGCTTTTAAGTGCCCACCAATAAAACACAGGGAACCAAGTCATGCAAAAATTATTGACGTGCCCTGAATTGTGAAGGGGTTAACTTTTCGTGCTTTTATGCTTACCAAGTAAGATTGGTTTGGAGGAGAAATTCCAAAAATATAATACCCTTCTTTACGTAACAAAAGTACAACTTTTGTAGCTGTTTTGGATAAAGCATTGCATAATGTGAGTTGTAACGAAAGCAGGGAGAGAATGACAAAAAAATTTGTATATATATTTTTGTTTTTACAGATTTATTTCTATAGCTCCAGCGATACCTCAGGCGTATCGACACAACCAAACCTACTGCCCGTTTTATGCTGATTATATGATTATTATGGAAAGGTGAAGAATGTTCAAATAAAAGTGAAATTATGATTTTTACAAGGCTGAACGTGGAGGCTTTAAGTAAAGCACGTGTGTATTTACAATATTGTAAATGACCACTTGGCAGTTTGAATGCAGGCGAGTATAAATGAGTGTAATTTATTTCTGCTCTTTTTAATTTTCCATTTTCTTTCTTTACACACCATTGAAATATTTTACTTTTTATTGACATAGCCAGAAGAAGCGACTGCGAAATGCATCAATTAAAAAACGAATCGGCCAGGCTTCTTTTAAAAGCGCATTCAACACACTCACGCTCATTTATACACACATAAACGGAAGCAACGATAAGGCAATACAGCCCATGACAAGCAGCTGGCAAATGGAATATACATTTTGACCTTAATTAAAAAGATAGAGCGTGCCAGACTTGTGTCGACAAGCTAACCTCGCACTTGCCAGAGATCCGAAAACGCGTGAAATCGTTCGCTTCAACGCTATTAAGATGGTAGACCCACACTCGAAATAATTTTATTACGTACGATACGCTTGAATGCAATGAATGCGTCTAATTGAGTAGCCTAAAGCAACTCTGACAAATGGCAGTACTTAAAATGCCTTGCATAAGTTCTACAGCTCTTTAGCCTATTCGAAATTCATTGCTCGAACGCAATAGAACAAAAACGAAAAAATAAAAAGCCAAAATATGTAACCAAAAAAATAAATCCTTTCTACGTCGTTAATTGCTTCTTTTTTTTTTGTGTTTGTTTTTATTTTTATTTGTTTTGTTGCCTGCGTTGTTACATAAAAGTAACATTATTAAGCGTGTACGCGTGTAGAGTTGAGTGCGACCGCGTAAAACAGTTTTAAATTAAAGGCCACAGCGGACAGGACAGCAGCACCAACAACAGCTGGCAACATTGCGGTACGAACGAAAGAGGTCAATTTGATGGCACATGAACTGACACCACCAGACCAACAAAAAACAAAAAAAAAAACAAAAACAAAAGGGAACAACAGCCACAGTAAACTGCTGATGAAAAAAGAATGGACAATCGCGGTAGCGAATATACAAGAACCTGCAACAACAGCAGCGACACAGTTAGCAAATAGCGGCAACAACCCAACATGAACCGTTGCCAAATGTACGCCAAAGGCCAAAACAATCGTGTTAGAGAGAAAACAAAAAATTGTTATATCAAAACAATAAGAAACAAAAAAATGGAACAAGCCCGCTTTGGCCGGCTCCATCACTACCAATTTACATATAGCACCTTTGTTGCATTAAAGAAAATATTTTATATATAGACTTCTGGCTATACATAGCCTTATTCAATCCTAATCGAAGAACATCAGTAGATCGCGTTCATAGAAGGCGGTTTCGTCATCAAGTCTTAAGCACATTTGACTTATGTACATAGATATTTATATAAATAATACAAACTTCCAAAATGTACTTAAATCTTGGTGCTTGAAGAGTTTCAGAACGTCGGCACAACCACAGTTTTTATTATTTTTCCCGCACATTTATCGTTAAAAATTAATGTTTCCACTTGATCAAATGTTGCCAACTCAATTCGTTGAATAGCGCCTAGGTTGGATACGCACATATACATACAAAAACAGAAACTTTTTACGAACAAGTAAAAAAAGTGTGAGTGAGTCAGTGAAATGAAAATGGAGAGTTATTAACCTTCAGGGTGAAGTACATTTTATTATCCAAACCGTCGGCTAAACGATTAAATTAGAATGTCTGTTTAGATCGAACGCATTATTATCATCGTTGTTGTTTTCCTTCCGGTCTAAACAAATTTTTAATGTACTACCACACACGCGAGCATCAACGATTTGCGAATTTTATATTTTGAGATAGAATTGTAAAAAAAAGTATCTAATGGCAACGCTCAAAAACTGTCCTGTAGCAAATTTTTTTTTTTTTCATTTAATTAATCTGCCTTTGCAGGAAACTTCTTTTAGAATATGAATATTTGAACTGCAAAAATCAAATCTTCACAACCAATTTCAGTATTTCATTTTTTGCTTTTTTTCTGCCGTTTAAGATAGTATGTAAAAAAGAAAAAACAATTCACTTAAAAGTGTTCAAATAATGTTTCACGCATAAAAGACATAAATAAAACGTAATATGAACGAAAATCCAAGAGTGAGGCATATAAAATACTCATTTAACCCATAAATTATGCATTAAAAAAAAAATTTAACAAATAACTCAGCAATTTATGTGCGTCTCGTTGACATGCGAAGCGTGCATTCGGGAAAATCAAAGCGTGCTGAAATGTTTATATAGATTTGAAAATTGTTAAGGCAGTCAACTTTTGCCTGAGCAATGTTTACGAACAAAGAGCAACAACGACAACAATCCAAAAAACTTATACATATGCATGTACATATATGTATGTACATTTATCATGGCCAAATTTTTTTTAAATGTGGCGACAAAAATTTCGTTTGAACATTCTACAGCTATGCATGTAGTGATTCATTCAAGGTCTCGTGTCTGTGGCTCAAAAGACTGTCGTTCTCAAAATTTCGACTCATAAACACGTCTAATGTTAAATGTCATTCAACATCTCAAGAGACATTCATTTAATGATACACTCCACGCTTGTGTTTTTAGTACGTATCGATTATAACAAGGACTGTGAACGTGTCGAAAAGTAACAACCAGATTAATCAAAGAAAAAAATATCATTTGAAGATATCAACTAAGAAAAAAG
Organism: Phortica okadai; assembly: GCA_034638295.1. Taxonomy (NCBI): domain Eukaryota; kingdom Metazoa; phylum Arthropoda; class Insecta; order Diptera; family Drosophilidae; genus Phortica; species Phortica okadai. Next base: position 13,431,591 of record CM067851.1, on the reverse strand, counting down.
GAAATTCACAAAATATAACAAGTTCTTCCAGTGCCAGTATAAGAATATAGACTTCAGATATTAAAATAAAAACCTTTACAAACACACAGCCGATCTGCAGAGTATGTAGTCTTCGGTATGGCCGCCGCTTTTTCATCTTTTTATTTAATGCATATACAACGTTTAAGCATCTTTCGGCGTACTTGAAAAGAATTTAAAATTTATGACTTGCCTATTAAGTGCGTATTAAGTGAGTACTTTGCACATAAAATCATGTTTGACAAACTCAAACAAGTTCAAGTGTATATGAAAAATTTACAAAGTCTTCACATGTGAAAACGTAGCGCCGTCAACTGAACATGACTTTTCTTTAAATTTTATACTCAGACAAGTTGGTAATATACGGAAGGAGACAACTCCGACTTCATAAAGAAAATGTAATCTTAATCAGCAAAACCCGTTTGTTCGTTAAGCCTTGTCCGTCTGAATGCGAATTACTCCTACAGTATTAAAACTATTTTCAAACATCACATAGTTTTTTTTAACATCGAACAACTCATTTGTCGGCACTGGCAGGATTGGACCACTAAAACTGGTAGCCTCCATGCAGAAAAATGACGACATGGATACTTCTCACCTACATAAAATGTAAGGGGTCTTGAAGAATGTAAAATCCGTGTTAAAAAACCTTTTTTAATCAATTGCAACCTAAAGTTGACATGAACGTGGCACTACAAAAAAGGCTTCAAGAGTATCCAATCTTCGACCTTGCCGAAGATAGCTGACTACTTGTTCTTTTTTTATATATTAGTTAGTTAACTTTTGCTCAAAAGTTTTTACTTTGTGATATCTATTTCAGATAGTAGCGCATGACTGATGGCATAGAAAAAATAATTGCGTAAAGTTCATGCATAAATTACAAGATTATCTTTTATTTTTATTCATTTTTTTTTTTTCTACATAGATTTTTAAAGTTTCACTGCAACAATGAGCTGCGTGCTCATTTCCCAATCAAATCGAATCTGACTTGATTCTTTTTTTTTCGCTTTCTGAAATAGACAATTGGAATCATTCTTTCTTTGTGTGTGTGGATATGTGCACGTTTAAATGGTGTCCTCTGTCTGTGAAATGGTATTGTCAGAGGCCTCCCTTTGCTAATTACTCGCTTAAGTCCGTTTAATACTATTAACGTATTCCTTTGCCGCAACCCAAACTTCTTTTTCCTTTTGAATACACACACAGTTTGCGCTGTGCAAGTCTGCGCGATCAACTTTAACTAATGAACCGCACATTAGTGCAATCACAGCAGCTCGTCTCTTCCTTGCCTTCCATCGACAATAGCCAGCAACTTGGTCCCAAATCAGTCGTGAGCACTCAATGCTCTTACAAATGCATTTGGCGGCGGTCATTGCTTTAACACAAACGTTACTATGTCGTGCTCAAATCGAACTACCACAAATTGCACACATATACACACACACATTTACGCACATACACTCAAAGTTGGCCTCTTTTTGGCTTTTTGCCGACAACCAATGAATTGCAGACCAGTGCGAAAGTTGTTCTTAACAATTTTTTTTAGAGGTTCTTGTGTTTTTAGGTTTTCTTTTACTTTTTTATCAAGTAAGTATTTGATTTTTTTTTTTTGTTTTTCATTTTGCTTTTAGTGCTGAAAAAAAGTTTGAGTTCTGTGTGCCGCTTCATCGATTATTTGATGTAATTTACTTTATATTCGTTTGCTTTGACTCTACTAAAAATAAATTAGAAATTATTGGAATATTGGATTTCGCGAGTTAACCCGCCCACTTTATGTCAACAGCCGAATCAATTCAATATTAAAGGCTTCAATTGAAAAAGTGAAAAAATATTGGGCTGTCAATGAGATAAATCAAGTAGAGAGTCAAACTCACATATATACTTAGCAAGTGTTTACAAAATGTTAAGGTGGGCAACAAATTAGTAAGCGTAAACTATGTAATTTTAAAACGAACTAGCAAACATCATGTTCATTAAGTATCTAGCGACTTTAATGTTTTCTGGGCTATTAAGCGTAAACAAACATAAATGCTCTGCACGCTCTAAGCATTGCAACTAGTTAAAACACTTACTCGAGCAACGTTTGGTGACCAGCTGGAAGCTCCAACACTCATCAAGTTTTATGGACGCAGGCCGAATGCATTCATGAACTGAATTAGAGCAGAAATTACATTTATGAATATGGGCAAATGCTGACTGGACGTGTGTGCGTTACACATCTGCAACTGCCACTGGCACAATGCTTCTCGACCACGACTATTATTGCTTTTGCCGCCTGTGCGTAATCAATACTAAATGTTATGTGCCATCATTAATGTCAGACTCAACAAAAACAACAACAACAACATTGTCATTAGACCACATTTGAAGACAGCATAAACAGCATTCAAACTGAGCACACACCTAGACACAATGCCAGACAAATTTCCATACTGTACGTAATTAACATAAAAGCCCCATTTAGTAAGCAGCTTCAATTAATCGTTGCAACAACAATTGCAACAAGAATGTATGTGATATTTTGGACAGTAAGCCTAACAAAGAGAATTCTCTTCCCCTTATATAGTCATTACCATTAAAAAATGCTTTCATTGAGTTTTAAAGGAAATGTAAGCTGACAACTTTTGATTGCTTATTTTTCTTTCTTCTCTTACGCTTATGATGTTCAATAATCCGTCATTCTGTGCTCTATAGGTAGAACATGCATCAGCAGATTTTCGACTTAACCATTGACATGATGATCCGGAAATGACTTTAAAAATAGTTTCCAGCTATTAAAACTTTGCGAATAAAAAAAAATTTTTTAAATTCAAATTGTCAAAAACTTAAATATTGCAATTCGCAATGTGATCTGCGTAAGTATAAAAACTTTATAAGATTGTTCAAAATTCAAGTTTACTTAAAAAAAGGGAGTTCAGGCATTAAGAAATGTTTAAATCATAAAAAAAAGAGTATCGAATAATATCTATAAAAACATTATTCGTATGACAAGCAATGATTCAATAGTTGAATGTGTAATATATTACATATAATATAATAGTCATAAAAGATTCATTTTTTAACGCTGGCTTAATAAAAAAATGATAAAATTGTCTTAATTGTTGGTGCCTTACATATGAACACGCTGAATTGTATATTTGAGTTGTCAGATGTATGTATGTATGTGCATATACTGAGTTTTCAGCCCTACGTACTGAGTTTTTAGCCCTACGATAAATATCGACTTACTCTCTTGTCGTCTCTTTGCAAAATTAAGTTGTGACGAAGTTGTTTTTTGTAATTTTATATTGAACGAATTCATAGACATTACATACATAATTTCATACACTTCATATTTTCGTGTCTTATATGCTGTAACACAATTTGGAGACTTCTAAAGTCAAATAAACGAAGTAACTAAAATAACTTATATTTCAATAGCCTTGACTAAAACCTAAGCAAATAAAATGCTTTTAATATTTTCTCGAACCAAAAAGTTTTCCTACCCGTTCAAAAGCACACTACCAAAAGCTTTCGGAAGGGACAACGTGTAACTGGACTGTGCTTTTAAAAAAGTTTGTCAAATTATCATAACAAAACCTTAACAAACCTCATTCAAAAATTATGGCAAAATTAAGTAAAATATAATTTTCGGGACAATACGATGTAACATCGTGTTATCTTTAAATTAAGGAACTTTGCTTTATAAAGACAGTGGCGTAACGTGTCAAGAGGAAAGTGAAAATAGAGTGGCTAGTTACTCAAATCTAACACAACTTTCATCATCGAACGTATGAAACCAACTGATCTTGTGGCGAGAAACAGCCCGCTCATAGTAGTATGATAGTTACTTTATGCGCAAAATGAGTTCCTTTTACACTCTTTATGATGCTACTCTATGCTTGCAGCAAAATTTAATTTTGAGATCAGACGACGGGCGACTAGGGTTGGAAAAGGTTGTGTGGACGGATGTAGACGGCATCCATATATCCTTTCAAATGCAACGTTAAAATGACAAGTTTATAGATAGATGATTTAACACAACGTTTTATGATCGCTTTAATAAATTTTATAAATTCGTACGTTTTTTTTACAACGACTTTACTAAGATTTGTAAAAGTAATCCAACTCAATATTTATAATAAAAGTGTAGTAACTTCAAGTGGTCTATAAAAAGCAAACTACACAAAGGGCCAACAACCCACACTTCCGAACTGATAAATTTTTCACGGGCCCCAGATGGTATAGTTACGCCCCTGAACAAGAAAACAACTATAACTGCACTTAGCGAATACTATCTTGCGTGAATGAATAATTTGAGGACAATGTTAATGTGTTTATAATCTTTTGAATTTAAATATGAATTACTCAATTTGACCTCCACACATTTACTAACCAAGTTGATGCTTTAACAACCAGCATATTCAACCTTAGCTAGATTGGCACCCATTAAGATTGATAAACTTTTGACGAAATCAACTTAACCGCACTTAAATAGAACAGGGCTCAATTGAGTTAATCGCATTAAAACAACGCCGAGTGCCGGTGAACAAAAAGTAAGGAAAGGTTAAGAAAGAACAAAGAAGCCAAAAAAGGTGAAGTCGATAACGTAAGCCGTTAAGTTGTTTGTGAACGAGTGTGTGCGATTAGATGGAAAAAAGGTCAAACCGTAAAAATTGACTGCAATGCTAATAAAGTCTTTATTAATAAAGATTAATGACAACAAAGCGAACACACACACTGTCAACAATATGACACGGCGAGCTAAAAATATCCTTGCTTTGATGTGTAGTCTGCTTATCTATTGCGGATATAAATAAATTTTATAAAATTTATTTGTGTTTTTTTTTTTGTTTTTTTAAATCAAATAAAACACATTTCAGTTACACATCAAAAATCTTTTTAATATTGTATATATTTTGGGTATGTATTTAAGTATTTTGATATAATTGATATTTACTGCATATTCATTTAAAACATTTTTTTAAAAATACCTTTGAGTGACAATAAAATTTGTTTCAATGTTTCATTATTATTTTTATTTTTCATATACATATTTCTGTTATATTGTAAACTTTAAATGATTTGCATCTTTTGGATTTGATAACATTCAAATTATTTAATTAAAAATCTGAAATATTTTCCACACTAAAAAGTGATTACTGACTTTGCTTTGCTTGTATATATGTATCTATAGGTATGCATGTATATTATAATGTAATATTTATATTTTTAAATGTATACAGTTATTATCATAAAATTCTTACATCAAAAATTAATAAAGATATAAAGAGAGATTAGCACAAGTCTTAACAGTTTTGTTGTTGGGAACATTGATTTTTGTTTTGTTTTTTTTATTATTATTATAGAAAAAGATAGATTCTTTTCGCTTTTGTTTTAGATGCAATTCTCTTTTACCTCATGCCTAAACAGACTAAAATATCTTTATAAATAAATATGTACGTTAATTTGCTTGAAATTGGTTTTTTGTAAAGTTGATTTTCCTATTCAACAACAATAACGTAACATCACATTCAACATGTATAAATATATTTATGTAAATTTTTAAGTCAATTATTTTTTATTTTTATTGATCATTATTTGAAATGTTTTTTTTATATTATACGTTTACGTACTCTAGTTTCATTTCTTTTTATATACTTATCTTTCACCTTACAATATATTTATTTTCATCAAAGATTGTCACTAGAAAATAAATTTCTTTCAAGTTTGCATTTCCTTATACTTTGTTGTTGCGTATTTCCATTATCCCTACTGAAAGACACAACATTTATTTAACATCAACATATATTTTTATCCTTGATATTTAAAGTTTATAGTTTTGTCTTTTTCATTGTATATTCAATTTCTTGAATTGTGTTACAAAATCATTCTCAATACAAAAATTACAATGTTGCACAAACTTTCAAAGATTTCATTTGGATTGATAATACTTTATATGTATCTGTTTTAAATTCATTCGTTCATTTGTTGCAATATAATTCAGTTTATTGTATTTTAAATGACTGTCGGTCAATCGATATGTAATCGTTTATGTAATTGTTTTTATTCTTTTCAATGTCTTTAATTGATTAGTCCGATTAATTTAATTTTTTTAATTTTTATTTTCTAAATCTACAAGATGAGCAATTGAATCACCTCACCAGTTTTTGAATATAAAACAACGGCTAATCCGAAGTCTTGGTTAGACATGTAGACATAATCTGAAACATTTATTTAATATATGTAATGTATTATTTAGTATATGGATAACATTGATTCTGTAGATAATTGTTAGACAAATACAATCCTTTTCCTTCACTTAATAATTGATATTTACTTATAGTTCTATGCTTCTATTTTGCACTTTCTATACGAGACAGCCTCAATTTCACTTTTAACAGCAAACTTTTTGAACTATCTGTATGTGTCGCTTAAAGCCTTACACGCTTCTGCATCAATTATAAAAAATAGATACTTTGCATCAACCTGACAAAAAAATGTGTTTATTATATATTCGGTTTTTTTTTTTTTTTTTGCAAGTGTCACTCTTTCAAATTTATTTGAACAAAACAACACTTAAACGTTAAATTAAATAAAATAAAATTGGATCGTACGATAAATTCAAAGCTTACGATTTAACTTTTATAAGTGAGCAATTAAAATAAATAAATTGATGGTTACTGATTTTTAAATAAGACTTTTATTTGATTTCCATGAGCTTATCATACGACCCTTGTGCAGTGAGCACAAATATAATAGACTAAAGATATTATTAATATTTTTTTATTGATTGTTCTGATTTTCAGATAATCAGTTAGACATTTCTGTCCTTAAATAATTAAATTAATATTAACAATAAGTCTAACTAAACAATAAACAAAGCTATCTTAAAGATATTTAAAGTACAAGCGTATTCGTATTTCAGTTTTTAAAAAAGTAACAACTAAATCACTTATGAAAATATACAAAGACATAACTGCAGAAAACCACGGTTACCATCTTCACTGTTCAATTAGATCAAACATTACATACAGTACATACATATAAGATGCATCTACAATTCATTCTTGCACGCATTTACTTTGCACTCGAGTCACGCAGAGACCGTGTCGATGACAAACCGCGTAGACCCCGCTCTAATTTGTCAGCATCGCCCGCTGAGAAACGGAAATTCGTGACATGGACACCACCATTGTTGGCTTGCTGTCCGCCAATATTATTAACATTCAAAAGCGACCGATTCGTTTGACGTTTGTCGCCGGTAGTCGAAGCCTCTACATCACGCATATGTCCACGTGAGCTGCGTCTCGATGTGCATGCGAGCAACTCTTCGCTCTCCTCCGCATTATTGGGATGGGCTTGCACACTGTACCTGTTGACGGCGGGCACGTTAGTTACACCGAGCGGAAGTGATCTTGTAGGCGTTGAATATTCGGTAGTCACTTCGGATAGCCGCCGATATTCCCCACTACGTGAGGACTGTGATTTCCAAGATGCACGCCGTGTCATTGCCGTGCTGTCATTGCCATTGCTGCCGGAACTGTGAATCGAGGCGACTGTTGATGTTGCAACGTTTCCTAAACTGTTGAACGCAGAGCAATTCGAGCTGCTGGAATTGCTCGAGAGACTAGAATTACTCTGATACTGTTGCTGTTGCTGATGTTGGGATTGATGTTGATGCTGTTGCTGACGTCGCCGCGTATGTGAGCGGCTACGTGGCTTTTTCTCGGACTCACTAATTACATTCAATTGGGTTTGGTTTTGTATCTTTGTCGTCGTTGTCGTTATCGTTTCAGATTGCGGTTGACTGACTTGTGTCGATTTTTCATCAGCACTCAAAAGTGCCTCTGTGGACTGACAGCAACTATGCCGGCTTATGGAATGCTTCATTGTCCAGCTGAAATCATTAGAATTTTCATCGTCAACTGACGTTGCCAATTTGGCCAAGAACCGGTCTTTGGGAGTGCACTGCATGCTCTCGGCCGGTGAAATAACCTCTTCAATCGTATTCAATGGCGATATTTGCAAAGTTTGTTGACGCTGCCATAACTCCATATCAGTCTTAATTGATGGATCAATGCCCAATAAACCCAATACTAAACGCGGATTTGACAATATGAAGCGCTCCAATGTAGAAAAATCAACCGGATAGGAATCCGTCTGACAACCGCGAGTTCTTTTTGTTGATTTCGAATCCGACAATGATGCTTTCGAACTGGAGTCACTGTTAATCATATTGCCATCAGTTGGCGGTATTTGCATCTCACAGCTCCACATCTCGACTGGATGAGAGCTACTGCGATGCATACCGACAACGGTTTCATCCAAACTACTGCCCATATTAGCCAAGGCAGATAGGCCGGTAGCAAGACCTCCACGCACTGATGCATTTCCACTGATGTTGGGTATCGAACGCGCTGGTGTATACTTCAGCGAAGCTTGCGATGCCATCGAAGTACAAGTCATCTCCTGCAAAGCCTGAATAGCGTTACGAACCTCAACGCTCAATTGCGCAACATCTTGATGTAACGTGGAGACCTGTGAATCCAATCGTTCCATTGATGGTCGTTTGCGACTACCACACACCTCCGCATCACCACTGTCTGCTAAAATATCTTCGTCAAGCGATGTCGTATCAACACTGGATGCAATATTCAACGAACGTTGACGTTCCACGCGCTCTCGCAACGTTTGCATCGAACGCCCACGCTGATGCATCTTTAGCGTACGCGGACTGTTCATGCCCAACAGCGGTGATCGTGCATGCAGCGGGGAGGGCGTATTTCCACTGTGACGTGGTGATACTGTCGGTGCACTTGTTGCATTATTCTCACCCTCCGCCTGCTCATTGACTTCGTTCTCATGCTGATTTTCATCGTCCTCGCTTATGCTGGGTAGCGGAAATGACGGTCCGATATCCATATCTTGACTTTCGTAACCCTCACGCAAATTAAATGTGAGATCATGTTGTATGTCATTCGCAAATTGTTGTTGATATTCAGGATAAAGTCGTAGCACTTCGACCAGTCCGCCCATATGTATACACTTCAGATCACAGTACGTGAGTGCCTGTAAACATACAAAGTTAAGAAATTTGAAGCTATTGGCCTTCTTGAGAAATAATAAAAAAAAACAAGAACTTTCAAGAAAAAGAAAAAAACAAATAAAATCCCTTCAACACATGAGAGACGAGCATTGTGAATTGAATTTGTTAAAAAAAAAACAAACAAAACAAAATTTATAAGTGATATATTATGCTTGATAAGCAACAAGTTAAACCCTAATTAGAAAATTAAATCAAAACTATAAAAGGATTAGATGCGCGTTGAAATTTATAATCAAATCATTTGAAATAACTCATATGGAAATAAGCATGTAAGTATAAATTTCCACAAATAAATATTTGAATTACAGTTGTTGATATTTAAACATTTAGTTTGCATTAATTTATTTAAATTATGTTGACTATCTCATATTTATTTCTCATATAATTTTATGTACACAAACCTTAATATCACTACTGCTGCGTACAACAACATCCTGACCGGCGCTATTTGTTGTTGCTGTCATTTGTCCATTGGATGTAGCCACCAGATGCACATTTATATCCGAACCAACAAAATCTCCTTTACCTATAGAAATAAACATTACCGCAGATGTGTTAATACTTATGTACAGCACGTGCATAGTGGATCAATAATGACTTTTATCAAGAAAAACTGTTATGATTGATAAGTTCAATAAACACGTTAAGCGAAAAAACATCTGCACATATCGATGAGCTACTGTTAACTTATATAAATGTATCTCAACATATATTTTCATACTCACCTAAGATGGCAACAACCATTTCATCCTTGATGACTTCCATAGAGCCATTGCACAGATAATAAATGTAGTTGAGTGCATCGCCCTTGTGTATAAGAAACTCGCCGGGAGCGCAGAAATTTGTTTTAATATGCAATGAAAGTAATTTGAGACAACCCTGCAAACGCGTAACATTCATTCGCCGAACAAATGGTGGCATTGGCAGCAGAATATGATGGAGACGGACATGAAAATAAAATACAAATTTAATATTCCGCCATTTGGTGGCATTATATTCTATTTTATTTTGTTTCATTTTAACTTGGTGTGGTTTGGTTGGGTTCAGTTCGGTTCGGTTCTGTTTGAATTGGCTTACTTAAGCACTGTTGTTATTAGCCTAACTGTCGCATCGAGCATTTCTGAGTCGAGAAGTAGCTTAAAGCATGCTTGTGGCATTTAAGTGGTTTTTGTTTGCATTTCTTTGTCTTTTCAATAAGCTTTATTAATGTTTGCACTAAGCGTTGAATGAATAAAATGCTGACTAAGATTGCTGTTTTGTAAAAATGTAGGTTAAGTATAGGTAGACCGGCAGAAATATCAACTTAGCAAAATTAAAAAGTCAGAAAAGGCCAAATACAGTTGACAGCTCCCAGAGCACAGTGATAACTTACTAAAAAAAATGGGGCAATAATGTGGGCTGAAAAGCAAACACATTTTTGGCAAACAATATACAAATTTTATATTTGTACCTATTTTTTTTTTTTTTTCAAACAACCAACCTTAACGATGGTGTTCTACTTATCACACATCTTCATACACATGTATGTGTATAGGTAGCAACTTTTTGCCGCCAAAGTGTACTCGTATGACTCGCATCTTTTTCTGTTTAGCACTTTTTCAAACTTGGCGACTCAAGCTCATCAATCTTTAATGTGAGTGTGCGACTTCAACTGTGCTTTATAGCTTTTATTTGTGTTGCAAATACACATTTTTCGAACTACTGGGCTGGTTTATTTGCTATTGAGACAGCATGACTTTACATTTCAACTACTCAACAACTGTAACAACCTGCTGTGCATTTGTCGACTTTTGCTCTAAATTTTTGTTTATTGTTACAATTCTTTCTGCTTTCACACAAATTTTATTCTGTTAGCCCACATCATCTTAACATATTTGAAAGAAAATGCCTTAAAAAAAGTTGGTATGAAACCCCAAAAGGCAAACACAGATGAAAATCGATTTTTAAGCGTTTGGCACCCTTAGACACACTTACCTGTGAAGCAGACTCGAAAATGGGCAATTGAAGGATTTCACGATGTAGATGCATGGAGACGTCGCCGCGTAGTTCTTCTGGAAATTCACGCAGTGTCTGGAAAATTTTCAAGTCAAGCATGAATAAATTTAATGAAAAAAGGGGATAACGTTTGTATGTTAACAACAAAAAATTCAATATGCAAACACATGCCTTAAACACACACACACACACACACTAGCCAAACTCATCCGGTGATGCAGAGAAATTGAACAACATTGCGGATATGTTTGACATTACTTGATGTTAGACAATATTTGTCTGTACATTCGTATTGTTGTTGGTCTAAGTTTTTTTCTGTGTAAGTTTTTCAAAATTGTCAAACATTTTGTCAAGAAGAGTAAAAACCAGTAAGGGAGCTATTTTCAGCTTCGCTGAAACTTATATACTCTTGCAAGTATTTGGAAAATACGTTTTATAGTTTTGCCAATAAGAATCTTATAAGTTTATAAAGACAAAGGGGCGTAACCCCGCCCATTTTCTACTTTTTTGAAAGAATACAATGCAATCATTCTACACTTCATTTTACGATTTTATATCTCGCCTGCTTATAGATAAATCACATTTTTAAGTTTTTCTCTATATGGGCGGTGCCACGCCCTTATGTCCGATTTTTACGAAACTTTGGAATATGGTCAAGGATTCATAAAAACGCGTAACTGCAAAGTTTTATCCGTTTATATTTAAGAACAAAAAAGTTTTTCTAACAAAAACCGAATTTTTGACCGATTGTTCCTATGGGAGCTATATGCTATATTTATCCGATCATCACCAATTTTGCTGTGTGCCTTAAATTACGTCCAAGATGTTCTAGTCCAAAAAATTGAGGCGATATCTTGAAAACCAATGAGTTTATTGAGCAAAAACCTCGTTTTTGACCGATCGTTCCTATGGCAGCTATATGCTATAGTATTCCGATCAGGCTGGTTTCTACATATAAACTGCCTGCAAGGAAAAGAAAATTTTCTGCGTTTAAATTTTTTTGCTAACTTCAAAACTCTGGGAGGAGTTCGCATTGAAACAGACAGACGGACAGACAGACAGACGGACATGGCTATCTGAACTCGTCTCGTCGAGCTGATCAAGAATATATATACTTTATATAGTCGGAGATGTCTCCTTCTCTGCGTTGCAAACTTCACGACAAAGTTAATATACTCTTGCAAGAGTATAATAAACGTTAGCGATGTTTGTCTGTGTATTGAATTGGGAAATTGAAAAGGACTCGCAATTTTATTTATTTATTATTGCTTGCAAATCCATTTTGTTGGGTCGTTTCTGACTTTCTATTTTTTTCTTTTGTACAATTTGAAAATTTCTGTTAATATTGTGATAGATTTAAAGATTTTTTTTTTTGAAAGATTTTCATATAGCTGTAGTGAAGAAAACTACACCTAAGAAGTGATAAAAACAATATTGAATTGATATATAATACGACTGTGCATGCTTGAACTATGCCACGAAAATATATGTTCGAAATATATTGTTAACACTTGATCTGCTTAAACTTTTAACAAGTGATTGTTGACTGGTCTGGTCAGATGTCGTATCTTTATAATTTTGCCAGGAGTTCAATTTACATTGTACAAACCGAATTGCAATGTGTAAACATATTTTCTGCATAACATTTTTCTATTATTATTATTATTTTTTTAATCGTCATGAATCAGTTCAGAAACATATGAAAACGCAACTAAAATTTGAACACGTTTCAAGTGTGTGGTTTTAGCTGTGAAACCAAAGAAATAAAATAAAATACACTCGACAACTATATCTGTCAACTACAGTTTTTATAACTTCTGTAAGTTGAATACGATACGCAGTCTGAAAAAAAAAATAAAAAAATAAAACAGAAAACAAAGAAAGAACAAAAGGAAAACAGAAAACCCAACGCCAAATAAAATCTACAAAAGCCACAAAACTAGCTGCAGCACCAATTAGATACAATAACAAGTAGAACTAACGGCAACTAGAAACTAAACACAAAACACAAAACAAGTACATTTCCCTAAGCGAGGATTTGCCGCATGAGTTTTTTCAACCGAGCAACCGACCAACCACAACAACAATAGCAACGTCAGGAGCAATACTGAATGTAGACTCTGTATAAAATTTGTTATTTATGTGGCCAAAGTGTCTAAAATACACAGATACATTTACACAAACGTATTCGAATGTCCATGTGTATGTTTGGGCACGACTTTTTTGTTGTTTTAAATTTAGTACGCATGTTGCGATACACAAGTATTTCAAAAACCACCGAGAAATGTCAATTATGAATTGAGAAAAAACTTTTTTGCATATAAAGCAATGAATTTTTTCCGTTTCATTTATAACACGCAAATTAAAAAGTTTTATACATTGAAAAGATGCTTTTAAATTTTGATATATTTTTTTTTTATTTATATTTATGCATTCAATTAACAAGCGCATTTAAAATTTTTATTATGACTTTTTTCAGTACATTTTCACGGGTAATAAATTTGCAATTTAGCACAACTAACTTGTGACAAAAGGGACCAAAAAAAAAAGAAAGATGGTAATAAACCGCTGTGGTTCTGATACCAAACCCAAGCGTTGAATTTCTTGTGGTTTCTTTGTACCTTTTGATATGAATACTTGCGGTTGTGTGAATGTGTGTTTGTGAGTCTCTGAAAATGTGAGACTATCGTGAAGGTTAGCAAAGATTTGCTATACACGTGCGTTTCTTTTTTTTGTTTTATTAATTGTAGTTTAATGTTTGAATATTTAATTTAATTTTATACGTTTAGGATACTTTGGACATTTGTCAACAACGGAAAATGATTGAGAGTTTTATGTGAACATTTAATAAACCAAATATTTTTTTTGCAATTAATCGTAATTGGCAATTTATAGAAACTTGAAGTATTTACATACTCTTATACCATATTTAAAGTCAACGCTTAAAATTTGATTACATACAAAGTGTAAAATACACAAATTTTCAATTCAATATTACTCATACCAATAGTCATTGGAACCCATAAGAGTATGCAATGAATTTGTTGTGTGTAGCCGTTCGTCTTTTCGATACGCCAACCACTTTTTTTTTTTAAAAAATATGTATTTAATTCCCACTGATTTTTAATTTATACGAAAAAAAAACAAATTGAACACATCAAAGAAAACAAAATTGTTTTCAAGTTAAATTACGATTGCAACGCAAAACTTTTGCTGTTTCCTTTCAACTTTGCGGTTGTTATTTAATAGATCAACAACCATAGGCAACATGACGGAGAGTTGTAGTGCCATATTTTGTCTCTAGGCAAATTCAAACTTTTAATTAAATTGGGCACAGAGGCCGAAGGACACTTACAGTGGAAAAGAAATGTTTACACGAACAAAGACGCAAAATTACTGAAAAGATTACAGCTCTAAAGTAAAACTTGATATAACAAAATTTAGTATATAATTTTGAATCAATAAACTATAAAAATAAATTTTAAGATTTAGTTAGTCTTAGTCTATATAAACTACCAATTCAGTTTAATTTCGAAATATTTTTTTTGTTGCAATAGTAAACACCACCATCATAAGAATAGTTTTCCAAACTAAAATCCGAACAAAAACAAAAGTAGAATATTAAATTCTTTGATGTCAACACAACAAAATAATTCGATGTTTTCCTTAGCCACTACGTAAATTATTAACTAATATATATCACAAGCAATCATAAAGTTGCAAACTTATAATGATTTGTAAGAAATTCAATTTCGAGAAAAAACTATAATATTAAGTTTCTTTTGACTTACCTCGTAAATGTCAATGCCATGATTGAGTGACCATGATGTTTGAAAATAATCTTCGATTCTTTGCTTAAGTTCCTTAGGCATCTGGGAGTTGTTATTTACGAATGTGTAATGTAAGAAAAAAAATAAGAAATTACATAAGCATAAATAACTTCAACTAATTTTTGTCGGTGCTTTATGAATTATTCGGAAGTTTTATGTTAATAAATATTTATATATATGCATAATTTAGTGTCACTAAGTCAACCAATATTTGAAATTTGAAGCTTCAAAGTATTCAAAGATTCAGTCTATTTTTGAAGAAGTCATATGCCAACATTTTTTCTATAAAAAACTTGTAAGTTAATGAAAGTTTGCATTTCTTACACGACACGTGTATTTGCCCAATTCAAAGCAAAATAAAACAATGAAACCAACGCACAAATTCGAATCTAATTTGGGTAGAATTTATAAAATGGGAGTGAGGCTGCATTTCCAAAGTTTATCGAACATATTCGATTGTATTGTCAGATATTCATTCGCCAACGCATATGCACTTTTATGGTGCAAAAGTGAATGTCGACCACACATAATGGAATCATTGCAGCATTGAAAAAACTTCTGGAAGTTATAAAAACGACAGCAACCAAAGACCAGCATCTGCAATATATGCAATAGAAGTATTATTAGATTGTCTTTGATTCCATTTCAACATCTTTCTTACTTGAATGCACACAATAAAATGCCTTATTGAATATTCTGTCGTTCTGAGTTTTACATTTCAATGCTTATGACATTTCTGTATGGCCTTTTTGATTTTAGATCTCCATTTCTCAACAGACTGTGTGCTATGATAAGTTTGATTTTTTTCTTTTGTCATCACAACCTTTTATTGGTTTTTCGCCCCTTTCCGTTTACTGTAACCAGAACGACAACGCATATTTCACATACAAACGTCATCATATTGGACCGATACAGTTAACCCTCAGCAATGGAGGTATGAAAATGAAAATAGTGTAGGTAGTCGCCTACGTTCTTACAGACCATTTGTTGTCCACATGCACAATTTTGTGCATACATTTTTCGTATACATGCTTAGCTTTCAATAAATTGCACTCAATGTGAAATTCTTACCTGATGTAACGCAACGAAATCCTTTAAATCGCGCCATTTGCTTTCATAGAGTGAACGACGGGAATACATGCGCTGAATGATGGCAGTGACGTTACCGAAAACAACCGCATGCATTAAGGCTAAAAGGTAATTATCAATAATTAATAATGTTACATTGTAAGTTGATATAAATACGCATATAAACAAATACATTTATGACTGGATATTTTTGTTTTTTTTGTGTTTTGCCAATTGAATAACCAAACGATGACTTTAAACTTAAAAAATACTGTTAAGGCTAAAAGGTAATTATCAATAATTAATAATGTTATATTGTAAGTTGATATAAGTACGCATATAAACAAATACATTTATGACTGGATATTATTGTTTTTTGTGTTTTGCCAATTGAATAACCAAACGATGACTTTAAATTTAAAAAAAAAGTACTGTTAAAATAATTTAAAGGCAACCCCTTAAAAGCAATAAAAAAAGGGCATGCTTCTGCAACTAAATTATTAAAGGAAATATTTTTTTTTTTTAATTTTAAATTTTGAACCAGTCCCAATTAATTTTTTTTTTTTTGCCTCTCCTGCCTCACACAAAACAATATTCTACTCATTGTAAATAATTGTGCATAACTTCTTGTCGTCTTTATTTCGTTATTCCAATATAATTCCATTCAATAAGAGAAGCATAATTTTCTAACCAGACGTATATATAACAATACATCCAGCCTGAAATATACAAAATGCAAAATATAAATATTGTTGCTTAGTCGAATATCTTGAGTTATATAAAAATTTTAATTATTGGCTCCTTACAATATACACACACTTTATATTATTTTTTGTTTTCAACCAAAATTGGCAAACATGTAAGGTCACGCGATATAATAATAAAAACAAGAAGACAAAAAAAACAGAAGTCAACTTACAAGGCACATTTGGTTGTAAGTATTGTTCTTCTATTGTTCATCTTTTTCTAGATTCATAGTGACATTTGTAAATAAAAATTTTAATGTTCGAAATTGAATTTGAGGCACAAATATTGTCATAAAATGTAATCTGATTCTGCATTATTCTTAAATTGCATGATGCAATATTCATTTGTATATCAAAAAAACTTAATATCATTTTATTTAAGTACTCATGTCGCTATTTAACTTGAATTAATTTCCAGAAAAACAACAAAATGCAAAAATCTGGGATCAATTAATTAATAAAATAATTATATCCAAAATTAATAAAATAATTATGGCCAAACCAAAATTAGCTACCCGGCTAATGTGGAAGCTAAAATTAAGAGCTACTAAGATTATGAAAATATATACGGTATTGTAGTAAGAATTAATAGCTTACCGCCAATCAACATCGTAACAATAGAGAAGATCTTTTCCTCAGTTGTATTTGCCGATACATTGCCAAAGCCAACGGAGGTCAAGCTTGTAAATATGAAATACAAAGATGTAGTATATGCCTCAGCATTTGAGATATTCCCAACCGGCGTTTTCAAACGCTCTGCCAAGCTGAACATCCAACCTGTCGATGGGAGACAAGAGCAGAAATTTTATAAAAATGAAATAAATCAAGCACACAATTAAGCGGAAATAAAGCGAAATAAGCAAAAACGACCAAAAATAAGTTTTGATTTTTTCCCATTAATTAGAGTGCTAGCAACAAGAGGCACACGTGAAAAGAGACTCATATTACAGAATGTATGGTGTTTTGTGTCAGCGATGACTTATCAGTGCCAAGCCTCCGCACGTGGCAGCCGAATTGAAGGCAACAGTAATTGCTTCAACTTTTCGTTGGTGCCGTCAGCTTTAAGCTGTCAGTTGTTGCTAACGCGAAAGCTCACGCACACAAGTATACACAGGTATATATATATCAACATATATACAAATATATACACAAAGATAGAGTACAACACAGAGACGCCGGCGAACAGACAACAAAATCCCAAATCGCATAAGACAAGTAACGGCAACTGTTTGATAAAATGAAATGGAACGTCAAACGGAAGTCAGAGTCAGAGAGAGGAAGTCTGTCCGATCGTCAAATAGCATCTCTTCCTTCTATATGTATTACAAAACGGATATAACTTATAAGTTAGCATTCGCCGATGACTTTGCAACTTGTTGTGCCCCATGTACGATGTTGCTGCTAATGTTGCTGTTGCTGTTGCCATTAGGAGTATTATACTGTCATTGATGTGAAAAGTAACTGACAATTTGTTGCTTTTGTTATCATTTTTGCGAACAAAGGCCTAAACTTCCACACATTGCAAACGTACATACCTAAACACCCACTTTCATGTACATCTACATATAATTTTATATTTACAACATTGTAGCTGACAGACAGCTCGCAGTTGTCAGTTTATTATTGTATTACACATTTTTGCCATGGGTTTGATTTCCACTTTTTTTTACTTTCTTTATTTTCTACCGAATTGCGGCAAAGCGGAATAACAAATTTTGTAGAACATCATTTTAAATTACAATAAGCGTTGAGTTGATTGAAACAATTAGGAACATAATTTTGAGCTTTTTGTACACATTTACGCCGGAATTTCACGAATTGACATGTTATGCTGTCTGAGTTGATTTACTTTTTTTCTGCTTTGGAAGTTTCTATTTAAAATGAAACATATACATATTTCAACAAGTTCTCTCACTGATTCTCGCTGAGTGTTTATGTAGAACTTTAAAAGTATGAAAAACTTGTAGTCAAAAAACGTGTACAATGTACATATATGTATGTATTCTTGTAACCGAAACTCACGACACACCACATACAGATTAATTTTATTTCACGCATAAACCAAAAACAAAACCCTTCAGACTCACCTATTTCTCTGCCATCGTTCATCGCCACCTCTCTCTGTGCGAGAACATACCAAATGCAGGCAAGCCAATGTGCCACCAGTGTGAAGCAAAGCATCAATAAAGTCAAAATCATGGCCGTGTACTGCGAATATCGATCGATTTTTTGTAGAAGGCGTGCCAAGCGCAACAGGCGTGTCAATTTTACAAGATGAATATGTGATTCCTGGAAAAAAATGCATAAAATATTACAGCTTCAATAAAATGTTGTACTTTTGTCAACATGTCATGTTTTGCAAAAGTTATTGAATCACAAAAAATTGTCACTTGCTTAAACACACACAAGCATTGTTTGTTTTTAATCCTTGTATTCTTTGCATGCTCAATAGTTTTAACAACATGTTGTTTGTCATACTCCAACGAAATTTGCACATTGTAAGCGCAATTTTTTTTTTTGAAACAGAAAATCCAACTCATGAAAAAACTTCGTATTTATAAATTAAAAATTCCAAGCAAATAACTTAACGTTCATTTCGAATTTTAAGCTTAATTTCAAAACAAATAAGTTTTAATATTGAAACGCTTAAATATCATATAATTATGCACTCAGTCATCCTTTATTTATATGCAACCCCACTTCACACTTGGGTGTGACCTGTGGCAGTCATTAAAATAATTGGTCCGTCGAAAGCAACAGCAAGCGTAAACATAAACAAGCTTATTTCCAAATGTTAAATGGAAAAGGATGCCGGCTAATTTTCACTTATTTTAACGCAACCCAAAAAAAAAAAATAGCCCACAAATACAGTCAAAACAACAATAACAGCAACAACAAAGGTCGTTGTTTGTGAACTAAACTCATTATCGTTTGCCTGCGTGTTGAATTATTTTTGCTTTTTTCCTTTGTAAGGTTTGCTTTAAATTAAATTTTTGTGCCCTTGCGTATATACGTTTTGCTATTAGACACCTTTAAAGGATAACTTAGCAACGGAGAAGTTTATTAAACATGGAACGACCAATCCCCTAGTTATATTTGATCCACTAAGGTGGTCAAATACTCTTAGCCCTATGCTTTGCAAATAGGAAAACAGAAACTATTAAACTACGGCTAGACATACCAGCAAAAAAGGGAATAAAGCGCACTATGTGAAAAAGTTATAATAAAAGAAGCTTTGAAAAAATGCAGAAAAACAGCATAAAAACATTAAACCACTAAAGGTATTCAACACAAGAATTATAAGCAGTCGAGAACGACAGCTCAGCATCAAGCATCACAAAATAGAAAATTACAACAAAGCAACAAGAAAACTGAGATTTTTAAAGTGAATGTTTCACTTCTTGTAAACTATAACAAAAAGGACACAATTTAAAAAAAAAAACTTGAAAATGGACAACCACTTTTACAAAGCTTTATCAAGAAAATATAAAGCCTTTTCATCATTTTTCTCTTGACTTGACTTGCTTTGCACTTACTTAATTTGGAACTACAAAGTAAAGTTTCTTGCCTTACGGCTTGTGACGCTGAGCTAGTTCGTAACATTAACTTTGGATTAAAAATAATTAAAACTCTTAAGTTGACTTAGTAAAATTTTATGTTTAGCAGGGTTAAAATTATTGTTGATATAATAAAGACGACTCAAGTTTGAAAATGTTGTGTGTGCTTTTTGCAGTAACGAACCGAAAATATGTAGATGTATGTGGATACACATTAAACGCGAAATGTATATTTTGTATAGCAAAAAGTATCCAGCCAAAGATGTGCCACTTTTCAACTTCTTAATTTAGAAAATTTACTTTGCTTTTTAGTTGAATAAATGAAAGTCGGTAAATGTTGATAACGCACAGAAATATATGCAATTAAGACACATTAAAGTTTTACTTCAACTTTTCTTGATGATGCTTGAGTGAACTCTACAGCATAATGCTTTCACACATTCAAGCACTCTGAAATGCAAAAACAACATACAAATCTAAAAGCGCTTGTGGTCGACGTGCACTTCTGTGAACTACCAAATTTCTGCTTAAAAAGAAATTAACTCTAAGCTAATAATATTCCAGCATTAGTGAAAGTCAATGGTGCGTTCTTAATTCATTGTCTGTTTTAATTGTTTTGAATGAAATAAAATAAAAAATGTTGCTTTACGAAAAAAAACAAACGTAAGGTATTTGCTCAGGATTCAATTAAACTGTAAATCAACGGATGCTTTGTTAAAAAATTAAACTTAGTTTGACGTTGGCTTTTAAAACCAATAAGAACGCAACCTTTGACCTTGGCGGAGATTAAATACTCTTCACACTTTGACATCTCACTTATCTTTATTTTGTTACACTACATACCAATTTTCATTGTAGTATCTCATTGTGTTTTAGAGAAAAAAAGTCCTGTCTTTGACTATAAGATTTTTTATCAAAATCGTTCACATTAAGAATATTATTTTGAAGTTTCAAGTCAATTTGTAAAGATACAAAAAAGTTTTATTGAAAAACAAACCAATTTTCTTTGCAAAATTTCAGATCTATAGCGTCAAAGCTACGAAAAGAGATCTTCGACTCGTCTTGTGGAGTTGATCAAGAATATATGTATGTGTATATTTTATGTCGTCGGAGATGTCTCGTTTTTTGAGTTAAAAACTTCATGACAATGCTATAAGAGCATAAAAATCTTAGCAGTGACTAAAGCATAAATCCTTGAAATGTCAATAATAAGACTTCCGCCTTGCACAGTGTGAGTGCTTCACAAATAATGAACGAACATTTTGGATGCTCAGCTTTCTGCGTTTACCACTTTCAAAAGACTTCAGGCACACGCAGCGCTTGCTCATCACTTAAACAAACTCACATACCAACAAAAAAAAAAAATAAATAAATAAAAAAAATTCCCGACATGTACAAACAAAAGATACACGCACATCGCTTACAGCTCATTGTCTGAACGAGAAACGCTTAAGTCTACTTAAGTCAGTTTAACTTTCTACATTGTTGTAGCACAAATTTTCTCTTTTTGAATAAAACAATTCAAAAACAATGAAAACAACTATAATTTTATGTGCTTGTCTGAGCATTGCTGTTTTAAAAAGTGTTATTAGACGTGAAAAACAAGTACTTTGCCTCAATTGGTTCGAGTTCATTCAACAAGCATTGCAAAAACAATGAAATGTTGTTCCATATTATTTGTAGTGTAATTTATGTACGACCTTTTATGAGCCAAATTGCTTAGACTACTTATTAAATTTTGTAAAACAAAGCATTTTCATAATGATTTATCAAAAAGCTTCTTACGTACACACTTTTACATAGTAGTCCCTTAAAGTATTCAACAGTTTAAGACGCAATAGCACAAACTCTTGAAACATCAAATTCAATAACATTTTATTTGGTCCTTTAATACTTACCTCGCCATTATACAAGTTTGAGGCATATAAATGATCAAAGGGTAAGGCAGCCAAAAGATCAACGACAAACCATCCACGCAAATAATTAATAGCAATTTGCTTTGAATTGGAAACCACTTCACCTTTGTTTGAGACGAAGGTCGTGCGAAAATGCAATATAATATCTGTAATATAGAAAGTGATAAAACAAAACGGAAATACGTTAAAGTTTATTGGTACAAATAGAAAAAAAAAAATATACGCGACAAGAGACAAATTCAATTTCCCTAACGTATAAAAAGAGCTAAGCCAACATGACTTGACTAAACTGTAGCATAACGAAACAATAGAAACAACAATGAATGAAAAGGAAAAGATATAAATGACCATTATGATGATGATGATGATTATTCTGCTGCTGACTACAACAGGTTGCTCGTAAAAGTCACTAAAGCCAGTTGTATTCAACCGTTCTGTCTATGTAGACAAACATAAAACCCAAAAGGGCAAACAACAACAGTAAAACGGACACAGGAAAACGAGTTGAATCATATAGAATTGACATTTCTATTGCTTTGTTAACTAACCTACAATGAAAAGCGCTTCCACGATGACATCCGAAACCATTGTCTGACGATCCGCCTTAGTGAAAGCAGCATTGTAGGGTACCAAGATGGCGACATAGAATGTTGCAATGAGTATAATCCAGTCCCAGAATCCTTTGAAAACGCCGTAATGGGGTAAAATGAAGCGTGACTTTTTTATCGATTGTGTTTTGTATTCGGGAAATGGAGCCTCGGTCGAGTGCAGCAAATTCTGTAAACGAAATAATCGGCAGGCAAAGAAGTAAAACAAAATGGTATGAGATAAAAATAATTTTAAAGGCCAAATGTCAAGCGTGGGTGTACGTTCATATCTGCTTGACTGTACGGCACATGAAGTAAATCGAATTAAGCTACGCAGCCACGATTAAATGAAAAGCGAAAAACGTTAATAAAACGAATGAAAAGACCATTTTGCAAGCAACCTTGGTTTCTTTGTACCGCTCTTACAAGCAGATTTTTTTCAAAAATTACAAGGTTGATTTTCAAATATTTTTCTTTCGTTTTACTTTGACTAAATGGCAGAAAAATTACTTACATTGCCTAACTTTAATTTGGTTTTGACGCCTTTGCCCTCTGGTTTATAATGACCAGAAAGTTGATAGAGGACAGCACGACTACGTCGTCTGCCCATATTGCAACCGGCCGGTACATCCAAGTTGTTACCCTCACCGGCCTCCTCGTCAGTGTCGTCAGTACCGGCCGCACCAGCCAATCCCGGTAGACCACCAATACCCATTATGCCGGCATTAGAGCCAGCACGGAATCTGGCGCCAAGCAATGCAGCTGTAAGGGCAAAAACTTGACATAGTCACACACACACAACACAAGAGCGGGTGAACACAGTCAGTCACAATAGACAAGCAAATGGACGAGAAAAGAGACAACAATAGAAAAAAACAACAATTTTTACATATTCAGTTGCGGGTTGAAATGATTAAATTAATGATTTGGTTTTTTATAATTTTTGTCTTTTTTTTTACGAATATATGTACAATGCCTTGTATTGCATTATCAGTGATAAGACTTATTGCACAAATGTATTGTTTCAATATTGTGTGATATATTTCAGAAGAGTATGATGAGTCAAAAACAAAATAGTTTTACATCTTGAATAAATGAAAACAAAGAATGCATGAATCTCAAGAAAAATTAATATTATTGTAATTATTTTTTTGTTGTTTTTTTTTTTTAAACAAATAAATAGCAAATAAAAATTTATTTAAATTACGCCCTTTGGCAAATTTTCTTTTAATTCGTTGCTATTTGTTTTCCCAACAACAATGTATTTTACAAATTGGCTCCAAACGCATGTTGCAATTGAAAACAATAATGAATTAAACCACAAACACCCACATAAATGAACTTGAAGTATAAAGTTTTACAGTTACTTCGTTTATAAATTAACAAAAACCATAAAGATTAAATTTGTTGATTATCTAATTAACCATTAAATTTGTTGTGACAAATACGGCAAAGCATAGTGAATTTTTAATTCAAAACGAATCAAGTTAGAACATATGTATATCAAAACGCAAGCATGAACGATGAAAATCAAAGTGTTTGAGTAAATTCGTTTTGAATCAAATAATTTTAAATCATAGTAAATGTTATTTTCAACTTTTATTTAACTGCATATACAACAAACAAAAAAAAAATGTTTCGAAGATATCATAGACAAATACTAATGTTATACCATGTCACTTTGACAACCTATGGCAAAATAAAATACACAATTAGGTAAAAGAACCGGAAATAGAAAAACCTAATAAAAAATGGCTACCGGTGCCATGTTCAATGCCACATAAAATACGAATGCTGAATACGAAATTTGTGCTACTCAGTAGAATAAGCCGGGTAGTTCCACGCACAAACTCACAGGCAGACACTGGCACAAACACACACGCTCGTAGCCACACATACATACACAGACATTCACGCACATCATTGTAGCTTATTTGACAGCAGTCAAGCATTTCTACTGATGATGAGAATGCTGATAACAGTGATATTGAAGTCGACGACCATGATGACTTCTAGCAATTTGACTTTTAATTCAGAGCGGTAACACACTTTGATGACAACACTAATGATGTGTGAAATAGCTCGGTCGACAGTCGTCAATGTTCTATCCAATCAAAAGTACTGAAGCTCACAAACTGTAGCGTCGCCATACACAGTCATAGTAACAAGAACAGTCGTCAATCTCAGTCACAAGACATTATTTTCACTGTATGCCAAACAATCACTTCATTAAATCACATTTAAACAGTGATTGCATAAAGACATGAAAGCATACTTTAAGCCCAACGCAGTCAGATTGGCATTCGTCAGATTTAAATTGAAAAAAATATAATATGCCCTAGATCGTAACTCATATTTGATTACAAAACCCTTTTTGCCATTTTACCGAGAAATAATATTAAACTTGTGAATATGAAAAATTTCCTTGAAACAAAAATGTTTCCATAAAATCAGTTGTTGTGATTGTTATTACATTTATTACGCGAAACTTTGTTTATTGTTTCATTCTAGGATGAAATTATACATTCGAACTTCTTTTCAATCTGGATTCATAGAAGCGTGTAATATAAAAAGCGTAGAATGTTGTTAAGCGACTGTTTTTTCTTCTCATTATTAATTTGATTATAATTTTTTTTTTCAATGCAATAATCTTTTGTAGACAAAAAACAAAGCTGATGGTAGAAATACAACAATAAGTGAGCACGCATTATAAACACTTGTTTGAAACTTTGTGCACGAGTTTGAAAAAGCTATCGAATAGAAATTGTTTAAGTTGCATACGTAAGTTCCGAAAAGCAGTAATGTTTCTTCTTTATGTATGCATGCGTATCTTGCATACGTGATGTGAATATTTTAACTACTTATTATATTTAAAAAAAAAACTGATTGTGGCAAGGTACAAATGTATTAATTACAAAATTACAGTTGAAACACATAACAACAAAAAAAGGTAAGCAACATTCGTATGTTAATTATAATGGACAAGCGTAAACCTTAAGTGAACTACAATGTAAAGGCTTACCAATAAAGTGATAATAAAATATAAGATTAATGAAAATGTAAAAGTTATGAAATTTCAAACATTTTTTTTTTTCGTACTCTTTGCATTATCACAAGTTTTTGCTTGAATCCGTTTCTCATATTTATACTCTTCACGCATTGAATAGTATTCGATCGAATGAGACGTTTTCAACTATACAAAGTTTATATCAGGACGACAAGACGAGTTGAAATGATTGAGCTGAAATTTTGCAGAGAGTCTTTTTTTTTATGCAATCATCTCACTTGTCGGAACCGGCATCATCGGACCACAGGAACCGATAGCTCCCATACGAAAAGAAGAAGATAAACGAACAGAACTTGAATCGTTGTATAGAACACTTATTTATTTTGCAAGATAGAGGTAGTTTTACATAACCAGTCTAATTGCCTGAAAGTTAAATTGAGATCGGATCACTGGCCTACCATACGAAGGGAAGAAGAGGAAGAATAACAAAATTTACTTTTCTTTTGTTTCTTAATCAATCACCTAAAATCTTCATAATTGTATTCTTAGGACGGCACGAAAACTATTTTGATTAGAAAATGGTAATTATTTCTTTTAACTAAATATATTCATTTTTAATACTTTTTGAAAAGAAAATTTAATAATTAAGTAAGCTTTAACTTAAGCCTTTGAAATACAAGTGAGTTTCATGCTGTTCTTATGTTTTCTGTTTAATTGCAACACAAACAAGTTTTAATACTCATCCGCTCAAATCTCACATAATTATGCAATCAGTCAACTTTTTTAATATGCAAACCCACGTCACACATTGCAGTGATATGCCTGGCAGCGTCATTTAAATAATTACTCCCACAAAAGAAATAATTGGCATAACATAAAAATACTTATGTTATTTTTGTGAATAGATAAGTAAAAAAACATGTAAATATTAACTATGTATAAAAAATACATAGACAAATACGAAAAAAAACAATTGAGTAAATAACGAATAAATGAGAAGTTATAATAAACACAAATTTTAAAATATTTTCTTTTCATAGAAAACTTATGGTCTCTTTGTGCACGAAAACATATCATATATTCGCATTTCCAAAACACACACTCGGGTTTCACTTACCGCTATCGCATTCTTCATTAATATTCATCTCCAGCATTTTGGTATGTGTGATGTCCTTGTGTGATGCAAGAAAGAGCACAACATCACGCTTCTCATTTTTGATGGGAACAATGTCAAAGAGACACCAAAATGGTGAGCCTGAAATGCATGCTTAATTTTTATTTGTTTTTCTTTACGATTTCTTATAGCAATTTTTTTTAAAATAAGATTTAAAATGCATTACAAATAAACCATTTGAATATTAATAATTAATGAAACAAATTATATCTTAAACAGAAACTCAGTTTAATTTGATTTAACATATTCAACACAAAATTTTTATTATATATTCGTCTAAGTTAATGCTTTTTCATCACAAATAAATTGATGTTTTACAACGTCAACAATACAACTCATTATTCAATGCCTCATAATTAGCATGAAGATTAAATTGCCGACAGGTAGAACCATAATCTAATTAATAATGATTTCCACGCCCGGCCTTCAATTGAAAGTTTTGCCATTTGAAATGGTTTGTCTGACTGGAAAACTTGAACAGCGCTAACACCGTTAGAATATTTACTCGGAATTTATAAATTATCTGCCACAAGCGAACATTTGTTCCACTATGGCGACTACAAAGTACAAGAATTTATGAAAGCATTAGTCGACCATTGTGCTGATTAATCGTGACCTCATTAAAGACAAAGTGGCCCAATACAAGGAAAGTGCGTGAAAGCGTTCGAGGTATTTGCTGCTAACACTGCCATTGTATTCTACACGGCTGCATAACTTTTTCAGCCTTTGAACGAGTCAATGTTATATTGTATTTATGAGTGTGCCATAGCAACAGCTTCGTTGGCTCTTGCTTCTCAGCGTGTTGTCCTCAGAGATATGGCAGTTGTGCGATTTACGCGTCACAAAACAATAAATGCCAACAGCCAACAAGCAGCAAGCAACAATAATTCTCGGCGTTGAGCATGACATGTTGAAGAAATAAACAGTTCAAGGCAGTCAGAAGTAGCAAAGACTTTTGATTCATGAGTCAAAAAGCACAGACCCAATGCACATGTGATATAAGGGAACCATATTTTTATGGCAAATAAATACATACATATGTATCTGTTTTAACACTTGGTTGGTTGGATGCCACAAGAATACATTGAGTTATGTTTACATAATATATAAAATAATATATGAAAAATTTTAACTTAAAGACACAAAGAAGAGCTAAATAATTAAAGATTTTCTTACGAAAGATATTTAAAATGAAACAGTTGTATGTGAAACCCATTCGAAAAACGGAAGTTTATCTTAATGTTTTTGCCGCCTTGAGAAATTAAAAGTCAATACCGCAGTCTTGGTAAGACACTAGCGTGTGTTGGTTAAATAAAACTTTTCCTACAAAGTTTCACCACAATTGTTGCACACCCACAAACTAGCATCTAAAGAAATTCTACTAATCTTTTAGCTTTGACTTACGCTTAAACTTTTGAACCATTTAGGTTGATTGCGTGGCAGTGAAAGTTTTTATGCGGTTATTGGTTAACTATAAGTTAAGTTGATTAATTTTCCAGTATGTGCGGCAACCTTTCATTACCGAAAAAAATCTAACAAAATAAAAAAAAATAAATTCACTAAAATCGTTTCCTTTAGACGATTTGTACTAACTGTATAAATCAATATGAACAGTTTTGATGTGTAAAGCCGTTGGGCAAGCACTTTACTTTGTGCTCATTACACAGTCAGATTTACACAAATTGCCACACTCTTCAACATGCTAAATGAACTTTTCATGAATTTTTAATTAAAAACGAAAACAATTTATTTCATTTACCATCCTTTTTATAGAAGATAACCTCCAACTTTAGCTCCATCTTATTTAAGAGGGCCTTCTCGATTTGTTGTTTGTGCTCGTCCTTTGTTTCCGGCCCGTAGAGGAAGTGGCAGGAGCAACCTGTTAGTGTGAATGTTTGAAGGCGGTAATTTTTAGGGTGTGTAATGAGTTTTCAAGTGAAAATTGTGAAGTCTCATTGTTGTTGTTGCGCAATACTTACCCTTTTGCATAATTTGTGCGCGCGAATATCCTGTCAAATCCACGAAGCCATCCGAACAATAAACAATTGGATTGCCATTTGCCTGCGCATTGCCAAGCACAAAATTGGAATCTGTTGAAGAAAACAAAAAAACACACATAGAATGGAAAAAAGAAACAATAAAAAAAGGTCGGGAAAAACAAGAGTTAGAAATTTTTAGCGTATTGTTTCCACTTTAGTTTTGTTTACTTTGTTTTTCTTTTCACGACTCGATGAATGTGTCCCCTGGCGTGTTTCTTTGTCACCATCACAGTCAGACAGACCAACAGACAATCTGTCTGAGTGAACGAGTGTGTGTATGGATTTGTGGAATGTTGAAAATATTGTATATTAAATTTGAAATTTGTTCTTTAAAGTGTATCATGGTGCAAGCACACTTGAAATAGACGATTGGCCATGCGTAAAAAATGTAACCTGCAAATTTTTCATAAATTTACATCTTCTTTTTATTTCTTTCTTTCTCTCGCTTATTTTACATGGCTTTGCTTTCTACCTAAAAGGCATACCAACAAGTTTGAATGAAAAAAAAATTGTAATAAATAAACTTTGAGTTGCCTCGCCGAAAAAAAACATACAAAAGCCATTTTAGGGATATAATATAAAAATCATTTTGAAGCAAATATGACCTTTGTACTTGAATGCCCTCCACTTAATATAACCAAAAAGAGATTTAATTTAGAAATTTTGGCAAACATTTCATTTTGGTTTTTTTTTTCACTTCTATTTGAACTATGTGCGAAATATGCTTTTCTAAACACGATTTTTTTAGTTTTATTTTATATCACCGTACTTTTATAAAAAAAAGTTTTACTTTACAGTTATCCTGACAACAAATTGGATAAATTTTGATGCTTATAAAAGTTAAATAATTAACGATGAACTGTTTTCCACTCTCGTGGTTTTCTGTTTATAACAAACAGTGGCAAATGTAAAATATTTTATGACGTGGGGACACTAGTAAAACAAATAATAACATAGCAACGAACAAATTAAAATAGCAAAAGGCTAATCAATTTACAATTAATTAATTTACAACAATTTATAGTTTACAAATTGCATACCAAATATGTTATTTGCTTAAAATTTTATATTAAATTGTTGTCAATAAAGTGAATACCATGAACGAATTCACCAAAAAAAATTGTTTGCATCTACTTCCGTATGAGACTGAGTGATACTTGTACGATACATGAGCAAGATTGGTTCTCTGCACAAATTTATCGAATAATATGTCAAGCAACGCGTTAATAAAGCTGTCACAGACAGTTACATTTGAGATACACTCACTCAATTGATTATTGCTCCTACAAATAGGCAGTAAAATATTTGCTTTAGTATTTACCCCCACACAAAAAACGTTCATATCTGAGCTTTGTAACAGCAAAAAGTCAACAGCCGAGCAAAGCATACCAAAACAGTAAAAACACAAACAATTTATGTGCTTAAAGTATATCATTCGAAGTAAACAATTTTCTATACAAATGCTGAGTGTTCAAAAATATTTATATTCATTTATTTCCATGACATGCAGTGAGAAATATTTTTATTGGCCATAAAAAGAGCAAAACTTAATAAATGACTTTGTATGAGAAAGATTGCAAAGGGAATTCCAACAACATTCTTCTATTGAATAAGAATTTATTATTCATAAAACTTTTTAAATGTCAGCAAACTGATAAATATTTTAGATAATTAAATGTTTATGTTGAACTTTCGATTTCAATCAAGCACAAATTATGAAACAAATTGATTAACACGTGTCTTCAAACAAAGCTGTAATAACAAAGTTCCTGCTATTGACATTTTGCATTTATATTTAGATTTTAATTTGTTTCAAGGACGTACACTCATTTAGAACAATATACATATGCATACAAGTAGGTCATAAAACATAACCGCATTACAGACAAACATTAAAATAGCAACAACAAGTGTTAAACTGCATTATAATTAAATTACAAAGAATGATGACGACAAGGACCCATCATATACCAAACCATCCAAGCGCAACCAAAAGCCCACACGCATTGCTATTAAATAATATCACTAGCTACATACTATATAGAGCACGACTAGTTGGTTTTCTAATCAATTAGACAAAGAGGCGCATCAAACACTCTGCTAAAAGTAATTAATTGGAATTGATGACGACACAAAACAGAACGCAGCAGAGCTATGTTAAAACGCTATAAAGCTTCGAAAGCTTTGGGGGCTACATCGGAGACACATGACACACTCGATAAAGGCAGAATAGAGTGAGGGAGACAGAGTGAATAGTTAAAGTTGAAGAGATACAGACAGATTGTCAGTGAGGTATGAGACAAATTCAACAACAACAACACAAATTAATTGCAGTGGAAAAAATTGAAAAAGCGAACAAGCTGAGCGTAAAGTACTAAGTGTATGACCTTTTTTCCTCAACGGACTAATTAGTAGATGAGTTCTTTGTTGAAATAAGGAGGAGACAAATTTAGCTGTTGCATAGTTGCTCAACATACATTGAGTAAAGTCAGAAAAGAAAATATTGCGATAGGGTTATCGGATATTGTCAACAAAATTCACCTTAATTTAAATTTCAGCATAGCAAAAATCTTACACCATCATAAAAACTTTCAAGTCTGCCAGCTAAGTAGAGTAAGCATCTTAAGAAAAGACATGCAGACAGACAACGTTAAATAAGTATTACGTGTCTGACACTCTGTACTTATATTTTTATTAAAAGTATTTCATAATTGTTTATAAGCTTTTGACATGTGTTATAAAAATAAGCGATACTCAAGGTTATGCACTCATAAAACAAGGCTGTGCACTTCTAATTTGACAAAGTAAATCATCTAATAACTGAGCCTTAAATAATGCTATAACTTCCTGGTGTCACATTTTTACCTTAAGCGAAAAGAACTGAAGATTGATATCACACTTTACCATTTTCAACGGAAAAAATTCGTCTCAGTGTGTGATATTAAATCACAAGACAGCTTGAAATGAACAATTTTGTTAGGGCTTCCAACCGTAAAAATGAGACAGGTTTCAATACAGACAGGTTCACTTTGCAACATGCCATGATTTTGCAACAAAAAGTCATATAAACTGCCATTTGCCGTCATCTGTTTCAATACACTTATGCTGTTGATTTTTAAAGGTTTCAACACATGTCAATTATTCGCTGTTTTTGAATGCGCGTGTGAGTGTTTGTGTCGGTGTGTGAACGTTAATGTGTGGTAGTAAGAAATAAGTACATGTGATGAACAATCCTTTGAAGTAAAGTTACGACACAACGCCATTATACAAATCAAGATGTATTCTAAAAGAAATTTCAACTTACGCGTGCCATCGAAACGTGTTGCAATCGTATCCAGAAAAGTATTTTGGGGGGCCAACAGCCCCTTTCGGGCTGGCATTGAATTCAGCGGACGCTTGTAAAAACACTTTTTCCAAAAAAATTCTGTAAGTAAGAAAAAATCAAAGAATTATGATGAATAAATATTTTTCTCTTATATATCATTACTTAAATAAATGAATTAATAAAATTTTGTTACTTTTAGTGTAGTTTAGTAATATGCGTTATTTGCCTTTAAATTTACAAAATATTGCCTAAAGCTAGCTAGAATGAGTCAGAGTTTAGATTATTTTATTTACAATTGAGAAGTGATATTTACCTATTTACAGCGTTTTTATATATTATCTTAATATTTAAATATAAGCAAAAAGAGGCAAAAGAAAAAAAACGTTGAACATGACTAGGAAACTTATAGACAAATTTGCTGGTACTTAATGAAATCTAAAAAAGTAAAAGTCAGCACGTAGTTGTGCAATATATGGTTTTTGAAGAATGGATTTATTTGAAGCACGATAGATAAGCTCGTTTTGATATTTAATTCCTGATGCAATCGTTTGGTAGCATAATAAAAGGGTCTGTTCAGTAATTTTGATACTTTGATTATATTTTATCTTATTTAGTTGTTTATATTTTTTTATTATGCCACATGCCATAAAAAGGTCGTGTCATGCAGAGAGTTTTTGTAAACGTTCTGATTTTTAAATTTTTATTTTTTTCCTGAAAACCTTTATTAGCCAAAAAAAACTTCTCTATTTATTTATTTCTTTTAAATTCTGAAACAACGAACAAGTTTTTTTCATTTACAAAAATAAAACGTAACAAAAAAAAATTATTGAAGAATAAATCAAAAAATTATTGCATACTTTATGGAGATAAGAAAGCTTAGTAAGTGGTGGGTTTCACAAAAACAAACAAAAAGTATGCAACAATCAAAATAGCTACCTTTATACAAATGTTTCTGACTTAAATTAAACAGATAAAAACACTATTAATGCGTTAAAAATAATATCTTAGATAAGCGTTATTAGAGATACATATTAACCATAAAACAGGGCGTGTAGTAAGTGACTGTGCAAGTGAGTGACAAGCAAAGCGATAATGAATCAGGTGTGCAAACAGAATTAAATAAAAGAACAATAACGTCATCGCTGCTTGTTATCAACTCCTACAAATATCAAATGTAGACATATGTATGTCAGTGTATTACTATGTATGTATGTAGAAAATTATTCGCACGCTGAGTAACACTCTGTGCAAAGATAATTTGAAACCATACTAACCAAACTATTTAACGATTGAGTTTTTA
This sequence comes from Phortica okadai, assembly GCA_034638295.1. Taxonomy (NCBI): domain Eukaryota; kingdom Metazoa; phylum Arthropoda; class Insecta; order Diptera; family Drosophilidae; genus Phortica; species Phortica okadai. The sequence continues at coordinate 13,397,944 of CM067851.1, read as the reverse complement.
AACGGATTATTGGTGAAGAAGAATAATTTCTGATTTACACAATTAAACAAATACAACCAACTTATTGTGCAATAGCCAGTGGCGTAACAATAGGGTGGCAGGGCTGGCAAAATGCCACGGGCCCTGACCCAAGAGGGCCCCGGCCAAAGAGGCCGCGAGCTCAAAATTATTTTTTTACATTGTACCTGAGTATTTTATTTTATTTGAAAAGTATATTTTTATAAGTTCTGCTTAAAATCCAAGGTGAGACAACAAAATACCATAATACAATTTCAAGTTAAATGTTAAGCATTTCAACCAACCTAAACAAAAGGATGTTGATTAATTTTTAGAGATGTACACGTTACCCGTGACGAGCAATGAAAATTTGTCTAGAAGAATTGGAAAGGTATCGAAATGAATTTCAAAATTTAGAAATGGAAGCAAATAGCGTAGCAGAAAAATGGTCCATCACCCCTGAATTACTCATCAGAGGAAGGAAAACGCCATTTTGATGAGCTTTGCGAAGATGAGCGTCTCCAAGATCCGGAAAGATCGTTCAAAGTGAACATATTTTATCGATTATTGGACATCATTATAAATCAACTGAAATTGCGTTTCCTTCTAATGATTGAAATTGTTTCAAATTTCAGTGTTTTGCAGCATTCTATTTTAAAAGGTTTGAATGACACTGATCTATTAAAAAAAGCTCTAGAATTTGTTGAGATATATAAAAAAGACATATCTGAATCATTTGCCAGAGAAATTTTCAGTTTTCGATCCACTTTCAGAGACGAAATAGAAAAATCTTCGTATATTAGAGACCTTGCTGATTTATTAATAATAAAAAATCATTTTATGTCCTGCAGCTTTCCTGAAGTATGCACTGCATTAATGTTATTTCTTACAATTCGTGTGACTACAGCGAGTGCTGAACGGTCATTTTCAAAACTAAAATTGATAAAAACCTAATTAAGAAACTCTATGAGACAAGACAGGTTATGTAACTTGGCTATTCTGTCTGATGTTATAGACACTTTTGCGGAACAGAAAGCTCGAAAAAAAGATTTTTCTTAATAATGTTTAATAATATTTATTTTAATAAAAATCTTATTGAAATTAAATTGTTATTATTATTTCAATGTAAATGTATGCAGGTTTCTTCACGATGTTGTTTCTTCACTGAAAAGCTAACGAATAGATCATGAATGCATTGAATGCATTATGTTTTATGGATGAATGTGAAGTTTCCAATATGCATTGGGCTAGCGTGGGGACTACAGACCATTCCCTCTTGCCTAAGAGAGAAGGTCCCATGAAAAGAATTTGCCACGGGCCCCAGATGGTATAGTTACGCCACTGGCAATAGCAGTGAACAGTTTAATTATTTTAAAAAAATACCGCAATCCCATCAGACGTATGAATCGGCGCGCTTATTTTGTGACGAATGCACAAACTTGATACCAAAGCACACACAGGCGCATACACATGAGCAAGCACATATGGTATTGTTTGAAAACAAAATCAGAGCTGCATAGAACTTCCCCTTTCGCTCAATTCCACATGATTAGACTCTGACGATAAGCGTACGTATACAGTTAACGATGATTGTGTTGGAGAGTGTGTTTAATGTGCACGGAAAAACTAAAAAAATACGAAATTATTGAATATTAACAAATACACATCACACGTACGTTGGCTTTTATTTAAAAACAAAATATCGAATATTTTGAAAAAATTTGTTAAAGCCCTGTCATATGCATTAACAAACTGCCTTAAATAATATTGTTTTTACAATATACATATAATGAAAATCTGCCAACAAATCGAATAAAACAGTTTTTCATGTTTTGTTTCTTTTTCTTTTTAAAGAACTTTTTTGAATACTCATAAAACCCAAGCCGCATCGAACAAAAATAATAAAGTTAAGTCGTCATTGAGCCTCAGGAAGATAAAATGGCTTGTAACATGAAGTACGCGGCTCGCATTTTAATGACATTGAGGGTCAGCATATATTTCTTCTTAAAGCTTTCTTTTCGACAAAATGTTTTTACGTGCTCAACACTGAAAACCTTCTCTAGTAATTTGACTCTAAATTGCTTAGTCTAATATAATATACACATTTTGTGAAATATTAGAATATTGGTTTATTTATATAAGTATATTTTAAACACTTTGTTAGATACAATTACTTTAATAAATCGTCGTTTTTGCTGCTACGTCGTCGTTGGACGCGACTTTGTATGAAACCGCGTATAATCTTATGTTGGTTAACCACAAAATCAAACCATATATTAACATCAGATTCAAAGTTAAAAGCCGGCAACATTTGCATATCCATACGAAAGTTACGTATGTAGTAAAGTACATTTTGACGGAGTGGACAATGCCGTGGTAAATTGCTATATCTTTCCAGATTCTTGCGACCTATCTGTATGAAGGTGATTTGATTTTTATTTGAAAGTAAATTGCAGCCATCGATTTCGGTAAGATTAAATAGCTTAAAGTCGCCACCAGTTTGACGCGGCAATACAATACGCATATCGATTGAAAATTTTACGACATCCTTTTTGAACTGCAACTCAATAGAGAAGCTGCGCCGACGAACCGTTTTGCTTACAGAACAACTTAACACGGATAGAAGAGCCAAAGGATCATTAGAGCGGCAGCTGCAATTCGTGAAGACCATATCGAAGACGTTCTGAATGTGTACATTTTTAGTATATTGTTATTTATTTTCAAAAATAATGTTTACCCTGCCAGCGGCTACATTTTCATGAACAAATATTGTTGACAATAATATTGTATAAAAAATATACATGTAAGCCATTACTTTTTACAAAATTCGCAGTAAATGCACAACTGATGGCAAATTATTACTTTTTGCCTTTATTCACTTTTGGAATCATGTTGATGAAATAATTATTTTGTGATTACTTTATACTTATTTTATGAGCAAACAATGGTAATGACGGCAATAATAAGTACAATAATACTCGCGTAATGAGCTTAACAATTATTTGTTAATACTCTGTTGAGCACTTTTAACGAGTTAAACACATTTAATGAAAAATATTTAAATATATATTTATATATAAACGAAAGCAAATATGCATGCTTGGCAATACATCCAAATACTTTGCAAAATGTATACCAGTTTGCAGAAATGATAAAAAAAAAGCCTTTCATTTGGCGATGTGTGGTGTATACCAATTAAAGATGGGCACGGGCCTCTTTGAAAAATGCGGGCCTCGGACCTGACACCAAAAGCCCGAAAGGCCCGAAAAGCCCGAAAAGCCCGAAAAGCCCGAAATTTTCGCAATTGGACATGTTCCAAAAAGAGAAAATTGGAAAAAAATGAATTTGAGAATGAAATCGATAAATATTTAAACTTTGACTCGTCTGAATCTTCCATACTGACATTTTGGAAAAATGCAAAATTTTTGCAGGAATATCAAACAGAAATATGTAGTTTTAAGAATTACATTTTAAAATTAGAAAAATGATTTGAAAAATTAGGCCCGCGCCCATCTCCAATACCAATATTAGATAAATTACTGACAAGCCGTAATGTACAATAATTATGCGAAATGTTTCAAGTTTCTAATTACTGTCAATGCACAAACGTTTGCGCACATTTTTAAAACCATTATACAACAAGCTGTAATTAGAATGTTGTTAGCAACAATTTGCCAGCCATTATTTACATATTTAAATTTAAAAAAACATGCTCGTTAGTTTGTTAGTTACTCTAGTAGAAAGTTGGTGCAAAGCAACGTGATGTCTATTCCATTGTATTTCACCATAATTATTTGCAGATTTTTTGTACAACCAAATGTTGTCAATGCTAAGGTGAGTTAAGCATTTTAACATTTCCATTTTAATTTTATTGCACTGCATAAATTTTTCTAACTTCATTATTATGCAGCGTGATTTTGAAATTCTCTTTGACAATATTAATTGCACCACGGATGATAAAAGTGGCATTATTTTAAATAATCATATATGCAGCATAAATAAAAATACAAAACGGCGATTGTTGAATATCGATTTTAGTTTTAAACAGGACTTGAAAAATTTCGAATATACCGTTGCAATAACATTCCCACGAAAAACTATTGACTTTCAATTAATGAATGTGACGAGCGATGGTTGTAAAATGATATCTAATAAGAACCAAATACCGCTTCTCAAAATAGCACGAGACGTAATTAAACGTTATAGTAATTTTCCTGATAAGTGTCCGTTTCTCAAAAATAGAATTTATTTTGTACGCAACTTACGGATAGATCTGGACTTAATACCAGCAGTAAACATGGAGACACCGGTGCATATTTACTGGAGTTATCAAAAGGGCAAATTGCGTTTAATTAAAAGTACTATTACAGCACGGATTATTCACAGAGATAAATAAAATTAAAATAATTCCATGTAAAGTCAATTATGTACTTAATAAAGAAAAATGTAAAAAAATCTATATTTTAATATAAATGGAAGGAACGACCTTTAAATATTTGTTGTAAGCGCACAAGCATTTATTGCGCTACAACCTTTAACTCAAGGTAATATTGCAGACAATCTGCCACATGTGATGAGCAATGGTGCGATGGAGGCAGTCACTCAACGGTAGTGTCAATGTGCATGACAGACGCTACAGCTGCGCTGACATATAAAAATGCCAGACAATCATTTTGTATGACTGTCTTTATACCGCTCTACACATCTGTTCCTCACTCAATTTATCCTTTACAACGAGCTATTCTGTTATCTGTTCAACATTGACAGGTTCTGTCTTGTTTGGTGCCAGCTTGCAATGCGTGTAATTTGTTTCAACAAATGTTGTTCAATTACTTTTACACCGTCTGCTGACTGCCATTTCAGCTAGTTTGCGGTATTGTTATAGCACTAACTAAGCAATACAATTCGCACGTGCACACACACACATAACTGTAACTACAACAAAATATATAACGTGCTTCATCACGTTAGACAGACATTGACTACATTACAACCTTCTGCAGTGAACTCACTGCAACTTTTGACATATAGACATGTTGCAAGCACATAGACAACAGAGAAGTCACTTAGACAACCGTGCAGCCACCGTGATTCATCAGTAACTAATAGGACTCTATTTTTTATACACTGTACACACTGTATACCAGAGTGTGTTTGTGCAAGACAAAATGTATGTAAAGCACAGAAGGAGGGGAAGGGGACGCTATAAAGTATAGTATATATTCTTGATTATGACGACAAGAGAAATTGATTAAGCACCAATGGTTCTCAGAAACTAAAAGAGCTAGAGACTTTAAATTCAGAGGATAGGCTCGTAATACTCGGCAGCAGTTTAAATTTAAACGGCTTTGAACCACGCCCACGTCTTCCCGCCCAAGCAGCACCGCCCATTTTTTTAAATGCTTTGACTCGAACACACGAACAAATAGATATATGAAAGTCGGTCTGTAGACTCAGCATGTGTAGTTCTACAATTTCTCCACGACCCCTTCATTTCCTTTCCATCAGTTGTTTTCTTTAAATTGCTATATGTATTTCCAAAACTATTAAAGGTACGAAGCTGAAATTTTGTACACAAGCTCAGTAAATAGATATCTTTAAAACTGAATACCACAAAATTCCCCTCTCTTTGATTGCTACCCCCCAAATACCTACAAACTCTAATTTTTCGTTATTTCCTCATTTATGCCCGATTTTTTTGATATTTTGAACACTATTTGAGTAGGCGATACCAGATCAATATTTTTTTGTAGATTTAGGGTATATTCAAATAAACATTTTCACTTTCTCTACATGAGTTTTCTCTAGTTTATTATTTCAGCTTTGTTCAAAAATTGTATTTTCTCAAAACTAATTAACGTCCATATGTTTAGTTCACATTTCAATAAGTAAACCGCAGTGCGGTTAAATGCGATAAAATGAAAAATTTTTTTTATTCAAAATCAAAATGTGGCTATGCAAAGACAATGTTATCAACTGTGGTTTATACTTAATAGTGTATGTGAAATTTTTTAATGTAATAAGAACTAGAAATATTGATTTAATTCTTATCTGTTTAGAATTAGTTAAAATCTCAATTAATTCTATAACTCTGATATCAGAAAATAAAAGTTAATAAATCTATATGTTTGTTTTATAAGTGTATAATGGGTTAAGAAATCATGCGGATTGAGATAGTATGCAATATACAACATATACTTTAAATAACACATGGTGAATAAAGCGATAATTCATAAAACAAAGTACTTAAAATAATAATCATATGAAACCAAAAATGTTTGACTGCATTATGAAAATACAATTATAGTAACTTGCGGTTTTCGAATGCAAACCATTTTTATCACTTAAATAAATAATACGAAAACCAAAAATTGTGGTACTGCAATGGGTATAAAAGAGCGAATTTCTAAGTGAAATAGCACAGTGAGTTTTTAGCATTCACGAACAGTAAACGTGTTAACTAAAATCTAATTCAAAGTAAATCAAGCGAAAAAAAGTTAAAATGACTAGCGAAAGTGATGTTAAAGCTTTAAATTTGCTATTCCAACGTCCTCTTGAGCCTTTGTTTACTTCAAGGGATAATGGCAAAGCGGCCTTTGATCTCCCCGATAGTTACTATACCGAACGCTTCCAAGGCACTAACGTTGAGTTGCAAAGTCGATTTGGCGATGATGTTGAATTGAAGATTCCACTCCGTGAATTGAAAAACAAACCGAATTTAGATTTTGCAGCCAGTCTTGGTAAACGCGATCAATTTTCATTGTTTTTCGATAAACATAAGCAAATTGCTAGTAAATTGATGAAGTTGTTCCTTGATGCACCAGATGTCAGCAATTTTGTATCGTTGGCAGCTTACACAAAGTGAGTATTATATAAATACATTTCAGGACTAAGCATTAATTCTTTTGCGCAACAGGGATCGCTTGAATCCAGTACTTTTCCAATATGCCTACGCTGTTGCTGTGGCTCATCGTCCCGACACTCGTAATGTGGACATTCCATCCATTTCGGAAGTGTTTCCAGCTAACTTTGTCGAGCCTTCGACATTGCAAGATGCTCGTAAAGAGGCATCTGTCATCACCGATGAAGGTAATAGAGTCGCCATTGACATACCAAGAAACTACACCGCATCAGACCGCGAGGATGAGCAACGTTTGGCATACTTCAGAGAAGACATTGGCGTGAACAGCCATCACTGGCACTGGCATTTAGTGTACCCCACCCAGGGTCCACGTGAAGTAGTTGCCAAGGATCGTCGTGGTGAATTGTTTTACTACATGCATCATCAAATTCTTGCACGTTACAACGTCGAACGTTTTTGCAACAATCTCGCCCGCCTACGACCGCTAAACAATCTGAGAGAAAGCGTTCCAGAAGGCTATTTTCCAAAAATACTTAGCAGCGTTAATAACCGTACTTATCCAGCCCGTACAAGTAATGGATATTTGCACGATGTCAATCGAGATGATGCAACTATCGAAATTGCTGAAGTTGAGCGCTGGCGCGATCGCATTCTGGGAGCAATCGATCAGGGTTTTGTGGAGAACGTAAGTATAAATAATTTATAATATTTAAGGAGTTTAAAATTATAATTTCAATTTTTACAAAGTCTTCCGGACAACGCATACCACTCGACGATGTTCGTGGCATCGACATACTCGGAGACATGGTTGAAGCATCATCGCTTTCGGTCAATGATCAATATTATGGAAATTTGCATAACCAAGGCCATACCATTATATCGTATTCACACGATCCCGACGACCGCCATTTGGAGCAATTTGGTGTAATGGGTGATGTAACGACAGCCATGCGTGACCCCATATTTTACAGATGGCACGGCTTTATCGATTCGGTTTTCAACAAATTCAAAGTGCGTTTGGCTCCATACAACCAACAACAATTACAATACAACGGTATCAATGTCGACTATGTGGAAGCAAAAATTTCTGATGCTCGTTCAGCACGCCCAAATACACTACTTACCTACTGGCAAAAATCTCGAGTTGATTTGGCTGCAGGCCTAGACTTCGGCCCCAATGGCAATGTCTACGCCTCATTCGTTCATTTGCAAAACGCACCATTTATGTACACAATCAATGTTACAAACACAAGCGGTGCCAAGCGACGCGGCACCTGTCGCATTTTCATTTGCCCCAAGAGCGATGAACGTGGAACACCCTTGAAGTTGGAGGAACAACGCCAGATGGCAATTGAAATGGATAAATTCACAGTCGAACGTGAGCAAATAAAACTTTACTAACAACAACCTTAACATTATGAAATTTGAACCAATGCTTTTGCCTTACAGTCAATCCCGGTCAGAACACTGTACGACGCCTCTCGACAGAATCTTCGATTACTATACCCTTCGAGCGGTCATTCCGTAAATTGGGCGCCAAAAACCAACCCACCGCTGCTGATGAATTGGCAAGCTTCCGCTTTTGCGGCTGTGGTTGGCCACAGCACTTATTGCTGCCTAAAGGCAAATCTGGTAATGGCATGATTTTGGACTTATTCGTCATGATTTCGAACTACGATGATGATGCTGTGCAACAGACAAACTCAGAGTAAATAACACGCATTGCCTTAAGTGTGCATATTAAATTAAATTCAATTTTCGATACATTTTACATAGACGTGGTGCTTGTGATGATGCTGCCTCATTCTGTGGTCTGAAGGACAAACTATATCCGGACAAGCGCACCATGGGTTTCCCATTCGATCGTCGCCTACCGAACGATGATTTGGCCGCACTGACCAACAGCTTTACAAACATGGCTAAAACTGATTTGACCATTATCTTCAATGACCGCATAGTTGACAAACAATAATTATGACATAATTCTCCAACTGATAACAAACAACAACAACAAAATATTTTCATTTATATACTTATTCATAAATTGATAAAACTATACCTCAACAAAATTATATATGCAGTATCCATAATAAATATGTAAAAGCAAAACAAAACTTCTTTTTTGTTTCACATACTTTAATTTGAGAAATATATCTTATTGTATTAAGCAACAGACAAATATTTCTGAGCATTACTCGTAATAGAATTAGGGAAACAGTTTTGTATAACATGACTACACAGAAGTAGCTTAACTCAAAGGCATTTTGTGCATAAAGCTCAAGACAAACATTAATCCTATTAGACTTCAAAGCAGTTTACCGCAAAAACTTCTAGAGCGTCACTTCCGGCCGAGTTGTTTGGCCAGCTTGCAGACCACAGGAATGACAGTTAGGACTATTCGACAACAACAACCCCACAGAGCGACATATGTATGTACATTTCGCAAGTACTTGTGCTGCTTATGTGGTGATAATAAGTGTTCACATAAATTAATTTTGAAGCCAAGCAACTCTTTAACGAAGCATACGACATACATAAATACTCAAATTTAAATTTGATTTAAATTATAATGAACATAAAAAAAGGTTGGCTTTTAATGATAAATGGCTGGCATAAATGTAAATGCAAAAACGTTTACAAATTAGTAAAGCACTTAACGTGTGCAACACATAAGAATGAAATAATATAATTTGAAATTAAACTTAGAATACATATTTGAGACGACAGAAGTACATGTACTTATATATATAGAATTGTGTGTTGTATCCATAAAAAAAAAAAAAAATTTTGCAAAAAAAACTTAAACAGTTGCGGTTGCTCAAAAATTCGTTTGAATTTTTGATTAATTTAAAAACAAAGTGCTGAGTTTCCACAAAATAAAACTTTTTCAAACAACTTTTACATAGCAATGAAAACTTTCTGTGACTGAATATTCTAATGAATATCACAGAAATGGAAATCGTTGTTGGCATCGAAATTGACCAATTAAATAAAGAATAATTTCGAAAGTTTTTACTTTATCCTTAACTTGCGCCTTGTGCCACAATCAAAATTCAGAATCCCAACTCTCATCAACAGTTTGTCTTTAGTAAGTATTTTTGTCTAACAATTTATTTTGCTTCATAGAACAACCATTATTAAATTCGAACTGAAAATGTCTGTCGTTGATGTTGTAAGCTAATTCTTTCTACATCGTTCTACACTCAATATGATAGTTACTCTTTGACAGCAAGAAAACGAAAGAACATGTCAGCTTGAGCATTCCACTCATTGACCAAAAAAGCAATTAAGTGTTTCGTCTCCCTTCCTCTTTTCATTATGACCAAATGAAAAAATATTTTTTTGCGGGCTCTCGTTAAGAGTCAAAAATGATCGAATTTTTTATTTGAATTGTTGGCATGGGTTAACCTTCACCAAGTTTTCAAAATTGAGTCGCAATATTTTCGGATTTGAAAAAAATGTTTTACAACATTGAGCTAGCTCAGAATTAACAAAGAGCTAAATACTCACGGTGGAACCAAAAAATTTGAATTTAAAAAAAAATGTTTCCAACGTCTTTTGCACAACTTTAAAAAGTTTCTGTGAGATGTGAGATTCTTATCGGTAACATTAATAAAAATCATTATAATTTTGTAAATCGCTATCAAAATCCACAAATGAAAGAACAATAATTTCGAAAAGTTTTCCTTTATCCTTCATTCGTTTAACAAATGTTCACAATCCGAACTCCCATTAGCGTCTCATCGCTTTAATTTTAGTTACTCACAAAAGTTTGCACTGCTTCGTCTACAAACTGTTGCCAAGGTCAAACTGAAAATTTCTATGTTGTCAATTTTCAGACTAATGTTTGCGCATTTTATTTAATCCCAACCACGTCGATTCCTCTCGTAAAAAGCTCAGCATACTTTTTTTATTTTAGCTCTCACAATTTGAACGGCCGGTTGGCTGTGACCTGAATTCTATTACACATTTCTTAACAACCATTTAGACGCAGAAAGTGCAGTTCTTTTTAATTTTGGCATTTCTATTTGCTCAACTCGTTTTTAAGTACGAGTAGTGAAAAACATATCGTTCTAATTTGTTTGTAAGTTTTCATTGCTTTCATTTGCTTTCTTGAGCTTGTGAGCTTTCTCATGCATAGTTAATTAAATGTTTGAATTCCAACTAAAAATTCATATTACCTTTTTATGTTTTTTTTCACTTTTCTTCTTCTTAATTCCTAATTTATATATATTTATTTAAAAAAAAAATTAAATTTCTAACAATATTAAATAAAATGAACCTTTAAGAAAAAAATCTAATGACATAACATTAGGTAATGTAAGTAAAAATATTACTTCAGACTTTTCAAAATTTGACACTCTTAACGTTCCATTCTGATTTCATTTATATATGCTACCGTATTGTAGATTAAGAGCTCTAAGCACCTAGATAAACAGGTTGACGGAGAGACAATCTGACAGTCCGACGGTCAATTTAATTTATTCAACTATGACGTGTTTATGTCGTACTTTTTTTTATAGATTATGAGGTGCTGATTTTTCTCCATCCATATACATATTTAGTTCAGTTTATAAAAATGCGCAAATGGCACAATTTAATTTAGCCGTAATAAGTTTCTTAAAAATATTTTTGATAAAATGCACTTGAAACAAAAGAAAACAACCGAAAGCCGCAAAACAATAACAAAACTGAAAATGAAAAAATTACCAACATGTGTGTTTCTAAATGTTTTTCTTTATCATCATGACTTTTTATTTTTCTTAGCTATTTGTGTAAAAGAGATGGCAATGTAAACCGAATGAGTTTGGTTATTCAATGAAGCATTCATCAAAGCAACATGTTAAATATGCAAACAAATTAAACAACTCAATTTCTGTTTGCATCATTTAGATGGAATATTTGAAAACGAAAACGCTAAGTTAATAAGTATTTGAAAATAGAAACACATTATTGCCTTCAGTAATGCGAGTGAGCGGCGAAGAAACAAATTGTCTAAAAGACGCTCTCATCGACTACATCACTTGTGTCAAATTTTCCATCAGTTTCTATCAGACGTCTATCATGCAAATTATTTTTATTATTCATTCAATTTATGCTCTTTGCAATTGAAAATTGGCATTCAGCTGTCAGTCTCAACTTGGAATTCCACACCCAAATTGAAAATCGATTTATGAGTTTACAAACTCCTTGCTAATTTGTGGTCTATATTGTAAATAAATAGGTTTAATTTAGTGAATATTTAGCATGAGTAAAAAGATTATCAATGCAACAATCACACAAACAGACCAATAAGTGACTTAAAATTTCTATAGATTAATTCTGGAACCCAGCCTTGGATCTCATATCACGTCTAAAAGACAAAGACTTCAGCCCACTATTCAGTGTACAATAAAGCATGTTTCAAAAAATACAGTATCAAAATACAGTGTTTTTATATTTTTATAATAATATTTTTTATTGGACCTTCAATTTCCATTTCCATTCAATATCATTCATACAAAAATATTGCTTTTCTAGATCAATTGGTTCCAGAAATATAACGTTTTTCTATTTTGAACATATGTGGGCGTGGTCATGCCCATTTCATGATTGAATTTAATAATACTCCATCCCAAAAGCATACATGTAAAGTATCATTCTTGTGGAATATATACATAGTTCCAGACATATAAGAGTTTGAAATTTTATCTAGATGGGGCGTGGACACGCCCATTTTTTTATTTTATCTTTTTGAACTTCAAGTTAGTTATATACACTCCAAATATGATGTTCTTATCTCAACACCGAGACAACCGAAAAAAGACGTATTTTACCCGAGGTAGCTCCAGTTATTTTCCCCTCACTCGTAAACTAAATCTTAGAGGGGAAAAACCAAATACTTGATCTGAGCAATGAATAACAGAATTGACCTGCGAAGGAGTTTCGGTTCTATCTATTATAGTTTCCGAGATTGACGTTTTCATACAGACAGACAGACGGACATGGCTAAATCGACTTTGAATCGACCCTTGCATAATAAAGTACAGGGTATAAAACAAAATATTTTTGGTTTGTTCGTTTCAATTAGCATGGAGGTAAGGCTTCATTTAGCGTAATAGATTCTTTTCTCAGCGTATAACGACAATAATTCAGAAGTTTCGCAATATTAAATTAAAAATTTTTAATTTTTGTGGCTGTCAAAGAAATTAAAGTAGCGAACAATACGAAAGCAGCACTTCGACTGAATGAATAAAGCGTAATTGCAAACAATTAACATTGTAACTTCTTCTCATATTGCTTTTCCTAGCGAATTGCAATACTCGTGAGGCACACGTACAAACATCCGCAACCTGAATTTTTCATTCATACACATACAGTATATTTCTATCTTTTATGTAAAAGTTTGCATGGAAGACAATATTGATTTCATATTCTATACATTTCGCTTACATTTGATAAAACGACAACAGCACAAGCGATTTACTATTATTCAATAAATTGAATACACTGTGATAGCTCTCCTGCGAATAGTATTGTGTTTGACTTATAACTCGGAAATATTGTAAATATGCCGGAATATATGCATTGAGTCAATTTTCAATTAAATAACAATTGCGAAACACTTTGTAAGAATTTCAAGTTGAATTCATGTACAACAATAAATAAAAAATGTGTATACAAATTATAATTGATATTGCAATTTCATTTGGGTATTCGATTAGTTATATTTATGCCAGAATACATAAATATATGTATGTATGTATTAGCTAGGCCTGCACGAGCGCATTTTTGAATGATTTATTTCCAGAACAAGTAATTGGAACAAATGGAACCTTGTTTAATTTTCACAATTTCATCAATGCAAATTTTTTTGGTTTTTCAACATTTATTACAAATTTGTCGAGGAATTCAATAACAAGGCTACAAAAATACAAAATATTTTTCAATTAAGAATGTATAACAAATTGAATTGCAAAATGTAAGTATTAGATTTTTATTCGTGTTTGCATTGTTGTTTTGTTGAATACTGTTTTCGATAGTCAGTTCACTTAAATACTTTTTATGATCTCATAAAGCAATTGAAGTAAACTTTTTAACAATATAATTTCTTTAAAAATAATCAATTTCATTCTGCAGATTTATTTCTTAATTCTTTAATAAAAAAAAGTTTACGTGATATTTTAAATGATTTCATTGGACTTAAATGTTTTGAAACTTCAAGAATATGCTGACTGCAGAGGCAGTATGAATATCAAGTCATAGTGTTGAGAATATCTAATAGGCATTATGAACTCTCTCAAAGAATACATGTGTAGTCAATAATGCAAAATTATCTTAAACGCTAAAATAATTACAAACAAAACAAATTTGTTTGTTTTTTATGCCTAAAATACACAACACACAATATCAACTAATTTTTTTATGAATGAATTAACTTTATTATGTTCTTTTTTAAAGCATAAGCAATATTGCCGATTTAATTAGCCATCAATATATTATGTGCCGTATTTTTTCCTTTTTATACTCTTGCAAGAAGTTCTGCTCATGAAGTTTGCAACGCTGAGAAGAAGACATCTCCGACTACATAAAGTATACATATTCTTGATCAGCTCGACAAGACGAGTTCAAATAGCCATGTCCGTCTGCCTGTCCGTCCGTCCGTCTATCTGTCTGTTGCGATGCGAGCTCCTTCTAGAGTTTTAAAGATATCAAAAAAATTTAAATGCACAAAATTTTCTTTTCCTTGCACGCAGTTTGTATGTAAAATCTAGCATGATAGCATATAGCTATAGGAACGATCGGCCAAAAATTAGGAATTTGCTCAATAAACTCTTTGATTTTTAAGCTATCGCCTCAATTGCACAAGAACATCTTGGACGTAAATTAAGGCACACTGCCAAATTGGTGAAGATCGGATAAATATGGCATATAGCTCCCAAGGGAACAATCGGTAAAAAATTCGGTTTTGGTTAGAAAAACTTTTTTGTTCTTAAAAATAAACAGATGAAACTTTGCAGTTACGCGTTTTTATGAATCCTTGACCATATTCCAAAGTTTTGTAAAAATCGGCCGACGAGATAGAATATCGCAAAACGAAGTGTAGAATGATTGCAATGTATTTGTTAAAAAAATTAGAAATGGGAAAAACTGTAAGACAGTTTTTCCAAAAAGAATACTTGAGAAAATGCTTGCAAGAGTATATAAATTTCAGCAAAGCTGAAAATAGCTCCCTTACTGGTTCCTAAAGATTTCATTGCGAAAAAAGATTATATTTCTTTCTTTGTTGAATGAATATTAAAAAAAACGTACAGCGTCGATGATAATAGGCCAATTAAAGTCTATGAGACTATTGCCACTGACGTAATTGTATTGAACTATAGATCAATCATTGCTCAAAAAAAAGTCGCTGATACTTTTTTGGCAAAATGAACGAGGCAGGTAAATATACAATGAATATTTATGTATTGTTTGTTTGTAAACATGAAGTTCATCAGGCAATGTGTGCCACCGGATTTGATTCGGGCAATATGTATTTGATAACAAGCGCTCAATTTTTATGTTTTTAGTTTTCTTTGCAATATTTTATAGAAAGTATATTTTCTCCATTTATTGATTGCAATAGATATACTAAAAAAAGCCGGTACGTTTTGTAGTTTCATTAAAAGTTACTAAACTAAAAACTTTTATAATCTTTTGTTGTTCATAATATACCACAGACCAAAAACCTTAAAAAAAAAACTAAAAACAAACTAAAATCTAAAGCTAAATTTTTTTTACTCGTTAGAGTTTAGCCACATATGGTAAGAAACATGTTTGCTATGCTTTATGTTTCAAATTTAATACTCAAGCAAGGCCAAGATTGTTAAAATTTAGTGTTAAAAATTAAAATTAAAATTAAAAAAAAAATGTTTTCATACGCTACTTTTCACTTTTCTTCGCTCTAAGCATCTTAAATCTGCGGAAAAGCATGATTATCTTAGCAGTTTATACGCATACAAATTGTTACAACAGTTTTCTCTTGATTGTATTGTATTATGCATGCGCAAAAACAAGTGCTGCACCGTAAATTTTGAAATGTGTTTTACTAAACCTTATACAACAGAAAATTTTGCATAACCACAAATCCTTTTTCCTCCTACTTCTACATTACTTTAATGCAAATGCGTATTATCATCGTCTGAAATGTTGTTGGATTTAAAAATGTTTACGCTGACATAGTTTGTTTTATATTTCTTTCTCTTTTTTTTCATAATTTTTTGTAGTATATTTTTTTTTTGTTCTCATGTTTTTGTTTATGAATGAATAAACGCTTTTAAAAGTGGCAGCTTTCCGGTGCATAATGTTCGCTTTCAAGCCGTTTTGTCATTTTTTTATGCATCGAGATGAATTGTGTACCAAAAAAAAAAAATAAATATAACGCTCAAACCAAAACCATCGAAAAGTTTTATAAGCTAAAAAAAACTTTGATTTAAATTTTTTTTTACCACTTATAGTTTATGTCATGTTTATCTACAAGTGTGTATCTAGACTATTTCAGTTGACATTTTGCAAATATTGAAATATTTAATGGAGTCGAAATATATTTAAATAAGACTTAGCCACGTTAGTAACGCAGTGCCGCAAATAAAACTTGTTATTTATTCTTAAATACACATACATACATTTGACGTATCTTTGTATATGTATATATATTTTTGTCTGACCTTGCCTAAGCTTAAATCTATATAATAAATTCGTGTTTGTGTATATATAAAAAGAGCTTGAAGTCATTTGCATTAAAAAGATTATAATTGTATTAGTATGAATAATTTAATTTACTTGACACACAAAAATTCAATTGAAGAATGTATTACATGTCCAATTTACCAATAGGGTCGAATATTTAAAATTGATTTCTAAGAATTAAAATTTTATCATTATGTTATTAAAATGAAAATCAACGTTAATAACTTAATGATAATATAAGCTATCTCCCACACCGAAAGCATTCGTCTCTTTTTTTTTCTTTTAGTTTGGATGTTGAGAAGTGTGTAGTTTATGTGGCACGACCACAAGGCGCAAAAAAAAACAAGGCACTTTTTCACTGCTCAACGACAGCTCAGCTCACATTACTAAGGTGTAAAATGATGCTCAAGCAGCGAGCGTTGCTGCCTGACATTGGCAGGAAATTCAGTTAGAGCCAATTAAGTGGTAGACACAAGAACCTGCAAAAAGGTGCTTATGACGATGAAGGTGCGCAATGGCGATGAAGGCGACAATGACAACGTAAATGGAAGGATCCATGATATTTAATTGAATAAACCAAGTTTAATTTATATTTAATGAGCTGTAAAAATATATATTAAGCAGATTTGTGCTGTGTCACGTTTGTGGTTGTCAGTATATATTTTCAAAAGCAGCTTAAAAGGTTCATTACTTAATATCAATTAAATTTGTATCCTTTTTCGTTGCGGTGAAATCAAATAGGCCTTTATCAATAATTTCAACTCGATCCAAGTGCAGATAAGCTGAAAATAACGTCGCTGCATTAATTGAAACATCTCACTGCTTAAAATGCATAATCCTCGCAAAGTCATTCGCAGACAAGCACATTAATCATATGC
The DNA here is from genome assembly GCA_034638295.1 of Phortica okadai. Lineage (NCBI taxonomy): Eukaryota > Metazoa > Arthropoda > Insecta > Diptera > Drosophilidae > Phortica > Phortica okadai. Next base: position 13,380,499 of record CM067851.1, on the reverse strand, counting down.
ATGGCTTAAAGTCAGATTCAAAATGTTTGAATCAGCTTAGAAATTGTAAAATAAAAAAAAGGTAGGCGTTTTGATATGGTAATTCAAATGTCAGAATCTATATGGTTGGTTTGCTTGTATATTACCCAAATCAAATATTATTGCTTACCTTAGACAGCTGTTGCTGTCTTTGTTGTTGGTTTTGTTTTCGTATTTTTTTTTTTTTTTTTGTTACTTTGACGTTGACTTTAGCGTAATGTGTTGAAGGCGGTATAAAGAAAGCAAAAAAGTTAATATAAAAAAATTTCACAAGCACGATTTTCGTTTGTTGGTTTTTTTTGGGGTTTTTTTTTTTTTGTGACGCGTGTCAGGCAATGAAATCGTGAATATGTGCTTGTAAATTGCCTGACATGAGCACAAGTATAATTAATTTTTCTTTTTAAGATATTATTCACCAAACAGGCATGCATAAATCAAACATACAATTTTGTATATAATAAAAGATAAAAAATTTAATTTTTATTCCAATTTTCCATTAATTTTTTTTGTATTTTTCGATAAAAAGCAAATTTTGTGCCAGATATTAAACAAGAAAGATTATTTTCATTTCACTTATTTTCGTATTTTTCTTATTTTATTTATTTTTTAATTAAGCGCATTGTATTATAGATATGCCTCATTGAACAACGCGACGTTTGCACTATTATCTGTTATCATTAAACGCGCCTTTCAATCACTTCAAAATGTCGGCAACAATGTTGTCAGTCCATTGCGTTTCACTATGTATGTATGTATGTACATGAACTCAGTATATCTCTGCTTAAGTCTATTTGTGTGTGTTAGTGTGAGTGTGTGTATTTGTCAGTGTCAATCCAGTTGTATTAAAGAAAGCCTTCAATAAAATATTACACAGCCGTTAGCTACCTTTTTATCACGTCCGCTTTTCAAAAGAACTCAACAGCAACTGTTGCAAATTTCGAAAAGGCAACTTGTAGCTGCCGCCAGTGTAGGCACTGTTGCTCACAGCATCTAAAAGCACAACACAATACGTTGGCATTGCTCTCAGTCGATGTTTGAAGGAAGCTTTTTCGTTGGCAACACGTGGCCATCTGAGTGCGAGTGCGAGTTATAGAGAGCAAAAGTAAAACCGTTAATTCTTTTACAACCTTTATCAGCTGTTAATGATAGTCCTAATGTTTCTACTTGGCCAATATATGTTCAAATATTCATTTATTATATAAATTAATCTATATAAACTTAAATATTCTTTCGGTAAAAATTCTACATTTCAAAAGAAAAGTCAAATTTATATTCTGATTTTTTTTGAAGAATCATTATCAACATTACGAATAACTCTCGCAAAGCAACAGTTAGCGCCAATGACTTACACACACACCACACACACACACATTTGCAGTTTTCTCTCACACATTTACATAAAATGAAAGCTTTTACTCAAACTTATAGAAATACAATGAATCCTGTTGCTTTCCCCTCAACAAACTCATATGATTGGTTGAAGCATTTATATTTGACTGTGCGTTTCGCCCAAAAACTGAATGATCTTTTCAATTTGATGAGTAATTTGCGCAATTTGATAGCTTTGATGTTATTTATACTAATGAAGAAAGTTTCTGAAATATTTATGCTTATTAGTGTTGATTGGCATAATGAACCTTTAATATGATTTCAAGGCTGACAACGAAATTGAGATTTCAAATGAGAAACATTTTAACTTACCTTGTGACCTAAAAACTTACGATCGGTATTAATACAAGGTTGCATATAATTTTATCCTTAAGCATTATTTTTACTTTATCTTTAATATTATGCCCCAATTAGGCTTATAAAATTGTCCTTAATTTCCTTCGCTTCTCAAACCATTTCATTGCCATTTTTTCCGGTCCGGTGTCTTTATGCAATGTAGATACGCCAGCAAGCAATTTATCTTACTAACAGCTACAGTAGCGTCCATTAAACGCGCACATTGTAGACTATTAAATGCAGCTTAATAGTGAACATTAAGTGACATTTTTTCCCTCATTTATTTTTAACATGACCACACAGACTAAAGGAAATTAAATACAAGAAAAACGCGCAGCCAAGAAAATGAAAGCTTACAAACATTGAACGTAAATATATAATTCGAAGCCTGAGGATGAGTTCAAGGTCAGCGGTGTTTGTACAATGAACAGATTTACTTTACAACTTTGCCAGATAGCACAACAAAATAAATGAATAAATCCAAAAGAACAGTCGCCAAACTATAGCAAATGGCGTACAAAATACAAATGAAGATATAAAAAAAAACAAAGCATACATTAATGGGCAAAGTCACACATATACTTGTAGATATTCACAACAAAGTTTGTGTTCGTTCGTTGTCTTATTAATTGCCTAATTTGCTACAAAGCACGTACATCAATGTTTACATTCACCTTTTGAACTCTCGTAGTCATTGAACATGAACTTGAACGCGCTTTCGAACTTTACAAAGTTGTGCTCAGCGCATTAACATAAAAGACGAAAGTACAACTCGCAAGTCGAGTTTATTTGTAGAATAATTATAATAGTTTTATACTTACTTTCTTTATTGTCTGAATCGTAATTAAAGTCCGTTTTGTTTCTTTCTTGTTTTGCTTAACTAACACCTTTGTTAATTGTCACTTCATTCTCATTCAAGCTTGCTTGGAGCATTGCTTAATTAGCTTTGCTTCAACGAGGCGACAATTTTGCAAACGTTTCTGTTTTGTTTTAAATGACTGCAAATGCAAAATTGTGTGCATTAGAAATTCTTTCGCCATTACCTTAACACTCGTCTTGTGTCCCATAATGTTTATATCATTAATAGCAACAGTCTTACTGTGAGCCATGCACGCACTTGAGTCTAAGCAATGTGTTTTGTCTACAATAACTGCGATCAACAGGTTGACCATGAAATGAGCTTCATGTCGTGCTTAACGGCACGTAGCGCAGATAACAACAAGCTTCTGTTCTGTTTACACATATGAATAAACGCTTTATCGACATTGAAAGTATCTACTGTATCCCTTTTCTTTTCATCGCTGCCTACACATAATTTGCATTTGCTGTCACTGCCAAGGACATCTTTATTTTTGCACGCATAAAAGTAATACAACAAACGTTGTTTATACCCTGCATTCAGTGTGCGATATTATATTATATTTGTAACATATCGCGGAAGGGCAGTAAGACCAGACACAAAGTACAAAACAAAAAAATTAAAACTCAATCTTTCTAGAGCTAGATTCACTGGACTTGAAATTCGATAGATAGACTATTGTGGTCATGGGTTACATCCAGTTTAGTGGACGAGATGTATAGCTAATAGCTTTTGAGCTAGTTCTTGCATAATTTGTTGTTGTTTTGCTCAAGCTAGTCAATTTTGATTACAAGTATTTCTATTCTTATTTCATTAAGTTACATATGTAGGCCTTTAAACAAAACACACTTTTAAAATTAATAGAAACATTAAAAATTAATGGTATTCTAAGTTAATGCATATTTGATAAGTGTGTAATTGAATTACCATATAACATGATTTACTGATAAGCAAAGCTTTTTCGTGTTCCCTTTTTTGGCAACAACCTTGACCCGAAGAATGTCATTATTTGACCCAATAATAAGAAATTGGAGCGAATTAAATTAGGTCAGTGAGGCATAAATTGAGTATTATATTGTTTAATTTTCAAATATCTATTTTGAAGAAACTAATTAATAGAAACAAACAGTTAGGTCAAGGTCATAAACAAAATTGAAATGCAAATTATGCTTGAAACAAGTTATGAGCTCATTCATTTAAAATATATACATACCATACACACATATATCAAGTTTCATTTTTACTTTTATCCAAGGACAATTTGTATGAAAAAATATTGTAAGAGAATTTTTGTGCACGATATTAGCATTAAACACAACAAATTTAAACGAATTTTCAAAATTCGGATTCATCAAAAACAAAACGAAAACCTATACAAAATGTACGATTTATATGAAATAGCAAACGATAAAAAGCTTTTAACATAAATTTTAATTGTCTAGTTTAATTTTGTATAGAAATGTTTTTGCCGTAAAGTGAGCCAAAATGGAGATATTGTGAAAAAACTGATTTTGGAAAACATTTTTTTTCAAAATGGTGGCTTGAGTGGCAAAGACGCAAGGTGGTAAAGTTGAAATTCAGAAACAGTATCCAGAAATTAAAAAGGATCCCAATTTTCAAAACTCCCGGAAAACTTTCCAAGCAAAACTTCCAAATGACTGGACTGTGGGGTTGGTTTTTTTAACCTAAAAATGACAGAATCGTCCTAAAAAGATTAATTTGGCAACACTGATTTGTTTTAGAGTTGCATGAATTACCCTCATAGCAGGAGCGTAAACAACAATTGGAGGTAATTCGCCGCGAAACAAAATGAAAATGGGACAAAACAACCGCCGGAAACGAAACGAACAATGTAGTTGGTAACGAGTTGAATGTATCGCATCGAATAGCTTGCGATTTGGCATTGTGCATTATTTAGGGCCTTTTAGAGTTGAGATACACTGGTCTGTATCGGCTCTTCGAGAGCGTGTGTGTTAATTAAGAAGCAGAAGAGTGCTTCATGAACATCAGCAAAATTGCATAAAATTCAGTAAAAAAGTCAGTAAAAATAGTGAAATCTTCTTAACAGTTACCAATTTTATTAAGAACAAAGTCAAGTAAGTAAATAGTTAAAATTTGATGTAATTGGCATCGATTGTAAGAAATTTGCGAAGTGCGCGTCGCATTTTATTTTTGTTAAAAAGACAAATGTGTAAAATGTGTTTTTGCATATGTTTTATATTTTTTTTTTTTGTGTGGTAAATTTTCATTATTAATATAAACACTCATTTTGCAGACATCAAATTCGAAGTCGAAGACACGCGCGGCGGCAACTCAATCAGCAGAAGAAAAAAGCGCAAGGTGTTTGACTCGCACTCTTTATGCGAAACAGCGAGCGAGCTAGTGAGAGCGTACGTTAGACACAGGATATTGCAACAAGAACAGCAGCAACAACAGTGACGTCGACGCAAAATTTATCCTTGTGTTGCGAACACGACAAAACACCAAAGCAAAGCGCAAGCAAAAGAAAACAACTTAGCTAAATATAAAAAAAATAACGTAACTACCAAAAAGAAGAAAAAAAATCTAAAGTAAAAACAACAAATAAAAAAAATGGAGAAGAGAATAGAATTGGAGAAACGTGCACGCAGAGCGAATCAGGTAAGTTTGTCATTGTTGCTGATTTTTTTTTTTTTTTTTCTAATTTTGAATATTTGATTTACTTAATTTCGCGCATATTTTTTTCTATTGTGTTTGCATGTGTGTGAGTATGTTTGTTGTTTTACATGATTGCCAAATGCCAGAGTCAAGCATAAATAAAATGTCGATGCACAATTGTGACAATAAAATTTAACCAGTGAATTGTAAAAACAGAATGAAAAAAAAAAGTTAAAATTGATCGCCATAAGCAAATTTTACACACACATATGCAAGCACATATACGACGCTGATGGGTTTGCTTGTATGTGTAAATGCCTCTGTGCGTGTGATTGTGCGTTTCAGCACCGATAGAGTTGCCATGTGCGCGTAGTTTCGTAATTTACAAATTCGATTTGAACTGGCTAATTTTATTTTTTAAGACGATGTTCAACTAATATAAGTTATAAGAACAGCTGTCATTTTAATTCTGTCATTATTCCATTGTTGGCCTTCAAAATCAGACATGTCTCCGTTGCTGTTTTTGTTGTTACATGTTGTAATTTCAGGTTATTTGACACCGAATTGTATCTATAACATTCTTAAGTGTGTTTGTGTGTGTAAGTTTGAGTATGTGCAATATACAAATGCAGACTTGAAGCAAAATAAACGTAGATACACATGCATACGCATATACAGAGACATGCATACGTGTACGATGATGTCGTCCAGTATATGTATGTGCATAAAAATAATCATCGACACTTTCTCATTAATGATTGCTGCTGCCCAGTCTACTACTATCTGCTCTACTCTATACTTCAATGGCTTTTGCTTACTCTTCTACATAAATATATTGTAGCAGCATTTTCCTTATCGGCCCAACCATTGTCCTCTGTGCAAATATGTAGACGCATCAACGCCGACATGACATACACATTCACACATCTAAGTGTATACAAACGCTCAGAATATCAGTCTGCGCAGCAACAAAGCTCCCTTCAATTTGTTGGCTAACTTTAGCACTTTGTTACCTCCCCCGTCCCCGTTTCTTCTTTTGTAAGTCAATGGTAGCCACTCGCCACCGTTGCACGTTATATTTTAGCTCTTTTTTTTTTTAAACCGGCCTCACAACATATACATACGCATCATCTCTCGCAAGCACATCGTCAATGATGGCGGCGACGAATGCGACGCGTTCGTTATTGTTGTTGCTATTGTCGCTTCGAAACTGCTTGCCTACTTTATCTGTTCGACACAGAAAGAAGAAGAAAACCTGCGCTTTTGTGGCACTTTTCACTGACTGATTAATATTTTCTCTACAACAGCATTTTACACAAGCGAACAAGCTACCCAAGCTGTGTTCAGCAGACCCACTAGCCCCCTCATCCGCTGGCCTAAAAGCCTGATCCATTGCATTGCGCGCGCTTTGTACAAGTGCAACCCCCAAAATAAACTGCATTGAGTCTGAATTCATTGTTGTTTTTTTGTTATTCTCACATAAATTTTTCAACGACCGAAGTACAGCAGATTTTTTAATTGGCTACCAAATTTGACAATCATTCGAAAGGAACAAGAATCGCAACAAGTCTAATTATTATAATTTTTTTTTTTGCTTAAATTCTTTTGAATCTGTTATAACTAACAATTTGAACAACATAACTACTAGTTAAATGTCGTACAAAATACTGACGCCACAATAAAATGTAATTGTTTTGAGGTTAACTGATGCCACATTGTTTTCATCTACATCCACAACCATAAACAAAAACCAATTACCTAATCAGTAAACCCAAACACCATTCAAGGCAAACTCAAAATAATAAATGCTTATCAGACAAAATAGCTACAAACAAATATACAATCAACTATTAACATTAACAAACCAAAACGAATGGTCGAACAAAGCTGAAGAAACATATTATTTCGTTTGTTGCTTTTGTTGACGCAATGCAAACGCAAATTTCTGAATAAACAAACACATTGAATCGAATAAAAAAAAAACGCAAACACAAATGCAACAAATTATGCAAAAACATCAACAAACAACAACAACAATGAAGAGCGAACTTCCCAATGTGAAATTATCGTTTTTGTTGTTGTTGTTTCTTTTTTTTTTTTCGTTGCCGGCGCATGTTTCAATTTCCAAAATTTTGTGCGTGTTCCTTTTCATCATTGCCAGTTCCGCCATCTTTCTTTTTATTCTATTTCGTCGTTTTACATTTTTCTGCGCACAATCGCTTACTGAAATTGTTACATAAACATCTAATACATGAACCAAATTGTGAAAATCGCACCAAAAATTTAATGCAATTTAAATTATTTGTGTTTGATTTGCACATTTTAACTATATTCGAACTCTTGCTCGCCATGTCTCAAAAAATGCGTGTTGAAAAAAAATCCCGTTTAATCGATTTTTCTCTTTTTTGTGTTTTTCGTTTAATCAGAGTTTACGCGCACACACAAACATGGCGGCGTTTTTCGCATGAAAGCTGAAATGTGACTATATCGGTGTGTTCGAGTTTTTAGAAGAGAAAAATATATTTATTTTTAAAGAAATACTAAATAATACCATGACTAATATGTATTAAGTTATCTTATGTTTTCATTAGTTTTCATTCAAACATGAGGCAAATAAATAATTAAATTGTACTTGAAATTTATAAAATCTCCATCTTATCCAAAAAATAGAAAACAGAAAGACAAAATAAGTTAAATTAAAGCTTATTAAAGCATATTTGAGATTATTTCCAACTCTCAAATTTTAGTCACTTCATTCTTTGTTCCGCGGTAATATCAATCGTTTCATACTTCAATTTGCTTTGAATTCGCCGTGTATTTACTCATAGAATGAGTAACCATTATGAGCGTGCCGTTGCTTTTTTAGCGCCAAATTTAAAATATATTTTTTGAATTCAGAGTAACTTTACAATTATCCATTATTTTTTAAACGACTTTTAGATCACAGAATTGAATCTGGATAATTGCCGGAGTACAAGCATTGTTGGCCTTACAGATGAGTACACCGCATTGGAATCGCTTAGCCTGATCAATGTGGGCCTCACGACACTCAAAGGTTTCCCCAAGTTACCGAATCTGAAAAAATTGGAGCTTTCCGATAATAGAATATCGAATGGATTGAATTATTTGACTACCAGTCCAAAATTGCAATCACTGAATCTGTCGGGCAACAAAATCAAGGATCTGGATACGTTGAAGCCGTTACAAGAGTTTAAAAACCTTGCTATTCTAGATCTATTTAACAACGATGCCACACAGGTGGAGAATTACCGTGAAAAGATTTTCAAAATGTTGCCGTCGCTAAAGTTCTTAGATGGGTGAGTTAAATTAAAATGACAATGTAATACATTTTTGGCATTAATAAAATTAATTTTTAGTTTCGATTGCAATGATGAGGAGGCGCCATCAGATGGAGACGATGATGATGAAGTTAACGGCAATGATTCGGAAGAAGATGGTAAAATACAACTTTTTTATTTGTAAATTTCATAAACTAGTATTGGATCACATTTGTCACAAACATAAAAATACACTCGCATCGTTTTAAACAATTCACTTTATTTGAAAGTTTAGTTGTTGTTCACACCAAAAGACAAACTCGAATTTTTCAGATAAGCAAAAAGTGTTTTGCTTAAATGGTTTAGAAATTGACTTGGCTGAATTAGAACAACTTGAGAAACGTGTTCAAGCTAAAAAACAACAACAACAACAACATCAACAAATTTTATTAACGAATGAAACGGATTCCGCCACTGTTGATGACTTGGATGAGCTTTTAAAAGAAATCAAATTAAAAGAGCAAAACGAAATTCATGCTGAAAATGTGATTAAAAACTCAACAACAACAACAACGACTTCAACAAACATTAATTTTGCAATATTACTATATTGGTTTTTAGCTATTTTAAATCTGGCGAATGCCGTTTGTCGTTGTAAGCATTTTTTATAATTGTAAAACATTTTTTTTAATGTATGGTTACATTTTTGATTACTTGATTTCAGTTTCCGGCGAGGAGGAAGATGACTCGGATGATAGTGAAGATGAACCATCTGATAATGGCGAAGTTTCGTTAGCCGACGTAAGTGTTGAATGCTAAAAAAACAAACAACTAATGTTTAACTGTATGAACGTTTAATTTTAGGTCTATAATGATGACCTCGAAGAGGATAACTCTGACTGGGATGAAGATGATGCCGGCGACGATGATGAAGACGAAGATTCAGATATTGATGATGCTGATGGTGAAGCAAATGAATCAACCGCATCTGCTAAAGCCGATAAAGGTGGTGACAAAGCTGGTAAGTGAAACTTCTTTTAATAGAATCAGTCATAAAACTGATTACAATTTCATTACAGAAGAGCCGCAAGCCAGAGGCAAGAAGAGAAAGCATGATGGTTAAATAAGCTTTAACTGTCTAAACACACATACACATTTACACACATCATTTTTGATAAAAAAAAAAAAAAGAAATTGTGTTTGTTTAACCACTCAACTGAGCGGAATTTATGCAACAACAAAATAATAAATCAACCAACAATTTGCCCAACACCGTGAATAGCAAAAACAACAACAACAACAAAAAAATCAAAGTATCAATTAAGCAAATAGTTTCTTAAATTTGAGAAGCAAAAAACCAACAACAAGAAAAAATCTGAACAGAAGTTTAAATAATTTAAAAGTAACTTTTTAGTTGAAGCAGAAAATAATAAAGTAAAATGAAAACCATTATATCTTTCCTCGAATTAAAAAAAAAGATAAGAAAAACATCTAATATCATTTTGTTATTGAAGAACACAAAGCACTGTAAAGTTGAGCAAGTCGAGGAGAGTTAATGAACGTGTTATAATTATTGCTTAGATTTAAGTTGATAACGATTATTAATTAATGATTACATTTTAAACCTACGCAAAATACGTTTGTTAAAAACTAATTTTAATTTAAAAAACATTTTTAGTCCGCCGATCGGTTTTTTAAAGCCCACAACCCGTCTTAATCGCAGTTTAACTTTAATACATTTTAAATCCCATATTTTCAAAGACTATTTTCACCAGCCTATCTTTTTTTTCTAGATTTAAACTGTTAAGTCATTCCTTTCGAGTAAGTTTAAGCGATTTTTTCCTCTCTTGACATCTTACCCACCCCACCTTTCCAACTCAATGATATTTAAAGAAATTTGATTACCTTTTTTCGTTGAATTTAATATCCTTTTTATTATCCCTGGTTAAATTAAATGGTTTTTGTTTAATTTATGTGTCAGTTTGGCAAAAAAGAAGAGACAACGCAAAAGCAAGAAAACAAAATTTCAAATAAAAATTGTATTATTTAACAGGAAAATAAAGTCAAATAATTTTAAATGTGTTTTGTTTTAATGCTTCCTCTAAAGAAATAAAATAGTCCAAAAGTAAAAAGATGATCTATGGACAATGCTCTCATTAAGAAGATCACCCCCGGTTGTGAAAATCAAATGCAAATTGTTTAGATGTATTTGTTTTATAGTAATCTACCAAAAGTCACAGGGCTAATTCCAATTAAATGCGGAATAAATACATTTTTTTCACAACAATTTTTAAACAATGGCTCGCGCGAAATGTTGCAAAATACAAACTGACAAATTTATTGGTCTGATGATCTTCGTCCATTACCACGAATTGATTGGCATATATGAACAAAGTGTCATCTTTTCAGCAGGTGATATGCATTGCCTGAATCAGTTGTTATGCTAAGCGGTTCTGTTGAGCACCACGACGATCATTACAGCAGCTTAAAAAGACGCCAAACTCATCGACAGACAATAAATCCAAGTCACGATGGACTTGAATCCTTCGTCGGTATGATTCAGCCGCAGAACCCCAAACTTGAATGTCATATCGCAAAACAGGAGCAATAATTTGGCAGTAGTCCGTTCTTATACCGAAGAGAGATACATATGTGGTTTGCAGCGATCATTCAACAACCAATCGAGCCTTCTCATCTTCTGACGACAACTTTTAACAGTGGACATAATGTGACATTGAAAATTTAATCTCTTTTCTTTTCTCTTTAATATTTAAAAAAATACCCTTTTCATTTAATATCTTGTATAAAAAGTATTTGCAAACACGGAGCAATAGCAATTTTTTGTGTGTCTTAAAGAATATTGTAACTAAGTATATGAACTTTGTATAAATTTTTTTATTTTTGTATTTGGTCAATAACCGTTATTTTCCTTGATACATACAAAACGCACAGGTTGGCTTATTCAAATCAAACTTGTAAATTTGTTGCCAATATCTTAAGGGTGTGCGAATGAGACATATGTACATGAAATTGTTTGGTATTTTCTATAATCAGTGCTGCCAATTTTTCAAAAGCAAAAAATGGGTTTCTGGCGGGATCGTAAATCAATTAAATATTTATCAAATGAATCATAAAAAAAGTTTCATAAAAATGACGCCAATTTAATCATTAGGGCACACCTTCATGTTCTGCTTGAGTATGAATTAAGTATTAATTAATTGCCGGAAAAGTGTTCGTGTGTGAGTCGGTTTTCAACTCTTTGTGTAGATTACTCAATTTTTTTTAAACAGATTATATTTTACTGCGATAATATATGAGATCACACGGTGTCATGAAAGCGGCACTTGTGCGTCGAAGGGCTAGGTCAATGTGAGTGAGTCCCCCAAGTTCCGTAGTAGGTTTCCGAATTTCAGAGCGCACAGATTTGAATTCGTACGTTTCTTTTAAAGCGTAAATAGCAAAAATAAGTAGCGGTTTTCACGCCCAACTTGCTAACGTCGCAATTTTAACAATTTTAATTTTAACGAGTGTCAGGCGTGAATACAGAAATATGCAGGTTTGCGTAAATTCGTTAATTCTTGTTCTTCTTATATAAAAAAACAAAAAAGTGAATTTTGCTGAATTGTGCGAAATAAATCAAATAAAATTAAAATCCTGCAAAATAACGTGAAAATCAATTAATGGAACATAAAGTGAATCAAGTTGTGCTCGAGATTGAGTTTCTGGATGGTTAATATGTTTATTATTGCATGAATATACAAATAATTAACTATTTGTTTTATAATAGTGCACAGCTAAGGATCGGGATGGAGAAATAGAGGAAGCATTGGATGACTTGACATACGGAAAAATGTGGGTATTAATTTTCCTTTGTATTGGCTTATGTTGAGAAAGGCTAAAATATAACATATGCTGTTTTAATAATAAAATGATATGAAAGTACAGCCACTTTTTTATTGAAAGTAACTAAAAATTCCCTTTGATTTTTTAATGAGTTAACGCGTTACCGAACAACACGAGTCGGCGTTGATGAAAACTTGGTAAAATCTGTCAATGTATTTTGTTTTTGGATTTTCATCAGTTACGACGATTACGCGTTAACGAGTTGGGCGTGAAAACCGTTAGTGAACATTGAGGCAAGGTTCAAGGTCCTATGTGTAAATTACACTTTGGGTTAACATGCACTTAGAGCGTGTTAGCATCGTGGTAATTATTCAGCCCTGGTAAGCGTATGTTTCCTTCAAATAGTAGCGTGGCATCAGTCTGTTCAATTGTAAATACTTAATTCACAATTGGTGTGGCCACAGTGTGGTAGCGGAATCATTCAGGCCTGGGGTGGGAATGGACTAGCGTATGTTTGCTTCAAATGTGACGAGTGCCACGTAAATACAGCAATACAGCGTTAAAATTTTTTCGATGCATTGAAACAGTCAAATGAATATAGCTATTTTCAAACTGCATGAAACAGCCTTTTTGCAAGAGTTCAAAATGCCTGAAATTCCTCAAAAGAACACAGAAACCGTGAAAAACTACAGACTTGGCAACATTGTTTCTATTAGTAATTTTTAAGTTATTACTTCTCCCAAAATCCGGTCACACTAATCATAGTCTCTTACTCTCACTCTCACAGTTTGCATGTTTTTACGCTCTTTTGACACTTTTTGTGACACGACATTTGACTATTGATAAAGCCCATGTTGCGCTACCTCCGCTGGCGATTTTAGCCATACCTTCGATCCACAGCAATCGAAAATCGGTTTTTTTTTCTTCTTCTTCCACTTCTGCCGACGTCGGCCGTCACTTTTGCGTCAATATGACCCTTTTTCGCTTTTCGTGATGTGATGCATTATTATTACTTCTCCCAATCCGGTCACACTCTCACTCTCTCTCTCACAGTTTGCACATCGGTCTTCGGAACCGCCGTTTTTTATAATTTGTTGTTTTTAACGAAATTTGTGTGTGCGCAAACATTTCGCGTACTTCATTCACAGCTATTGCAATAAAATACGTGTATTTGTGTGCGTGCATTTAAACTAAACAGAGTGGAGTCAAATTTTTGTTGCCCCCTCCCGAGTGTCTAAACAGAAAACAAAAAAAGAAAAGAAAAAAAAATTAAACGGAAACAAAAACAAATTTTGTGCCGTGCGAAATTTCACCAACTGAAATCACAATAAAGTTAAAAATTAATTATTAAATTTTTGTGTCGTAAGTGCTAAATGTCGGAGAATAAAGGCATCATGCTCGCTAAATCTGTGCAAAAACACGCAGGACGTGCCAAGGAGAAGGTGAGTTGTGGAAAGCTGCAACATAATATAAACACAGCTGGACCAACTGAATAAATTCATGAAATAGTTTATAACTGCTTGATGTGCGATACAAGATGCACAAATGGTGTTCATTTTTTAGGCCGTACAAGGTTTAGTTTACACTTTATGGAATGCTTAGTCCTTGACATATGTATATATATATTTTTTTAATTTTTGTGACTAAAAGATTCAATTGCACATCAAAAATTACACTTGACCCAGATTTTTTGCCAAGTATTTTAGTTAAGATATGCGAACAACAAAACTACCACCGTACGTAAGCGCATATCATATCATTTATGCAACTCGCCTGCTATCAATAGAAGATGTATAGCAGAAATCATTAAACCGATTTATTAAATTGGTGAAAATCCTTTCCCTACACTAAAACGTAATCCAATAGTATACAAGAAATGTGTTAACCTAACCGTAAACAATGAAAAGAAAGATGATATGTCGGTGAAATTTGTAGCTGGGCATTAATGATTGACGACGATTTGGCTGAGAAGCATTTGCCCAACGGATGCATCGTCATCAGTACTTGGCAGAAGATTCCACTGGCATCCGCAACTTTATTTCGACAAGTTTCACAAAATCAAGTTTCGATTTTATTTCTGTGTGAAATATTTCATTCGATTTTAAAGCATTCGATTTTTGGTTTTTTTATATTTATTTATTTATCTTTACCGACACACACTCAAGTGAAAGTTAAGCGTGCGCGCGCTGCGAAAGCAATTCAAACCGAGCCAAACTCACAGCAAATGCGCGCCAACAAGCATTCTCACACACACACACACGCACGCACGCACACATCGCCGCCGTCAATGACCAATTCAAGAAGCGCGAGTTGACCAGCTTCCAGCTAAGCTTTCAACAAGTGTATTATTACATTATTTGAAGAAATTATTTTTATTCGAAAATACAAAAACAACAAAATATGAAGCTGTACGAAAACAAAAACAGAAACCCAAATCAAAGTCAATGTAAACTCTTGAAAAAGCTTCTTTCACTCAGACACCCAAAGCGTCTTGTGGGTTTTTGCTTTGACCCATTATAAGGTGAGCAACAACAAAAACAACAAGAGTGCAACAAGATGTTGTCGCCGTCTTTTGCAACAGAAATAAAAACCTGTTTAGCTGTCGGCAACGTTAGACTAGATGAACCGAACCGAACTAAGCCGAACGTCACTTTGCTACAACATTCCAAAGACCGAAAAATGTTGTAATCTTTACAACAGCAACAAGTCGAAGTTGAGATTTTTGTTTTCTATTTATTTTGTCTATTTTTTTAGTCTATTTTTTTGTTGATTTTTTTTTTACCTAAAGTAAAACCGCTTGCTATAGCACTTGTTACCAAATAACTTTTGTCATTTTAGATACATTTTTCTTAACTTGTATGAACAATTCTTTGAGTTGAACGAAGAGCTCAATCATCTAATATTATTTGAAATTTCCATTTAAAGCTTACAGAGCACAGCCATAAGCATTTACAATATTCCCTTAATCATTTCAATACAGAGCCTTGTTCTACATTTGTCACGAATTTCGAAATTTTCCTTTAAAATTCACTTTTCTCGATTTGTGTTTTGCGCGTCGCGTGTAAAACAAAAAATTTCATAATTTCCGTATGGTTTATTTATATATCTGGGCTGCTTATGATTTTTTCTCAAATCAATTTTTATTTTTTTTCGCGTTAGACAAATGTGTTGCGCTCAATTTTCTTTTTGCGCTTTTGGCTATTTCATGCGACAGCAATGTTGATGACGGCGACAACAATAATAACAACAACAACTTAAAAAAAATTTTCTATATTCTCTGTATAATATTTTAAGAAACAACAACAACGTGCAGAGCCAGAGCCCAAGCAAAATGTATCTTTAGCTGTACTCTTTTGATTTGCCGGTACATGATGAGAAAATACATAAAAGATACAAAAATTAAAAACAAAAAAAAATAAAAAATCATTGCGACAAAAGCGAAATCGAAAATAAGAAAACTTTTTGAAGAACGCACTGACAAAAAGAAAACTTTCAAAGAAAATGTAGGGGAAAATAATTTTCAAAATTAATTTTAAGGTGCGTGCCCAGTCAGTGAGAAGAGTGAAAGGCGACATTGAGTTGACAAAGTTAAAACTATACATACATATATACGTTATATATATATGTTTGCGTGTGTGTGTTTGTCTACATTGGGCTCGGCTAGTCTATTGTAGGATGAGAGATCTCTGAGTTGAGTTTGAGGTATAGGCATGCCGACTAAATTTGCTTTCAAATGACGCTAACAGCAGCCAACTTAGCCGGCAATCGTTCTTTAAATAGATACACACTTTTCTCTCTATAGATTATTATTTTTTCTTCTTTTATTTTTTTTTTTTGATTTTTAGTTAAAAATTTGCTTTAGCTATTTTTCCGGACTGCGAAATATATTAATTTTTTTTGTGTGTTTTAGTAATTTCAGTTGCTTTGTCTGCTATTTTTTTATTTTTTTTTTCGAAACTTGTTGCAGTTGTTCATTTACTTTAAGAAAAGTTTCGTATTTTGCAAAAAGCAAAGAAGAAAATTTACGTTAAGATTCGCCCGCACTGTTGAATTGTTGCTGATGTTGTTGTTGTTGCTATTTATAAGCGTTAACAGCTGCCAAGTTTTTCTTTTTTGTTTCATTATTTATATTTTTTTTACATTTTGTTTTTGTTTGTAGCAGGAAAAAAAAACTTGAATTAAGTGAATGTGCTGAAAACAGTAGTAGCAAACAACAACAAGTCAACGAACAATTGACAATTGACATTTTATTGGCATGCAATTTTTAGACCACAAACACAAACTTGCTTGTTGCTTGTTGCATATTGAACTTCTTGTACAAGTGAAATTTTATTTTAGCTAAATGCCATGAAAACGACGACAGGTTGACTTTTTGAAATGTATTTGCAACGAAATGCACGTACAGAAATAAACGTTCGTTCAACTGTGTTGTATCGCTTTGCCGAATTGAAGTTCATCAACAATGAAATTAAACAAAAAATAAAAAAAAAGGAAAAAAAGAAACTAAAACAATTTCTTGATAGGCGTGCGCAGATACGTTTGCAGCCTTTAACAATTCAGTGCAATAGAAAACTTTGTAAAAGATTTCTTTTTGTTTTTCCTTATTTTTGCTAAATAAGCTAAAAATAACTAACAAAAGCCGCTATGCAAAAGTTTCAGATTCCCACAGTTATTTACACACGAAACAGCAAAGACTTAAGTAAATATACGTTTGTATGTACTCGTATATGCAAACCTGATACAGACAAAATCACTTGCTCAACTACATGCACACGTTGTTTTTTGTTTTTTTCTTATTTGCGTCGTTATTGAAAAAAAAAATTAAAAACACTCACAAAAGATACATTTCGTCTCGTAACAAAATCCAAAACACACAAAAGCTCATCAAATTAACATGTTAATAAAAGTTAGAAATAATAGAATATATGCAAGACTAAAAAAAGATAGCGAGAGAGAGAGAGAGTGTGTGAAAGAGAGAAGGCACGTGAAATATAAGTTATGAAATATGTGTTAGAAAAAATAAATAAGCTAATAAAAAACGCAAAGCAAAGCTCACAAATTTACGTTTCATTATTATTATTATTTGTAGTATAGAAAATATACAAAGATTGAATAACAAATAAATGTCTTTTTACGCTCAGTTTTTGCAACAAGCATTTATTGTTGTTTTCTTTTTATTTTCTGTGCTCTTGCAAAAGAGTGTATTGACTTTATCAAGCAGTTTGTAACGGTACAGAAAGAAACATCGTCAATTGAATGTAACTATAAAGTATTGGTAATTGGTGATCTTAGAATTGTCTTGATTGAACCTTTATAGCGTATAAGCTACTTGTGGAACGATCGGTCGAAAACATTTGTTTAAGTTTTTTTGGGATAACTTTCTTAAAAACTATTACATAAAACAAAGTTTCTTAGATAATAAAAGTTTCGGCAAAGCCTTGAATAATTTAAATTGTTGTTGATTTGTTTGCAATAATTGTTTTTGTATATTTATTGCTAACCTTTGATTACCTACTACATCTGGCGCTTATAATAGCATGAGCTCATCCATTGTGACGCTTATAAACTTGCACAAACAGCAAAGTGAAATAATTAACAACAGTTAGTAAATGTTTCTTTGTTTTACCATAAAAAAAATTTTATTATTTAAAGACGATTTTCTTAAATTATTTTGTTATGCCCGACTGCCACGCTCTGTAAATATATCTCCACTTCTGGCTCACACAATTGTTCTGCATATTGAATTATATTTCAATAAAACTCAAGTAGCAAAAGTTCCAAGTGGGCGTTGCCAATAGACTATAGAATAGAATACAATTGCTAAGATACTCAATCAAATGCGCAGACAGAATGATTGTCAAAAGGCAAAGAAATATAAATGACACCAACAACTAAACGAAGAGTAAAATAGCCAAGCCAAGTCATTGTGTTAGTCAATAATAATAATAGTTACTTATTGTTAGTTGTATACCGCACTGCACCGCACACTTGTGTCATAAGCCACATTATCTATCCATTAATGTTTCAATTAAACACTCATTGTTAGTTGGAGTTTTTTTATATTTTTTTTTTAATTTCAATTTCGCGCTTACTCATTGAATGTTTTCTTTGACTTGCATAACAATTGATTATATTTTGCATAATTCAAGACGATTTATTATTGCTTTATTTATTGAGATACATGCAATCATACACACACACACACACACTAGTACAAAATTTGTGCAAATGTATTGCCATTGTGTGTGAATTACGGACGGTGTTTAAATAAGCACTTATTTTTGCTATTGTTGAAATAACAATAGTGCTGACAAGTTTCAAGTGCGAACTTTAAAATAAAAAATATGAAAATAGAACAAAAAAATATAAAAATATTTTTCACTGAGTAAGAAAAAGAATGAACAGCTAAGTTCAAGTGCAGATAAAAATCATGTATAAAAAAAATAAAAACAGCTCAGCTAGAAACACTTGCTATTTTACATTGGCGCCTGAAGCAAAGTAGCCAAAAGAACAAAAAATGTGTGTAATAAATATCGTTTAGCAATCAACAAACACTTTCAAAACAACACTTATCTTACACTCACACGCACGCACACTTGATTATGTTAGCAGTTTGTCGCTGATGAAGTGTAACTTAGTGAACGAAATCCAAATGAAAAACGTCGACAAAAGAATAAAAAAACCAGTAAGGATTTGAGTCGACAGTACTCGACTCCGACATACCCTGTACCTTCAATTAGTAACGTCTGTTGTAGGGCGTTGCCCCGCCCACTTTTTAATCGAAACAGATTTCCTTTCCATTCAATATCATACATACTAATTTTTGCTCTTCTAGACCAATTCTTTACAGAGATATAACGGTTTCCAATTTTGGCTATATGTGGGCGGGGTTACGCCCATTTTATATTTGAATCTAACTATACTCCATCCCAATAGCATACATGCAAAGTTTCATTCTTGTAGGTTGTATGGTTCTCGAGATATGAGCGTTTGAAATTTTTACTATATAGGGGCGTGGTCACGCCCATTTTTTTGTTTTTTCTTCTTGAGGTTTGAGTGAGCTATATACACTCCAAATTTGGTGTTCCTATCACAAAAGACAACGCAGAAAATACGAATTTTGTATGTTTTTTCCCGAGGTAGCTTCAGTTATTTGCCCCTCACCCCTAAACTAACTCAAAAAGGGGGAAGACAAAATAAACTTGATCTGCGTAATGAATCACAGAATCGAACTGCGAAGAGCTTTTGGGCCTATCTATTATAGTTTCCGAGATCGACGCGTTCATACAGACAGACGGACAGACGGACGGACGGACAGACGGACATGGCTAAATCGACTTCTCTTTCGATACTGATCAAGAATATATATACTTTGTATAGTCGGAGATGTCTCCTTTAAGGTGTTACATACATTGTCGACGTGCACAAAACTAATATACCCTTGTACCATAAGGTACAGGGTATAAAAACCAAAAACAAAAACAAACAACCACAATAACAACAACAACAACAACAACAACAACAAACGGTGCAAGGTCAATTACTTTTCGTGCACAGGTCGTATACGTAATATCTTATTATATTCAATGTGCACAAAGTGTACGCAAAGTCCGTTAAAAAATAAACATGAATGACGAAGCATGGCAAAATATTTCAAATGCACGTGTTGTGGATTAACTAAATTAATTATGTAACCAAACAATGAGCAAATAGCCAAAAAAAAAAAATAATATTGAAAAATAAAATAGTTATCTTTTTGTTTACCAATGTAAAACTAAATGCTGAAAATGTTCTTCATTTATATTACGCATCAAATGATTTGTTGATTGCTTAAAATAGTTTTTTTGTTTCAGATTTTTTCTTTTTGAAAAATTCGTTGAGAAATCTGCCAATTTGATTTCAAAACAATCAAAGTTTATGAATCGAACGCAAGCGTACGAGTGTATTGAGTAAAAAAGATCATGCACGAACAGCTACAAATTGGCGGGAGTACAAAGTGAATGATGCGAAACAAGATTTGAACAGTTAGTCTGGCGCTCTATCATGCACACACATTATCATTATCTCTCTCTGTCTCTCTTATTTTATTTTTTTCTTGTGTTGCTGGCTCATTTAACTTGAAAATTGTGGGTGGATATGCGCACAAAAAGTAGCTTGGCTTGAAATATACTTGTTTTGGTTATTTTCATTATATAAATGTATATGGATATAGTATATAAGCTAAGCTATTCATTTTTGCAGTCAATATTATGGCACACCTTGTCGGTAAATGAAAGCGGCACGTGGGAATTGAACCGATTTTATTGCTCCTCTTTTACTAAAACGGATTAGTCATAAAACGCATGACAGTGTTTCATTTATTTGTAGGCGTATTTTTATAATTTTTTTTTTTTTTTTTTGCCTTTTTTTTTACTTATTTCATTTTTGTATTATTCTTGTATTTATTTTAGGAATTGGAACACATGCAATAAACTTTTAAATATGTACATATTTTACACAGCAAACAGAACAAGAAAATTTGTCTATGCTTGCAAATTTGTCTCTTTTCTTTTTTTTTTACATTTATCTCACATAGTTTTCTACTTTGCGTGTACTCATGTTGCTGTCTGTTTGTAAATTCTTTTTTTTATTTTTTTTTTTTTGTTTCTTCTTCTTTTTTTCTGTCTCTGTAGTATTAGTTTCGTTTTTTTTTGTTGTATTTTTTTTTGTTTGCACTGCAACGCAATACGCGGAAATGTCAAACAACAATAGAAGCACTCAACCTGATGCATTTAGAGCTCCGAGTTTGCAATTTATCCATGTATCATTCTGTGTGTAAATAAATATATACATACATATATATGTATCTGTATCTATTTACCCGTACAGACGTGCGCATGCACTTCTGTTCTGTAGGTTAGGTCTTGTTGTAAAGTGCAGTTACAAGTTGTATTAGTGACGTTAAGCACGCGATTTTGGAATTTAAAGCATACTGGGTGTGCTGACTTCATTTTTTCAGTACATTATTGAATACTTTTGTGCACAGATTTATGTATTTAATGTGCATTCCATCTCGCTATTATTCAATTTTCTTTTGCCTTTTATTTAATTTTTTTTTTTTTATAAATAAAGTTAACTGTTTAAGGGGTTATTCTCATGTAAACGCATGAATTTTACCTGTTTTTAGAAATTTTTTTTTTTAAAAGATAATAAAATGTAATGAAATTAGTTTTTTTATATGTTTTTATTTGGACCTTAAACTGTGTAAAAAAAATATATTCTTTTCTTATTTTTCATTTCTTATAAGTTTTTTTGTAAATTGAAGTAGACACCAAAAAAAAAAAAAAGTATGTCACTGGTCAGGGTGATAGCGGTTGTTAGTGTTCTCCGAAATGAGAAACCCGAATGGATTATTATTCAGGAGGTCTGTCGCTATCGTCCGTACCAAAGGTATTGAATTTCATTGAAAAACAAAAAAAGGCGTGTCAAAAAAAAAATTACGAAAATCGGGTTTTTTTTTGTTTAAAATTGCTTTAAAAAAATAAGAAAATATTTTCGAAAAAACACGGGTTTGGTACGGACGATAGCCATTAGTGTCTAGAAGAAGTCTGCAAAATTTCAAAGCAATCGGTCTAATAGTTTTTTCTCTAGGACCCTGACCGTTTTAGAAAATGACGTTTCGAGAAAAACGCGTACAAAGTTTTAAAAGCAGTAGGCGGTCGCTTATGACGCGTCGGCGATTATAAGCTGTAACTACTTTTTTAGTAGAAATTTCGATCTGAAATTTTCACAGCATATTTTCAATATGTTCTTTTATCGAAATATAAAAAAAAAATTTTTTTTTTAAGTCGTTACATGAGAATGACCCCTTAAATTTTCCATCTTGGCGTGTTCTTTGGTCCACCCTGTATAAGTGTAACTATTTGTACTTAAATGTTACGTGGAAACTAGAAACCTGTTCAGGTTTCTATAATCTATTATGGTATATAAATATGAGTCATTAGGTGTAAATTTAATATAATAAAAATGATTTTACTTGCAATTTTTAATTATTATTGTTTGTTTGGTAGAAAGAATTTACTTACTCAGAATTTTTTATTGCTATTTCTGCTTTAAGATATTCATAAAATGTAATATTTTTTTAATTTTATAAATTATTATTGAAACCGTACAAACAAAAAAATAGATTTCAGTAATATTTCTCAGTCACACCGACTTAAAATTACAGTTATGAAAAGTTAAATCTTTAAAATGCATTTTTATTTATTCTGATTAATAATTCGAATAATTTGTAGCCCAAGAAGCTTTTGATTATGATTCGAACTCATTCGTTCTTTAATTTGGTTAAATTTAACTCCAGTCCTTTTAGTTAAAAACTTAAAAATAAATATTGAAATGAATATACCTTATATATACAAATATATTTTCTCAAAAAAAATAAAATATTGCCAGACTCGATCAACTCACTATCACTTTGAAACTAAAAGTTCGGGTTAAGACTGGTTAAAGTTTAAAAAAAAATAAAACTAGAACAGAATGAAATACAAAATTGCAATTTTCGACTCGTTAATTTTAAATATGCAAAAGTGGTCCGGACCGAAAGTTTAAATTGCACACAAGCTCAAACCACTTGATGCAGTTTGCAGATTAAAAAAAAAAAACGTACTTCCATGCATCAGTGGCGACGACTTGGTCAATGTGCCATCGCACTAATTCACCTTCATGGCTGCAGCGCTCATCTTGGTCTCGTTGTAGTTTGGTTTTTTTTTTTTTTTTGAGTCCATTTGTATATTGCAAATTACTGTGGTTGTTGTGGGTGTTTTTTTTTTCTTCCATTATTTTGTTGCATTTTTAACCGTCCGTTGTTGCACAATGAACAAGGCACAAAGCAATTTGTGCATTTGGGGAGCAAAACTTGTTGGAAATACATTGCAGGCAAAGCATTTTCAAATGCTTAGTTGGAGGTTTAGAATTTTTTTTTTTTTTTGATTTAGTAGCCTTGCAAATGTAAATTTATGTGAATGTGTGTGTTTAGTTATTTTTTTATTATTATTATTTTATGTAACGATCGTTTATTGCTCGGTTGAGTATTTTGCGCTAAATTTGTACAGCTTTTCACATTACAATCTGGGCGGAAACATGTTGTTGGTGCGTGTGTGTGTTTTTCTTTTTTTGCCTTATCAGATTGTTTAGATTAGTTTATCATTTCAATGTCATTGTCGGCATTTATGTAAATTTTTTAAAAAACTAAGAACGTATCTTTCGACTAATGCGCATAACACATTTTTTCTTTCATTTCTTATCTTTGCAGGTAAATCAAAAGACAGTAACGAAAAATTGTAAATGAAACTTCAGGCGTGTGAGTGACTGAATGAGTGACTGAGTGAGTTGTAGGTGTACGTTCAACATAAATGTTAAGCCGCTAATTGTCTGTTTAAACTTTAGACTTTGTGCTCATTAAAAGTTTCAAAGTATTTATTGTACTTGTATCTGATAGCGCCACGTGACGCTTATGTAATTAAATCGAAAATATTTGTTTGATATTGTCAAAACTGATTTCGACAAGGCAATGACGCAATGAAACTTCAAAATATACAAGCAAAGTGACGAAAAGCTGAAAATATTATAAAGCAATATGACTTTTAAGCAAATGGAAGAAACAAATTGAAAAATAAATATTGAGATTACAACAAAAATTATCGAATTATACACTTTTTTTTAACGTTTACTTACCAAAACTAGATAGCTTTGTTGACTTTTTGTTATGTGAGTACAAACAACAATTAAACTAAAACATTAAACTTATGCGAATAAAAATGTACTCTATTAACAATTAATTGTTGTACTTTGCGCTTTTGTTTGGTGAAATTAAAAAACAAAATATCCATTATAAAAAAACTTTAATATGTTTGACCCTGCAAACGTGCATTGGTCGCAATAATGTAAAAGCAAAGAAATAATGTCTTTATGTACATATGAACTAAATAAGTTGTACAAAAATGTGCATTTGAAAAAACTCAACTGAACTGACATGAACTTAATCACGGCGCATTACAGCGTCTTTTGTAAATGTTAACAAACTGTAACACTGTTCAATGAAGCGCCAATGCTATATTGTACTATTTGTCGAACAACAAATAGTATTTGTATCTGTTAGTATGCCGTTTGCCGTCTGCCTATCTGTCTGAAGGCATAACTTTGCAAACAGCTGTTGGAACATTCGCGCATTCACTTGCGCTCGTTCACTGTAATTAAACAGTTCACTGACTCTTTCATAAGTGCAAACATTTTGTAACTGTCGGAGTACGCGTGCCTAAACAAAAACATTAATATTTGAGTAATGTTAACTGTAAAAATATATATGTATATGTGTATAAAATGAAATTGTCAAACATAAACCATGCGACTCAGCAGAAATTGCCAACAACAAAGTTGCACGTTCAGCTATAATTTTCATTTTTTGTTTGCTTTAAACCTAGTGCAGTTTTTCTTTTAATTTTGTTTTTATATATTTGTGTGTATGTATCTGAGTCCCATTATAAAGCAAAGTATTTCGCATAATCATGCGTACTCATGCCGTTACACTTGATTGATTGAAGCTGCACGCGAAAGTGAATGTTTGTTTTATTTTCGATTCATATTTTATATACAAATTTATTCCATTTTTATTTTTTTTTTTTTATTGCTTACATGATTGGCAAGCACTGCAATTAGATACAGGTGCTTACAACTGAATTTACAGTGAAAGTCTTGTTCAACTCTGATGATTTATAGGGCTTTCATACACGTACAAGTATGTAATTTTTCATGGTCAAACAAACCGTACATATTGATTAGTTTAGATAAAGTTATTTAACTATTCAAGGATGTCAGACAGTGCGTGCTTCAGACATTGTCGCATTCATTTTTCAAATCTTTACAAGTCGGTCAAGTTTTTTTTTTAATTGCTGACATTTTATTGTCAATTTGTAGTGCTTGAAATGGTTCAATAAATCAATTTTAAGTTGTCAATAACAAACACTTCCAGAACAAAACTTTGAAGACGACATTGCTTTAAAAACTAATCAAAGTATTAAACTGATCATTTTATATTTTGTCTAGTTGAAGTTTTATATACAAACATATGTGTCCAAAATATCTACAAAAATGTAACACTTCATTTGGATTATCAACATTTTTCGTGTGTATTTTTTTCATATCTCGTATTAATAAAAGTAATTGTTTTTATTGCCATTTATCTTTAACAAAAATAAAAAGATTCATTGCTATTGCTTTGTTTCTTCTATTTTGAGATTGATAATTTTTTTTTTTTTTTTTTTTTGCAATTCATACTACTTATCTTTTATTAGCGCATGCCTTGCTAGTTATTCACAATTTATGCTTTCTTTTTTTATATACAAAAATTTTAATTTGGATTTTGCTGATAAGCAATCATATCAAAATACCGAAAAAAAAATAAAAATGCCATAGCAACGAATTATTCCTATCACGAATATTGAGATAATAATATTAATTAATGACAAAAACAAAAAACTCATTACAAAGAAAAAGAAAATGCATTGAAATATCAGAATGAAGAGTAATGAATGAAAAGTAAAGTTTCATTTTTTTGTTTGGGTCAAAAAATTGATCTTGAACCATTTGAAAGAGAAATTATTTTAAATACAATTTTAACTTAAGCACAGATTTCATTAGCAATCTTATTAGCTGAAAGCATGTCTCTAACACATAGAATGTCGTGTGTAACCAAACCATAAAAAATTTCTATGCCCTTCGTTGGCCCAATTATCTTTTGGGAGCGGTTGCAACACTTGCTTTGCACCAAACATATCAAATTAATTAACAACTTGTTGCTAAAAAAAAATATTCTATATAGCAAACATAAGTTGTTTCAGAACACAGTTCTAAAAAGCGCTAAATACAAACTCATGACTGACCGCAATCGAACAAAACAATTTTTTTTCTACTTCAACAGCATTTACAGACAGCGAAAATATTTAATGTGCTTATTGGCATATTTTTCTGCTTAACTTGTGATTGATTAACGAACACATATGATTTTCCTCACTTGCGATTGCATAATCAATTTACGCAAATTGAGCATGTTATAATATAATGATGGAAAATTCAATACAGTATATCATTGCTAAGGAGTTATAACACAAACAAATACTAGAAATTATTATAATGATCGAATGTAAAACTCCGTCATTATTTCACTTTTATCATCGGACGTTTCAACTATTTGCTGAATCATTGCTTTACGAAGTAAGCTGTACCTGAGCTGGAGACAGAAAGGAAACTTAATTTGTTTTTGATACAAGATAATTTTGAACCGAATCGCATAAAGTTTTTCTATCATTCTTGAAGATAAATAAACAGAAAACTGTATGAACGGTTGTCTAAAATCAAACTTTATTTCGCTTTTGGTGATTATCTTACATACATTATTTTTCGTTTTTCGTCGTTTTTGGCAATAAATTGTCAATGTATATGATCTATGTTAAAGTAATATTGTAGAAAAATGTTGTCACAATTAAAAATAAGCAGAAAACTTATTTTTTACAAACCAGAGGTAATAGTAGAAATCCGGATATTATAAGCTGGCTTTGCTGATTTATCAAATCAATTTAATGTCGAGTTTTTTACAAATTTGCTATTGCATTTGACTACGATAATTCAATTGTCTGAAATTTATAGAGCTTTCAACCAATCGTCAATTTTGCAAGTGAGTTTAGAACAAAATGTCATAGAGGAGTGTAAAGTCAATGTGATTTCGAGACTCGCTTGCAAGCTCTGAGCTTTGCTTGTCACTCTAGGCTCTCTAGATGTGATTTTGAGTAATGAAGCGAGATTTTTTTACCCATTTTTTGTCACCTTTCGTTTGGGTGTGTGTATGTGTGTGTGTGCTTACACTTGTCTATAGGCGTCTTTAACTCAACCGGATATTTGTGTACGTATTTTAAAATACTTAAAAATACAGGTTTTTTTTTTTTATTATTTATTATATATTTTTGTTAAGCATTTACTTTTTTTTTTTGTCAAAGCGCATACAGCTACGAATTTATTGTGCTTAGATACTTTTGGCGTGTGCACATATACGATAAACAATAACAGGTTATTCATAACTACATTATTAAATGTGTGCATATGTTTCTATTGCGTGCTTAATTGTTCTTAATTAAACTTAATAAATTCTGCAAATAAATGACAGTTCTCCGTTTGACTGCAAGTCAATATGAAAAATAAAAACCAAAAAACAAAACCCTTTGACAACTTTCTAAATGAATTTCACTTTTTGTAAGCATACAAAAAATTTCAGTTTTATTTTAAAGCCAAAAGAGCGTTTAAAAAATTAAAAAGAAATTATGCAGATTATGTAAATAATGCCATATCAAATGCTTTTAAATAAACATCAACATATTGTTTTTATAAGTTTTGTTGTTGTTTTTCGTGCTTGTCTTACCTTTAATAATAACTCAAGTGGCATATAGCATTACATAACTTGTTCAAAGCGTAAAATTTTAGCATGTATTTACATACGATTAGATTATCTTGATATGTACATATAAACATTCATATGTACATATAAAAAAAAAAAAACAAGAAAGCGAGAAAAATACATTATGGCATCGCAGAAACGGATAACATTTTTTAGCTCCCAAGAGAGGGATCAGTTTATTGGCGATTTTTTGTTCTAAAAAGGAAAAAAAAATACGATTGCGTGTAAAGATTGTAGTCATTAAGCAAGTTGCGAAAACTTGTAGTAAATCTAACAAAAGTGAAAATTACAAGTCGATAAAGTTTGATGTGAGCGTTAAACATACAACAATAATTGCTTTTTTTCAAATGTAATGATTTAATGAAATCAATTATTGTGTAAACCTATGCTTTATTTGTTGTAATTCTAAGTCTAGTCACATGCTTTATTTCTTTAGCAAAGACGCTTATTTTTGTCTGTATCTGTTAAACGGTAAAACAAAACAAAAAAGCTGACTGAAATATCTTTTTACTCACATTTTCTTTGCTTCTTAAGCTATTTGGAACAGCGCAAAACGTGCACATGCCAACAAACACACTGACCATATACATACAGCTCTGACCAAGTTGTGGTGGTGGCGAGAGACCGCAACAAGTTGAAGTATGCTTTTGTGGTAATAGGTTAGGTCGCATAACACGTCTAAACACGAGCCGACTGATGAATGTCATTAAACTAGTCACTTGACGTGCGTGCAAGCAAACAGTCATGTTCATTTTTAATGCCTCAGCTCCGTGTCGCCACCCGCTCCGGCATGCCACGCCCTCACTTCAAAGACTAGTTATAGGAAAAGAAAAAAAAAAACCAGAAAGAAAAGTGTTAAACAGAATAAAAAGAAAAGCCACAAAGTTATTGTTATATAGAGAGTAAGTCATAGGCAGGCAGGCAGACAAACAGAGAGACAGACATATATAAGTTGTTTGTCAGACGCTGTCAGCTTTTGTTGCTTCGCCTGCACTTGTTCGCATAAATTTTGCAATTATTCCCGCCGCCCTTAACAAGCTTTGGCACATTTTTCTATATTTTCTTTTTATTTTTAATATCTGCACTGCTGTTGCCTGCATGCCAGTCTGTCTGTCTGTCTGTCATTTGAAAAATTTTAACCGCTGCACACATATACTCAGACAGGCGAAAAGCAACCGCAGAATGCACGCTTCTACTCATGTGCACACAAGTGCTTTTCTTCTGATTCATATTTATATACACACAGTATGTCTGTTGCTGCTTTTTATCTTTTAGGCCAAGTTATATGAATAGTGCTGCTGCTGTTTGTTAATACCTTTTCTTTGCTTGTTTTCTCACTCGCGTTCTCTCACTTGTCGCCTATATGTTTTAATTTTTTTGCGGGTTTTCTACTATCTGCTGCAGTCAACAATAACTAAGCCAACAACAACAACATCCATTTAAAATTATTTACAAACTGGGGCATCGTTTACTTGAATCTCATATACTTTACACTAAGCTACACACAAATTGCACGCTTACGTCTTTACTCATTTAATATACAAGTACTGTACTGCAGTCTGTTGCGCCTTTTGCACTTGACTTCATGAATAATTGTTGCTGTTATATACTTGACTATATAATTTTTTAAAGTTTTGTGCTTGAGTTTTGTTTTGTTTGCCGACCAACTTTTTGTTAATAAAAAGTTTCAAATTATACAATACTACTGACTAACTGACTGACTGAGTAGCTTTCTCTATATTTCCCTTGTGCTTCTTTGTCATTAACATTATTTTCATAAATAAAATATGATGCTGTCATCATCTGTTGTATCACAACCCACATCCAATATGCACTAAATTTTAAAACCAAGTTTACCACAAGCACGTAAAAAATACTAAAACCAAATCCAAATTCACAAAGCAACCAAAAACGCAACCCACGAAAATTCACAAGAAAATAGAAAAGAGCGCCAAGTTTTCGTAGCGTTAAAATACAAAAAAACAATGTATGTTGGCAACGAGAGGAATAAAAAAACAAAAAAACAGCACATAGAGTGACCAAATGCAGACAATTATAGATCGACATGTGGCGATGAGCAATATTAAAGACGTGCTGGTGAACGCAACAAATGAATGAAGATTTTTTTGTAAGGCAATCATTGGGCCAAGCATAAATTTACTGGGTGACGCAAAATGTGATATCTTTAGCCACATTCGGACCAGAAATATATTCGAGCGACACACAAAATTTGTCATTTTTATCAATTAGTGCATCTGTTACAATTTTTATCTTATATCTGCATAATTATCTAACTATCCAACTATTTAACAGCGGTTAGTTTAACTTTGCCTGACAAACTCTTCTAAATGATAGTTACTTCTTTGCTAGAATTGCTGAAATTTTATTTTTAACAATTGAGAACCGATTGGTAGACGTTTGTTAGTAATAAATTGTGGAAAATTTCGGCAATCAATGATTTAAAAAGTTGCCATCTCTCAAATGGCAACTGCTGTTGGCTACGCCCTTGAATGGAAATTTATATCTGTTGTCAAATGCATATTTATCTGAGTTTATTCACTAACATTGCATTTTAATTTTTTTTATTTATAATTTACATTTGTGACCGAAAGTTTATTTATTTTTTGAACAGAGAAAAAAATGTGCTTGAGTACATTTAGAACGATAAAAACAAAAAAAAATGTCATTTGCTTTTAGATTTAAATGACTTGAATTGATTAATATTGAAGAGATAAAAACAAATAATGATAACAACAGTGAAAGCCGTCGCAAAAATATTGTGTATACGACGCGATTGGAATCATATTCACTTCGAGCATACAAAATGACACGTCACGTGATGCGGTATTATTTGAGCCGCGTTAACTCATTCCAACAACTGTTCATCAACTTTACTTTAAATACAAGATTTTTTTTTGATGTTACTATTATTGTTTGCCATGCTTGCCATATTTGTGGACATTGGCGTAGTACAAATCAAATCAAGTGGACTTGACGCGGTCTTGTGCAGATTACTTCAAGCCATTTATGGACTATGAGTGCAATTTAAAGTTGAGTTTTAACAAAGAAAACCAGAACTGAATCTTGTTTGTTGCTGATTTACAAAAATGGCAATAAGCCGTCAACATTTTGGTTAGGAAATTGTCTGTTGCCAACAAGCAAGCTCCGAACGTGTTTATCAAGTGTCTACAGTAGTTAACAGTCGCAAAGTAGAAGAGATGCTGTGTTGTGTAACAGCTTAATTCATTCATAAAAATTTACACATATGTACAGTTATTTATTAACTATAACTAACGGCATTTTCAACGTTTATAAGCTTACACAACACATTTGTTTGTATCTTACTGTTTCATACCCTATACACATTTTCAATAGGTACATTTGATGTACTATGTATAAAAAAAATAAAAAGATATCTATTAGAAAACAAGCAATTACTTTGACGAAAAGAAATTATTTTTGTTTATTTATTTTGTTTTATTTTTTTATTGTTTTGTGCGAAACTGGTATTAAAAAACAATTACTATATTCCTGATATGAGTAACAAGCTGTTGAATATTTTTGGCTTTTATAAAACCATGATTTTGACATTTATTATCAACGATCGTTATGCTTAAACATTAGACTATTTTATGTGATAAATGTATGTATGTCGTATACATATGTTGCAAATGATTCGGAATTTTTTTCGCTTATAGAAAAATCTAAACTCTTACAGTGACTTTACAACCCAAATACATAAATATATACAATACAAACAGTCCCTATTTACAAATTGAATTTTATATATGTGTATATATCCGAAGCACTCATATTTTTTTGTTTTCTTTCTATTTGTCAAATTCTCTCGAGCAATTCTGTTAAATAGACGGATATGGCATAATTGTTATAATACATAAAGCAAATAGTCGTGATACGCAAATTGATTTTTAAAGCATTCTTATCTGTTGCTCTGTCTGGTTCTTTGCTAACATTTTTTTGTCAGTCATTGCAAATATTTGGCTAACTTAAAAAAGCATTGTAAATATGCTTGCTTATCTACGGTCGTGTTAGCGTAGATTTATACGGAATGGTTGCCAAACAACACTGAGACAGTCGACGGCAGCATCTTTCGGCAGCTGGTACAGTTAAACGCAAAATGTATTAAGCTATAAATGTATCTCAATATGCTGCGAAACAGACTGGGTCACTTGAGGCGTGGGCGTCATTAAAAAATTGTGATAAAAAACAAACAGAATACAAAAAACGAAAAAGCAAAAAAAAGTGTAAAATTGACTAAAGCACATCATGAAAACTGTTACAAGGTTGTGTCAGACTTGTAATTGACATCGTTTGGTTATTCTTTTTTTTTTTCCTTTTTTTTCTCATTTTCACAGGCAATCAATTTGATGCTTTTCCTCAGCTTTTGTTAAATGTTTTCGACTTTTTAATGACTCTGAAAAACGCTTTTGCTTTTTTAGCACTTGAGTTTACTGGCCACTTATAAGCTTAATTTCATGTTCAGCTCAAGCGAAACGAGCAAAAATAGCGCAACTCATAAGCAAAATTTTTTTTGTTT
Source organism: Phortica okadai (assembly GCA_034638295.1). Lineage (NCBI taxonomy): Eukaryota > Metazoa > Arthropoda > Insecta > Diptera > Drosophilidae > Phortica > Phortica okadai. The sequence goes on along the minus strand of CM067851.1, from coordinate 13,348,100 downwards.
GACGCTTGTGCTAGCCCAAATAACGTTGACAGCGAAATGTTGGCGCTAACCAAAGATACACAAACACACATATATACACATATACAGTGTGTTTACTTAATATGAGATACATTTTTTTCATAGGTACTACAACAAAATAATGCAGCATGTGTACGCAAACAAGAATAAATCAAATTGTTCAAAAATTCGTTGTTTTTTTGCCAATATAAATTTTTAGTTCTGCACAAATTAAAATTTTTATATGCGTCTGCTCAGTACTTTTCATTTTAATGTAATGTCTGTGTCTGCGTTTATAGATGAAAAAAAAAAGAATATATAAAATACATTTTTGTGCGAAAAAAACAATGCAAATTTCTTTATTAGCAAATATTATACGTTTAATTGAATTTTAATTTTGATGCATTGCTTTTAAACAAGTCGTTAAACGTATTGTCACATTGCCAAAAAGAACAATTTTTTATTCAAAAATTTAATTTTGATTTTTTTTTTAAATAAAGTTTTCAAATTAAACTTTTATGTGAAAGTATAAACTCTTCCCAAGTATAAACTCTAAAAAAGGGCGGAAAGAATCTAAAGTTGTATATAAATCTTATAGACCAGATGGTTTAAAAATTATGACTCCATTATATAAACAGACCATACAATCATTTTTCAAGATAAGGTCCAATCCTCTTATCTTGCAAAACTCTGACACACTTATGCTTAATACACATACTTAATTATTTGACGTAAAAGACGTGTTACGTGCAGGTGACTTACGGTGGTCTAGAATTTCGAAATAATATTTTTTATATATTTTGAAAGTCTCGATTTACTCAAAATTGAAGTAAAATATTTTTTAGTATTATTTGCTGAAATTTTGGCTTCTGGACCAAAATACCCCCTTAAGATTCTTGGAACCCATGGATTAGTAACCGACTTCTAGAAGAATATTTATTCAAATAAATATCAAATCAAATTATTGGCTTATCAAGGTTTTAAATAATCATAAAACAAATGTAACAATAACCGTTAAAAAAAAAAAAAAATAAAAGAATGTCGCAATCAAAATGTACGACCTTGAACCACCCACGTGCCTTGTCATTACTGCTCTGAAAGAACACCAAAACGAGTAAACGCACAAACGCCTACAAACAAATAAACGATTGTAATAAAATAAATACAATCAACCCAATGAAATATATACCTACGTATGTATGCATATATGAAATCAAGTTGTACACAAATCAAGAAATTATGAAATCGAGTCAAGTTTGCTGCTGCAACGACTTTTCTGTGTGGCATGTGGGTGATGATGTTGTATAAAGTGTAAACCGGTGCGCCTACGAACGCTTAAAAAAAGTCTTTTAAATTGCATTTTAATAAACAAACAAACAAGAAGATTTTCTTAAAAGATAAAAAAATCTAGCATATTTTACTTATATTTTTTTTTCGAAACAGATTTTACAAAATTTGGGAAAAGTTGATCGAACAGCAGATGAAATCTTCGATGATCATTTGAATAACTTCAATCGCCAACAAGCAAGTGCCAACAGATTTCAAAAAGAATTCAATAATTATATAAGATGTATCAGAGGTATGTGTGTGAACTTGATTAAAACATTATAATTCAATAATAATATTGATTTTGGTTTAGCTGCACAAGTTGCTTCCAAATCATTAATGGATGCCGTTAGCGAAATTTATGAGCCACACTGGTCAGGCTATGATGCCCTGCAAGCACAAACCGCTGCCTCAGAGAGCCTGTGGCAGGATTTCGCACACAAATTGGGCGACCAAGTGTTGATACCGCTCAATACGTATACCGGACAGTTCCCTGAAATGAAGGTGAGTTTTTTATTTATTCTTATTCAAATTTATATTCTAAACAGATCACGAAAAAATATTGCTGTTGCGTGATTTGAGTCATGTTGTTGTCTTTATAAAAATAAAGCACATCGTCACAATTGAATGCTGAGACAATAAAATGGAAACTAAAACGTCATCCCATTGAATAGGCCCGTTAGGTCGCCTCAACCGACAATACCACAATAAAGTTTGACATTATTCACCATTGACGCGATTTATGTACTTCGATTTATGTGTAGAAAATTATTTCACACCGGAACTTTTCAAGAGTTAATTTAATTGTTACTAAGACATGTTTGTCAAATCAATAAGGATAATACAAATTGCGCCTAAATGACGAAACAATAGCATTCTAATGTTAAAATTTCATGTACATTTTTTTGGGTTCCAATTTATATTAAGGTTAAACTAAAATTTTTCTGCTACTTTCATTAGCAGAACTTATTTTAAGAGTCATCATTATATCAAAAAATCTAAACTTTGTTTTTTTTTATTTTAGAAAAAAGTCGAAAAGCGCAATAGAAAACTGATTGACTACGATGGTCAGCGACACTCGTTCCAGAGCCTGCAAGCAAATGCCAACAAGCGTAAGGACGATGTTAAGGTACATTAAACATATTATTTTTTGTGTTTTTTATTTAATTTTTAAACTTTTTTGTCAAATTTTGTTGTTATTATTAAGCAGTTGACCAAAGGTCGCGAACAACTCGAGGAAGCACGACGAACTTATGAGATATTGAACACGGAGCTGCACGATGAGCTGCCAGCCTTATACGATTCAAGAATATTGTTTTTGGTTACCAATTTACAAACACTCTTCGCAACAGAGCAAGTCTTTCACAACGAAACGGCCAAAGTGAGTTTATAACAACAATTTGCAACAATTTCTGAAAAAACATGTCTAATTTTTATACAAATATTAAAAAAAAAAAATTCTATAGATTTACTCGGAACTTGAGGCAATTGTTGATAAATTAGCAACCGAATCGCAACGCGGCTCAAATACGCTGCGCAAACAAACATGTAAGTTTATGGAATGTACGTTGTTTTGTTTAGTTCATCTACGGTGGTAGTATATGACAATAATTTATTAAATACCCACATTATTCAATTGATTTTCTTTTGGTTTTAACAGCGAATGCCATCAAAGCATCGAGCCCAGTGCAATCACCAGTGAAGCAGTTGAACAATGCCAATCTCAACAACAGCAACAATTATCAGAATCAGATCACTACAAACGGTGGCTCCAGTCTCGCAAACAGTCGTAAGTAGCGCTGCAGGCAAACCTTCAGTCAAAATTTCCTCCTTCTTTCTATGCTCTTGTCTGCGTTCGGCACTTACAATGAGCGAAGTAAACAAATAGCTCATAAAGCTTTGTTTTTCTTTTTTCTATTGTTTAATTTTTCTTTAATTCGAATTTGTTGTTAAACGTTATTTTTAGTTTAATTTTACAATATTTATTTATTGTTTTTTTTTATTTTTTGCTTCTTTTCTTTGCGTTCAAATGAATTTTTTTTTAAACAATTATGATAAATTGCTCAAAACTGTAAAAATTCATGATCCACTTATAATTTTAGTTTAAAAACAATTTGGTTTTTGTATATTATGCAAAAAGAAAAAATATCTATTCTATCAATCTATTATTATTAGCCAAAATTATTAACTGCACAATTTTGTTTTATTTAAATATTTTTTTTTATTTTCAAACAACAAATTTCTCTTAATTTGAAATTTTATACGAATTTTTTAGTTTTTGGCAATTTGACATGTTTTCTTTACTATTTATTTTCTTTAAACTTTTATATATTGTTAATAACACAAGCATAAAAACGTTCCATTTGTAAAATTTGACTATTTATTCAAAAATTATTACTTAGCGGGCATTTTTGGTAATTGAAACCATTTCCCTCTTATTAAATATTAAGGGTATTCATGCAATCTATTAACATTACGTTAATATTGATAAAGCTAGTTATTCTTTTATTGGTAACGGGCACTCAATGAGAGATATGATAGAACATTTTGTTAATCTAAAATATTCTACATGTAACTAATTAGCAAACTTTTCTTTTAATTAAAATTTTTGTCATAGTTATAAAAGATTCTCAAATAAAGCCTTGTGTTCAAAATGCATGAATGCTTTTAATAGTATATTTGGTATCAGTATAAACAATTTGGTTTTGGTCGATTTTAATTATACAGGGACGTACAAAACAATTGAAGGGCCGTTCAGATATATCACAGCAGTTCGTTCATATTACTCTCCGGGTTTGCGCGATATTTGACATTATATTAAAAATTTCTGTAACACATTTACAAGTATTATCATATAATAAGAAATATCTGCTTTACCCTTTTGGTGAGACATAATGGTATTTGTAAGCGGCACTTAATTTTCTATTGCCATATGGAGTAAACCTTTTTCACATAACTTTTACAAGTGATAATTGCCAAAATGAATTTAGTGATATATCAAATGGAATGTTGCATGTTGCTTATATAAAAAAAAACGACACCAACAAAAAATTGCATGTGTTAAGTTATTATTTTTTTTCTTTCTTCTTTTCTCTCTCGTTTATTTAATTTCTTCAAATTAATACATATTTTTTTGTTTTGTTTGTTTGGAATGCATTTAACAATATATGCAAATAAAACACGCAAATAACATGCAAAAAAATTAAAAAAAAAAAAAAAAAAAAAAAAAACCACACAAATAAACAAATCATGCAAAAATACATCAAATCGAAATAAACAAAAAATCCGGCAACAAATAGCATCCTCCACAAGCTCCTCATCACAGCAAGAGCCACGATTTGATTTAGTTTCTTCAACACCAGAATCAACGCCAGATAAGCCAAAGCTAGGCACATCAACAACAACAGCAACAACACCAACAAACAGTGCAACATCGAATAAAGAAGAGACAGAGCCATCATATGAGAATGCCAGTGCAGGCGCAGCAGCGGCAGTATTACACAACAACACAGCGCCAACAGAAGCATCAGCAGCAGCGGATACAACGACAACAACAACAACGAGCAAGACAATATTAGAGCAAAATGCGTTGAATAGTTCAAATGCTAATACGGTAACAACAGATGTCATTGAAGCCGCAAAGGAGATAACAACAATAACAACAACGACAACAACAACCGAAGAAACAAGTAATAAAATAACAACAGGAACAACAGTGCCAGTGACGCCAGCAAGAGCAGCAGCAGTCGCAGCAGCAGCTACAGCAACAGGTACAACAACAAAAACCAATACGGAACAATTGAATGGCAACAACAATGAACAAAATGAAAATGAAGTGCGACAAGAACAACAAACAACGGATAATGGCAATATTGGCGATAATAAAGACAAACACAACAAATTAGGTAATCAAATGCAAGCAATTGAAACAAGTAGCAAATTAGTTGATAATCATATTAATAAGAATCCCTTCGATGAAGAAGATGATGAACGTATCTACGAAGTGCCAAAGGGTGAGTAGTAATCTTCATGAGCAAAATGCAAATTCGTGGGTTGATGTTAAACATAATTATTATTTTCGCTCGTTCGTTCGTTCTGTCTCTTGCTCTCTCCTTATATCTATTTCGCATTCTCACTTATTATCTCAATATTGGATTGAATAAGCGTGTGTCGCTTTCTCTGGCTCATGTCTGCTCAATTTTATTTATCCTATATATAAAATAAATTTGTACAATTATATTTTGATTATTTCGCCTGTTTTTTGTAAAAAAATTTGCTGTCATTTCATAAATTTTTTTTTATTTTTGGTACGCAATAAATTGAGGCTTTTTACTTATTGTACAATGTCAACATTAAGATAGTTAGATGAAACAAAATAACATCATCCATCAGTGATATCGCCAAAAATAATTTTTTGTATATACATAAGTACGTGCATCATTTCAATGTTTGATCTTATCATGAGCATTAAAATCGGTCAACATTACTCGGGCATTACCTGATCTTCTGGCACATTGTATATTTCACACATTTCTTTTATATAAATTGTTAATTATAATTTAATTATTTATTTTTTTTTTTTATTTTTAAGGTTGCGGTATTTTTTTATTAATTAGTTTCACATATTATTTAATTTTGGTTCCAGTCGTAAAAAAAAAGCTTGGGTACAGCAACATATAAACATTAATGCACATCTTCATACTTGGCACACACACATACACACATAAATAATTTAAAAAAAATTATACTTCTCATTTTTTTTAAGAGGAAATCATTTTGAAACATTTCCACATTTTAAAAATAATTGCGCACGTTTGTTGCTTAAGTCTTTTGCTATTTGGTATGATAACGTTTGTTTGCTAATTATGCGTTTTTGATTGTGGAACAAGTAAAAAAGTTCTTCGCTTCTTGGCGAATTTCACTAACCCTCAGCAAAAACAGCTGCTCGGCGTCAACACTTAAGCGAAAATAACCTTTTGGCATTTGTGTACGATTATATTTTTTTAACGTCTTTCTGACCACAACTAACGGCCTGATCTGACAGTCTGTTATGTCTGTCTGTCTGTACTTATTCTATGTGCTAGCAGTATATAAATACTTTCGCCTATAACAAGTCGGCTAGAGATTAAAGTATTATTTTTGCTTGTTCCTTCACAGATGCAACGACTGCTGATTTACCGCCTGGTGTACTCTATCGCGTGAAGGCGACATACGGTTATGTGAAAGAGGATGTTGATGAGCTGAGCTTTGAAATTGGCGATGTTATACGCGTCATTGAGTATGACGATCCAGAAGATCAGGTAAACGGTTTATGTGTACCATGGCAATTGTTTGTGTACTGAAATATTATTAAATCTTATGATTTGTCAGAGTTATAAGTATTTGCACGCTAGTTTCCCATTCCCCAAATGAATGTTGAAAATATCAAAGACTTTCTATTTTTATTGAACATAGTTTTTTATTGCTAATTTGCAGGAGGAGGGCTGGCTAATGGGTCAAAAGGAGGGTACCAATGAGAAAGGTTTGTTCCCGGCCAATTTTACGCGTCCAATTTGAGGAAAACAAACAACACATACAAGAACAACTAGTACTACAACAACAAGAACAACAACAATGACGCCTTAATTATTTATTATAATTTTTTTCTATTTTGTTTTGTTTTGTTTTTGAGACCCAAGCGCGTTCCATAGTAGCAACAAAATGTTTTGTTATTAATTTATACAATATATATATATATATTTTTTAGTTTATTCTTGTGCGCTCTTATTTAAAAAAAAATTGTTATATTTTTTGTAACGGCTAATTTGTCTTTAATTTATTCAAAACACTATTAACAAAATTAAAACACACAATTATTTTAGTTATTTTCGAAAACCACAACAAGAACAAATATTTTAGTGTAAAAGTCCCCGTATATTTATTGGCAGAGCTTCCAAATATTAGGAAAAAAAAGTAATAATAATCCTTTTCTGTTATTGTTGGTCCATATTTATTGAATTGAGAAGAGAAATTATTTACAATATTTTGAAAAACCTTTACAATTTTCTTAGCGTTTAAGCTTTTAAAGTGAGAGGGAGAAAAACAAAAAAAAAAATATTATTTGTTATTAACTTTTTAAAGACAAAGAATCAAACAAACAAAAACAAAAAACAAACCAAGTGTAAGAACAAACAAGTTTTCAACTTATTGTGCTCATATTTAAAACAATAAAAATAATTTATTAATTATTGACAATTACCTTTTTTTAATTGTGAATAATATCGAGAAAAGAAATAACATAAGAACTCAACTCGAAAGTTTCAAAAACTATATGGAATTTTTGGTAGTCAAATGCTTTGTTTTTATAGGAATAATATTAGTGACATTTTTGGGCATATCAAATTAAGTAATTAACAAAATTTACAGAAGCAACAACAACATTTTTCAAAATATGGATACAAAAACAATTTTGTTAACTTGTTAAAGCGTAACATTGAACTAAGGTTTTCTCTTTACCATTGCAAGTGTTCAATGCGCACAAATCAAAATGAATATCATTCAATAATTGAATAACATATGAAAAAATATACCATTTAGCGTAAAATGAGAAGTTATGTAAAATGAAATTTCGAATTTGCGTGTAACAAATTAGTAAAAGTTTTCTTTACTTTTATTTCCGAAATAAAAAATTAAATGATAAAAATAAATACTTGGCTTTTTATTTTTGGAGGGAGGGTGTGCACAGTAGACGACCAGTCTCGATTCCAGTGTGTTTGGGCCCGACCAAGGTTAATGTTCCTTTGCGGTTAAAGTGGGACAAATAGACCAATGGAACTAAGAACCATAAAATTCGTGGAACCAAGAGATATCCGGCTGCGGTTCATGTGGGATGGATCATTAAAGCGACTACTGGGTAAGTTGATTTGCATATAAATAAAGCGAAGAGGTTTGATTCAGAAACCTAGATATTATCTTTAAATGTTTAATAAGTTTTGACACCTTTATCCAACTTCTAAAACATAATATGCGATGTGAAAATTGTTCGGACATGCTCATATATTAAATTACCACCAATGTCAAGTAAAGCTAAAGCTATACAACACTATATAGTAATGTACATATGAAATATTTTGAGAGAAATATATTACACTTACAACTGAATTGATATTTCATTATATTTATTAACACGTTTTTTTACATATAAATTATTTTGATTGTTCATTTGTTCATATTTACATGGCGCTATAAAAATATCTGTTTATTTAACTAATGTAACCCTCATCAATGGCATGCTTGAAAATTTCTGCAATGCGTTGTCGTTTCTCTGCCTCCTTGAATGGTTTAATGTTCCACACATCAGTGAGCACCGCGTTTTCAGTAATTGCATCCAAATCCGCCACTTCATCGTCCTCAATCAACGACATAGGCAGCGATTCAATGCCCATGGCACAGCCAAAACGGCCAAAATCTTTAAGCTCCTGCAACAAAGCATCCCATGACAGTACAATTTCGGGATCGGCGCCCAGGTCAGCAATCAGCGCGCATGCGCTTTCATGGTATGCCTTCAGTAGCTCCTGGTAGTGTTGTTCGCGCAGAATTTGACTCGTGCACGAATATATGAAGAATGTCAGATCTAATGCAAGTGACGCACAACGCGCCAGCTGGAAGTCGATAATAATTATAGCCTCAGATTTGCCATCAGCAGTAAAGCGCGTCAGGAAATTCGGTGACCAACAATCGCCGTGTCCAAAGACGCTTAACTTGGCTGCGGAAATGGAAAATTTGTTAAAATTGGAAATAATGCATTGACAAAATAAATAAATTCTTACAGCGCTGGGAAACCAAATTGATGACGTCATCGTAAAGGTTGTCTTGTAGAAAATTATTGGCAATTGTCTCATACTTTGTATTTGGGTATGTTTTGCTTACAGCATCTCTGGCCACATTCTGGGCCAACTTTAAAAAGCCCGTGTACCAGCTTCGCAACTTTTCGTCGTAATATGTTTCCTGTGAAATTTCACAGATTAGTATAATGTGATTTATATTTTTAACTAACAAACCTCAATATTGTTTGCTGCCTCACTAAATTTATCCGCTTCGAGTGCGTTGAAGGCCAGCGAAATGCCATGGAAACGACCCAAAGTGCGCATCGTCAGTTTAGCATCTTCCAGCGAAATTGTACTCTGACTGTAAGATCAAAACCGTATTAGTGTGCATACTCAAATGAGAAATTTCAGACTCACCGATTGGGTGCACCGTAGCCACGGAAGCTAACATCTTCCAAAGCAATGAAATCATTGACACCATCGCATAGCGATGCATAGCACTTGGGGTACTCAGTGAATGGATTTTTCGGTTTTCTCCGTGCCTGGAATGCTTCTAGCGCTGGCACAATCTTAGTGTAGAAATTAATTTCATTGCGAAAGAAATCAACTGATCGGAATAAGCGCCGGCGATGCAAATTATCCGGCATGCCCTTCACAATAAGGTTAACTTCAATATTTTCACTAAAACAGCAAAGAATTATTGTTCAATTTTTATTGCTATCACTTGATCTCAATGAACTTACCCAGTGTCTTTGTTGACGCCATAGACGCACAGCCGGAATACTTTGCTTAGGTACGAATCGCCCTTCTTGAATCCCTTTCCAAAACGATAAGAAGTGTGCTTGGAAGTACCATTTTTCTTCTGTATAATTTCATCCAATGTATTCTCAGTGAACTTGGACGAGATGTCGGCAAGCGTCGTTGACGTGGCGGTCATTGTGATAGTTGAGTGCAGAATAACTATCTATGAAATGCGTCAAGCTTTTTATTTGTTTGTTTGTTTGATTACCGCTATGCTTGATTACAACATTAACGCACAATTAGTTAATCAAAATAAGTTGTTGAAAATCAAAATTTGAAAGCAAAAATCAACAAAGCAATGTCTGATAACGCAGTTAAGGTTCGCGAGAGAGATAGGACCGCAAAATAAAATCGCGAAAGTTGGGATTGAGAACGAAACCTGTAAAAATAATTTTCCATTGAACTGACTCGCGGCGGCTGACATTTCAAGCGGACATACGCTATACTGTGTCTATATGTGTGTGTATGAAGTCGAGCACTCTTGACTGCAATTCCTTACCGGTTTTCTATTAGTTTGCCTTCTTAAATTTGGTAAATTTGGGTTGGTATTTATTTTTTCTTCGAAAATGTCATTTGAACCTAAAATGTCGAGGAAAGAACAAAATAACAGTACTGAGCATTTGTCTAGAAAAAGTACATATATCGCGACATAGGCCAAAATGATGCAGCACCGGAATTTTTTAACAAAAGAAAATGTGTCAAAGTCAACTGATAGAATTCTGGTCATTTTTAAGAATATTTCCATTTACCATTGACCCGAACCATTTCGTAATGTTGCATGACCATAAATGTGCCTTTTTTCATTTTGACATTTTTTCTCGCAAGCTTATGGCCATTTGGGCCATGTGGCTGTCGTCATTTTTCGACCAGTGGTCGATGAAACGCAGCCGGGCAAGCTCGATAGTCGCAGTTGCCGAATTTGGGGGAGTCACTCTCATTGACCTAGCCCAAGAGCATTTTAAGATGGCCCTGTTCCATGTCATTCCGTTTTTTGCAGCGTCAACTTTTCATGTCGCAAGACCGAGTCTATTCGCGGTTTTATAAAGAATTGTTGCGATCAAGCAGGAACGGCAACTCTGTTATTTTTCGTGTCTTTGACACCGTTTCAGCTAATAACTCTGTGAACCGAATTTTGGGGGTATGTTTCGTCTATGTAGCAATGTATTCGGTGCAGACAAGTACACACCCAATTCTTTCGGTTCGTTTCACTTGATACGGCTGGTGTATTATTGATTTGGCCTATGTCGTGGTAAGTTTGCTCTAGACAAGGGTGCTGTTTCTTCCTCGCATGAGCGCGACACTTTAGCGTCAATTTGCCACTTCTTCGACTAATTTGAGTTTCTTTTTTATCAGTTTTGCGCCATCTTGAAATTCAAATTCAATTAGTGCGTCTCTCATATTTTGAGAATTTTTGATGAAAATTACAATGAAATATTATTTTCATCACTTTACCGAGTTGGCCGTGGAAACCCTTTCTAGTTTCAGATATTTTGCAAACTAATTTTTAATGCAAATAAATTTAATTTGCACTTTTTTTAGAAAATGTCACAAATTTCATATTTTAACACTGTAAAATTTTTTCTTCGCCCTTTTTATTTTACTATTTGAAGACAATGCTGTTTGTGAATGCAAAAATATAACATACAAAGATACTTTTGCAATAATATGTATGTAATTTCATATTTAATTCAAAATTTTTAAATTGGTTTATCTTGATTCTCGTCAAAAATTGAAAACAAAGTATTTCGATAGTCTTTGACTTTGTAAATGTGTTAATCATGTGAGATATTCATACCATGTAATGTCAATTAAGGCATTTTCTAAATACAAATTGCATTTTCCCTTCTTTAATACTTTTCTATTAAAGCTTGTCTCTTTGCATATAAACCGAACTTTTGGTAAAATGTCCTATTAATGGCATTGCGTCTTTTTATTTAATTTTTTTTTTCTTTTTCGGCAATTCAAAACTGCCAAAATGGAAATGGTTTTCGTATGTTAAAAAGAACAACCACAAAACAGTTGAAGCTCACGTAAGCTATCCAAGCCCCAAACAGACCTAAAACGAGCAAACGAAATACGAAAAGCATGTAAGAGAACCGTCATATATTACACAACGAAATGTTGTGGGTGGCATTGATGTGGCTGGTGTGTCAAAGGGCGCGGTGGCGTATTTTAGTTGAGCAACAAATTACATCAAGTCGCTTACGTCTCCCAGCACGCCACGCCAATGCATCAAAAAACGGGCCAGCAGAGCTCAGCTGAAGTGGTAAAATAGCCAAGTGAACCTCTATAAAATATTAAATAAAGCTGAACAAACAAACACTTACACACACACACACACACACACACACACACACATACATACAAAAGCGAATGATATAATCATGTAATGTTCGTATATACTTGTATGTAACACAAAGTAATGTTTATATGTACATATGTTTATATATATGTACATACATACATACATATAATATACATAGCGCATGACATTTATGTAATTATTTTTGCTTTTATATTTATAAGCGAGTATGTGTGAGGCTCCAACTGGTTAGCAGTAAAAACACGCGCTGGCATTATTCATACGCCACGAGCAGAAAACACCCCCAATAAACGACAAATTCAATTACAAAGCGCATGCGTCATTATATACTCTATCTCGCTTCCGCAAACATTTGCGCCCCCGTTTTCTTTTGCTTTTCCAACACGCTTTCTCATTCTCGCTACCGTTATACGTCGCTTTCACACGCTTGCTAACTAACACTCAAGCGCATTCTCAAGTTATTGATTGACCCACTTTGTGAAGCATTTTCAGAATTTTTGCCCTGTTAAATGTCCTTAAAGAATGCCAGCACATGTCCTTTCGTCCTTTAGCTTCGTTCGACATCGTCGTTCGTCGCAATTTCCTTCGTTTTCATACAGCAATCGAATTTTTGTATGTTTGTGGAATAGGGCAGGCAGGGTGCAGTGTGGCGTACTGAAAATTGTACAATATCCGCAATTTGACTGCAAACGTTCTGGGGGCTTAATTGAGGCTCTCGTTCACTCGCATGCTTCTTAGTTATTTTTAGCTTTATCATACCCGTACACGCCCAGTAGTTGATATGTGGCGCCTACGCTTAGGCTCACTTGCTCTTTCAGCATTGGGGTTTGGTGTTAAGTACAACAACCATGAGCATAAACAGAGGTCACATTGGCTTCCTCTCTCTCTCTCTCTCTCTGTAATTATGTCAGCAGCATTATTAGCATTCGGCATTCGGCAAACGGCAAGGCTGCTTAGCAACTTAAGAAGCATTTTTTTTGTCTGTCGTTCTTGATTATGAATTATTTGCGTAATTGAAAATTTTCAAAATGCTCATCTGGCTATTTGACATAACTGTTTTCAATGGTTTTTTCATTCTTCTCAGTATTTCCATTACTCATTTCTGAAAACATCCAAAAATCTTAATTTTTATTTATTTATATTCGTTGTTCTGATCATTTCTTTCAATAACTGTTTAATATAATCTTATAATATACATTTACTTATATAAAACCTTTACTACTTACAATATTAAATTGGTAAGACAACTTTTTTGAATGAGGTTTACAAATACATACAATATGTATTTCATTATACTTCTCAACACTCGTAAAAAAACTTCAATTTCCGCAACTATTTCGATAATTACATGCATGATTCTAAAATCTATAAACTCAGTCCATACAAACGTACAAATGAGCTCGAAATGTGCGGCCTCTAAAGGAATTCAATTCATCAGATTCGTTACTGTTCTCCAAATTTTCAATATCATCTGAGAGGCTGAAAATAAATCTTGCTAGTCTTCGATATCTAACTCTAAGATAATATCCAACTTTGTTGTTATTTCTTTCACAAGTTTTTGTTCTTCTCAAAGCTTGACATATTTTGCATTATTTAACACATTTTATCTACGAACTGCTGCCTTGTTAAGTTTGTTAAAGAAATCATTAAACGATTACGATTAAGGACGTAAGGAAAGGGGTAAAACAATCTACATATATCTATATCAAGCAATGAGGTCAACACATTTTCTGTATCCACCTGGCCATATCTAGGCCACTTCTGTGCCTGATGAGCTGCATGCGTCTTTTCCAATCAAACAGCATTCATTCATTCAAAAAAAAGGGGGAGGGATCCAGCGGAGGTCATCAATTATTTAACTTTTACTTAGGGGAGTTGTGTGCCGCTGTATCTTTAGAAAAGTCAAGTTGTGGGACAACAACAACAATATTGCAAGGCGATGATCGAAGCAGCATTTTTCGTTTGATAACTTGCAATTCTCATGCAGTTTATCAAGAAAAACGTATGGGGAGTACTGATAATCCGTTCATCGTTAAGCAAAGATCGCTGATGAAGGAGTTTGGCAACTCCCGAAACAGCTGTACGATCTGACTGCTGCTAGCTTTTGAGCTAGTTCTTGCAATATTGTTTGTTGTTAAAACTGCCAAAACTTTTTGATTACAAATTTGGTGTATCAAAATTGACCTCGAGCCTGCTAATCATTATTGAATCAAAATTAGTAATCTTATTTTTTTATCCAGTAAGTAGAAAACATCACAGAAAACATCAACTTTTAACATTCTAAGAAGATATTTTATAATTCTAAGATTTCTATATCACACTGAACAATCGTGTTCCATTAAGTTTATTTTGAGACAATTATTTACTATTTCAATTTGAAGAAACATTACGATTTACTATAATATGGGCACAAAATAAAAAAGAAAGCAAGGTAATCCAAAATACGTATTAACCTAAAAAAGAAAAAAAAAGAAGAGAACGGAAAGTTATAAAAAAAAGTGCGTTGTTGGGGGAAAAGCGACACACGTGTAATTGACCTACTTTCTCTACTACACGAAACGCAACGCGAGCGAACACACACACATATACATACATATACACAAATACCCAAATACACACATAGAGCAAGACAAGTGTGCATGGTTGAACAGATTTGCTTGATGCTCTTAGATACAAAGAAGAGGAAAACCAACACATGACTAATAAAACAGCCGTTTTGCATTTGGTCGACAAGAACAAAAATAACTAAAAAACAAAAGCAAACAACAAACGGCAGAAAAACAAAGAGTATAGAAAAATCAATTAAATTATAAAAACAATTATTTAATATTATTTATTTTCCAGATGGCATAATTCCGAGCAGTAAAAAAATAATACATTTACAGATACATATATGTATATCTACATATATACATATATAAAACTTATATGTAAGACAAGCAAGCTTTTTTCTACGCTGAAAGCTTTGCTGTATGTACATTTGTTGTTGTGCCACTGCGCGGCACATAAAAACACACACACAGACACACATACACACTTACGAATACCAGCAATTTGAACAGCGCAACAACAAAAATGTATCTACAACAATGCGCACAAAAGCGACGAAATAGTTTCATGCGACAAGCGACCTATTTATTACAAACGAAAGCTCAGCGACAAGCAACAAACGTTAGCTACAAAACGTAACTACAACGGATACGCGTTTACATTAGATACATACACACTCATACATACATACATACATATACAAACTAAAGCTACAAGAAAAAAAAAACACACACACAAAAAAAAGAAGAAAGAAAAAATAGCGAAAAAAAAACTTTATTTTGTTGTTAAAAAAAAAAGCAACAACAATGCAAAGACATTTGAAAAATTGCTTATTAAAAACACGCACAGCGACGACAACGAAGTCGTTGTCGACGAATTTCAGTTATGCCAACGTATCTGCGTATCTATTAGATAGTTCTGTTTGTTCTTTGTCGCTGTGATAAAGCAAATTAAAAAGACAAAAAAATAACAAGACAACAACAACAACAACAACAATTAGAGGAACTTATATGGTGTCATTTTAACAAATTAATTCTATGGCATCAAGAATTTCAATTAATTACTGTGACGATAACTTCGGTTCGGCATTGTCAAGTGAGAAATTCTACACAACGTGGGCGTTAAGGGCGCGGCATGTGTGTGTGTGTGTGGGTTTGTCACAATCATTGTAGATACAATTGCAAACGGCGCTATTGACTAACGCGCTTTGATGCTCTTTGTCTGTCGTGCGTAGTTCAATTGATGAACACTTGCAAAAGTATCTGCACTTAAACACATGCATGCGCGAACTCACACACACACAGAGACAGAAATACACGCTTGACTGTTTGCGCGTGTTTTGTTTTTTTTTTGTTTTTTGTATGATTGGTAATTGTATAATACAATATTTAATTAACTTCAAGTTCTAGACATGTTGACTAAATCTCAAAATAGGCGTCTATATGTAAGTAAGTATGTATGTGTGTTTCATATATTGTACAATATTTTAGTTTGTCGCTTTGTTTTGCACAAATTGCTCATCGGCATTTCTACTCTTCTCTTTTATTTTTCACTTTTTTGCTTGCTTCTTCTTACTCTTATTCATCAATTTCATATTGTTTTTGTGCTCAACGCTCGACACGTTTATTTTTAGCTGTTGATGTAAGCAGTCTCGCTAATATTCGCCACTAATGAGCATTGAAGAACATTACAAAATTCATAGAAATATTCTATGTTCTCTACGCCCTTGAATTCACAGAATATGAAAAAACATAACAAATATTGAAAAGTAAGTTTTTAGATAAACATTTCGATACGACTTTTTCGAACCATCTCACAGTGGTCCCGCCCGTAGGCCAAAAATAAAAAAACCAAAGTCAAAATTTTTACTTTAAATGTATCAATTCTTATTTATAATTGGTCTAGCTATTTGAATTTATTCATCTTTTTGTTTTGCTCTATCTGTCCTCTTCAAGAATAGCATCGAAAGAGAGAACATGATATTCATTTAGTATTGAAGCGTAAGCAACGTGCAAGGGAAGCTCTCCTTAAAAAATGTATTTTACTTATTTAAAACAAGTTTTTGTGCAATGAAAGTGATTAATATTATAAATAAAGGTATTAACTTTCTTTTTACAACAAAAAGTATATGTAGTATGTGTTGTGTTTTGTGTAAATCATTATTGTATTTAGTACATAATTGTGAACGTTCTTAGTTTGTCTTTTCTGTGTTTGGTTAGAGTTTTAGTTGTGAAGGGGTTCTTGGGGTTGAACAAATCTTTTTGTATAATATTCTTAAGCATTTTAAGAATATAAGAAAGTTTAATTCAAGTGCCGTAAGGTGCCGTGCGGCTTGCAATATACGAAAAGGTAACCTAACCTCAATTTTAAAAAAAGCACGTGTAAAACTTGTTATCATTAAATATCCGTGGTACTACCTTCCTGCATCGGTCCATAAAGTGTTATTATATGATCCTGCTATTATAAAAAATTGTTTAGTCTCAATTGGAGAGCTTTCTGAGGAAGCTGAATAGGCAAAAAATAAAGACATTAAATTATATAGGCTAAACCATACGGAAAATTCCAACTGTAGTATCCAGATTTTTACTGAAGTCTCACAGGTTATATACGAAAATTTCCAAAATTGTGTTGCAATAAAATGAAAAACAAAAGTTTTTCATATAAAAACTGAATATCAGACCGATTGTTTATATGACAGCTATATGATATAGTTGTCCGATCCGGCTGATTTTTACATATTATCTTAGGATAAATATAAAAAAATTTTGTGCCAAGTTTCAAGTCCCTACCTCAACTAGAAGTATTTTTGGCCGCTCTCCCCATACAAGCCGGACCACTGTGCATCTGTGCTTTTCGACAATGAAAACCTTTATTTTGCTAAGTGTTTTCTTATCTTTGATTTACACACACATACATTTGTATTTATATCATTTCATGTGTTGTTAAAAAAATAATATCAAACACTTGGCCTCATTTTTTTTTCGTACTTTTAGCATGAATTTCAAACATAAATTGAGCGTTTAGTGTAAGAGCTTTAATATTTGTATCGCTCAGACGCTTCTGTTTGAAACTTTGTACCGGAAAGAACAAAAAAATGCTTCAATTCGAACGTTCTTTTTAATCATTTCGTTTGCTTGTGTATGAATAATTTAGAAACATTATTACTCAGCGTAAATAATCAAAGTTTCAACTCATGTTGATATGAAATATATTATACTTATGTAGATATCAATGGTGCTGTACAAACAGCTTGACATCGAACATATGAGTGCAAAAATTGCACTCAAATCGACAATTCAATGAGCTGAACTTCCATTTTTTACTATTCAAAAGCATAAAAAGTCTTTTAATCGGTTGGCAGTCGAAAGGCTCATTTTCAAACGCTTGAATTGATTTCACATCTTATCACAGTACGAATGTATGTATGTATGTACATACAAAGCCTAAAACGCCATCAATTAACGTTGGCCGATAAAAAATATTTCCATTAAAATGAAAGCTTTTGTAACGTCAAATGTGTGCGCTTTTTTACATAGAAACTATAAAATAGAGGAAAGTATATGTACATCTATGTATATATAAATATGTACACTAAATATATGTGAACAGATGTTCTTGTTATCGCGTTCATGTGCTAGAATTTTCATTCGGAACTTAATTACTTAGCAAACAAGTTTTCAAAGACTTGTGACAAATACAACAACAACTGGCGTACATGCAAAATAGTTTTAGTTCATATTAAAATTTGAACTTTTCAACAATAGAGGTTAAAAAAACATCACACTGAGTAACAAAAGTAAACTACAGCAAATACATTGAGTGTGTTTTATACTTTCTAGGGTCGAAGCAAGCAATACTTCACTTTCCAGAGATAAAAATGTAATGACAAATACTTACATACATACATACATCATATACATATCTGTCGAATATTACTTCCAGGAGCTGTATCTTGTTAGTACACCATTAGTCTAGATATGCAATAAAATGTTCATTGTCGTCTTGAACCTGTCGTCTATTTCCACTTGTTTTTGTGTCCCCATACAGTGGCCTAATCATGTCCATTACGACAAATGAGTTGATTGGTAAAGAAAACTTATCCGATATGTAATAAAATGTGTGAGAAGTTTCCTCTATTATATGTATGTGTTTCAAGCTACTTGACAAACTTATGAAGAGGCTTATCAAACAAACAATTGCTTCGACACATGGTTTAAGTTGATTTATATGGCCTCATTCTTCAGTACCGGGTCAGAAATTAGTCTTGAATTTACCGTTAAAATCGATGAACAATTGAAAAACAAATTGGACAATCGATTGTTGTGTTTAAAAACTCTTCTTGAATAATGTACATCTGTACGATGGTTTAATATTTCTGGACAGTTTCAACTTTGAGTAACAAATGCTATTATTTGTTGATTTTTATACCCTGCACATACAGTGTGTCAGGGTATATTAAGTTTGTTTGAACGAAATGTATGTAACGCATAGAAGGAGGGGAGGGGGACCCCATAAAGTATATATATTCTTGATCAGGATGACAAGAGAAATCGATTGAGCCCTGTCCGTCTGTCCGTCCGTCCGTCTGTATTCACCAATGGTTCTCGGAAACTGTAAAAGCTAGAGACTTGAAATTTGGAGGGTAGACTCGTAATGCTTGGCACTACATCAAGGTTGAATGGTTTAGTGCCACCCCCACTCCTTCCCGCCCAACCAGCACCGCCCACTTTTTGAAAACGTTATAACTCGAACACCCGAAGAGATAGAAACATGAAAGTCGGTATGTAGACTCAGCATGAAGAGCTCTACAAAACTGCATACCACAATTTTTCCCCCTCCCCTTGATTTCCCCTCCCCCAGTTGTTTTCTATAAAAAGCAATATCTCCAAAACTAATAAAGGTATGAACATGAAATTTTGTATACAAGCTCAGTAAATATATATCTTTAAAACTGCATACCACAAAATTCCCCCCTGTTCGAAAGTTACCCCTCAATGACCTACAAACTCAAATTTTTCGTAAATTCCACTTTTTTTGACCAATTTACTTGATATTTTGAACACTATTCGATCGGGCGATGTCATATCAACATTTTTTTGTAGATTTAGGGTGTTGCACCACCTACTGTGTATGCAGGGTATTATATTGTCGAGTATACTCGACTATAGCGTCCCTACTGGTTTTTTAGCTGCCATCAAGCATACTTATTGAACCAAGTATATCACTCCATTCTACGTTGAGCAATATTACAGAGGCTGAATTAAAAACAACAAAATAAAAACGCTTATGTAAGTTAATTAGTAATTATCTCTATTCGTATATACAATCAGTTCTTTAAAAATGTTGATCGAAATTATCTTCAATCTTGATTTGCCTTCGTAAGAGCGTTTCCTCCCAGTTTGTCAGTTTGACTGATGGTTCATCACAAACAATTTGACAATCACTTTTATGAATTGAAGCGTTCTGTTGTTTTAAAATCCATTCATATTTTCGCCGTTTAGTTGGTTTTTTGTAACGATTAACAAATTTTGTATAAATTTTGCCACGTCTTTCTGTGCGATACTCATGAAGTTCTTCATATGGAAATAATTTTAAAATTTCCCGTTCAAGCATGTGACTTTTGTGTAGCGAAAGATGAATTTGATTATCCTCGAAGTAGCTGACTATCAATTGTATGAGCAATGTACGCTGAGCCGTTGATAATGGTTTATGTTCACTTCGGTAATTCAACAGATTCAAACCTGAGGGCCCGGAATTATTAAGTATGTAGTTGACTGAGACTGCACTGAATGATGAATACTCTTGTTTGAATTGGTCATTGACGTTGGGTGAAAATTTCGGCAATTCCGGTGACAACATCTCATTAGTAATCGATTGTAGCATATTGTAATCGTTATCGTTTATTTGTGGTGCCACTTGTTCCAAATCTATTTCGGTTACGGCTACTAACGGTTCCGGCGGTATATCGGAAGATGTTTCGGACCGTGATATCTGTATATCTGCATGTATAGCAGTTGGATTGACAGTTACATCTGGTGAGTTGGGTAAAGTTTGTGCCGCGCATTTGCAAGGACAATGTGCACCAAATGTGTTCATTGGCGTAATATGTAACGGTTTATTCAAGCTCTGACGCCATTGCTGCAGGTGATGCTCAAAGCGAATACGCGTGCCAAGTCGGAAAAGTTGCAATGCAAATTCAATGTGATGGAATTTCATGATTTGTAACTCTTCGATGTTTATATCTTCCGCTGAAAAATATGTATAACAAATTTTGTTATTTTTTGTAGTGATGAATAAATGATGACACACTCAACTGACCTTGAAAATGCTCAAAGAGCTCACTAACATTCCAAGCATCCAATAAATCTTTGAGCTCGGCAAACTCGTTCGTATCTTCAGTCATCTTTAACGTCTAAACTCTTGCTCTTTAAATGTGCTGTACTCGAATTGTTAATGCTTTGCAATTTAAACAACAATTTTTTCTCCTTACTATTTGAATTAAAATTCTTTACTTTGCAGTAATATACATTTATGATTTTAATGTATTATTAAAGAAATGTTGAAAAGTTATTGAATTTTCAATTCACAATGGTACAATACACGAGCAGCTTGATACACACAACTGATTTCATCATCGAATGCACGAAAGCAACGAACTGCTGTGTTGAAAACATATATTTGTATGTACACTATACGTGTGTATGTATATCTATATGTATCTATGTATGCATACATACTAAATACATACACTGAATACAAGCTCTCTTACTCTCTGGCGTTCTTTGCATCTCTTTTCGTACTTACCCTGCTCATTTGCTATTACTCACACGTGTGTACCTTCGTTAAGTTAAGAATCGTCAAATTTTGTTGTTGTTATGTAGACAATCGTCGTTTCGATGTACACATGGAGTGAGTACATGTATGTATGTATGTATGCAAGTATAAAAGTATGCATAGTATAAAATAACCTTTGCCAGGCTTACGTTGCATCTTTAATCCGTTTTTGCAACATCGTTGAGAGAATGTTTGGTTGCAAACAAAAACCAGAAGCAACAACAACAAAAACTTCACAGTAGACAAAACAGTCACATTGCACAATATGCGCACATTTGTATTTATGTACATATGTATGTGTATGTCTTAATGTACACACATATGTATGTATTTATCTACATATGTATTTATGTACCTGTTATACTAATAAACTCACCGGTTAATTTGTTTATATATGTATATGTGTATACATATACATTCATTATCGCCTCACGTGTACTTTTGCTTGCTCATGTTTGTACGTGTGAATATCTATACATATATGTACATACATACATTTATAAAATATTTGTATTTTATAAAAAACTAAAAAAAAAAAGTGTTTATCTGTTTGTATACATATGTACATTAATACATAGGTATGTAAATGGTTCTAAAGCAATTATATTGAAAACAAGTTGCACTTAATATGAAATATAAAGAAAATTCATATTCATAATTCATAATTCTATTGTACAAAATATATTTTTTTGAAGCATTACAACTTTGAATTTGCTTAAACTTCAAATATCAATTCAGCGGATCGACTTAAGAATCCTCGCTGTTACTAATCAATTTTGTTGTTACAAATTGTTAATAATATCACAATGTACAA
The DNA here is from genome assembly GCA_034638295.1 of Phortica okadai. NCBI lineage: Eukaryota > Metazoa > Arthropoda > Insecta > Diptera > Drosophilidae > Phortica > Phortica okadai. Next base: position 13,325,650 of record CM067851.1, on the reverse strand, counting down.
GGAACATTATTCATACAACTGAATGTATCCCTGTACAAACTACACTGAAAACACGTACATACATACATGCTGACTACATACACAATATGTATGCATGTAAGTATGTAAGTACATACAATGCATTATGACTCTCTTGGTTGTCTAACGGGTTCTCAGTTTCATTTGCTCTCAATCTCAACTTCTCTCTTTCCGTTTCGAATACTTTGGCCAACTATTCGTTGAACACAAACGAAATTCCGTTGAGTTGAACTTCGTAGTGCTCATGACGTGTTGCAGTCAATCATCGCTATGATGTACAATTAAAAATAATTACTGAACGTATTCATTTCCATAATGAACACAAATCAAGTAATAAAGCAAATAAAAATTGATATAAAAAAAAATATCAGAAACAATTTTATTGAAAAATATCAAATAGTAGTAGTATTAAGTAAGTTTACTAACAATAAAATGTTATTAATATAATAGATACAGGTCAGTTCTTTAACAAGTCGCATTATAACAATCTTCGATCTTAATCTGGCTCTCTAAGAGTGATACCTCTTCCCAGTTTTCAAGCGAAACTGTTGGCTCGTCACAAATTATTTGACAATTGCTTTCATTTATTGAAACATTTCGTTGTCGAATATTTTCTGGCTTTGGTGCTTTCGAATTTTTACTGTAACGTTTTAAATTAGAAAATTTTATATACATTTTACCACGTTTCTCGGTACGATATAAACTAAGTTTCTCACGTGAAAATATTTTTAATATTTCACGTTCTAGCATGTGGCTTATGTGAAGCGAAAGATGCATTTTATTATCGGCAAAATAGCTGACAATCAAATGTATGAGCAATGTACGTTGCGCCTTTGATAAAGGTTCATTTTGGATCCGAAAATTGAAAAGTTCAATACCCTTAGGACCACAATTCTTTAGAATATGTTTGACTGTAACAGGAGTTTTGGTTACTAATGACTCTTGTTTTGATCTCTTGGGTACATGTTTCTCTTGACTGGTCTTCTCTTTTACATTTAGAGTTACTTTGGGTTTATCGGATAAGACTGTATCTTCTTTGATCGGTTGTAGTAGATTATCATCATTACTGTTGTTTTCCAGTAATACTGCTTCCGACTCAATTTCGGTTACCGCAACTAATGGCTCTGGCGGAAGTTCATATGGCGTTATGGAACGTGACATTGGTGCGTTATAATTTGAATGTTGCATGTCCGTTGAATTTGCAGGTATGTCTAGTGAGTCGGGCAAAGTTTGTGCTGAGCATTTGCAAGGACAATGTGAAGCACATGTGTTCATTTGCGTAACCCGTAACGGTTTATGCAAACTCTGACGCCATTGCTGCAGGTGATGCTCAAAGCGTATACGCGTGCCAAGTCTGAAAAGTTGCAATGCCAACTCAATGTGATGGAATTTCATGATTTGCAACTCTTCGATGTTTATGTCTTCGGCTAAATTAAAGATATAATTGGTTATTAAAAGCTGCTAAAGTTGTTAAATTCAACAAACCTTGAAAGTGATCAAATAGTTCACTACAATTCCAAGCATCTAATAAATTTTTGAGTGCAACGTATTCCCTCGACACCTCAGACATTTTCGATTATGGCTTTGTGTCTCTGCACTCCGAAGTTTGAAGTTCTTTGCGATTTCGTTAAAAGATCGCTTGTTAAACGTACAAATATAATATTATTAAATTCATAAAGTTTGAGCACAACAACAAAGTGTTACGGTGCGTCGGTACGTCACCGAATGCACGAAAACAACGACTGGGTTGCGAGATTCGTTCACATTTTCTGTGCGTTCATTGCATGTATGATTCGTTCGTACATCAATTCAATGAACACTTTTATTTTGACTCTCCCTCAACGCGCTCTCACGTTTTGTTTCGGCCATACATTCATCTCTCGCTATGACTCAGAACAAGTCTTTCGTTAAGTTTAGCTTCGTTCAATGCTGTTGTTAGTTGGCTACAAACCGTCGCTGTGATAAATCGAACGGTTGTTTAGATGTCACAATGATTTTTGAAGGATGCATGCATAAAAATATGTAAAAATCTTTGAAAAATTTTTTATTATGTACTGAAATTATTTTTTTAAGCAAATGAAAATCATTGCATTGAAATAAGCGTTTTCTCGTATGATTTTAATGACAAACATTAGATTATATTATGTGCCAAATGCATGGAAAGAACTAAGAATGAACTCTACATTTTTAATGACATTATTATAGGGAATATAAATTTTCATATTTGCCAGAATTTTTAACACAATCTTCGGTTTTACTCTTTAAAATAGTGCATAGCCGAGAAGAATCGCAGCACTTTAACTAATTTCAATGTAAGTATGTATTTTTCCCAATCCAACTTTTTAAGATTGAGTTTCTTCTGGATAATAAATCCTGTTTTTTTTTTTTTGTCAAGTGCTTCTATGAGATACAAATTAATTGGGCTTAATTATTCAATCATAGCACCTTTTCGATTCTATTGGCAACAAACTTTGATTGAAACAAACTGTGTTTATTATTATTTATTGGAAAAGGCAAGAATTTGACTTACTTAAACAAGTGCTGAATTAGAAGAAGTCAATGAAATTCAGCTTGTCTGCAAAAATGAACGATTTTCTTTCACTGATTGAAACTTGATGAATTAAGAAATTCTTATATTACATTTTCCCATAATTTGAAAAATAATACATGACATACTAACGAAGGGTTTTGTCTTCGTTTTCAAGCCAGTGAGTTCAATAGCCTCATTAATTTTAAAGAAAAATAGGGAAACTCTTAAGGAAGCAACTACAATGGAAATCAAACCGTAAAGAAGATGCTACCTGAATGAAATGCACCCCAGATCGAAGCAGCAGATGTACGCGCACGGGAGTGAGTATCATGGAAACTCACGTTAATGAGATGAAAATGTTGATGGGAAGTTGCACGATGAAGATGCACAATCGGCAGGAAAACTCTGTATTAAGCAACGATTGAATTCCGAAATCATTTGATTTAATAAGAGCATGCATACATGATACCACAGACACGTTCAAAATAATGACAATTTTTCTTTTTTCAATTGCTAACTTGTTTGCTTTTCATGTACGCTACTTACGCTCATAGCAATTAAGAGAAAAGTCAACGAGTTTCTTATAAAAACCAAATCTTCAAAAAAAAAAAAGAAAGAAAAGAAACTACAACAAAGAACAAAAGAAAGGCAAAGAAACACAAAACCAAAAACAAAACAAAAAACAGAAATTGTTGTTTACAAAAGAAGTTCATTGAACTACTCCAGCTACTTACACACACACACACACACACACACACACACTTGCATATGTCAGTGCAGCAGAAATAGTCAGGCAGGCAGGCAGGCGGCCATCTACCCAGGCCGTCTGTAGCTGCATGTGCAACAAGGGGCAGCGCATGATTTTCACAGAGTGCAACTGCTTTCGATGAAAGTTTGTGCGTGTGGAGTGTGTGGCGGCGACGTTCACATGTCTTTGTAATATGTAAATGCATGCATGCATACAAAAATACATACATATATAAATGAAAAGACCAACAGAAAATAACCCAATAAACAAATGTGTAAACCGTATGAAGTTTTTTCGGTAAAACAAAGTTGTTTTGTTTGTTCCTTTGGTTGTTTCTTCAGTGCGCTTTTGTCTGCTCTGTAATTCATTAAGAGCATTTTATGTTTACCCAGTAGCCGTCACCGTCACCGTCATCGTCGTCGTCGTCACCGTCACGACTCTGAAAAATCATATAAATTCACTCAGACGCAAATGCGGTCAACGCAGCTCAACTTCACTCACAAATGAACAAAATTGACGACGCAGCACAATTTAACTGCATATTCATGTGGGTATGAGGTTTTTTTATTTCTTTTATTTTTTTTTTTTTTTTGTTAACTTGGCTGCCAGTTTACGCTTTTATGGTTACTACATTTTCATGTCGAATTTGGCCATTCTATTTTTTTAACGCCCATCCCGTTTGCCAGTTTGTTTAAAATTAACAAAAAAAAAAGAAATAATTTTGTTAAATTTTATTATTCGTCGGGTCGAATGACTACCACTGGGGTTACAAAGAGTTACTTACACATACATACATACATCTTTAACTTGTTGCAAATAAGAATTGAAAGGTAAATAAGTAATTAAAAAATTTGGTGCCTCTTTGCAATTAAAAAAATAATAAAATTTCTTTTAAACCTATGTTTAATTCAATATTATCTCAATATAAAGAGAAAACCTTAAGGGTTTCCATTAAAGTAGAAGCACCGCATCATCACACAAGTCTATCTTTCGAATTTTTGGGTCTCCAGATCTTAGGGGACGTTCATAAATTACGTGAGATAAGACTAGGGGAGGGGGAGTTCAGCAAAATCCCACCAAATCTCATCTAGGGGACATTTCGGACGTCTCATGTGAACTTTTTAGTCCATAAATTTACAATTTTGTTTGTTTTTAATTTTAAGCAAAATTTCATGTGAGATACAGAGGGAGGAGTTCGTCGAAATCTTACTAAATCTCATCAAAAGGGGGGAAGGATCTAAAGGAGTTTCTGGGAACCACTGATGAGGACAGACTGACGGTTGGACATGGGCATATCGAATTCTTTAATCCTAGGTAGAAATGAACCATATTGATATTTTCTTTTTTTTTTCTCACAAATGTTTCATTTAGTAACAGATCCCAATGGATCATTGTCTCACAAATAGCAAATAATAATAATTATTTTATGATTTTAGCAGGTTTTCAAGGTGAGCAATTTGCTTACACACCTTAAATAATTTCGCTTTATCCTAAAAAATAAAGATTTGCGAAATAAGTAATGTCGTTATGGTAATCAGTCGAATTTTATAGCGGGAAAATCAACAAATACTCGAGAATGCATAACATTGCACAACGCGTTGTAAAATTCATAACACATTCATTTATTTATTTTATTTGCAGCAAAGAAATTCAAATTCTTTGAAGCAAATAAAACAAATACTTGCAGAAAAAGCAAAAGAAAAAAAATTGAGTCAAGGTTTTATATTGAAATCATGCGCAGTTCGACGGTTATAAAGTACAAGGGTTGAAAAAACACTTAGCGTGATAAAGAAACTGTATGAAGAAGCCACCACCAACGCCAAACCACTAATGGAATTTCTAAGCATGGCAAAAAGTCGAGCATAAGAACATCAAAAAAGAAGAATAACAATGTACCTAGAGAGTGTTATTGCAATTGCAGCCCAACGTAAGTAAGTAATGAAGTAAGCGCAAAAAAACAGATAACAATAAGAAAGCACAGCGGAAGGAATAGGGAAAATAAGTGAAAATACTGCTGGAAAGAGAGGAAAGGCATTAGTCTAAGTTCGATAAGGGTGCGGAAGCAAATGCACATGAGTCTCTGAGCAATGCCATTACACAAGACAAGTTCGACGCGTACCGAGGAGAAAGAGAGAGAGAGAGAGAGGAAGAATGCTTATGCATAGCGTGTGTGTGTGTGAAATTGAATAAAATCAAATGAGCTGAAGTTGCAGTGAGTTAGACTGAACTGCGCAATATACAAAAACAAAAAGCAAAGAAAATTTTCATTTTTTTTTTCACTTCTATTTTGTTTTTGTATCTTCTAACTTAACAAAGTTACGTCGCAGTTTTTCATGTCTTTGTATTTGCTATGAATATTGTGTCGTCATTTTTTTACATTTCGCTTTATGAAACGCAATTTCCATGCTGCAGATACATATATATGTACATATGTAAGTCAACATTTGGCAGTGGCTGTTCATGTTGTTGTTTTGATTTAACTATTAAAATTTCATTTAAAAGCATTAATGCAATTTTTGTGTGTCTTTTTTCTGTTATCGGTCTATTTACTGTGGCCAGCAATGTGTTGAAAACAAGTTTTTGTTATTTTGTTTTGTAAAAAGTTTTGGCTTCTAAACTTTAATAGAAGCTATACAGTGGCGTTGCAGAAACATTGTTAGACACGCCACTGTCACTGCGCATTCTGGCCACAAAACCATGACGCAGGCAAGCATTCGAACTGAGACCGCATCGCACGATACTTTTCATTTTTCGTTTTTGTTTTTTTTTTGCCTTTTTAACCCATAAGAACAAAAAACGCTTTTTCGTACCATAATCGTATGGCCTCGCTTTGTACGCTGTGCTGGTGACCCACACAAACTTTATGCATACAAACATACATATACATATGTATCTGCACATAAAGCAACTTGTATATATGTATGTGTGTGTGTGTAGCATTTCTGTATCGTCAGCTGTACAGCACAAAGCACAGCACAGTAAAACCGAAACGTACCAAAATGCGCCAAACAAATGTCGCCAGCACGCCAGTGAAAGCATTCGGCAAAGTTGTTTCGCTGACATTAGACGCGTTAGTTGCTTGCATTAAGACTGCTTGCCGTTTTCTTCTATAAAACAGTGCGTTACATTTTCTATACATACTAAGACATTTTGCAGAATAATACTTTGAATTATGTACATACAGTAGAAACTCGATTAACCGGACCTCGATTATACAGATCTTCGATTATACGGAATACACCTGATTTTAATTGATCCGGATAATCGAGTTTCTACTGTACTATTTATTGACGGAGCTGTTGAACGAACTGTGTGCCATGCATTAAGCAAGGAATTTATAATGTTAATTACACATAAACAATTCAAAGTAATTAGCATAAAATAAGCATAGTGTAAGTTGCTAAAAATTAATTTAAAGAAAAATCAAAAAGCACACATTTGTTGTTGTACAAAATTCAGATGTCACATAAGTGTGGGCGAAATTTCACTCGCACAGACGATTTGGTAAGTAGGTTTGTGTCTTTGATAATATTATTTATCATGATGACGATGAGAGAAACTCATGTTGCACGCCATTTGTTGGTTACATAAGTCATGTAATTGCTAAGTCTAAGTTAACGTTCGTTCAGATAAGCAGATAGATTGTACCAAAGCGTGACTGGCCACATTCGATTGAACTGAGATGTGACAATCACTGGCAAAGTTTGATTTTGTTTTAAGGCACAATGCCAAACGAATTGGCTTGCATATGTAACTAAACAATTTGATTGGCCATTGATTTGTTTATAGTTTCAAACAAGAATGTATTGAAAAACAATAATTGATACAATAGCAAAGTTCCTCATTGTTTGGCTGACTGATTGATTGTTTAATTAGTCACTCGTGCGCATTTCAAGGTTTTTCAATAAATAAACCGCGTTAGTACAAGCACATACATATGTACACACACACACGAACATCGATTCTTATTAAAAGTTCAGCAAAGTCGTACTCAAAGCTTTGTGGCATTGCACAAAGAATATAATAATTGTTTTTGTTTTGGTATTAGTATTAGTGTACACGGACTGACAACAAATGAAAAAAAAGCGACAGCAACAATAACAATAACAATTAAAGCACTTGTACAATGAGTAACTGTGAGTAATTGTTGCCTTTTTCTAAACACATACACAAATATGTACTTACATACATACATATATATACATATAGATATATGCAATGCGTTGCTATGAGCAATCGTCTAAATGTCCAAGCAGACTAACATTGAAAAACAACAAAGGTTTGTGTGTTTTTTTTTTTTATAGTTTTTTCTTTCTTTCTATTTTTCCTATTAGTTTTTGTATTCTGACTTGTCTATTTTCACACACTGAACCCCGCTTCTTCAATTCTTGTGAACCATGTGACACACATGTATGTATGCATGCATTTGTGTGTGTAAATATGTGTATTTATATTGAATTATTTTCAAAGTTGACAATAGAATAGCATGACGTGATAACTCAAAATTTGTTAGTTCGTGACAATTACTAATTATTTTATTGTGTCTGTGTGTGTGTGTGTTTGTTCTCTATTACAGTCAATACAAATGTATATAGTATTTTTCCATACAATTAACTGAAGGAAATTGAAAATTGTTTTTAGTTGTAATTTTAAGCTTCTGATAGATTGAGAAAAATTAAAGCTTACAAAGTTGTATTGTTGAACAAAAAACAACACAAAAAGCAAAGAATAACTGAGAAAAAAAAAACATTGACTGAAAATGTGTCAGCGGAGCACAAAAAGTCATTTTTTTATGCTTATTTTCTAAGTTGTCCATTGAACAAAGCTGTGGTTTAAGTCCGCTTTCTTCAGACCTTTTGTAAGAAACCGGTTTGGTCGACGCATCGCAACAGAGAAGAAGACGTAAATTACGGCAATCCAATAAGAAATTTCCAACATAGTTAAAAAACGACGTATACATACGTTTTACATATGTATGTAAAATGAATGAAATCACATACATACTCAAAAAGCGCACAATAAAAAGCAACAAAAGAAACGTAAAAGAAGAAAGAAATAAAAAATAAAAAAAACCTAAAGTACGCTAACAAAAACATAGGGAAAAAGAAAAGTCAAACAAAAAGAGAAATGCTATTTTCTATTATTTGTGTTTTATTGCTTTTAATTTTTCATTTTTTTTTTTTTTCCTTTCAATAAAATAACAAGAAGCACAAGCGACAAATGTCGTCATCAAGTGTATGAAAGTATGTAAGTCGGAAAGCAAACATGCATGTGTGTGTATGTATATATGTATGTCATACATATTTTTATTGGCAAATGACTTAAAGAATAAATTTCTTCCTTATATATTTGAGAAAAATATATATATTATGTATTTATATGTAAATAAATTTATATTGTTTTGTTACAAATTAAAATAATTTTTATTTAATTGTTTTTATATCACAACGTTTGAACGCCGGACGAACGAATTACACACACATGTACATATGTATGTACGTCAGTGTGTGAGCATCTGTTTTTTTTTCTCTTGTGTTATGCCATTTTTTTCATGAGGAAGAAGAGGCGAGCGGCACACGTTTGCGCCAATAACCTAGTTTCTTAATGTTTGCACTTTGCTTGCACAAATTGTAGTTGTTGTTGTTGTACGACATACATACATGCATGCATACATAACATGCATGCTTGTACAAAAAACAAAAAAAAACAATTACTACATGTACTTGCCTATGCAAGAGACAAAAACAGCAAAATCAGCAGCAGCATTGCAACTATGGAAACATTTTTGTAAATGTGTATGTATGTTTATATGTATTTAGCAATGCACATGTGGAACACTTTGTGTTCCTCACCATTCCCGCTTTGCTTGAAAGCATTGCAGCAGCATAGCTTGCGTGACAGTCATATGCTTGGTTACGTATTTAGATATATACATATTTGTACATATATACGTACATATTTATGTTGAAACACACAAACCTATTTCCTGCAGCGTTTGTTTGTAGTTGGCAAAGCTCTGTTGGCACAATTTAGTTTTTGCACTAATATATGTATGTATGTATGTATATATGTACATACATAAATACATATCTATACAGCTATAGATGTTTGTTTATATGTATAAAGCTTTATCGTTCTGGTCAGTCGTAAACCGGTTTCATAGTCATAACATATTTAAAATGAAAACTACACAGTTTGAAGTATAAAATATGCACAAAGTATTTGCTAAAGAGTTTATGTTAAAATAATTAATAATTGCCTTAAAGAACTTGACTTTTATTTTTAATGTCTAATAAGTTAATGTTATGTATTTTCATTTCAAAAGCATGTTTAATAGTTAAAAAAGAAACTAAAGAAAAAGAAACAATGGAAAACTTTTAGAAACAACACTTGAACCGCGCTTTCTTTGAAAAAAAAAATGAAAGCAGCAACGCCAATAAAACAACAAAACTACAAACATTTACGTTGAAGTGAAGAAGAAAAGACGACGAAAATGTGTGTCAACGACAAAGCTACAAAAAACGACAAAAAAAAAAGTGTTGCTGCAAAAGCTGTTTTGTGTGCTGTTCACTCACACTTTCGGAATTCCCCACGTGTGTGTATAGACGACGTAAGCCAAAGCGAGATAGCTTCCGAAAGTAGTTTTGTCGCAGCACTGCTGTGCGCACACTGCCACAGTTGTTGAGTTTTTGTAACAATGCGCGCGTTTTTCTAGTTTAATTTTTCACGTTTCTACTTCAATCGGAGAAAAACGGTCGTTGTGTTCGGTTGTGTTTTATTGAGCTGCTCGCTGAGTAGGCTGAACGCTGAACGATTGGATTTGTGAAAAGACAAAAAATAAAATATAAAAAAAGAAAATAAATATCCACTGTTGCCAACGCTGCTGGAAAGTAATAGTGTGTGGCAAATATGGTGGTTGATATCACACATTCTAGACTATGAGGCACGTCATTTGGTGTAGCAGTGAACTTTGGCTCGTATCGAAAGAACATTTGCTGCGTGCGTGGTGAAAAAAAAAAAAAAAATTAGAAACTGTTATAAAAGAAATAAATGAACAATTTAATAAAACTAAAAATATGATTTTGCAAAATAAAAGTAGTATACGAGTCATAAAGTCATGTTACGTAAATGTTTAAAAATATCGTTTATCGCAAGAATACTCGGAATTGTGGCAACCATCGTCGTGTTGATGACACATTTTTGACACCTCTCAACTATGGTGTATTACGCAATTCGTTCGACAAATAAGGAAAATAAACGTAGAATAATTAATTAATAGAAGAATAATTAATGCGATGAGTCTTTGCCTAAAAGGATACATTTGAGTAGCAACGCGGAAATTATTTCGTTTTATTTTTTTTTTTTTTATTATAGAATGATGATTTCATCCCATTTTCTCACACTACCAACACTTCACGCCATTTTCTATTTTATTTTATTCTTTATAATTTTCACCTAAATTCTACAAAAAAAAAAAAAAAAAAAAAGCTTTTTGTAGTTCGTCATAAATTATGAAACACGCGCGGAATATCGCCTTCTCCCTCTTTCTTTCTAATCACATACGCAAACTTATTGGCACAGACTTACTCGCTCATCTACTCATTTCACAATACATACGAACACATACACTCACACGTACACATTTAAGTTCTAACGAAGCTGCCGCGTTGCTGTTGTTCGCTTCGTCAAGTTTCGCTCTCAGCCGATTACTCTCTTCGTGCTGTGCTTGTGTGCTCGTTTGTTCACGCGCGCGCGATTCTTCGCTTCGTTTCACACACATTTCGTTTTCAAACGTCATTTGCAGCTGCACAGCGGACAAAGTTGGCCGTGTTTATTCGAACGCTTCTGATGGGCATTTTAACGTACTGGAAATAATAAAAGAGAAAAGAAAAAAAATACATTGTAACAATTTTGTATCGTTTAATATTGTGCTGTGGTCTGCTGTTTTTAATTGTAATTTAAAACAATTGTTTTCTACAACGTACTGCAACCTATGTGGGAGCGAGACGGGGACTCACTGTGATTTTATATAGTCAGTCTTTTTCTCTCTCCTATACAAATTGCGGGCGTATCAACATTGGTAGTGGCATTGAAAGTTTATAATAAGTTTAAAATCAAATTAAGCCTAATTGAATTAACCGTGAGATTGTGATTTTTTGGGAACATGTGAAAATGTCACGTGACATTTCGACCAGTCGTATACATACATATATAAGCTTGATTCTTGTTATTCAACTCATTCACCTCTTTTATTTGGTAGCGTGCCGAACGGGTTTCGATGACACAATGCTCGATGTTATTCGTATCTTTCCACTCGGAATATTTGGTTATCAATTCAATTTTTTTGTGTAAGATTATTCTACACGAAAGCGGCAGAATAAAACCGTTCAGTGTATGTGTGCGCGCGTGTTCGACCGCTTGAATCCGTTACGTTGTTGCTAAGGCAGAAAAAAAACTGCTGCATAACATATTTACAGGGTGCGCGGAGCGAAGCGAAGGCTTGGTTGTCATAAAGTTTTTTATATTTATTTTGTAACCCAAAAGAAACTGTACAAGAACTTTAACGTTATTTTTTTCTCTATTTATAAAAAAAAGGGAGCGGATCAAAAAAAAAAGTAAGCGCGTTTTCTAATTGATTAATACAAGATTATTATATTTACAGTTAATTGGAGCGTGCATTTGTAATGAAGAGAAATCCAGTATAATTAATAAGAAAACTAGTTTTCAACTAACTAATGAGGGATTTTCACTTTGCAGCTGTAAAGTAAAACTAGTATTTCCAGATCTACAAGTCAATATTTACACACATAAATAGACTCCGTAAACCTGCGGAAGATATAAATATGGAAACTTGTGATTCGTAATTTGGTTTCATAAGAAAATATTAACGTCTTTTGTTTTCTATTTTAATTGTAATGTTTTATGAACAAATATTTTTCTTTTCTTAACGAATGTTTATCATAAAAAAATTGTAATTTTATTCAGTTTAAAAAAGTTGCCATAAGGGAACTCTTACAATATATATATATATATATATATAAACTTCAATAAACTTTTGTTCTCATAGAGTTAAGCATATTTTTACAAACTATGAATTATGTTGCATGTTTTATTTTAGATTTTTATGTATCTTTATGAACATTATAATAAACTAAAGTCAATCTTTTTTATCTAAAAGTATTTATCTTATGTTTATAATTGGCGGAATCTTTGGTTAACTTCATTTCAAAGTTTTTACAAAATAATTGAATATGTTATTTTGCTTTCCTTTTTGGGATAGAGTGAATAAGTAGCATTTCATTAAGTAACAGCAATCTAACCTGTTTTTCTGCCTTTGTTGAAATTCTTAATACATTTTATGTATTTTTTTGAGTCAAAGTTTATCTTTGACAGACGAAATGAGTGACGTCAACATACGCAAATAAAAAAAAAAAAACAAAGAATTAAGTTGAAATTAATTTTAAATGCAAATTTGCAGTCTTTCGTTCTTCGAACCGAAAAATAATGCTAACAAATGATGAAATTTCGCACGACTTGCAATTTTTTCGTCTGGGATTTTTTAATTTGAGTTTTTATTTATTTTATACTCATTTTAATTTCCTCCAACTTATTGGTTGTATTTTTTGTTTGTTTTAATTTTATATATTTTGTTTAACCTTGAAATTGAAATGTTGGTAAAACATATTAAGCGTCATTTTCATTGTCGTTTTTGTTTAAACAAAAATAATACAAATTGTTAATTAGTCGCGAAATTTGCCTTTAAGTGTGATGATCGAACAATAAACTAAAACACACGTGCATTGTCAATGATAATGTTGATGATGCAATCGCTTCGCCTCTAAAAAAAAAGAAAAATGGTAATTACTTAAGTAATGTCCCCGCTTCATTATTAGACGCACTCAGTTGGAACTATTAGACTTTGAATTGATATATTCAACATTGTAAGTGTTCGTATGTACATAGAAGAATGCAATGCACATGATAAAAATCTGAGAAAATAAGAATTAATTAAAAATCAAAAATTCCGTAGAAATCCCATTACGAAGTGCAAATTTGATGGATGGAAAGATTAACTTTTTTACTATTCCAGCGAAAACATCAGATAGATTCCAATGAAATATTAATCATCATGCAATATATAATCATCGGCTAGTAATCACAATAGAATTAAAATTATTTTCACATGAAGACTTAAAGAGCATTAAAAACAAGTGTGAAAAAGCGCAGCAATGAAATTTCAACAATATAATTTGTTGAGGAGTTCAGATTATTACTGCATGTTTATTGATTGCATATCATTTCTCCCTAGCCTACCAAAATTCATTGCTGCAGCTCACTTGGTTTATGAAAATTCCTAATTTTCGTACACGCAAGTTAGTTTTCAAGAAATGTAACAATCAAATTTGAAGTGAATAGGTTGTGAGACCCTTTTCCGAGTTTCAGACCTCTATGTTCACGTCAGTTCCTACAATTAAGTTGTCCTCCCAAAAATATGACTGCGAAATTTCAGATCACTAGTATCGAAATAGTGGGAAGGGATCGTATACATACATATACCATATACAGACCGGCGCGTCGGTCATGTTACCATCTTTTGGCTTGCTGATCCAGATTGTACATACATACATATGTATGTATGTAATTCATATGGTCGGAGAGATGTCTCTATTCCTATTGTATATCCAAAATTTGCATTTGCTTGAGGAAGTTCTGCCTACGGTCATTTTACTTGTAACTATAGAGATTAGTTAATTCAATTACAGCCAATAATTAAAAGGACTTAAATCTCACAATATGCATTCGCCTTCAATTCAAAGCAAGATCTATGTGATTGCCAATTGCAAATAATTTAATAATATAAAAAATCCAATGTGAAATATGAAAACCGTCATTATCTTAACATGAAATCGGGTAGGAGCAGAAAGGGAGAGAGAAAGAGAGAGATGTACCAAGCGGCTTGTTCGAGCATTTGGCGTTAAGCGCATGCGGTTAACCTTGAGCTAAGCAACTTTAGCAATATTGACACATGCGCCGAGACTTGCGATGAGAAGCTCATTAATAAGTTATATTGTTAGAAGTTACTGAAGTTGCTGTCAAAAAAAAAAAAATAATAATAATAAATAAATAAGTAAAACACAAAATATACATATGTATTGTGTATCTCTAGACAAACTCAGCACTTAAACACTTGCATGAGACCTCACAAAGGCGTTTGTCTCTCTCATAGACGTTGATCGTTGAAGCGATTTCAAATCTAACATGAAACAACGCCGATGAACCATGACAAAAAGCACAGAAGGCAAATATGCGAGCGTTTGTGTAAAGTCGGCCAGCCGAGTAGACAATTTTTACAGCTGCGCCTATTTCGAAACTAAGTCTCGCGTTCACGTTCAAGACGCGATAATGACAGAGACATGTACATACATACATATGTATGTATTTGGAGCAAAACATGAGAAGAAGAGGTCGAAAAAACAAGAAATAATTCAAATTAATTTTGACTCTAATGGTTTCTGCTGCTACAAGGTTAAGCTAACTCAATAAAAATATTCTTAACTACGTTCATGACGAAGATTAGATACTCTACACACAGTCACTTCACATGATTAATTCCTTTCCAAAAACGAATACGTAATTTTTCACTTTTGCATCTATAAATGTTTAAACATAACTAATTCTATACCTATAAAAAGTTGAATGTAAGTATAATTTTGGGACTCTATGGACAATTCAAAAACATTCCCTCAAATAATTTACCAAGGAGTAAAAAATGGTTAACTGGCTTCAAAAGTAACATCTTTGGTTATCTTTGTTATGCAAAGCTTTTCCTAATTTCCTTCTATTCGAGTTGATCTCGATTTTATACACTTACTTTCTGAAGTCTCCGCCATCATCTATTTGTGTTATGAGCAAACTACATGACAAACGCAACACATTATGCTTACGAAGAGTGAATAACGCTCAAAAAAGAAACGTTTTTCTGCTTTTAATAAATACATTTTTTTGAAAGACTATTTCATCTTTGCCGTTTGTTGGACGCCGCTATTCCACGCTCTGTAATTAGAATCCTTTTCCTACAGAGTTTTTATGTATGGTATACATAAATTTCTTATTTTATATATTTAATTTTTTGTGATTCGAGCTGAGCATAGTTAGTAATAAATACTCGCATTTGGCATTTAATAAGAAGTTAGCCTTGAAGCGACGAGTTTGCTTAGCGTGTTCGCTTATGGAAAGAACCCAAATGTTTGAATGCTTTTTTACTCACAGAATATTAAAAATGAGACTTTGACTCAAGTCGGCAGCTTTTGAATCACAAAGCTCAAGCTGAATACAAAATACTTAACGAATTTGTAAAGTAACTTGGTTAAAGAGACATATGGCGTATGCAAAATAAAACGCCCACGAAACTGTTTAGAAAGAACCAGTAGTTCACGTCGGTTTTTTATACTCTTCGCACCAATGTATGAATAATGTGTGCCATTCATTGTTTGTTCATATATTTTAGAAAAATATGTTGGAGATTCTAAAATGTAAATACAAATTATTAATCAGCAATGAAAAGTTTATTTTCATTAAAGATATGCAATGATCTGAACCCACAAGATAGAGGTTAAATTATTCATACTTATAATGTGTACTTTAAATTTCTAATGGTGAAAAATTTACTTTTTTCGATTTACCAGTTGCTATTCTATAGAAGGTGCAACAAACAGACAATTGTAACTTTATCGAACAATAATTCTTCTGAATAGCAGAAGATCTGTATAGTTTATAACAGTTTCTGAGGTTGTAGTTATGATGTCTACTAGGTTTTGGCATCGGGGGCAGAATTATTGTATCGGTAAAGTTCTGTGAAGCTATGCAGAGTTTCCTAAGAATGGTCCAAACTTGTGTTGATGTGACTTAAATCTCGAAAAAAGAGCATGTCACTAGGGAACTGGGCGCTGCTAATTCCCACTACCGTTCCAAGTAGTTGGCGATGTAGCGTACTTCATAGACGTGCACTCACGACTACAGATTTCTCACTTGCTCATTTATAGTCATGTAATAGCGTACGTGGTTATATTTCTGAGAACTTTAGTGCGATTGTTTGTGATTCACGGCAATTCATTAATGTGAAAATCACTTATTATCATTATTGACTGCGGTATTGCGTAATGCTGTTTTTTTGTTTTCTTTCAAGTGATGCATCGTTATTTAAAATCAACAACAGTTACATTCGTGTTGAACGGAAAACTTTCCATAGAAACAAGGGAGTTCTTCAAGGAACTTCACTTGAAACTTAAACATATGACAGCGAAATAGTAATTCTCAAAAATGGATAAACTATTTATTATTGACCAAGATCACACTATTTTCTTTAATTGGAAGAGTCATGAAGTTCTCTTCTATGCTATAGAGTTACAAATCAAATCTAAGTTATTATGAATCCGAATAAATTATAAATCAAGATTTATTAACCTAGAACCCACTCACCTCTCACATCTAAATTTCAAGTTTTATGAAATGATATTTGGCTAAATTCAGAGATTTTATCGAAGAATTCTGAACTTAGAAACAATCCGTTTA
Organism: Phortica okadai; assembly: GCA_034638295.1. Classification (NCBI taxonomy): domain Eukaryota; kingdom Metazoa; phylum Arthropoda; class Insecta; order Diptera; family Drosophilidae; genus Phortica; species Phortica okadai. Next base: position 13,308,782 of record CM067851.1, on the reverse strand, counting down.
TGGAATATTACATGTGTGTTTGAAGTCTCCCTCACTTTCAATTGATTGGATGAAACTGTAAGTATAAATTCTTACATCTCATGTACATGCGCTACTGGATATTAGATACAATTAAAAATGGAAAAGTTATAAAAACAATAAAGTAGTTTGCGTGACACTCGAATGGAAGACATTTTCTTTTTTTTTTATTTTCAAATGGTTTTTAGAATGAAAATACAGAAATTAATTTGAAACTCTAGATAGACTTTTGCACAGTATGTGCATGTATGTAAATACATTTGTGTGTTTATGTTGTTTGCAACTATCAATAAAAAGTTGTTAAATTACTTTCGACATGCAAGTGTCAGTGTTGCCAACTACATTGAAATAGTATATAGACACGTACAGTATCTAAGTGAGTGTGGACTCGAAAAGTAGGTCTCCGTTGTGAGAGAGTTTTTTAAAAAAAAAACATCTCACATATCTATGTATGGATTTTTTATCACACGCCATAAACGAATTGCGTGACACTGTCAGAACAACGACAACACTGCTCTATGAGATTCTATTCTACATAGATATTATGCAATAACATCTTTCGACATGCCTAGTCAATTTAGATACTAAATTGCATGCCGTCAGAAATTATTTTGTGTTTTTTGTTAAGCCCAGCATGTCTTTGAGGCTTTGCAGGCAACGTTTTAATGCGATTACTTTATTGTATTCTACATACTTGGTCGTAAGATAAGTATGTGTGTGTGTATGTGTAATGGTTACTGTTCTGCCAGATGAGCCAAAAATCCTTTGAAGTTTGCTACGTGTAAATAACGCTTTGTTTTTAAAGCTTTTGTGTTTTTATACTCTTGCAAGAGTATATTAACTTTGTCATGAAGTTTGTAACGCAGAGAAGGAGACATTGCTGACTATATAAAGTATATATGTATATTCTTGACGAGACGAGTTCATAGGAACGATCGACCAAATATGAGGTTTTTGTTAGAAAAACTTTTTTGTTCCGTTTTGCACTTCATCTTTATAAGCTTACATGATTAGATTAGACATATTTTTCAATAAGATGCTTGTAAGAGTATATGAGTTTCAGCAAAGCTGAAAACTGCTCCCTGACTGGTTTTTATTGCAGATTAACTTCATTTAAGACACCAATGCATATTGCTTATGTAATCAATGCTATTGTAGTACGGACAGATTAAACTTTTCAAATTAAAATGAGTTTTAAAAGTTGAACTTTTCGTTTTTTTCTTTATGCACAACTATCAAATTCTAAACATTTTAATGTGAATTAATCCAAATGCCAAAATCCGCAACAATTATACAATAGCATAAAAGCCGCAATGTTCAACCAACCGCACAGCAGCAACAATAGCAGCAGCTGCGGCGGTGGAATCATGGTGAATAATGCGTTAAATTACAAGTTTATCTCGTCATCAGAAAGCACAGGTCACAGTTCAAATTTCCAATTAGCCATAATAATTACAAGTGGAAAATGTTGTTATGTTGTGATAGTGTTTTTGTTATTGTATTGTATTATTGTCAATACGTTATTGCTATGTGACTAAAATGCCGCTAATTGTTATTAATCACAGAAGCTGTGACAGTTGACAGCTTCATTAAATAAACTATTGCCACTTGTGCCATTGACCACAAAAGTAGATACATTCATACATGCTCGTACATAAATCAAACATTGGATATAAGCACCACTTGATCCAACATTGGTTGTGGGCGGAAATTCGTATGTATACATGTATTAGTATTTTTATTCATTCAGTGAAGAACCAACTGCAAATGTCAAAGAGTGCACCGCAAATTGATGCATGAACGGCGCTTTTCATAACTGACTGCTTTGAACAAAAACCGCAAAAGTATGCCAAATGTTATTGTTCTGCTTAGAAATGTTTATTCTGTGTAAGAATTACACTCATATATATGTACATATATCATATATATTTCGCTAAATAGTTTTAATTATAATTAACGTTATATGGCAAATGAAATAGACTCGCAAGAATACAGACACGATTATTATTATGTTCCGAACTGAACACATTTTTCAGAGACCATTGTTGTTGATGTCAAAGTTCATTAAACTAGTAGAGAACTAACGAATAACGTCCCGAATTCGACTGATTCTAAATAACGAAAATAGGGCAAACCGACGTTTTGTTTTTCAGACCGGTGTGATTATGCATCACTTTTGACTAGTTCTTTTACTAGTTTGATATTCATCAATTGGCTGCTTGGATAGCTTGCTAATGGAAATATTATTTACAATTTTATACTGTCTAAATTCTGTCCTAAATTAGTCAGTTGAGAACTAGACCTAAAGTATCGAAAATGGGGGAATTCTCACAAAGTTCACTTTTGGGCTGAGAAGTTACAGATATTTCAAATATTATTGCATACTTTAGATCACTTGTATGCAAGACAAAACTCAGAGTTTAAGCCCTTGTGTTTGTATAATTAAGAGAATTTTTGCAATTCTAAAATGTAGCTGAATACGAATTTGATTTTAATTTATTTAGTGTTGTTTTTAAACATACAATTTTTTTCTCCCTAAAAGTCATTACTCGAAGTGCATAATCATTCGTGCATAAGTACTCAGACTATTAAAACGATGTTGGATTTGGTATAAAATCAACATAAGTCGCCGCAAAAAATTGTTGTTCACACAATTTTCAGAGTGTTGATTTTGCAGGACAACGAGTCTGTAATCTTCATATTCTTTATCTTTACATCCTTTTAAAATATTTTTTTTAGAAAAATAAGTAAGAAAGTTGTGCTCAGATAAAAAGAACGAAAACTTTGCCATTAAAATAATTAAGTGAAATTTGCTAACAAAAGAAAAAATGGAAAGCCATGAGTTCTCAACGTTGAAACGCGTAGTAGTAGACAAGCTAAGCATACCAACTGGCAATGCACACGTAAATATTTACTGAACAGTGAAAATTATGCGCAGATTTGAATGAAAGCTGGAGAAAAATTATTGAGATTGAAGAGTTTCTATGCCGCTGACAGGTTGTCAATCACGACAACTGACTCATTGACTGACTGACTGACTGGCTGACTGGCATTTGACCGATCAGTCATTCAACGCCTTCGATAAATACTCGTTCTAAGTGTCTGGTTTCGTGCCACGAGTGCATCAAGTTTCAAATATGACTGCAGGAAGCGTGTGAATTGTCATTTGGCTAATGGCCAACAATGTTCGTGAGCTGACTGATTTGCTGGCAGGCAAGCAGGCAGGCAGGCAGTAGATAAAAACGAGAAAATCAACCTGTTCGTGTTCCAATTTAACTTGAGTCGACAACACTGCACATCGTGACTCAACTTACTACGATACTTGTGCAGTTGTTTGAGTGCTGGTGTTGGTGTTAGGCGGAAAACTTGTTTCGGTTTTTCCGCACGTCGACGCATTGGCCGACAAAATGTTGAAAGTAGGGCACTAAGTACAATTTACAAAAGCTTGAGCAACTGCTATCGATGCCGACGTTAATGGCGACGTTGCAGTCGACAACGCGGCTAGAACCGCTATAGCCACGAGCACGAATTGCAAACTTTACTTTATAACCAGTATTTGTATTGTAGCATGATGCCACTGCCGCTGTGGCTGTCACTGCTGTTGCTGCTGTTGGTGCTGCTGCTGTTGGCTGGCCTCCTTTTTTGCGTCGAAGCCGCATTTGGTTGGCACTCCTTTTTGTGTTACATTACTGTGTGTTCTGGTTTTCTCATGTTCTGTGCGCGTGTCTGTGTGTTGGCGTGTGTTTGTACTGTTGTCGTTGACAGAACAGGTTTCCTGGGTTGCAAATTTGTTGCCATTCTTGTTTGTTCTTGTTCGCTGTTTGATACAACACCATGTGAGTGGTAAACAAAACTTGCAGCATCAACAATTACAACTTGCAACAAACAAAGCACTTTGCCTGGAAAAGTGCTCGTGTGCTTATCCATTCAAGTAATTTCGCAACCTGCAAATCCTGCGTTAAAGCCCTACAAAAAAAATATATATATAAAAAAAAAATAAATAAATGAAAAACGCCGTAAGCGCTCACCCACACACATGCACACATAATCGTGTTTGGAGATTTTTAGACCGATTTTAGTCAAGTTTTGGGGGTTGCTATGTTTGCGTGTAGTTTTGTCCTTGCAATGAGCGTTGTTGTTGCTGTTGTTGTTGAGCCCATACTTGTCGTTATAGTGCTTTGTATGTGTGTATTCTTTATTCCATTTCAAAGGCGCCAGCTTTCAAAAATGTCAGCAAGCTTAAAACAGGGTGTGTCATCACGGCTCTGACGACTGACACGCCATGACGCCACACCATAAACTAAAGCCATAAACACACACACACACGCACACACATACACTCACACTTATAGACTTTTTCGTAAGTTGTATCATGTATTTTTCACTTTGGGGTTGTTTGTACTTTATACGCATGAGGGTGTTCCTATGTGTCGTTACGCTCTTTCCTGTCTCTGTGCAAAAGCTACATTTTTTTTTCCTTTTTTCACTCGTCTGAGGGGTTAACTGGGTATAAATGGAGATATGTGTTTGTGAACAACGCTTTTGATATCTTTACGTAGTGAATGTAGGCGCAGAGCTACAAAAAGAAAAAGAAAAGATATACAAAACTCAAGACGACAAAACAGAAACTTCTCAAACATTTGCCAACTGTTTGGCATTAATATAAAAGAACATTCTCATATAATCAAAGATGATATCAGCATTCTTCGAGGGTTGGTTTCATGCTCGTTGATTACGTTCACGACTCTTATACATACACATTTTTGGGGCGCCTATTGTTACGCACGCACGCACGCACATACCAAGCTAACAAATTTAGAACTTTGGCGTTTAATGTATTTTTTTTCTCTTTTTGTGAGTTACGACAAGATACTCTTGGAAAAGAATTTTGTTGCATTTGTAATTGGAAAATAACATTTGTTTTGTATAAATTAATGTTTAAGCAAGCTTTCCTTTAAGTAAAAACAATTTGTGGAATCTCAAAAAAATGTAATCGCATGCTAAACAAAAAAAAAATTGTACATAAATAATAAATTATTTTTCGATATAGAGAGGAGACATAAATTGTCCCAGTACATTCTAATTTTGTGGAGCATAACAGTTCATACTTTTATTTTAATAGTCTCATCCAATATTATAAAGCGGATACTCGTGTAATTCCAGAGACATTCGCTTAAGATCTTTAAATATAACCTGTCTGAAAAAAAGCAGCAAAACAGACATTTTTTATCAGGAATTCGACTCATGTCTTCTTTGTTTCGGGACTGATTTTAGCTGCAATTACAAAATGAAATTTTTTTTTAAGCCTATTTGCTAATGGAGGATGTTCAAGTCAAAAATCTAACTCAGATACCATTCCAGATGAGCCAAAATTGACTAATGTTCGACTTGAACAGCATTTTGTAAATAAGAAATATGCGTACAAATTAATTTAAACACATTCAAACAATAATTAAAACTTATCAATTAATTTAAATTTTGAATTCATTGCTGTAAATTCATTTATAATGAATGAGTGCATTTGCAATACGTTATTTCATTACACAAAAATGTTTTCATTAATTGAAATCATTTTCGGATTGAAATTGGAATGCAAAAGCCATTAAATTACTCAGCAATACACAAATTTTGTATAATATATAACCACAGAACATACAATTAGCTAATGACAACACATGCAAACAAATTTGCTTTGATGATAACGAATTGCCAGTTGATTAGATTTACATTTACATTTACACGGTTTCAAATACCTTTTCCTTTAAAGTTGAGTAAAGTATCTGTTCAAATATTTTCAGTCATTAAATTATTTTCGTCATAACAAAATAATGCTGAAAAATATGTATGCTCTACTAATGTGATGTCGGTTAGATATAATGACTTTAACACAAAACTGAAACCACAGGATATAAAGTAATAAGTTTTTGTTGACGTCATGCAAGTATTGCGCATACGACATGTATGACGTTTCGATCTGCTTGTGGGGCGCATTTAATTTTAAGTCGAATTCGTAGTCGAAACAATGAATAAGCAATGCTTTGGAAAATGTGATGCAACATTTTAAGTAAGATATAAAATCTGACTTACTAACTTTTACACTAGTCAATCAACCCTTTTTTAAAAATTCAATAATCACTTTTTTTTCAGGTTACAGAATATGAATAAATAGTAAACAAAAACACAACAAATGTTAACTCGCATTCGTCGAAGGAACAAAGAGGTTTTTTTCAACTTTAAAAGAATCAATTGTCAAATATTCAAAGTATATATAAATTCACAAATACAAATGGCCTTCCTGACATGGATAAAAATGGAACAACAAACTGACCTAAATTTTTTGGTTTCTACATAAATTTTGAATGTAAATTTCTGTGGTGAAAACTACAGACATTGTGGCGCACATTGACTTTTGAATTGAAATTTATCTTCCGAGTTCATTCTACGGTTTCTTCTGTTCACGTCACAATGAAGTCACACAACTATATATCGAACATATATAAATGTACTGTTTTATATACAGTTTGATGACCAAAATATTTTAAATAATTGAATTTTTTAAACGTTTTTTGCATAAGAACATTCGCAAAGGAAATGAATTGTTATTTCGCCGTTTGTAAATAAAAGTTTATTATTCTTGGTTTTGTTGCTGTTCTTGTCATCTCTGTTTGTTTGTGTTGTGCAGAAAGAAAATATTCAATTCAGTTGACCACACCAGTTTTTGGTTTTGATATTTGTACAGAGTAAAATTTCTGTTTTGTTTACCAATTTGTTGCATCTGTGAATTGCATCAGTGTTTAATAAACGTGACTAGAAATAAAATTTACGTTTGACATAAATAAGATATTTGAAATTGAATTTTCTTCAACTTTGCTCTGCTTCAATGTTTGGCGAAATCAAACATTCGACTTAATTTAGTTTGATTATGCTATGAATGAACTAAGAAGTAATCAAATTGCCATCTGATGTAAAACTAATAAGGTTGTTCACTGAGTTTCAAATTGTAAATTGAGGCTTGAACTTAATATCATTGAAAAGTTTTGATTTGACAAGGAAGTTCAATTTAAGGCTTTTATGTATAAAGGAGGCCCCTATGTTTATTTACACATATGTATATCACAAGTAAATACACAAATATGATTTGCTTTGATATTGGACATTGGACTTCGTAAATTTCAATGATTATTTCGAATTTACTTTTCATTCTTGACTTTGAATGATTATGCGACAACCAAACCGCCCACAAGATGTGACAACCAATGCCTACATTTTAAATCCTCTGACGTGTGGCAGCACATTTGCATGGTGGTGCATGCCAAAGCCAAAAAACGTGCGCAGGATACATAACAACGTTAATACATGTAAGTTCGTCGAATGTATTACATCGGTCACATTGGCATTTGTCGCCACTTAATTGCTATGTTGATGTGTGTATTCACAATGGAATGTTGCAGTTCGCTTACCGTTATGACTGCGTTGCTGCTGTATTACTTATGTGCTGTGCGTCACAAAGTATGCTATGTTTTTGATAAGACACTTTGTCATTTTGGAATCATCAAAAACGGTTGCAGACAGAAAATTTTTTAAAAAATAAATGAATCGATCATTTTGTAGACAAGTACGATCTATAAAAATCGATGATGTTCGAGCATTATTAAAATAAATAAAACAACACACATGTAATTAAAGTTAAATGAAACTATAGACGGAACAGTGCTCAGGGTATTTCGTAGTCGAACACACCTAATGCAGCATCTAACACAGTAAGTAAGTGGCTTTAATGCTGCGGGAAATAAACAAGCATTCGAGATGCTCATTCTGTGTTGGTTGTGTGAAAATTCAATTGTCATAAATCAATAATCGAACCATTGACGTGTTCAGATGTTGTTCAGTTTTATATCCGCTGGTTGGCTTCTGTCCACGCAACGAGCGTGAAGCGGTTCGCTGTAGCGAAATGAGGTATGCATCATTGAGTATTATTAACTTTGCCCGCTTCGCATTGACTTATGCTTAAACATTTGTTTTTTTTCTTGTAATTAAATTATGGCCAACTATGCGTATGTGTGCATTCAAATGTCAGTAATACAAGTACAAATTGCATGTCATAAGCCAAAGACAGTTGTATAAGCTCTTATTTCATACATACATGTGTACATACATTATTTTAAATTAATAATTTATAAACATAACAAGTAAGGACGATATAATCGGGTATTCACGAAAATATAATACTCTGCATACAGGTTAGGCGGTGCTACGCCCCAAATCTAGAAGAAAATATTGTACATTTGGCATCGTCAATTTAAATAGTTGTGTTCAAAATATCAAGAAAATCGTTAAACAAAAATGTGGGATTTACGAAAAATTCTAGTTTATAGTCTTTGAGGGGTACAACGATTTAGAGGGGTACTTTCTGGTTTTAAAAATGTGTATTTACTATGACGGACGAGGCTCAATTGATTTCTCTTGTCGTTCTGATCAAGTAAATATATTCTTTATAGGGTGCCCTTACCCTCTTTCTATGCCTTACATACTTTTGGTCTTTACCCAATTGAATATACCCTGACACACTGTATCTACAGGGTATAAAAAACGCAACGAAGTATTAACACTTCGTATGGGTCTTACTGCCTTTAGGACTTATAATTGCTATAACTTCCGAAAAAAATCTGAATTTCTCATCTGGTTAAGGCTTAAATTTTTCTTAAAATCCTTTACAATTTATTTATTTAGAAAAAATATTGACATAATAAAATCATAACATTTATTACAGAAAATGAAATAATTACAATATATTATTAACACACACAATGAGGCAATGAGGCATACCAAATGATGCCAAAAATGTTTATGTACTTCAGTGGGATACTTGAAATTCCAATTCATTTGCATTTCATTTCAAAATTCCAACGTTAAATTATGCAATTGAAACAATGTTTGTGTTCATATTTATGCTTTCCTCTGGCAGCAGAATGTGGTTTTATTTAAATATTTAGAGCGCTCAAATAAATACAATTTGGCTTTATTTAAATATTTAGCAAATTTTAGCATTTTTTGGAAATAACGAAAGTTTATCAATAAATATATATGAGTAAAATAGTTGATGAAGTTTGTCAATGTCCGAATAAATAAAACAAAATATTTCCAATTGTTTCATTTGCATTTTGCATTCTATTCAAACTTGTGTTGTCTGGGCTCAATAAACAGTTTTGAACATTGGTAAAAAGACAGGAAAAAGGCTCTGATTTGTAAGACCGCCGTCATCGTCTTTCTAACGTTGTTGTTTTGAAATTAACTTGAGTGCACATTGATGTAAGCGCAGCCATTGTTGGTGATATCAGGGAGAAATTGCAAACCTAAGAACATTTAAGCGTCAAGTGTTGCTGCTGCTGCTGCTGGCACTCTAAATGTAACTTGATCTGTCTTTGTGCCGAGTCGAGCATGGGCAATTTAAGCATCTGGAATTGAATTGCATTGTGCATTGGGAAAAGCATGCTTAGTACACTGAGGTCTTTTGCTGCTGGCGTTGATTTGATTTTGCTGATGTTGTCAGTTGTAACATTCCGACAAAATGTTGTATTCGAATTCGTTTCTCCGAAATGACTCAAAACTTGTCATTTTGAACATTGTAAAATTTACGTTAATGGAAAATATCTTTAAGGGCTTGTCAGCTTTTGCTGTACTAATAGTTCTGGGCACAAAAATAATAAAACAGTTCACTTTTTTTGTTTTTAACCTAAGTAATTAATTAAATTTCATCTGAGTTTGATTACTTAGATATACATATATTCCACACTTGTTGCTTGTAAACATTATGTTTTTATCTTATTTCCACGTGGGCATGGTGAAAGGTACAAGATTTCCTTTCTTTCTGTTTTTTCTTATATCTTATCTAACTTGTATTTGACTAAACGTCAAAAGAGTTTTAAATATATGTATAATAATTTAATTGTCTTAATTTTAAAGAAAGATGAGATATTGAACATGCATTATAATTAAATACATTTTTCTAAGTATTATATCGAAATATTTTTCAATTTTTCATTCTTTATTTTTAATATCATGGTAAAAAGTATTTAAGTCCTATAGAGATATGTAAGTAGCTCAACATTCCTTAATCTAACTCAATCCAAGCAATAAAATTCAATGTTAAATGTTTGATTTAAAACATTAGTTAAGCGTTTAGATTAGATTTGTTAACGATTTTTTATGATAACGATTACTGGTTGTTTTTTACTATGGAAAGATCCAAAAGCAATTTAGTGCAATTTGAAAAGTTAGCCTCGAAAGACCTGTTGAAAATAATCCTAACAATGGCTACGCGATACATTGTGTTATGTGCGCTCTTATTCAGCTCTTGCGTTTTAAGTGAAAGAGGTTTGTATACATTATATTACATATTGTATGTGTGATCAATTTTGTTGGTGATATCGACACTTTGTTGCGATTTACGAATCATAGGTACAATTCATGTTAAATTATTTGTCTTTGTGTAAAGAACTGTAAAGATGAATGGTAATAATTACTTGAAATTCCTCGGGGATCAAAAAAGTACCATATGGGCCCAAATCCTTCCCATTCTATTTTACTTTATTTGTTTTATAAATTTTCGTAGCCTACTTTGTTTTAATCTACTTGAGCGTAATCATAAATAATGAAACGTGTACAGTTTCACGAACTTCTAGGCATTTTGGTGGCTAATCATCAATAATTTATGGACAGACATTGTCAAAATACACATGAATTTTTTTTTCATAAGTGTTTATGACACCTTCAGTAAAGTCATTAATAAATCGCAATAACCCAGAGCAATTTAACAACTCGTACTAAAAACAAACAATTACGCAATAAAAGAACAAATAATCGAAAAGTTCGTTGGTTATTTGTAAATCTCGCTAATTGACAAAAAAAAGCCTTATCAAAAGTTACGCATTTAAAAACAAAGAAACTAAACTTAAGTGGATTTATTTTTCAGATCATCCTCATGCACGATCAACGAGAGTGCACGATATTAAAAATGAAGCCGAACGTAATTCTGAATATTGGAATAACATGGCGCAATCGACATTGGCTAATAAACTGAGCTCTGCTGATGCTGTCCAAACACAAACAGCCAAGAACATAATCATGTTTTTGGGTGATGGCATGTCCGTGCATACGATAAATGCCGCAAGAAACCTCATTGGTGATAGTGCCGAAGCGGTTTACTTTGAGAAATTCCGTCATGTCGGATTATCAAAGACTTATTGCGTTGATCGACAGGTGCCCGATTCTGCATGCACGGCCACGGCGTATCTGGGCGGTGTAAAAGGAAATTACGGCACAATCGGTGTCAATGCCAAAGTGACTCGGTATAGTTGCGAGGATGCCACGCAAGAAGAGCATTTTGTAGAGAGCATTGCGAAATGGGCACAGGACGCGGGTAAAGACGCTGGCTTAGTGACAACGGCGCGGGTTACACATGCTTCACCAGCTGGAGTTTATGTCCATACGGCTGATCGGAATTGGGAGAACGACGCTGAGATCGTTAAAAGAGGCTGCAGTGCTGAGACGAATTTGGACATTGCACGGCAGTTGGTTGAGAGGCCGGTGGGCAAGCAACTGAAAGTAATTTTGGGCGGTGGTCGGCAAAACTTTATCAACACGACCGTCAATGATGAGGAAGGCTTGCCTGGCTATCGTACTGATGGTCGCAATTTGATTAAGGATTGGCTGGCCGACAAGCAAGCGAGCAATGCAAAAGCGCATTATGTTTGGAGTAAGAAGGGTCTCAGTTTGGTGGATTTGGATTCAACCGATTACTTGTTGGGTCTGTTTAATAACACGCATTTACCTTATCACGGTGATTTGCATCGCGACCGCTTGGAATTGGCCTCGCCTTCGTTAAGTGAAATGACCGAGGCAGCTCTGAAAGTGTTGCAGCGCAATGAAAAGGGCTTCTTCTTATTTGTCGAAGGGGCGAAAATTGACATGGCGCATCATGACACATTTGCACGACGTTCGCTTGAGGATACAGTCGAATTCGCGAAGGCCGTGCAGACTGCACGTGAAATGACATCGGAGGAGGACACACTCATTGTGGTCACATCGGATCATTCTCACACAATGACCATCAACGGTTATCCAGTGAGCAATAATAATTATTATAAATAAAATTAACTTATTCAATATTATACTATTTTTTCTAGTTCCGTGATCAGGAAATCACAGGACTTGCTGATGCCGAAGCCGACGATGAGTTGCCTTTTACAATACTTTCATACGCTAATGGTCCTGGCTATTATAGCACCTATTCGAAAACTGAAGGACGAAAACCAATCACAGATGAACTTACAAACGATGCCAATTTCGAGTATATGTCGTTGGTACCACTTGACGCTGAAACTCACGGTGGCGATGATGTCGCGGTCTTCGCCTCAGGTCCATATGCCCAACACTTTAGCGGCAACTATGAACAGATCAATATACCAGCCATGATGGCTAAGGCCGCCAATATTGGTCCATATGCTAATGTCTAACCTACATCTTGAGATGACCTTGATTTTAAAAAATCATTTAATGACTTTGAATTGCAGAGTTTTTTTTTTTTGCATACTATTAATTGGAATTAAACATAATAATGCAAATAATCATATTTCTGTTAATCAATTTCTATAGTATTTGAAAACGGATGAACTGAGTTCGATTTGTGTTCATACTCTGTACACAAGGTATATTAAGTTTGTTTAACAGCAAAAGTATGTAACACAAAGATGGAGTGGGGTAAAACCCCATAAAGTATATATCCGTATTCTTGATCAGAACAACAAGGGAAATTGATTGAAACTCCTTCGCATCCAACCAGTACAATCCATTTTTATACCCTGTACACATACTGTGTATCAGGGTATATTGTGTTTGTTTGAGCGAAATGTATGTAACGCACAGAAGGAGGGGAGGGGGACCCCTTAAAGTATATATATTCTTGATCAGGACGACAAGAAATTGATTGAGCTGTGACCGTCCGTCTGTCCGTCCGTCCGTCCTCACCAACGGTTCTCGGAAACTATAAGAGCGAGAGACTTGAAATTTGGAGGGTAGACTCGTGATGCTCGGCAGCAGATCAAGTTTATTTTTTTTTTTGCCACGCCCACTCCTTCCCTCCTAACCAGCCCCACCCACTTTTTAAAATCGCTATAACTCAAACATCCAAAGAGATAGAAACATCAAAGTCGGTATGTAGACTCAGTATGTTTGGCCCTACAAAACTGCATACCACAAAATCCCCCCTCTTTTTCATTTTCCCTCCCCCAGTTATTTTCTGTCAATTGCTATATCTCCAAAATTAACAAAGGAACGACCCTGAAAATTTGTATACAAGCTCAGTGATAATACATCTTAAAAACTGCATACTACAAACTTCCCCCCTCTTTGATGGCTACCCCTCAGAGGCCGAAAAACTTAAATTTTTCGTAAAATCCACATTTTTTGACCGATTTTTTTGATATTTTGAACACTATTTGAATATGCGACGTCAGATCAATATGTTTTTGTAGATTGAGGGTGTGGCTCCGCCTACCATGTGTGCAGGGTATTATATTGTCGAGTATACTCGACTATACCGCCCTTACTGGTTTTAAAAAGGCTTCAGCTCGAACACCGGTAGCGAGATGATTTGATAGACCCAGTAAGTCATGCAAAATGGTGTATCACGATTTTTTCTCTCCCCCTCATTTACATTCAAATTATCATTTTCTAGAAATTGCTAACTCGTAAACTATAAGAGCTATGAACCTCCAATAATATTCCTATTCCTAATCACCGAATTTTTGATCAAAAAATAACTTGATCAAGAAAATCTGTTAAGGGGTATTTTAGTCTAGGATTTTGAAAAAATAGATTTACATATTCTTAAGGTTCAAGCCTTTACTAGACTGGTATGTGGGGTGCAAGGCACTTCGTGCTTAGCGAAAGCTATACTAAAAGCAATGTCGCGAAATATTACCAATTATAAAAAACTTTATAAGGGATTGCTTAAGTGTGCCAATTAAATATTTTGATAAGATTTCTTGGCAATTGACATTTAATTGGTTCTCAATTGCCTTAAGGTCAATATAAATTCTACTTGATTTTAATTTTGGCTGGAATTCCTCAGTTGATCACAAAAGTCGTTAACGGTCACACGAGCTTTCAAAATGGTCACGCTTTGTTGGTCCTTTGTAGTAACCGTACTTTTATTAAATTTTAGTGCATTTGGAGAAAAATGTGAGTAAAACACAATGTATGTCGATTTTTTTTAAATAGTTGCAAAATATGAAAGGATAAAATATGAAGTTGTTATAATTTGACGAGTACTTCCATAATTTTGTAGTGTAGAGATCATAAAATTTCCTTGCAGCTCACTTGCCAAAACGTTCGCTGGGTCGACGCTCTTCGAAAAATGACGACGAACGTAATTCTGAATATTGGAATGACAAAGCACAAGCTTTTTTGGCCAATAAAATTACATCCCAAAATGCTGAACAATCACAGACGGCCAAGAACATAATCATGTTTTTGGGTGATGGCATGTCCGTGCATACGATAAATGCCGCAAGAAACCTCATTGGTGATAGTGCCGAAGCGGTTTACTTTGAGAAATTCCGTCATGTCGGATTGTCAAAGACTTATTGCGTTGATCGACAGGTGCCCGATTCTGCATGCACGGCCACGGCGTATCTGGGCGGTGTAAAAGGAAATTACGGCACAATCGGTGTCAATGCCAAAGTGACTCGGTATAGTTGCGAGGATGCCACGCAAGAAGAGCATTTTGTAGAGAGCATTGCGAAATGGGCACAGGACGCGGGTAAAGACGCTGGCTTAGTGACAACGGCGCGGGTTACACATGCTTCACCAGCTGGAGTTTATGTCCATACGGCTGATCGGAATTGGGAGAACGACGCTGAGATCGTTAAAAGAGGCTGCAGTGCTGAGACGAATTTGGACATTGCACGGCAGTTGGTTGAGAGGCCGGTGGGCAAGCAACTGAAAGTAATTTTGGGCGGTGGCCGGCAAAACTTTATCAACACGACCGTCAATGATGAGGAAGGCTTGCCTGGCTATCGTACTGATGGTCGCAATTTGATTAAGGATTGGCTGGCCGACAAGCAAGCGAGCAATGCAAAAGCGCATTATGTTTGGAGTAAGAAGGGTCTCAGTTTGGTGGATTTGGATTCAACCGATTACTTGTTGGGTCTGTTTAATAACACGCATTTACCTTATCACGGTGATTTGCATCGCGACCGCTTGGAGTTGGCCTCGCCTTCGTTAAGTGAAATGACCGAGGCAGCTCTGAAAGTGTTGCAGCGCAATGAAAAGGGCTTCTTCTTATTTGTCGAAGGTGCAAAAATTGACATGGCGCATCATGACACTTTCGCACGACGTTCGCTTGAGGATACAGTCGAATTCGCGAAGGCCGTGCAGACTGCACGAGAAATGACATCGGAGGAGGACACACTCATTGTGGTCACATCGGATCATTCTCACACAATGACCATCAACGGTTATCCAGTGAGTAATAATAATTATTATAAATAAAATTAACTTATTCAATATTATACTATTTATTCTAGTTCCGTGATCAGGAAATCACAGGACTTGCTGATGTCCCAGCCGACGATGAGTTGCCTTTTACTATACTTTCATACGCCAATGGTCCTGGCTATTATAACAGTTACATAAAAGGCGTAGGACGTAGCAAAATTACCGAGAAGTCAACGCAAAGCGCCGACTTCCGTTACATGGCGCTTACGCCACTCAATAGTGAAACCCATGGCGGCGATGATGTCGCGGTCTACGCCTCGGGTCCATTTGCGCAATATTTCAGTGGTAGCTATGAACAAAGCAATATACCAGCGGTAATGGCTAGAGCTGCCAATATTGGACCATTTGCTCAAACCTAAATTTCTGCTTAAAATGGCTTAAAAAACATTAACTTAATTAAGTATTCATTCAGTTATCCAAAAAGCCAATTAAACTTTGTTGAAGTGAACTAAATGAATTCCTGTGTTCGATTCAATTTTGTCAAACTAATGATTGGAATTTGCCGAGACAATGCAATTAAAAGTCAACAAAACTGAACAAACCGATCACGGCCAACAACCAAGCCATCATCTAGTCCGTCAGTCATTCAGCCTTCCAGCTTCGTCAACAAAATGGATGGACCGGGCGTACGATGACTGCAGCTGCACTGCCACTTGGCTGTTGCCACTTTATTGCATTTGCAGTTTTGCCATTATCGAAAAATTCAATTATGAACTTCAACAGAGTTGATGAATGTGGTTTACTGTTATGGAAATTTCAAAGTGTGATAAGTTATAAGTTATGTGCTCGCTTCCAATAGCATTTGTGCTGTTGTGCGAAGCAATACCTCCTGATTGTAGTCATTAAAATGTTGGCTATTGATTTTAGTTTAGTTAGTCAAACTACCGTTTCTGCATGCATAAGTCGCAATAAATGCGTTCAGGATAAAACAAAATTAAGTCACCGTTTCAATTAAATAATATTTTTAAAAAAATGCGAATAATAGGTACATTTAAATCGGTTTTTTCTTCTGCATTTTGATTTTTTGTCAACTTTGCTGAGCCATAGAATTTCGCAAGCTTGAAGCGAAGGGTAACTAACTGAAAGCGAATAATAGATGCTATTAAGTGGCGCCAACTGATGCAATGCAACTAACGAGGTAACACAAAAGCAGCGGCGTGCACAAGGACTTTATCCTTCGTGTTTTTATATTATATGTAAATGTGTGTCAGTATGTAAGCATTCGGGTTGCTGTGTTCGTTTTAGTTGAATAGGAACTGCAGAGTAAAAATTCACGTATATGTATGTCTTTGAATGGGTTTCATGCACTGCACATTGAGCATGTTTGATATGCGAGCGTGCAAAGTTCAAAAAAGGACATTCCGGGGGGAAGCGTTCATGGCAGGATTAAAGCGTCGGTTCGCATGGCAACAGCCAGAAACTAGAGCAAGCTTACATATACTGACAGACATAAATGCTCTCAAAGAACTACTTGTATATGTAACTAAGGCAGCGTGATTTTTTGTACCTTGCACATATGTATGTATAGACACACTACTGGCATATTAAGTTTATTTGGGACCAAAAGTATGTAACGCATAGAAGAGGAAGTAAATCCCACCAAGTATATGTAGGAATGATCAGGGCGATTGCAACATTTCAGAATGTTCTCATCAAATAGATATAATAGTTGAAGCATAGACTCGTTTGATTGGATTCGTGTCACGACCACTTCTTCCCATCCGTCCAATAAGCTATAGCTTAAGTATCGGAAGCGATAGGAATCGACATCATGTGTGTTATGTATTCTGTATTGTCGAGTATACTCGTCCTTACTAGTTCTTTTCTACTTATTGTTAGGATTATGCCAATTGCAATATATTTATGTATACATACACATGTGAACAAACATATCAACATGTATAATAAAAAAAATAATTAATAAACAAAATATATTTTTTATTCACTTGCTTACTTAGTTCAACAGTTATTATTTTATTTATTGTCAACTAACAAACCGATTGCACAAAGTATATACAAAGTTTTTATTATTTGTTATTAAAGTTTATTATTACACAAATCCGAAAATATCGAGATGTATAAAAAAAATATATTTGTTTTTAAACAAACAAAAAAAGTATTTCAAAGCTTAAAAATTAAAATATCTGAGATACTTTAAATTCCCATGCTGAAAACTGTCACCAAAAGAGAATCGCTACTCGGTCTGGTTCGTAAATTGAGTTTCTCATACAATTTGCAACCAGGTAAGCTTCAACTCAATCAAAAACGTCAAACTGCAATGCAGAGAAAAAAGGGAGAAACAAATCCATTTAACGTTTCCCAACAGATGAGTTAGGCATGCAATTTGTCGCCAATTTTGTTCTTGTTCTATTGGTTTTTTTTTTTTTTTTACTTGCTATCCTTTATTCGCTCAATCTCGCTTCCGTCATTGCCAATGGGTGTGGGCGTTTGCAGATAATTTCCGTTTTTGTTTATTGACATTTTTTCTATTTCGATTCATTTCTGTTTCCGTTTTCCACACTTTGCTCGGAGCAACATTGAATCAATCAAGTCTACGGTGGCTTTCATAATTTTATCATTTCTATTGCAATGCATGGCTGTACATAAAAAAAAAACATTTCAATTTGAAAATGGTATAAATCTTCAATTCCTACGCTTCCGTTGCATTTCAAGCTGAAAATATTCATTGTAAACCATTGGAGTAATGAATTGCAGGAAAATGTCTCGGGATCACCGAACCAAGCTACCTTGAAGGCATTCATTGTTTTTTAGAAAATTATTGTTAGCTTTTTATCGGCTCATTCATTCATTCGGTAAAAGCACATAACCTTCATAAAGTGTGTAAAAACTTTTAGTATTCAAAATACATGTTTCAATGAGTGAAATCGTTTGGGTTCATGTATGTAAGTACTACACTATCATCATTCTTTGAACCGCTCAATTATAGAAAAAGTGGCTTGAAATGGAGTATTTATTGTCTAGTATACTTAGCTAAGCCATGTCAAAATTTTCAACTGTTCTGTTCTGTTTTCAGCTTCAATATAAATTAAGGTATTTAATTTATCCAATATTACTATACTAAATTCCAATTGGAATTTTACTTAAAAAAAGGATAATAATAGTAATAATAAATCAATATTACGTTCATTTGCAATATTCTAGGTGGGAATATGTGTGGGTGTGGGAGAGACAATAAAAATTGATTTTTTGTATATTTGCTAAAGAAACAAAAATATATAATATGTGTGTATGTACAAAAACCGAAAACGTGTTGTAGTCAAAATTTAAATCAAATATAAATGAATTCGAATAATTGAAATGGTACTGAGTGTTTTGTTATTTGTTTGTTTGTTTTTTTTTTTTTATTATTATTATTGAAACAACTGCAGTGTGTTGTAATAAGATAAAAACTTGTATAGAAAACTGGGTCAGCAACAAAATAAATGTTTACCAATAAATGGACACAACGGCAAATGTACGAAACGAGCATGATTTTTCCACTGATCTAAATTTTATGGACTTTTTTCATGTCGATTAAACTATGTATGCATCTATATACATTGTAGATACACACACACATTTATCTTCTCTCATTTATTCATTTCGTTTACTCAATGTTTTTTTCCAATGCCAGAGAGCAATGAAGGTTTTTTTATAGCGTTGTTGTATGTACATAGTATATACATACATATATATGAGTTTTGTTGCTGGCCAAATTTATGGAAGTGGCTCCATGTGGCATGTGTGTTTGTGTTGGTGAAACGGAAAAAAACAAATATAACAAAAAAAAAAAAAAAAATATAACGTCGTGGAAAAAAATGTTTTTTGGTTGGCATTAGTACAAGAGCAACAAAGTTTGTGGCGCTGAAAAAGCTAACCCATAACATTTTTTTAGATACATACACAATAATTGAGATACATAAAAAAAAAAAAAAATACTGAGGAACGTGGAGCCAATGGCTTTCAACAAAAGCAAAAATAAAAACTTTTTTTTCCTAAAAATTTTCTAATATCAAGCTTTTTGTAGCTGTAGCTTTCGACTTATGCTTTCGGTTTTTGTTTGTATCTTTTGGAAACGAAAGCTACAACCACACGTATACCCGCTTGGGCCAGTAGCGCGTCAGAGTGTGCGTTAGAATCAACAAAGGGGAAAGCTAGCAACTTTGCCCAGCAGTATAAAAAATAAGTCGGCGACGACGTCAACGTCAACGTCGACCGCACAGCAGCGACTGCAAAAGCATTTCATGGAACAAAAAAAGCTTTTTTTAAGTGTGCCACATTTTTTGTTGCTTTTTTTCGATTACCTATTTTTTTTTTTATAAAGACTTACTTTTTCTGGATAGATTCTTTCGTTAATTTGACCCAAGAAATTATCAAATATCCTGAACTAAATTTGACAATCAACCGACTAAAAGAAAAAAGGACAGTATACTGAAAAAGCGTGACTAATTTCATGCACAAATCCAACTTTTATCATAGAACGCATGAAAGTGAAAAAAAAATCCGCTCCTTGAATGTATTTTATGTTAGGAACGCCTATGTTACACAACACATAAGACACTTTAATGCGGATAACTGATTTTGAGTTAAATGAATGTTGGACAATAATTGACATTGTACAATGATATTGAATGTCTGCGATCAAATTAAAAAAAATTAACGAATCTATCTTGAATGATAACCGCAAAATTCCCACCACTTCACCATTTCAAGCTCAAATTTTCCAAAAAATCGTAAAAGCGTGCACTTTTTGAGCTTTTGTGTACTATGTCGTCTTGTGAGCAGTGTCGATATAGGGCACATAAATTAAAAAAAAAAAACAGTAAGCGATTGCAGTCGAGAGTGTTCGACTTCGTCATTCCCTGTTCCTTCAACGACTGTTTGAAGGCGTTGCCCCGCCCACTTTTCAATTAAAACAGATTTAATTTCCATTTAATATCGTATATACCAATTTTAACCTTTCTCCCGAGATGCAAGGGTTTTACATTTTTATTATATAACGCCGTGGCCACGCCCATTTTTATTTAATCTTCCTCGGCTATAAGTCAGCTATACACGCTCCATATTTGGTGTTCCTATCTCCAAAGAAAAAAAATACTTTTTTAATATTATACCCGAGGTAGCACCAGTTATTTGCCCCACACTCGAAGGGGAAAAACAAAATAAACTTTATCTGCGTATTGAATAACAGAATCGACTTGCGAAGGAATTTTGGTTCTTTCTATTGTAGTTTCAACCAAAGAAATTATCAAATCTTTTATAAGGAAGTCTATCTCTTTCCGGTTTTATTTCGTTTCTTTAAAAGGACTGGTTAAATTTGATGTGCAAGCTTCAGACAAACTGATTTTGTAAAGCGATCGCTTATGTGCGTTTTTGTCGTATGGTTTTTGTTGTACACACACACAAGTAGATACATACCTAAACAAGTGGAAATAAAAAATAATTCAACCTGACAATTCATTAAGAAATTCTCGTTGACTGCTTGTTATTCGCTATTTTATTCATTTATCTTTAGATACACATATGTATATTACATACATGTATGGACTGATTTCATTGCATTGAAGGGCTGCTTATGGTATATAAGTTAGAGTATTGAAAATGGGTTACGTGTCTCTTATTTGTATGTCTTCACATGTATGGTATATAGACATAAATATGGACAAATGTATCTACTTGCCGTATGCTGAGTTGTAGCCCCCAAAATTACAGTTGAGCTGTTTTCATGAGCATTTTTTTTCAACACTCGTTCTTCAGCCCACTCATTCACTCACTTACACAAGCATACTAATGGCAAATGAAAATACGATAATAAATTGTTTATTATCGTTCCATTTCTCTTTGGTTTGAAACTTTGACTTCTTTCAATCGATTCAAGCTTAAGTGACGAATAAGGTTCAAAGTATTTCTTGCTTTTGGCAGACAAAACCAATGTTTATTATCTTCTATACCTTATATACCATATAATTGCAGTTAAAGTAAAGGAGTCAACAAAATGAAGATCTTGTTAAATTAACTTAGTTAACATGTTTTGGATAAAAACCCATTGTGGTGTCATCCCTATATTTTTTATGATATTTCTCAGACTTTTTTTTCTTATACAAATTTACTTGGAACTTTGAGATGCGAATGGGAACTCTAATAGAATCGATTGGTAGCTAAGAAAATTTGCAATTAAGTCCAAACTTAATCACTACCGAAAGATAAGTCAAACTGGAATTGTCATTCCGAACTCGATAATCTTGCAGACTGTAAGAGATAGAGTCATGTACTTTTAACTGTATTTCTTTAACACATTCTCAGTTATGTTTAAATTAATTTTTTAAAGTCATAAAGTAATTTTCAAAATAAAACAAGTTAATTTAAAATTTTGCCATTTAAAGATATATTTTTCTCTTAATTGTATTACTTAAACGTACATATACATATATGTAGATCTTGTATTATCGCATTTACATATGTATCATTATCATCATCAGTATCTCATCATCTTTATTAGGTGTTCGTTACTTCATTATTCAAATAACTATTCTTTGTTCTTGTCTTGGGGAATTACAATACGAAAATGAATAAAGCTGGTTAACATGTTATATGCATAATCATAATCCAATTAAAACCAGGAGCGTTTTGACATTTTAGTTTGCGTATCATGAGTATAACAATTCGTGATTTTGCAATTGCTAACCAATTGTATGGATTCATGTGTATGTCTTTGCATGTATGTGAGTGTAACTATAATTATATAGTATGCACAATGAGTAAATTGTCCATTTATATAACATTTAAGCATTTTAAATCATCAAAATCGAAATTAATTTTGAACAATAACTTCTTCATTTTTTTTTCTTTCATAACAATATTTAAATGTTTCTCTTTTTTCGTTTTTCAATATTATTGTTTAAAAGTAATCTACAGAGAAAACATATTTGACAATTCTAAAAACAAAACAAAAAACTCTGCTGTTGCTTTTTTGTTGTTGTCTTTCTTTCGTTTAATCGTTTTTGCTATTAATTTCGTATTTAACTATTTATTTAAATTGTTTTGTCGTTAATTGAAACTTCATTTCATCATTTTAAAATGTGCATCGACTTTTTTTTCAGAGCTTATATCTCGTTGTTAGTTTTGTTACTAAACTTTGGTTTTTTTTATAACAAAACAACAACTATTTACATAAAAATTTTAATTTTTCATATTGTTATAGTTCAATTTTTAAATTTTTGTTATTGGTTTTATTAATTATTTTTTTACACAAGTGTTTTTTTATATATATAATTTTGTTTTTACTAATTCAGTATTCCATTTATAGTACAAAGAAGTTAAAAATTATACAAGTTATAAGTGCAATGTTCAAGTGTTCTTTACTTACAGTTAAGACAATAGAAGTTTTTTTTGTTTCATATAATTTTTCAATTTTTTTTTACTTTTTATGTTTTTTCGGTTTTTTGTTATTGTTTCTCTACAAAGATTTAGTATTCCCTTTTCTTCTTATTACTAATAATAAATCTTAAAAAAATGTTTGCCACTTTAATCGTAAATTATGCAAAAAATGTATAGTGCATTTCATATTGCCCGGCATCAACAATTTCCTTGACTTTGATTGACACGTCATGCCGGTAATCTGGCATTTTCTCAATGTCACCTAAGATTCATTGAGATGATGTCAAATATATTTCAGTTGATGGCCACGTCCTGCATTTCGCCGCCATCGATTGCCATGTTGATCTGCTGTGACATTCGTAGATCATTCGATTTCGCAAGACAAGAATGCGCCACAGATTCAAAAAGTCTAAAACAATATATTAGAAATTAAGCATGTGAAATGAATTACAAACATTAATAAAAAAAAAATATTCATGCAACTTTCTTTTATTAAATTTATTTTGTTTCAATCACAAACATATCAAAACAATAACTGTGATACATGTTGTTAAGAAAAAACAAAAATTAAACAATGAATATGTGAAAATATAAAGAAAGCAACAGAAACATTAAATAACATTGATCAATCCATTCACTCTTGTAACTTTAATAACTTTGTCATAACATTTTGAAAAATATCTGAAAGAAGTGTTAAACATAATTTACAAACCAAAGTAATAAAAAAAAAAAAAAATGGTTGAGATGCGTGTAATGTGTGTTATTTATGTAACATGATTAGTCATTTCAGTGCAACGATAACCAGATCAAAACATGCATTTATAATAAAATGGCAATTAGCTAAGCTTTAAATAATATACTCACTTTGTAATTTCTGGTGCACAATGTACAAAATCATGTTCCCAAAATTTATAGATGGGATTTTTAATCAACTCAATAAACGTGATTAGCAGACCCCAAGGATGCGGCCTATTAACAATTAGCCGTTCGAGCAACACACGTGTGATTTGTTCCTGTATTGCCTCCGAATTGGCTTCAGCGAAGAGATGCAGAACAGCACAGCTGAAATAGTGTGTATGACTGTTTGGATAGCGCAACTGGTTGGCGATGGCATTAAGGAAGATATAACGTCCCTCAGTGTCTAAGTCGACAGCCAAATTTTGGAATATATCCATATGAGCACTGTGCGCAATGTTCGATGTGTTCGGCACAAAGTTTTTGTTCCTTTTAAAATATAACACGAACGATTATGAAATTAATTATTAGGTTAAAATTTTTTAATATTTACCTTATGACTGCAATTGCCTGTGTGCCTACGTACAGTACGAGCGCATTCATCAATGGAATATTGTAACGCGAACCAGGCTCGTTTGATATTTGCAGATGACTGCGCAGCTCTGACAAGAATGTTACTGGTGCTCGTGCTTTAAGATATGAGTCTAGATCTTTTTTAAAATTAACAGGTTGTATATTGAGCGCATAGTTTGTGCAAATTTTAGGAGCATTGTTGCTATCGGTAAGCATGTCGACTTTAAGATTTGGAGTAAATGGATCCGGCAAACGCATGTTACGCGGGAAAGCGGATAAAATTATGTTGCGCATTTGTATACAGTTAGCTGGTATTGTGTCACAAAATCCAAAATGATAGTCGCACAAGAATTCAGGAAAATCATGTAGCAGCACAAGCAAAACGCGCAGCGTTCCCTTATACAGCAGCTGTATGGGCTTCGCTAGCTCAGCGTTTCGCAGGAAGGGTCCCAAGTATTTAAATAAGTCGTTAAGTAGTTGCGCATAAAGCGGCCAACCCTTCTGTTGTGGTATTTGTACCAGTATACGTCCAAGAAAGAGACGATGTGAGATCAACTCGAGCCAAGCATAACAAAATCCTGGAGCCACACCCGGATTCAACAGATGGTACGTATGCGAAAATGCTGTCACAATACTTTGCATGAGACTCTCTAGTACCAGATCGGGAGAACTTAGTTCCATGAAGAGCATCATAAAGAAACGTTGGTAGCCTATCTGTTGGAATTGTGTACCTCGCAATTCCTGATCTTTTAATAGAATGCCGAGCACAATGCCAAGAACTTTGTTGAGCAAATTGATTTTTGTTGTTGGATTGCCAGCTTCTCCAGAATGACGGACTAGCAAGGCAATTAGATGTACAAACGCATCAACCCATTGAAATATTTTCGTTTTAGCCTGTACCATTGAGAATGCGGGATCACCTAACACACGGTACACTACTTCGCAACAAACATGGGTTGCTTGCCGGAAGAAACGCGTGATCAAATCATCGGTCTTAAGGATGCCGTACATGTTCATCTTTTGCACAAATGCTCCAAAATTTTTCGCTTCACGACTTTGTGGTTGACTTGATTGTGCGTAAATGGCAACCCAGTCCTTAAGCAGGAATTCAGCTTTCTCCTGTAATCCCGGTGGATCATTATCGGTGTCGCTTGACTGAAAATAATAATGAAATTATTCATTAACAATGCATTTAAAAGTATCAATTATATATATTACTTACCCTTACATGTTGCAAGCCCGAATGTATATACTGGGTTGCGCCAGCCAAGAATCTATCATTAGCAGCAAATGCGTTAAAATCTAACGGGTTGACATTGCTACCCCAGACTACATCAATCATGTTGGCAAGCGCTTCTGGATAGCGATGACGATGTTGAGGCATGCGGCTAAGCATTTCCAATGTACCAATAAACTCTGAATCAGCTACAACTATTGAAGCGCGATCATCAACGAGCAGGCGTTCTATTAACGTCATAGCAAACGTAACAGCCATAAAGTTGTTACCATTATCCATAGCATCGCGCAACAACATATCAAATTGCGGTATGTTTACAAAATGGGATGTGATCAACATTTTGATGGCCTCTACGTTGTAACGCAAATCTTCACGTATATCGAAAATGCACTTTGTAATCGCACGTTCTGTGACTGGTGCACCAAATGTATTCTGAAGCAATGATAAAATTCTTAAAATAACATCGCGGTATAACTTCATCTGTTCTACATGATCGGGTACGTTTACAAAGCCTTCCACAAAAGCTTCAACCGCACGCGTTAAAAGATTAAGTGCAGTTTCGTTATCGCGCAATCGTCTGGTGGCCATAAGCGCATTAAGCAATGAATGCATTTTGCTGGCTTGAAGCTGAAGGTTATTTACATTGACGGCACTATTTAGGAATGCTTCCATTTTGCTGGCCAACTCAGCGTAGATCAAGCCAATCTCGTCATTTCCAAAGTTATTTTGTGGTGCCAGCTCTTGTGGTTTCGGTAGAAAGAGCGCAATATCACGTTCGGTCAATGGCTGGAAACCGGGTATATTACGTGCATATTCCGAATATACGACAAAGACATTTGAAGGTGCTGCGCCCATTTTTAGGCGCACCGGTTCCGGCAAACGGTCTGTCTGATAGGTGAGTGTTTGCGAATCATAGAAACGATTGCCTTCTTCACGAGACAATTTCCGTGACTCATAATCAGCAGCCAGACGCCGATCAATTTCTGGTGCAGATTTCTCGGCGGCAGTTTTTTGTATAAAGGCACACGCTAGTTCAACATTGTCGTTGGTCAGCTGTGCTGCCGCAGTTTCAATGTCCTGAAAGCTGGGGCTACCTGTCAATGCCGACATAAATGCTTTTCTTAAATTATTGTTTAGCGTTTGACTCAATTGATCTTTGCATGTAATCATGGCCATGCTGGCCGCAAGATTTCGCACCATTTGATGTGCTGCGGTACGCATACGATTCTCATCGGCATCCAGGGCAAAGTCCTTACGTATAATTTGTTCCGTCGTTGAGCATGCAATCCGTACACTGCGGTCTACAACAGGTTGCAACCATTCGGTAATAGTTCGCTCGACCGCATTCAGCACGATATGCTTAAGACCCGGATTGGCATGCAAAAATGCAATGTTTGTGGATAGTATAACTTGTTGGGCAATAAGCTGAAAGTTTGTTACATTGATTTCAACGTATGAGTATCTTGGTTCAGGTGCCGGTAATGCAACTTGTCCGGGCGAATCGTTATTAATACTAGGCGATGCAACAGTGCCACTTTGCATTACGGCAACGGTATTATTAACAACCGGAGGTGCTGCGCTCATTAACATAGCCTGTGCTTCGACTTCCGTCGGCATTTGTGGCATCTGAGGTTGTATTGGCGGTAATGGCGTTGGATCAATTGATTTCGGCTTCGGCTGTGACATTTGTTGTTCAATATTCATCGAACGTGAAGGATCTTTTAAAAAGAGTATTGGCTTCAATTTTGCCAATTCAATGCTCAATGTTTTGCACAAGACTTCGATTTCAAATTTCAAATTCAGTTTAAGATCCGGCTCCTGATGCAATTCCCCAAGCACATACATAATACCCATCGTCCATGGATTTGGTGATTTAAAGATTTTTGATTTGCCGGAAGATTCTAGAATTTTAGCAACAAAAGGTACCACGAACAATAGTTCTTGCTGTCCTTTGTGATACGCTTCGGCAAGAAGTGATTTTAGGTCGAGATCGATTTGTAGTATAGGCCTGTTGCGCCCGATCGTCATCATACCAAGCCAATGTCCTAGATTTTTAAGGAGACTACGATCGGAGAAATTTTGAACTCCTTTATCGGAGCGCAACAGCACTTTAATATTGCGTAGCGTCTCTTTAGTTACAAATCTGTTTATTTCTGAATTTTTTAATGCCTCCAAGAAGTTAAAATACAACGAATGGAAGTTGAATTCCATTGAGGCGCGCTTGAGTACAAGATACTGCGCAAGCCAAGGCCAATAATCCTTTGTCATAATTTCTTTAATTTCGTCGCACTTTTGGGGTATGTTCAGCTGACTTAGATTATTAAATATGAAAGCTGTTTTATCTTGTACCGGCTCAGGTGGAACGGTAACTTTTTCCTCTTGATTAGCAACGAGCAGTGTGTCAATATTTGTCGCATTAGCAATAGATTTCATACGCGCTGCGTGTGCTACGACAACTGGTTTTTGTGGTGTAGGCGCCGCAACATTACCTTAAAGTGGAAACATTCAAAATATAATTTACTACATAAAATGTACTCTTAGTATTAACTTACTTGAAACTGAGCTATTGCGATAAAGTGAGTCAATTGACGGTTGTACACCGCCCGTTGGAGCTGCATTCGCCATTATCATAAGCTTATTTGGTGGTGGTTCTTGACCATGTACTCCATACTCGACATATTGGATTAAATGCGCTGGAAAGTCTTGAAAATGCGGAATTGATCGAATGTGTTCACAGTACTTGTTGTAGGTATGCAATCGCGTCTTAAACCGATCCAATGCAGTAATGCCGAAGTAATAAAGCTTTGAACCTTCGGGTTTACGAAGTGCATCCAGCACACAACGCAATGAAAGACCTAGAGCAACGAATGTTGGAACTAGATTTCGTTCAATTATGCCTCCGAAGAGTTGTGCAGTAATTTGAAGCTCCTTTTCGGGATAGTGCGAAAAGAACCGGTACTCTTCAAAAAGATTTCTTAGCATACAGAGAAATACTTCTTGCTCGCGGCGACTATTTGACTCTTTAAATCGTTGTAGTATATCGAGTACTTCGTCGATCGATAACGTAGGATTAGGATGATGGTTATAAATACGTTGGAAATATGAGTTGGCCTCGTCTTCGACCTCTTTAGAAACAGGGGCTTGCAGATCGGCCATTATAGGATTGTTTGGATTAGGTGGTGTCGGTGTAGGTTGTGGCGTCGTTGGCAACATACGGCCTAAATTACCCACGTTCGGTGGTGGTGCTTGCATTTGCATTGGGTTGAGCGGATACGGGTTGTTGGCAGGATTCATTATACGTGATGGCGAGGCCGGTGTGGAAACTAGGTTGTCTAAAAAAAATTAATAAAATCAGTAAGACATAATGATACAAACAAAACAAAAATATCATAATACTTACTCAACATGTTACCAAAATTAAACGCGCTGTTTGGTCCGCCTAAATTAAGACCAGCAATGTTGTTTGTCATGTTTGCTAGGGGGTCCATACCCGGTCCGAACATTTGTGTATTTATATTACCAGAGAACGGTTGTTGAGGTGGTGGACCAGATTGGGGTACAATACCACTCAAGTCCATGCCGCGATGACCTCGCATCACATTTGGTGGCGGTACGATACCTTGGGGACCTTGCTGTGCCACTGCTCGTGCCTTATTTGCTAAAATTGTGCAATTGGCTGACATTTGCATTATAGCTTCGGCAATGTCCGGTTGAACGTTTCCTATGCATGCCTGCAAGCATGTCATCATGGTCGTCACTGTGTCGGGCAAAAGCTGAGACTGCTTAGGTGGTAGCTGATCGTCGGGTATTTTAGCGTTCACCACTTGCGGACATCGTCGCTGTAGAACTTTGATCATGGCCTGTATGAAAGGTTCGCCATGTTCACGTATCTTGTCGCTTAACCACTTCTCAAGCTTAAGGTATTCTCTTCGCGACGCTAAGCATGCCAGATCGATAATGAATAAAAATGAACGAACATTAAGTAGTGACGATAATGCTTTCAAATCCTGAGCTAAATCAAGAATACGAGACAATTTAACTTGATCGTATTCTGTGCCGCGAAGATACCATTCAGACATGGAGTGCATGATGAGTGGGCGCAATTGAAAATTAGCAGAACTCCATGCACTGGCCAATATGACGCTTGAATTTGGGTGGTTGCCCAAAAAGGTAGGTATTAACTGATTGAACATATCTTGTCGCAGATTAGTCATAGGTGGATTTATATGAAGCAACGCAAGGAATAGTACATCCGGGCAGTTCTGAGCTGGAAACTTAAAAAGTTCATGGACCTGTGTGTAATATCCTTTCTCTGCTATATAAAGCAGGACTTCAACAAGATGCAATGATTTCCAAGCACAAATATCTTTATTTTCTGCATCGGGTGCAGTTTTCAATACTTCCACTGGTGCAGAGCTAAACACGTAATCGGCAAATGAGAATAAATCTGGATTCTTTAGCATTGCAGCGATGAGCGACAACTGCCCCTCGGTATTCTGCCAATGACGGTAAATGCATTCTGGATGTGGAAATAATGTTGATTGGGTACCAAGTCGGAAAATGGTCAGAAGGAGATCAAGTCCAATTCGGTCTTTGAGTATAAATTCAGGATGGTCCAATTCTAAAAAGTGGAAATGTTAAAACAAATATTAGTTACATGAATTCATATTTGATAATAATATGAATCATACCCATGCACACATCTTTCCAGTTGAGCTGTGGGAGAAGCTCTTTAAGTGCGTGAACGAAAACATCAGGTTTCCACGTTGGCGAAGCATCTGAACTATCCTTTTTATCTTTGTTTTTATCGGAGGCACTTGAGTTTTCCCCACTGCCACTACCGTCGTTGTTATTTGTTGCATTTTGTTGCTGTTGCGTAGATGGCTGCGTTCCAGGCCAAAAGTTTGCAGGTGTCGGCAGATTTACATTACAATCGAGTAGCGACGAGTGTCTGCGACACATAAGTCCAATGATTTTTGCCACATCTTGAGATTGTAATTCACGGGTGCCACCGCAACGTAAATGATTTTTGCACTCTTCAACGTTTGATGTAAATTCGTATCCGATTTCAAGGATTAAATTAATCCAGGATGTGTCCATAATATTGTTTTTAACCTGTGGATAATTTAACCATTTTAACATTGATTGGAATATTTTTTTAGCCATAGTGCAGTCTGCATCAGACTTAGCAAATGACGAGAACTTGCAAGCAAACAACATCATCATCATATTCATTTGCAAATAAAGAAATCTGATAAACAACTCAAGGCAACACAGTTTAATATAAATCAGCTCTCACCTGGTTTGTAAAAATAGTTTCACATAAATTGTCATAGATTTCCTCAATACTGATTTCGTTTAAAATATCCGCATCCCCATTGATTGTGATGTTATTGGCAATCGTCGAGGTCGCTGTTTCATCAACATCAATATCGTTTGAAGGAGCGCCTAAAGCCGTTATAATAGGGGATGGTACACGATACAGCAATGGCGCCAAAATTAACGGCACAATCGGACGTGGAAACTCTTCTCGTAACTTTTGTAAGAATCGAGCCTTTAATTGAGGTGTTACGTATTCGTCTAAAGAGGCCAACAAAAATTGAAGCAAATCAAATGATATATCCTGTAGCCCGCTTAAATTTGCAGCTGTAGCGTTTTTTTCACCCAAATAGGAGTCTATTAACTCGGGTAGAGTACGCTTAAGATTGTCACGTGCAAATTGTCGCAAATCACTTTGGGTTGAATGTGTTAGAGCCAAGGCTAGTGTGCATTCGCAGAGTTTGTTAATACCGGTTATCTTGGAAATTTGGCCAATAAGTAGCGGAGTGGGCTGAAGTGTCTGAAGGATGTGATCCAAAAAGTTGATGTAATAAATATGAATACAATTTATTTTATAAATTACCTTTTGTGTTCCAAGACACTGATCAATGGCAAAACATATATTCGATATGACTGTTGCACAATTTAATTGCCGCTGCAATTGTGCCCCCAGTAGTTTTGCCTGCAATTGTGCGCTTGCGTTTGGTGTCGGGTCGTTGAAGTTTATGGCCGAGAAAAGACAACGCAGACTGTTCCTATCTACTTCAAGGCCGTACTTTTCAATATACTGCAAGTAAACAAGAATACAACAGTTAGCCATTACAATACAGAAATCAAATTGGAAAATTTTTTGTTTAATATAAAATTATGAAAAAGACAAGTTGAGAAAGTTTAATTACATCCATGTTGCATGAACGTTATTCGAGAAAAAAGAAGAACAATACTCTCGAATTGAACAGTATCAATCATGTTCCAGTTTTTACGTTCGTTTTTAGATTATGACAACATAGCGTGATTTCAGTTTTAGCTGTCACGAAATGCAGCAATTCCATTGTTTGCAACTGCTTATTTTATGGGATATAGAATATAGTAAATACTTCGAATGATAAGAATAAATATTTGCGGACGTGTACACAAGTAATAAATACGTTAGATGAAGGTGAAAATATATAATTCTTGCGTCTTACCACCATTGCAACTAAATCAAATATCAGCGACTCTGTTGTGACACTATTATGAAACGATGTTGCAGTTTTGGTTTAGCGTATATCCCTTGCATTCGTTGGGGATTTTTTACCTGCCTTAAATTTAAGGCAATTTTCGGAACACGGTCTTCTTCTTCCGCTTTTCCGACACTTTTGCGTCATTTGACACCAGAAGGGAGAAGGGAAATTTCTTTTCGCTAACCAGCTTCCAATAGAGTTGCCAGCGCACACAGAGGTTTTATTAATGTACTTATTTAAAATGTATACATGTATGTTTGCCCACTAAACCTTGTTGATGAATTGTTACTATTAGTATCTATTTTAGATGATACTTTGAATGAAACAATTTTAAGTGTTCCGATAATGGCAAGCTTAAAATGCCTTTTGGACATCACAATTAAAGCATATAACAAAGAGTTGTTGTTGATTATGTTATGAAGTGGGTTTGATTATCACGTAAAGTTAATTGAGTAGTCCAGAAATATATAGTCTTAAAACATTGTAAAAAAGATATTCTTCAATTAAATTCCAGCATTCTAGCTGACTTTTTAAAATCACAACTATTTGTTTTCAAATTTTAATCACAATATTTTTGTGAAAATGCTTGTTTGAACACAAATCACTCGCGTGAGAGAGAGAGAGATGGCAACGTAAAAATACAAAAACCCCATTTCATTTGGTTGGCAACCCGGCGCAGAAATTCGAGTTACTGCGATGTTGAATTCCACTGGAAATGCGAAATGGCAAAAAAAAAAAAAAAGGAAACAGAAACTAAACGAAACTCCATGAAAAAGTGAGACAACAGCTGCAGCTGCTGCTATATACAACCAATTCGTCAAAGAAATTGTAAAGCAGAGAAATAAATTTGAATTAAAGATTGAAGTCTTCTCTTGAAGAAATATCAAAATAATGTGGCCAACATCAGAATTGAAAAAAAAAAAAAAAATGGTTGAAATTATGATGTCGCAATATGTTTGCTGCTTACCAACTTGTACTGAGTCTCGAAGTTGTCCTTATGTTAGCTTATTTTGTTTTAATTGTAAGTTGAGGCTTTAACTTTAATTTCACTTTAAACAAATGCAATGTCTTATTAATTATGTTGAATACAGTATTTAAGTTAGCAAACAACGTATGCATGTATGTAGCTTTGCTGTCGTTATTCACAATTCCAAGCGTGTGGGTTTAGTGACTTTATTTGCATGAATTTAAATACACATTATGAACACTTTTTACATCATTTTGTACATTATTGAATTAAGCAATGTTGATGCATCGCTTTTAACTGACTTTTATGTACATTTTACAAAACTTTTTACTTAAAATACCACTGAGAATTTCAATTAACTGCGCCGCGACAACGACGATTGTGCAGAGAAATTTTCTTCTTTTACAAACTGTAATGGCGTCGCGACCAGATATTCGCAAAAGTATTGTTTGTGTGCGTGTGTGTGTAAGGGGAAGGAGAAACAAAACGAAACAGCTATACCTAACGAAACCCTAGATAATATAGCAACTCTGGGTATTCGAGTTGCCAACCACAGTTAAATCAAATAGCTTTACCCTTTAAAAAGAACTTTGCCACTTTTGATTGCAAGCTAACATAGAACTATCTAGTACTTTCTGGGTTTTCATTTCACGGAAGACACACGGTAGGCGATGTGCTATATGGTCAATCCGTATTATTGATGTCGATTCTGAATCATTTGCAGTTTAACAGACTTGTTGATCATGATTATAAATAATTCAAATTTTATTTTTAAAACCCAAATCAAACAAATGTGCATGCCACATGTTTTCAACTCTTCACTTGGCAAAAGAAGCAACAAATGTTGCCATTTTCTTTTTCTTTGTTTATAAATTTCGATGACTAATGATTTTCCAAATAGATAAATTAATACATATATGTGTATACAAGAGCGAGATGAACATACCTGATTTAGTTGCTCACTGGATTCAGTATAGTTTTTCTTATTCAAGTGTTTGACCAAATTACCAATCTGCGTTAGCGGCGAATTTAATTGGTCTAGGCTCATAATTCTGCCATTAAATTCCACATTGAAGCAAAATTTATTCAGTGGGGACGACGTAACACGTTCCCTGCGATGTTAAGAATGTTAAGAAGCGTTGACCAAGCCAGCAACTATGTCAACTTTTTAAAACTGTTGCAAAACACAAAGTCAACAGGCAGAAATGAATCGTTAAATTTAGGTTCCCACCGAAATTGCGTCGTATTTTAGTTCTATAATTATGATAATAGAATGTTTTCGTATTTGCCAGTGCTCAATATACAATGACGATGTAAGTTTAAGTACATTCGTGTATAATTGCTGTTTCGCACAGTTTATTTACACTTTCTTCTTCGTTTTTTAACCACGTTAGAGTTCTTGTAGAAAGTTGGCAACGCTGCGTACACCGCACGTATGCTGCTTACAAATATCCAATTGGTAATGTGTCTGTCTCTGTTTTTGTTCTTATTCGCTTTTCTTTATTTTTGTTCCATTTAGTGCTGGCCCCTTTAACGTCAGGGGCCAACTTTTTTTATCTCAAGGATTTCATATAGCACCCGTCTTAAAACAATTTAAATAGAGCCAAAAACAAGCGAATGAACCCCTTAATTGCTTCTTATTGGAATTTGTTATTTCTGTTTGCTTTTTGCTTTTTTTTTTCAATTTGCCAACAACATTCTATCACGCCCGCACGGTGGTCACTTTTAGCCAACACGTAATTGCGCGCACACACACATGCACAAAGGGAATTTGACAATTTTCTTACGGAGAATTTTTACTCATTTACAATTGGGCAAACACTTTGTAATTTTGATAATGATACACTTTCGATTTTAACGATATGCCAAATTAATTTATTTTCTAATTTTCCGGCAACTATTTCCAAAAAAAGGAAGGCAAAATTCCGTTCGACGTTCGGCTGTCTTCTTTACTTCGGAAATACTCATGGGTTTTCTTCATGACAGTGTTACCAACTTTCAAAACTGTATTCCCCTAAACACAAACCAAAAACCCCTAAAAACCATACAATTTCTAGAAAATCATTATTCGAACTATTTAATTTTTCTAAATTGGATTCGTCTAAAGAATTAATAATTCATTAAAAAAAAAATTTACGCTGAACGGTGATTAGACAGCTTTGCGTCGTGAGATTTTTACTTAAAAAAACGAACTATCCGCGGGAGCCACGGAACGACACACGACCAGTCAAAAATAAAAAAAGAACGGTAAAATGGAAATAAAAAAGTGGTTCAGTCATTTGGTCGTAAAAAAAGGGGTTACCTGGAAAGTTTTGCGGGAGTTTTTAAAATTGGCATCCATATCGATTTTGGGCTGCTCTTTCCGAATTTCCACCTTGCGACCTTCTACGACCGCCACTCGAGCCGCCATTTTGAAAAAATGGCGTCCAAATCACTTTTTTCACCATATCTCCATTTTGGCTCATTTTCCAGCAAAAACATCTCTATACTAAATTAAACTAGAGGAAATTTCCAATATATTATGTTCTAAACTTTTTTTTCGTAGGACTAATAGTTTAGGCATACGAGCGGCGCAAAGTGTTCAACTTTGGTACTATGGTTTTCATACATTTTATATGGGATTTGGTATTGTTTTGAATGATAATCTTACTCTCAGTCCAAGTGATTTAGATTTCACTAACTTTTATTGTGTTTGGTGTTGAGATCTAATGTTATATTAATCGTCAATTATTATAAAAACGTTCCAAATTCAAGTGCAAATTTACAAATCCAAACCAACCGTTTTTTCATCAAAAATTGCCGTTTTCTTATGAGATAGGCAAGTAACACTTGCATGGTTCTGGGCCTGTAAGTCTGTTGACGGGTTGGGAATGTTGTGTTTACTTGAATCTAAGACAAGTACAATAATAAATATTAACATCAAACACAACAAATTAAGCAAATTTTTCAAAATTTGGATGACAAGTCAGTTACGCGATTAACATTATGTTGCCTACAGAGCTTGTTAGCAGAGGCGAGAAAGAGACGGCATTCGAAAAAAGAGACAAAATGATAGAAATCGGTCGAAATGTAGGCTAACAGGGCTGTTAAGGTCGTATGTTAAACCGAGCATGGAAGTCACTTGACGTATGTGCGGTCCAAATGTCAAGTGACATGAGATGGAACACCTGCAAGTCTCTAGGTACGTGACCGATTTTCTGAAGTCTAATTTACTCATCTCTTAGTTACGAATTTCGTATTTGAATGCGGCAGAGATTTTTGGGAGAAACGCAAGCTAATGTGAAAAATAATGTTGAACTAAGTATATGCATCAAAATAAACAACAAATGTCTAATAATAAACAATAAATAGTAGATGTTGTGGCAAATGCTGTTGCAAAGTTGCCGAATTCAGTGTTAGTAAGCAAAACAAACAACGCACGTGCACTTGAAACCAGTGTTACCAGCTTTCGAGACTGGTTCACCCTAAACTCCAACCAAAAACCCTTAAATAAATATTAAACCGAAGAGGTGACGAAAAGTTCATTAAAAATTCTGAACGTTGATTTGGCAACTCTGCGTCGTGAGAGAATTCTTACTCTCCCGTGTCAATTTTTTTGTTTTGGAGTATTGTTTAAGCGTATGTCGCGTCGTTCCCGCTTGGTTTTCCACGGAAAAAATATGTTCAAAAGTGTCGAATTGGCGCTAAAGTGTCACGCTCAGACATGGAAGAAGAAGAAAGGAAAAAAATCACCGAAATGTTAGTGTCTCCCATGCCAGGAGCGAACATAGAGCGACATAGGCCACACCAATACAACGTCGGCTGTTTCAAAAATTGAAACGAATTCCAAGAACTGGGTGCGCACTTGTCTAAAGCGATTACCCGGCGACATAGGCGCAGTCGAGCCCGAAGGCCATGAAAAACTTGCACAAAATAGAGGAACAAGACACAACCCCATCGAATGTACCGCAACATACGCCAAACAAATGCACAGTTGCGGTGTCATAACAGAGTCAATTAGACCAGGGTTACGACGCAGAGCTGCCAAATTAACAGCAGAGCAACAGAATTTTAACAGGGCTGAATAGTGAAATATATAGACCCACATCGTTAACAGTGTGGCCAAACCAATTTTATTTATATACATCGAATTTTTTAATAGCCGCTATGAGACATGCAGCATTCTTAACCTAAGAAAATAACTTTGATCACTGAAAAGCGCCACCTATTGATCATAGAATTTGAACTCTGTTAAATTTATCATTTTGTTCTAAAAAGAGGTTAACATACACTTACAGAGTGTTAGCGGTAGGCTTACAGTTAAATAAGAGTGTTATACCAACGCTGTTAAAATAGAGGTTTTACCGCCCTATTTTAGGAAATGTCTTAAGCAAGTTAAGACACTGTTAAGCCGTAACATTCTCTTAAATGCCAGTTGATAACTTTTTAAGGAAATTCGTATTTTAGGAACAGAAAAAAAAGCTCTTTTCGTCTTAACGAAGACATTTTCTAATACCTGCTCGCGAGGACGTCTTAACAAAGATTTTGAACGCAAATGTTTGTGAAATTAATATAAATTGTAAAAGTATGACTTTTTTTCAATATTAATAATTTAATAAATATTAATTTTCTTATTACATTACTATTTTGAATAATTATATTCACTTTTATTCATTTTGCAAACATTTTGTTTTCAAAAAATAATATAGCAATGAACCCACATAATCATGAGAACTCAATAATTGCATTTGATTAATTATTTGTTTATATTATTGCAGTTTTATATTTTTCAAACCAGAAAAACAAAAGCAATTGTAAACATGAATGAACATTAGGTAGGCCTATGTTCCATGACGATACACGGCACATATGCGATTGTGTCAGCTAACCAATTGCTGTGTCAATTGTGTCAGAGAATCAGTGTCAAAAGTGGCGCACTTGTGTCTCAAAAAGGAAGAAGAAGACGAGACGGAATAAAAGTGCTAGCTACACTCATGTTCATTTGAGATATGCGAAAACATAAGCAATTTCAATATTCCATGCCGAACTTAACATACGCTTAACATAAATTTTTCATACTGTTATCTCAAAAACAGCTTTCGAGTTAAAAAGAGCTTTCGATTTAAGAGATTCTTGCCTAAAATACGGAAATGCTTAAAATCTCCTTTAGAAATGTCTTCACTGATACATTTGTATCAACGAAGACATTTTTAAGACATTTCCTAAAATAGGGCGGTTAAGGTTTAAATTTTAAAAAGTCGTATTTTCGCTTGAAATTTAAGATGCCATGAGTCGGGTTTAGATAAAAAGTAGTATGCTTTTGAGTTAATGTATAGTAGAAACTAGATTATCCGGATCAATTAAAACGAGGGGTATTCCGCATAATCGAAAATCCAGATAATCGATTTCATAGTCAATTTTTATTCAAAGCGGTTTGGCGAGTTAGTGACATCGAACTTACTTCATGCGCAAACACAACCTTCCACCACCGAAGCACGACAGCAGGGGGGGAGAAGGAATCATCGATCGAAGGGGTATTAGGCCAACATCCTGAACATCCTAAACACATCCCGAAAAAACCCCCACCCACGTATTGCTATTAATCTGAAGGAAAAATTGCACACACCGATACTCACACACTCACTCACTCTCATAAGGGGACGTCCATAAATCATGTGAGGTTTTTTTTCTAGAAATTTAGACCCCTCCCCCCTCTTGATGAGATTTAATGAGATTATGACGAATCCCTCCCTCTGAGATTTTGCTACTTTTTTGATAAAAAAATGAGATTTGGTGAGACACTAGCCCACAGCACATACGACACTTTTGTGCTGATAAAAATATATGAATTTTTAAAGAGGGGATTCCTAAACGATCTTGCAAAGTGAATGTAAAATCTTCGTGTAATTGTAGTACAGAAAACGGTGAATTCTAGGGGCTTGCGTTTATTGGTCGACGCAAGATCGCCTATTTTACGCAGCTCGACACAGCACATAAGACACTTTAATTCTGATCATTTTCCAATGAGCGTGCCAGTACTGCACTACAATGTCGTTTTGGTAAACCGACATTGTAGTCGGTGCTAAACCTCAAATTTCTTCGGTATTTTGTCTTTTTTCACACTTGGTCATATATTTTCTATTTTGTTAACTTTAATTCAATACGAAATATTTATGCATCTGCCGAAATAAATTATAAAAAAACCTGGGTAAAATTTCGATAGCACATGGCTGCACTTTGAGGTCCCGTTTTCCTTATTGCCGTAAAGAGAAAAAATGTATCTAAATCACTCTTTTTTTATATTTTCTTGTCTCTTTTTGCCTTTTATGGTCTTTTCCAAATAAAACCACAAAAATCAAGAAGAATGCCCCGGGTACTCCTCTAGCGTGATCAGCGCTAAATTCCCCTCACTTTCCCATTTTCAGGCCACTTTTTTCAAAAAAATCGAAAATCGCGAACTTTTGTTGTGCTGGCTATGTTTTCATGTATCGCCTGAAAACATTCGAAATTTCAATACGGAAAAAAATAACTTCGCGAGTTTTGCCGAATTTAAGCGCTTAAATTAAGTTTCTCGCTCTCAGTGGTCGGGGCCACGCTCTCCACGTTGTACTGCCGCAAGTGCCGACTTTTAGCTGCAAAACTTGGAGCAAATTGATTTGAATTTATCGAAAATTACCAAAAACGACAAATTTCAATTTGAGCGCGAGCTGCGGCTCATGCGATATTAATGAATTTCGTTAAATTTGAAAAGATTTCTCAAAGATTTGTTACAGATGTTTGGATTTTCAAGTCTAGTAGATAGTGGCTGGTTAAGATTGTGTCCCGCCAAAGCCACGCAAACTGGAGCAAATTTTAGTCGAGCGAGCTGCGGCTGGAAAAGGTTGTGCACGGATGTTAACAAATTTCGTCCATCCTTGAAAATGCCGCGTTTTACGTAAATTTCAACAAGTTTTCCCACAATTTACATATAAAAACCGCGGTGAAAATTCGTGCAGGGAATGAGTCCGGATAATCGAAGATCCGTATAATCGAGGTCCGGTTAATCGAGTTTCTACTGTATTTGATTCAAATGTTAGGGGGCATGTGTTCGGTTGGAATGGTCATGAGTGTAGAGTATCTATGATCATGTTCTCCAGGAGAGTAAATCTAGATACAGATTAGCGTAATGTTCGCTTGAAATGCAAAGTGTCGTGAGTCAGTTCAATCGAAAATTCTTAAATTTCAGAGTTAGCTGTGGCATAGAGGGTTAAGGGGTTATTCTAGTCTAGGAATTTGAAAAAATCGTTTTTTTTTTTAAATATTCCTAAGATCCAAACTTCTTATGGTTTTCCAAAATTCGAAGTATTTTCGGAGTTATAGCCGTTTTTGTGATGTAAGGTACTAGTATCGCATTATGCTGAACAAAACTTTCAGGGATTTTCTAGAAACTACTTTTTTCGAGCTAGTTGGCATGATATCTCCAGTTATAATCATCCAATTATCTTTTAATTTTGATTCTTGATACATAACTCTATGACCGGTTCCTCGGATATTGAAAAATAATTAGTTTTACTATTTTTGAAAAATCCATGAAGGTAAAGAAAAGTGTTGAAAAACTATTTTTAATTTTTAAGTCGTTGTCATTTTGTGAAAAAATTTTAGTTTTTTTACCCGAGGAGCCCCCACCTACATAGCGAACTCTTTCCTGATAGTAACTGCCTTTCCGTTTTTTACCGGAATCTGCAAAGATTTTTTTTCGACCGACATCATAACTCGATGAATTTATTTTTTTTGGGGATAATTTTTTTGTATTCTTTAAATATAAATAAATATCTTGTAAAACACTGGATACTAAAAATGTTTCTATAATTTATTTATCGTATTGTCCCATAATCATTTAGAGTGGAATATGAACTCTTCGCGTTTAAGACAATCGCGATTGAAAAAATCGAATTATCAAACAATCAACTAATTAAGTAATTAATTAAGTAACAATCAAATGATAAATGAATGAAGAAAGTCTTTTTTCTCTGTAATGAAAATTTTCGATTTTGTAACTATAAGTAGGCGGACACACCCTCATTTTTTTGTCTAAAATCTCTGTGTATGATGCTTTCATAACAAAAAGTTGATGTTTAATAAAATCAACCTATAATTGACCTAAAAATCACATACAATTTTTCATCATGAATATTCAACACGTTTGCAGCAATTAAGCGGTTTATTGTTTTGGCATTGACGCAGAATAAATAAATCACACACACACACACACACAATCCAAATGCAAAACTTGAATTGGCACCAACCAAATGTAATGCGCTTAGATAGCGCACGCGACCACTTAACGGTGCAGGGTTGCTTCATCATTGCAACTGCGCACCAATGTGTGTTAATTTCAATTGAAACCACAAAAATTTGTTAAACGAAGATTTGCATTTATTACTATAAGTCCATGAAAATTGTACATACGGAATGGCTTGCAAGCTGCAGATAATTTGCATAAAAATCCATTTAAATCCATCAATGACCGAAACTCAAATTTGCATATTTGTTTTAAAAGCGTCGATACAATGTATCTAGTTTAATCATATTTTATGTAAACAATATCATTTTTAATTCAGTAACCGAAAACCACAAATTCTGTTAGAAAATTGCATATGGCTACGCTTCCGTTTCCGCCGTTGCCAGCGGAGTGATTATTTAATTTAGAACAATGACAATGTAAAATTTTCCAAATAAAATACGCAGTTTTAATTAGTTAAATGGACATTGAGTAAATTTTATTTCAGAACAAATATTTTGTAATACTTCATTCAGTTTAATATGTTTGTGCAAACGCCTTGCGGTTATAACAAGTTATTTTTATTTTTTTTTTATGCAATACAATGCAAACAATTTCAATATATACTTTTGTTTTTATCTTTTTGTATTAAAGTACATTGATCAACGTTTATTTATCGTAATAAATTAATTTCACACCTAAAATTTTATTATTGTTTATAATAATAAACAAAAGAATGTCTTTCACTGCCGTTCTGATATCATTGTTCATATTCATGTTATTATAAATATGTATAAGTATATACATATGTGTTTGCATTTGTAGGCCTTGTGCTGCCATTTCAAATTAATAATAACATTACCTTGCAGCTAACAGAATTGTTCATATGAAAACAATTAAGACACTTGAGTATCTTCAATTTGACAGTTTTCACTCAATTTACTGCATGAACCCCTAAAATATTTGATCACAATTCACTTTGCATCTCTTGCATTTACGATTTACAAACAAAATGTTTCAAACAAAACAACATTTCTTACTTACATACATACATATTATTTGTTTTAATTGTTTCTACTGATTATAAAATTTCTAATAAAATTGTTGGTGTTTTTGATATAATGCTTAATGAAATACATGGTTGAGTGGTTGTTTTTATTTTCTCTTTCATTAATTTTAGAACACAAAATGTCTTTGCGTTCTTTGTAAAGTTTGCGCTGAATTAGCCTTCTTGTGAATTTCAGAGACCGTTAGGAGCTTTTTTAATACTGCAACAATTAAGGTTATGACTAGTGTAATTATGAAATTCATCTATTAAAATAATATGCATTTCTACTTACACGTACTAAGCGTATAAGTAAGTGACACCCTGTATTTTCGTAAGCAGTTTGCTAATTGAATTATCATTTCAAAATTATTTTTAACAAATAAATT
Organism: Phortica okadai; assembly: GCA_034638295.1. Taxonomy (NCBI): domain Eukaryota; kingdom Metazoa; phylum Arthropoda; class Insecta; order Diptera; family Drosophilidae; genus Phortica; species Phortica okadai. The sequence goes on along the minus strand of CM067851.1, from coordinate 13,266,102 downwards.
ATTGATTTATTTATTTTCATTTTTTTGTTGTCTGAGGTAATTTATTAAAACATTTAATTGAATTAACTATTTTTTTTTTGTTTCTTCTTTAGATATTTTTCAATGACATACATATATTTGCTAGACTTTTTTTTGTGCTGTAGTAAATTTTTGTAAGAACAAATAATAACTTGTTTGAGAACTGTAACAATGGAAAACATTTAGAAAGAGAGTAAGTTGTAGGAGTGTTAGCAAGAGAGATTAATTTAAATCAAGATACATATTTTAAATATCTCGACTTATAGTTATCCAATGAATTGTGTTTTCTCGTGTGTCTTTGAGACTCCTAATATGTATAAAAAGTGTTTCAGTCAACTGTGTTAGACTGTTTTGCCATGACTATCTTTCCACGATTCTACAATCAAGTTTGTGAAGTTATTTAATTGTTTGCCATTACCGGCTTAATACATTTATTTCAATTTGAAATTTATTGTTATTTGAATTTTCAAAACAAAGTTTACTCAATGAAATCGGTTGAATTTGGCGATACAAAGGAAGGTTCAAAATAAAAAAAATGAATAAAAAAATTATTCTTTATATAGCTGGTCCCAAATACCGTTTAATTTAAAAAATAAACAAATTTTCATTTAAACTTAAAATTCCGTAAACCGACATATTTTTTAATAAGTTGAAAATTAATAACACAATGTTATGATTATTTTAATTGTTTAAATTAAATTTTAGTTTTGAGTTTAAAAACAGTGGAGTTGTTAGAAGAAGATTTTTTTGTATTATTTTTTTATTTAATGCATACACACAATTGATAGTTTACAATTCATCTGTGACTGTTCTCAATCAACAATATATTTTTCTTATTTCTTATTTTAATTAAATACATTGTGTCTTATGCATTGAGTATACCAAACGAAACTAAAACCTTAATTTGATATCTTTTTTAACGTCAGTTTCTTGAATGTGTTGTTGTTGTGTATTTATGTTTTTGACGGCATTTCTTTACTGCAAATTGCAATCATCGGAAGCGTTGTTAATTTGCTGCTTGGTCTTCCGCGATGCACGGCGTATTAGGGACCTTCGAATAACATGGATATTGAGCATTATGTAAACCAAAAAAGCACGTTGTTATGTCACATGATATTACCTTGATCTCGGCTTTAATTTGGAGTCGCTGCTGCCGCTGCTGCTGCTGCAGGCCGGATCAACGGTATCGGCTAAGCTCGACTTTTTGTCGCTGCTTATGGCTGGACTTGCATTTCGATTTTTATCTATAAAAAATTAGTAAGTTATTGCTTGTTAAGTTGAAATTAATTAAGAGGGGAAAAAAACAAACTCAGAACTGCTTTAAAATAGTTTTGAGACGATGGCTTACATACTTATATTGATACGATAGTTTGTAGGCGATATCTTTTTGGAAATTTATCATTATTTATGTTTTTTTTTAATATTTGAGTTAATCGTTGATTGATTAACGTCACAAAATCAAATCATGAATCCATTGGTCACCATATTTGATCTACAAAATATGTAATGAAAAAGTATTTGCAGGGCATCAATAAATAAATCCACACACACACAAGCACTAATACGCCTCCTCAAAGGAGAAAAACAGTCACTCAAAATTGACATTTTAGTTACAATGCGCCACAAAGGCAAATTCAAAAAAATGAATATTTGAAGCACTCGATAAAACGATACTGATGATCGAAATGCCGCAATGGAATAACGGCGCATACAACAACAATACTGCTAAGGTACACACATACACACATACACACAGGTTCACTCAAAGCAGCTTTCGGTTTGAGTTGTATGAGAATACAAATATTGAGTTATGTGAAAAAAGAAATGAACTGTTGTCGATGAGCTTATGAAAAAGTACTCAGAACGGTTGAAATCATGTGGAAACGAATTCAGCAAGATTACAAAGCGAAAAAGGACAAAACAAGCATAAAAAAAGTTAAAACAGGCAGAAAGCAAGGAAAATAAGCACAAATACAGTGCCAGAGTGGAGGCGTGAGTGTGACAAACGCACACATGAGAGGCACTGAAACGTATGGCAGGAATTGAAAATTAAATTAAATTTACACACACACACACACAGAGTCATGCAATGAAAAAAACACACACATATGTGCTAGCACACAAATACACACAAACACACCCCCACAAACAGATGTACTCATATACGCATATACGGAAAAGTTCTCAAGTAATAACTATAAGCAAGCAAGTATCTTGGCGTATGTTGCCCAGCGGCACAGAAACTGACATTTTTCATTTATTTTTATATGAATGCTCTATAAAGAAGTATACTTGCGTACAGATACACACACATACATAATTTTATTTAAATTTCATGGACATGCTTAGCGCACATTACAAGAGCTTCAAAAAGACAAAAAATATTCAAGTCTTGTGCTTTTTTTGGTAAAACAATTTAAATCACTGCCAACGTTTGCTGCCTACATACAAACTTTCACATCTGTATGTACGGATACATGTGTGTATATATAAATATATGTATGTGCTTTTGTGGGCACGTGTGTATGTGGATTTTTAGAAATGGATACATGTATAAGTGCGGATTGCGGAGTTTGCTTTCTTCATTGGAGGTTTGGCGTTGTCGGTGGTTTAACTTTTAAAGCGGCTGCTTTAGCCTTTTTTCCTTTTCTGCGAAACCTTAATTTTTATTTTATTTAACATTTTTTTTTTTTGTTTATACTTTCACCACACTTGACTCAATGTTTTGCTGCTCCATTGAGTTGTCAACACTTGTTCGCACAGACAAAAGTGACGGCATATTTGTTCGTGTGGGTGTTTGTTGTACTCACTGTCATAGCCATGTACAAGTATGTGTGAGTGTTGGTGTATGTGTGGAATAGGACATAATGCGCCCTGTCAGACGTAAACAACGCTTTGTGTTTCCCCCTTGATTTTTTGTTGTTTTATTTTTATTTTTTTGGTTAATTTGAGCACATTTTGCAACACGGTTGCTATGTTTTATTTTCGGTTATTTTAATTTAGGAAAAAAAAAGAAAATCCACTTCAAAGCTTATATTACATTACGTATACGTAAATTACATATGTACATATGTATGATTCTTCAGACATCTGTTTTTAATATGTCGCCTCATTCTTAGAGTTATTATCATAAAAAATGCGTTTTTTTAAGCTTTTGCAAATTATCCATCAAATTCGAATGACGTTTTTATTGTTGTCAATTGTTTTTCAACTCAAATTTTCATGAGCATATCTCGCACAACAATAAAGACCCCCTAAACGGTTTCCGTGTCTCAGCTGTCACATTAACTTCCGCAATACTCTTAATCTAATCGAACAGCTAACAGCTGAATCCATAATCGAGAGCAATGCATAGAATACTTGTAAGAGAAAACTTCTAAGACTTCTGAAAATGCCGACCAATCCCATAAACTATTCAGCAAATTCTTAAGTTTACTTTTGTTTGATACAAACATGAATACATGATATTTCTTTATTGTTTTGTTCGATGCAAATTTAATTAGCTAATTTATTATTTCGAACAAAATTGCCATCATAGTAAACTGTCTCTCTGTTCAACTGTCCGACTGGGGTATAATATGAGCGACGCCATTTGTTTGTACCAATGCTAATTAAATATTTATTAAAAGCGTTTACGTTCGCGACAAACACAACAACTTGTGTCTTTCAATAAGAAACTTTTCACAAATTATCAAGACTTTGAAAGCAGCATAGGTCCTTTGCGCAAAGGTACCTTTTTTCTCTGTTGGATTGATTGTTTTTTTTTTGTTTTTCGTCTTGCCTTTGTACGACTAGAAATTATGCGCTTCGGTAAACTTCAAGAACTTCAAATTGTTTGCAGACAACTTTTTAGTAACCTTGTTCGTGTATTGTCAAAGCAGACAACCCAACATTTTTTTCAGTTCTATGTTTTGTGTCTTTTTATACTCTCTACACAGTGAACAGTCTTATAACTTTGTCCTGAAGTTTGTAACACACTGAAGAAGACATCTCCGACCTTATAAATTACATACATATCGTGCTGAAATTTTGCAGAAAGCCTCCTTTTTTGTACAGTGAACTCACAAAATGGGAGTAGCAAGAGACAATATGGCTAAAGAGTATCAAAGCTTCGGCAAAGCCGAAAATATCGTCTAAATGTTTTTTTTTAATTCTTGAGCAAATTTTTCGAGGCGCATAATTAAACGAGAGACTGAAAGTATGGGTAAAAGAAGAACTGGAGCGAGTTGATTTCTTCTATTTTTTGTCTTTTGTTACCAATTAAAAGCAAAAGGGCTCCTTTTTATGTAACACCGAAATGTTAATTGCCTTTAATTAGTACAATTGTCGACAATTTGTTAAAATAATACGCAATTTTGATTTTTTTTTTTTTCAGTTGATTTTTACTCATCCTTTTGTTTCTTCTTGTTCAGTAGTCTCAATGTGTCGTCTGTGCATAGTCGGCTTAATCAGCGAACCAAACTGAGCGGGTGTCAATGACAAGACTATTTTGATAGCGATTTTTGTAATATGTTTATTACTAATTATCTGTGGTAAAATTTGTGCAAAATATGGAAATTATTGTAATTAAAAATCGATTTATATTCATTTCAATTAAATTGAATTCTTTTAATGTTTCTGCTCTGAGTTTGAAAAAAAAAAGTTGGCGTGCCATTTTTTCTGTTTACTGATTATATATATTAATTTATTCGTTGTGCATTTAATTTATTAAATTTAATTACTTCTTGTCCATGGAAATAACAACGCCGTATTTTCGTATTAATCTCGATTTATATTTCGATTATGAACAGTGTTTTTGTTTGCTCAAATTTTGTTTGTTGATGTTCAGTTTTTTAATCATGGCTTAAAGATACTACATATATGTACATATGCAAATTTTGCTTTGAAGAATAAATACTCAATAATAAATAAGAGTAAATATATTCAATTCAATTCAAATGCACAAATAAGCCGACTCAATCCGGCTGTATGAACGCCAACAAAGTGACACATAATTAAATTAACTCATTAAAAAAAAAAAGTTATAATAAAAACAATAGACAAACGAATTTGTCTTGCACCGCCAACAGGTACTTACTTCTACTTGAGGATGCGCTGACATAGGCCGACGAGCGACGTTTGAGTGCACTGGTTGCATCATTACTGCTGCTGGCGGGTAAAAACCGAGACAGGGATAACAAACCCTTGAAGAGGTCGGTAACATTTTGATCTTCTTTGGCGGAGCATTCAAGTACTTTTGCTCTGGAAAGCATAAAATTGAAAATAGAGATGAATAAAATGCAAGCTGAAACTGTTCTTCAGAGTTTCTTTGTTGTGGCTGGCATTGTGTGTACAAGTAGAATCTTTTAATTAAGGCAACGTACAACTCAGAGTAAGAGTGTTGCTCAAGTACTTCATAACAACTTTACTAACTTTTTGCACTCTTTGTTAATAATGTAACTGGAGTTGTACTTGGCAGTTTAGAGTTCTTCTATATAGATTAATCAACTTACTTAGAGTCTTACATTTTAATACGTTCCATGCAACTAATTACAGCAATAACATTAATTTGATATCAATAAACAAATCAAACTTGTTTTGCTATTGCTTGAAGCGCTAAATTAGGCATGAGAGACCAAGCTGAATGCCGCAAGGCTTATAATGGCTTTATATAAGCCACAAGTACACATGTACTTGAAACAACAACACGTAAATACAAAATTACCAATCGCAAGTTTGTTGCCAACAAATTGCAACAAGCAACTCAAGTAACTCAACAACAACAATCACAAACATTGACAAATACTTTGTGAGCTCTTCACTCTTAATTGATGGATTTTTGGGTGAGGGCAATACATTTTGAAGTATGATTGAATTTAGGATTATTTAACAAAGTGAATTGAAATAAAAGCGTTGATCTTTTGATTTGCATGCAAACTTTGTGCTTACTCTCAAAGCGGGAAAGGACGGTAAAGTTATTGCCTGCCGAAAATGAAAATTACTGCCGATATCCATGATTAATGTTTGTTCAATTCAGCTTAAACGAACATTTAAGTGTCGGAGTAAGTTCAGAGTAATAAACATCTTATCAACAATTATTCAATCCATTTGTGCTTTCAGATTGAATAAATTTTAGGCTTTCTAAGTTAAATACTAATCAGTTTTAATCAAGACATTTGAGTGACATGACATGTTTAGCAACAGAGAGAGAATTCTTTTATTGCCTTAAAAATTAAGTGAAATTAACTGCAAATCACCGTACAAAAGTATGCTACGACAAAGAACGGAAATGAAAAGAAAAATCAAAGCAAAGTAGAGGCCAACCGAAGTGGCAAAGAGAAGTGAAAAGTTCAAGGTGCGCCACGCCGCATCATCAATCTGCGTAAATGTTTAATCCTTCAGGGATTTGTTTGTGTTTATTTCCATGTGTTTTTCGTTGCTGTTGTCGCACACGACACCATTCTATATGAACTTTCACAAAAGCCTACACTTGCACACTAAAGAAAGAAATGCTCTTGTTTTTGTTGTGTTGTATTTTTTTTTATATTGTGTTTTGTTCGTGTAAATGACGTCGTACACTTAAATAAATGTACTTCATTGTTGTTTGTGGAAATCATGTGCGAAAGCGTAAAATTGTTGTTAATGTTGGGCCAGAGAGCGTTCACGTACATGTGTGTGTATTATTATTCCTGCTGGGCTTGCTTGTTTAATGACGACCGGCAGGAGTTTGTTTGTAAGTGATTTTTTATGTGCAATGCGTGTGTTTATTAAGCTCTGCGATTATTGTATTTAAGCGCTTTGCAAACAGTTAAGATGAACATCGCACCGTCTCATAGCACTTAACAGTTGTCAAGTTAAAATCTTTTGCTGAGAGTTGAAGCACGTTACAAAATATTTGAGAACTTGTCTTTACTTATATGACAAGCCGTGTTTGTTTTACGTAAACTATGCGACTTTCATGGTGAAAAAAAGATCAAAAGATAAATTAATATAATTTGTCATTGTCTCACGTGTGAGTGATGCTGACAGACAGCATTGGCACTAAGCATGCAGCGCTTGCTTGCAACAAGACTCAGACTGGGCGCATTACATGGCCACGAACAGACAGGCAGCCCAACAAGTAAGTATATACAAAATATTGTTTTTAAGTACTAAAATCTCTTGGTTTTCATGTTCTGCATCAACGACTTTCTACAGATTCACCGCTCATAAATTACATCCTTGCAAAATCTGAAATTGTGCTCACTTGTTCATCTGCGTTGTGTTGTCGTCCTCATACAATTTAGTGTGCTCTGTTTTTCAAATTCTAATTATTGTTATAACATTTAATTGCATTCGAAATAATTATTTGTGTCGTTGCATTATTGCTGACGTTTGTTGCTTTTGTAATGTAGGATGTCGTTTGCTAAATGACAAATTTGTTCATTGCTCACATGCTAGTAAATTTTATGCTTATGAAAACGACCGCTTTCAATTAAATTTTTAATTTATATTTCGTTCATTATTGTATTATTTTTAACTTTCTCCTGTGCTTAGACTTGCTTTGCATTCGGAGAGAGTTGGCAACCATTTGCTTGGCTTTTGTTGTAATATATTAAATTCTTGTGAAATCCAGTGAGTGTTTTGCGGTGTAGTCTTGTGTCGAGCTGATGAAAATGCTACTTACCTCAAACGTGGCAATTCGCAGTAAACCCAATCGGTCACATCGTCCAGTCTGACTTCTCTGTGTGTTGTCGCCAAATCGGATTTGTTGCCAGCAATGACAATTGGTATATCCTATTCGAAAATACAAAATTATATGCCATTGATGTATAAGAAACCACTTTTGGATAGATGTATAATTGTCGAATATGTGTAAAACTTTTTCAAATTAAATTAAGAAAGATCTGAATACTCTTTATATACAGTGAGTCAGCGTGTATTTAATTTGTTCAAGACCGTACGTTGATAAGTCGGGTTGGGAGATCCTATGAAGTATAAAAATAGAAGTGATCAGGACGACATGAGAAATCGATCTAGCCATGTCTGTCCGATCGTCGTCACCAATGGTTTTCAGCAAGCAGATGAGCTAGAGGAATGAAAATCGTGTGACTACGGGCTACTTTAAAATTGATTAAGTTTCACATTTATCGATTTATCGATTTTCTTGAAATTTAATTAAGCAATATTTGAATGTGCATAGTTAGATGTACAAATTATTTCAGTTGTAGGGCGTGGCTTCGCCCAAAATGTGAGCAGGGTATTGCATTGTCGACTTGCTGTTTTTTTTTAAATATTCTTAATGGTTTTATTGCTGAAAAACTTTTTAAAACTTGAAATGAGTGACATCTATTGTGGTTTTATTTTGCCATGCGAAATTTAATTTAATTTTTCTGAAATTGTTTTTTTTTTTTGTTTTTTGTCTTTGACTTGGTTTAAATTGTTTGGTAACTGATTGCGTTATTTTGTGACAGAGAAAATATAAATAAAAAATATATGTACGTGTAGTATGTGTGTAACAGCTGGTTAATTGCATGCAAAATTCATTATTCCCATTTTTCAGAGAGAGATCCGATTGCACTGTCAGCCATGATGTTACATTTTTGTACCTGAAAGTCCGCGCGCTGTTCGCGTATTTCCTCAAAGCACAGCTTCACACACTGGAAACTCTGGCCTGATGTAGTCGCATACACGAGCATGAAAGCGTGCGCTGTTGCAATGGACAGGCGCCGCATGGCGGGGAATTGCATGTCGCCAGACGTGTCCAATATATCCACCTGTGATGTGAAACATTTGCAAAAGGGATTAAATTTCACTTTGATGACCGCAAGTAATTAAGGACTAATGAAAAATTAACAATTTTTAATAACCGCATGCGTGGCGTATACGTAATTATTTTATTGAAAATAAAACATGTACAACTGTAAAAATACAGGGTTATATAACACCACACAATCATTCAACAACATTTCAATTCAACAGTGATGCATACATATATATATCCTGTTCTCAAAATACTCATATATTGTCGGTTGCAGGATCAGGATTATAAAATCATCGACAAGGCTGCTAGTACATTTATCCAATATGTTTTTTTGTGAAACTCGCATAGTAGAAATTTTTAACGATTTATGTAATATTTAAAATATTTGAAATTACATCTTTTCCACTTGGAGATCATTTTCCTATTTTAAGATCCGTTCGAAAAATGATTTCTACCGGCGGTGTGCTTTACGTCTTGAGAGCTGAGCTCAGCAGTTAAATTGTCGCTGCATAAATAAGAAACCCTGTATTTAATATCAATTTAACTTTTGACACACACACGTACAACTAAAAATCGCTTGTAAGTTTCATTTAAAAAGTGTTCTGGGAAATAAAATCAAGGCGTTTACGGCATTTAAATTACATTTAATAATAATATATGAGCAAGAACCAATATTAGTGGAGAATCAAAAATCAAATTCAGCATAAAATCGATGCCAAAAAATATGCTGAACAATAATTAAGAACATGTATACTCAGCACTCTAAGCCCAATAAAGTCATTTGCATGCTAAAGCAGCACATAAGGATACTTAGCGTTACATCATTAATCAAATTTCAATCACGCATAGTTTCTTGTACATTTTCCAAGCTTTATCACTACTACACTCCAACACGCACACATACTGGCAAAAAAACTGCACTACACACGAATGGCTTAGGCAACTCAAGTAAAATTGCAAACAATTTGATGTTTTTTTTTATTATAATATTTTTGTTTTATCGGGTTTGCTCGGAGGACCCATTGAGCTTATCTGTGCTAATCCATGGAGGTACAAAGGCACATATGTACGCACACTGACTCATGCATGTGTACGATGTTTCACACTACATTCTTTTCGACATGCTTTGATGGTACATCATTCAACTTGAACCAAAGTATAAAACAGTTGATTATGTCGTACAAGAAAAAGTTCATAGTCGTCGTCGTCGTCGTCGTTGTTGCTGCTGTTGCTGTGGTTGTTGTTGATGTTGGCGATAATGTTGACGATGTCTGCGCCTTAACGCTTCGTTCGTCAGCGTAGCCGCCATCGAAACTTTGCGTAAGTTGATTAATAGATGAGCACGCCGCTTGCGTTGTACTTGATAATGTGTGCGAAATTGATGCTGGATAAAAATGTTGGTAGCACTAATGGCAAAGCGTCATTGATGCCCTTCACACTTCGTTGCCCTTGGTGTTCTTATCGACTTTAAAACCATATTATGTTCTTCGTAATAATTAATTTTTGCCACAAAGCATAATGCATTGAACATTGTTGCCTATGGCATCTATGTACCTACTCAGGAAACTTGCACGAGTCTGTCTTTAAAGCATTCAATTTTAAAAACGCAAAATTCTACAAAATTCAATTTCCCGTCACAAAGACTTCATTAGAACACTGCACAATCATGGTTACAGCTCTGATTAAATAAGTATGAAAGCTTGACGGTGACTTTCAGCTTTTTTCTTGGGAATTTGAATTTCAATTTACATTGCCATTGAAATCAATTTCCCGTGCACAATTTACTTGCCAGACATGCTCCAAACGATTGCGCAAAAGTCAGTGAGACAAATTGAAAATGCATCAAGTGCGCGCCGCTTGTAAAGGTTGTTTCTGTTCGTGTGTGCCATTTGTATGCCACACTTCACGCTATTTTCCAACAAAAAACATGCACTTGCAATGATACAAATAAACAGAACGAACATAACTTAAACAAGCGACGCGTAGAACGCTGAAAGTCATGATATGCACGTATAATGTTGAGTGTATTAGTCGGTTGAAGTGTATGTACATACATACATATGTCTGTATGGCCTGTTGTGGCCTAATTTGTATAGAAACTGATACTCAAAATGTAACACAACACGGCTACCTTGGTTATTTAATACGCTGTAGAAAGCTGCCTCTCACCATTTAAAGCAAGTGATTTGCTCTAACATATTATCCGCAAGAATTTGTATACAAAGTCAATATATTATTCTTTATTAAACTGTGATTTCCTTTTACGGTGACAATGGCCAACAACAACATTTTATTTTTAACACAGATGAAAAATAGGATACAGAACAGAACCGTCGTTGAGTCATTTACACGCATATTACGTAAGTCGACTATCAACTTGACTTTTATGCATACAGACGTAAGCACATTTACGCATATATACACAATTCTTATTATGTTTGGTGAGCTCAATATTACAAAAACACTATTAGCCAGATTCTCCAGCGATGTGCAAAAACTGAACAATGTCGGACAAATTGCCGTACAATGCCCGGCATCAGCATCAATGCTGCCGCCAGACAATGGAAAGCTGAACAATTGTTGTCTGTATGCAAAAAGTGTGCAAGGGCGCAAGATGTTAAGCGCTTGTGGCTGACAATGGAGGAAGCCAACGATGCTGACATGCAGGATTAGTCGAAATCATCAGCAACGATCAACGAAAGGCGCCCGGAAGAAAGAATCAAAACAGAATTAGCACAAATATTTTGAATACGAGAGATACGTTCGGAGCTGCTATAATGTTCGTGATAGTATTTTTAGATTGCTCTGGATGTAGGGGACTGTGCAGGATGGAAAAGAACACAAACATTTAGTAATTTTCAAAACATTTTTCATGAAAAATAACCAAGCTAATAATCTCGCTAACTAAAAAAATTGTATTTGTCTCTCAATTTTAAAAATGCCTCTCACCTTTAAATTACATGAAATAAGCTTACGTCATTTTTGTGTCAGTTGAGTATATATGTAAATCAAATGGACATTTATCGAAATAATGTTTTAAAATTAACTTCGCTTCGAACTTTTTAAGCTCTTATTTTACGCATATGAATGGTTGATGACGTAAACAACTGCAATAATTAAAGTTGAACATCAGATAAAATATATAATTGTCATGGCAGCAGTTAAATAATTACATTAAAAAGCAACTTTTTGTGCATTAACTTGTTTTGTTGCCAATTAACAAATATTACGTATACGTAAAGTACTTAACAGTCACTAAAATAACCAACTCATTGGCATGCAATGAAAATGTACGTAAAATTCGAGGAAGTAGCAAAATATTTTCATCTTAATCCTACTTTGCTCACTAAGTTGTTGTTGTTGAAACATACCGCTATATTCAAGTGCACCGCTTATTTGGAGCATGCCAATGATGAACTTGAAGATTTGGTCATGTGGTTAATTATTTTGAATAATTGTGATTTTTGTGGTTGCTTTTCTGAGTTCGAAATTTCTTAGTTTTACGCTTTCGTAAATTGCGACAATCAAATATGGTTAATTAGTGACTCAAGAGACTCGTTATTTGTACACTGCCAATGCTTAATTGAATTTAATGATGTGGTTTAAAGCGTTACTTCAATGCTAACGGCAAAGGTAACACTTACAAATTACTGCCGTGCTTTGTAACTACACAGGACATTTATACAATTGAATGCTTTTGGTTTAATTTATCAACATTGTTGCATTTAATGCTTGCCATTAAACAACTTGACTTGGCTAAGCACAAGCAAAGTGCTTGAAACAATGTGGAGGATATGTTTATATTTTATGCTCACTTAGAATGCTGGGTTAAATGTCTCTAATGTCATTTGAACGAAGTGCATGCACATGACATGTTTGAGCCAAGTTTAGTTCGCAGCACATTTGCACTAATGCACTGTACCGCATAAGAAAAGTAAAGTAAGGAAAGCAAGCAAACAAGCAGGAAAGCAAACACAAAAGTATATCAACATGCGAATACATTTAAACATTCGTAGAGGCTGTGAAAGGCAGTAAGGTGGCGGGATGTGAAACAACAACACTTACCTTAAGCGTTACGCCACCTAAATCGTACTCGCGATTGTAGAGATCCTCGACCGTGGCGCGATACTTGTCCGTATATGTCTTAAATAGGAAACGCTTAACAATGGAACTTTTGCCGACACCCGCGCCACCAAGTATAACCAGTCTTATTCGTTCCAGATCTGCCATAATTCCACACTTTGTATCCTTGCTGTTGTTTTGTAGTGAGCGTATGTGTTTTTATGTGTGTCTCTGTGAATAAGACAATGTTTGTCTCCTTTGTGTATTCTACGTACACGGGTTATCTTCGCACACTTTGACAAATTGTTTGTCGTTAGTCAAAGTCTTCGCGGCTATTCTTGTCGTAATTAAAGGGCGCTAAGATAATACTTGCCAAATTTATATCATCATTGCTATGCATCTATGTGATATTAATAATAAAATGTTATGAACATTTTCGTTGAAACGGCACCAACGCTGCTGTGAGATTTTAATAATACTATTAACAACAAACGGATATCCGCAATAGCTTTACAACATCCGTTTCCGTTTAATATGCTAATTGTTCCAGTCCGGGTTTCGGTTGTGGCACCCTGTAATAAACACAAAAAGTCAAAAGAGACAAACATCATTATTAAATTAACATTATCATGTAGATCAAGTTTGGTTCATAAACATACTTGTTTGTTCAACGCAGTTGTTTGTTTTGTGCGTGTCTGAGAGCCAGTGGTTATGACTTGCACATGTATGTGTGTGTGTACTTACATTTGAGAGTTACACAACCATTTTGATTTGTTTACATATCAAAAAGTTCAGCATTTTTATAGAGAGCATTTAAATTAAATTGTATTTTGCCAACGGCAAGATGAATATTTTCAAAAAGTTGCGCAACTGACATTCTATCAAAGGAATTCTTATTTAAATCGGTGCTTTAGTAATGAAACTCGTTAAACAAAATAATCAATCATGTTGTCGGCAGGCAGACTAAAACCTTTCAAACCCAACTCAACATTCGACTGAGTTGCACAACTATGAGAATTGGAAAAAATATGCGTATACATTAGCCCCAAAAATAAAACAAAAAAAAAAATAGATAAATAAATACAAAAGCGGTTAATTCTCTTTTTTAATTTATGCAAAATTATTCTTTTTAATGAAACTTTACGGACATTTGAAGTCATTTTGGACCAACATTTACAAAGTGTCCGGAACTATAGGTCCGATTGAATTGAAATTCTGAATAGTGACTTCTTTCGTGATGTAGGCGATCAAGATTCCCGAAGGTCCTGTTCGTTAGCCAGGCAAGAAACTATTTACAGATAAAAATTATATTGTATTTGGTGTACTAAATATTTATATGTAAGGGTAGCTGTTTATATGTATATCTGGTCTAGGTCTCTTATAGCCTTACTAAGGCCCAAACGTTATTTACATTAAAAAGTTTGGTACCAAAATCCTTCAAATCTCTACCGAAATAAATTTTGCAATAAACAGAGTGACCATACAACAAGATGTTGTATGTAGGACTATCAGACTTTTTAAAGCAAATGACATTTAGGTCCCTATAAAGCTAAAAGTGTCCTAGGCCAGAAATATAAATAACTATCTCCTTATCAATCATATATATAGAGAGCTTCGTACTTTATTTCAAGACTAAATCGCCTTAATGTAAATTTAATATAAATAAACAGCCATATTTTGAATGTACATCTATAACTTAAAGGTTTGCAATCATATTCTTACATGTACCTGTTATACATACACTCAATATTCATATATAATACTTTGAGCACTCTTCGCTTTTATAAATATATATTTTAATTCATTTTAATTCTTTTAAGGCAAATAACGCGATTCAATTGAGATGTATATTAAATTAAAAATCAATTTGAGTGCGTAGGAAACATATTTTTTGTCTATATACATATGTACTACTACAGATTGTTAAACTTTATTACAGACAAATGCCAACCGCGTTAATTAAAACGTAATTGAAATTATGAGATGAAAGTGCTACTCGACCCTCATCTGAGAATAATTTAATAAAACTTAATATTATTAACAATAATAACAAGCAACAAGAGAAATTGCATTTAGAAATTGTTGCAAGCAAATGCACTTAGCTGGCATGCGACAACATGCATACACTCGCGCACACACATAAACATGTAGAACTAAGTGTCGAACATCCATGACATGTTCATCTACTTAAAATAGAGAGCGAAATGCCACTTTGGTGTGTAAAAGTTTTGTTGAAATGCAAAGAAAAAAAAAGTTTCCAAGGAATAAAGTTTATTGAAGTGTGATATTGCGGCTGTCTGTTCAACTGACTGTCATTTGTGTAGTTTGGCAGCCTTAAATACATGAAGACCACAAGTTGCATAGCTGTTATACGCAAGTTATGATGATGCCGTTGCATACACAGCATCCTTGTATATGTATGTATGTACACACATGTACACATACATGGTTTGCATACAATATAATAACATATTCATTACAAAGAAAACATGCCACTGAACACTGACTGCCCCATGTGCATGCAAAGCCAAATGGCTCATAAATGCTTGCATGCATTCCATGAACGGATCGACCAACAGTCCTGAATAGCAGCAACAAAAGTGAATTTGGCACTTGGGTAATGTTTGTTTATGCGCTTGTTGCCTTTACAAGATAAAGTGGCTACAGTCGTGTATATGCGACTACAAATACCCTGCGGCTCGCTTTTTTCACGCGACTCTTGTGACAATTGTGCATTGTCTGCATTCTCAATAAAATAAGCAGATCTCTATACCAATAAACACCACAAAGGCAACGAGTCTTTACTATCTATCGCATTTAAGAGCTCAGCAATAAGAAAACCTTCTCGCTATTATCATAATGTCTAACAGATCGACACATTCGTACTTAATGACAGTTAAACGGTTTAATACTAATTTGATTTTTTATGCAGATCAAGAATTGGTATACTACACTCATGTAATTCCCATATCTCATAAAACGAAGATACCCTTTCGACCGATAAGCTTTGTGTACAATGGAAGAAGAAAAAGTACATCACATATTAAAGAACCATTTTGCATATCTTTCCATTGGATCTTTTTACTGTTGCGCTGGTCATAAGCAAAGTGTATAAAAGTTATACGTAAAAAAATGTTTTTGTTGTTGTTTGAAAGTTTATGCTCAAATTTAAAAATTAAATTGGAAAAATTTCTATGCTGCAAGAAAATAAATACGAAATTAAACCACAATTCTTATAGTTGGTTGACTTGATATATACGCCATTAAAATTTAACTATTTTATCATTACGTTATGTAGTCGAGCACATTCTGCACATTCTGCACACTCCTTTAGTAGCTTGTATCTTCGCTTCTTAGTGTCAACTGCTCAGACACCAACTAGATGCATTCTTCATAGTAAATTGGATTAAAGTCTAAATCTCTCACTTACTTACAAAAGCAAAACAAGCCCATTAGAGCAAAGTGATTAAGACAACTGAAAATTGGAATTAAGGTTGTTAGGTAGTTAGGTACTTAGGTGAGTTAAGACAGCCATCAGGTCTGTATCAATTTTGCGAAGGTTGTGCAATGGCATAAATTGTGCATCGCCCTAAGATGTCAGTGCATAATTTTCTTGTCACTTAAGAAAAGTTGAAATAAAAGCAAAAATGCAAAATGCAAGAACACTGCAATGAAGTACAGCGTAAGAAATTAATAAATATTCATTACAACGACCGTCAGGGCATTACAGAATAAAACAAAAGGAACAAAACTGCAAAACTACAACAAATATCCGCACGTGCAAAGAGCATGGTAAAAGTTTGTAGTCAGAACTTGTGCCTCTGTTTATGCATAAATTGTTGGCTCAGGTTTGTTGTGCAAAACGTAGGCAAACTACAAACGCCGCTCTTCGTTCAAAGCAGAGATAAGCCATCAAATGTTGGCCGCACGAAATACGCGACAACTAAACACAAGTTATTGTCATGTAGCAGGCATGTTGCTGGAGGGCTTGTGCATGTGTGTGTAGGACCTAGGCAGACATGTACATATGGTGAGCTAGTCGACATGAAGTGAACAGCAGACAGACGTTTATTCATGTATTTGGGTCGTTGTTTTTATGCTATACCTTGTGTTACAAGGGTATATTAGTTCTGTGCAAAGCGAGAATGCATGTAACATCCAATAGAAGGCGTGGCAAACGTCATAAAGCAAATGTGTTTTTGATCAGCAACGAAATTGAGCGTGTGATAAAAGACTTTGAATTAGAAAAGTGACAATTTTTTTTTTTTTTTGTGTAAGGGAAAAGTCATTTTTTTGTATTAGGCCCCATAATACTCGAAAGATGGATAGTTAGGTGGCTCCGTCCGATAGGCTTGACAATCAAACAAAGCAAGGGTGAAGAGAATTTCAGAGTTACTGTGTTGTCGCTTTATTTTTGCTTTGTTTGTAAGTAACATGAAAGTTTGACGGCGTTGTTTGTTTTGTGTAATTAAATTTGTGAATTACACGCACGAGGTGTGTCAACGACTTTTGGCATTTTGATACAATCAATGGTCAAGCCAATTTTTACAATAACTTTGTAAAAAAAAAAAAAAATTCAAAATTATTTATCATGAATCGTCAACTTTTTCAAATCATAAGTTGATTTTCTTTTATTCTCAACAATACTATTTTCATATTTTAGCCGCACTATTATGAGTTTTTTGTTGAAGTTTATTGTTCGAAGGTTATAAGTCAATAAAAATAAAATTAGCACAAAAGACCTCATATGTTTACTGCCAATGAAGGAAGCACTAGCGTCTATGAAATCAACACGATTTGGCGTATATGGCACTAGAAACCATAAAATTAACTGTAATATCGTAGCAGCACCAAAAGTAAGACGGCTATGTGTAAAAGAGATTACTTATTTTCATTATATGTTGACATTAACGAACAAGTTGGCGCCCGAGCGTATGCAACAAAAAAGTGCTTCAAGCATCGACGGTAAATTTCAACTTCTACCCGAGTGGCTGAAACAATAAACAAATTATTTTATGCTGTTGTAAAACAACATTGCAAAGAGAGCTTAAAAATAGAAAGTCAGCATGCTCATGCCTACCAAATGAAGTACCAATCAAATTATAAAAGAGCACAACAACAAATCGAGCCGTCGTGACTCAAGTACCGTTAAGTTACAGCTGCCACATAGACGTTGTTGCCAAGTCTTGTATTCTTGTTGCTAGTATTCTATTTTTGGCATTTTTTTTTTTTTTGCTTTTTTCTCAAGTTAGGTTCGTTTTGCGTCAGCTAATGATTAAAAATGGCGTCGCGTCGACTACAACAACAATACTTGGCAGTATATGGTATAAAGCGTTCATGATTATGATGTGGCCGACGTAGCTCGCGATATGAAAATTAAAATCCTCACACACACATTCACACACACTCAATAGAAATTCTCTGTAAATGACTCACCGAGCAGCACACGTTTGTTCATTTCGTTCATTTCGTACATTTCGAGCGTTCATTTTGCGCCTTGCTTCGAATAAACAAACCACCTGTGCGGCCATGTCTGCCAAAATGAACCGTGTTTCAAGCTATTTTTCTTGCTCAATGGCGCGCATTAAACGGGTCACTAACTGTTGCTTGTTTTCACTAATCACAGTGGATTGCCGACAAAAATTATGCGCTTAAAGCAAATGTGCTCATTTTAATATGTTCTCAGGAAAATGACTGGTCGGTTGTTGGTCTATTTTGCAAGTCATTTTTGTTGAAAGGATTTTGAAGTATATACAATGTACATATATAGAAATGTCTAACAGAACTTAAGTATTAAAAGAACTTAAAATTGTTTTGTGTTTTTCGACAAATGTTAATCTCTTGTTCAGATTACCGCTCACTTGAAGGCTACAAGTTTTGACTTAAACTTTTCGCCAAGTCTTAACTCAAAAAGTTTTTAATTGATTTAGACTAATGACTGTTTAAGGGGGGGGTAAGGTTAATTCGTTGAAAAAAAAGCACATTTTTGTGATTTTTATTAAGGAAAACGATAAGCATTAGTTCAGTTATTTGAATGGGAAGTTAATAAGTAATATCTTAAGCATATTTCCTGAAAATTTCATTAAAATTAAAAAAAGTTTGAGACGATGGCAGCAGTTTTAAATTAATGCCATTGAAAAAAGGTGTCTTGCGGTGACCACGATTACAAACTACTGAACCATCGCAAACTCAAGACAAAATAAATGATTTTAGCTGATGAAATTTGCAGTGTCCTGACGTCGAGGTTTTTTAAAAAAAAAATTTTTTAAATTTTTTTTTAGCATGTTGAAGTCAAAATATCGATTTTTGACAAAAAAATCAACCTTCAAGCTGCTGAAAAAAATACTTTAAACTAAAAAAAAAAAAAAACCTCGACGTCAGGACACGGCTTATTATGTCTAGAATATGCCTGTAAAATTTCAAAAGAATCGGTTTGTTAGTTTTCGAGTGAGAGTGGTCACCGACTTTGCAAAAGCAAGTTGTGGGAAAATCAAATTAAACTTTTGCTCTGCGCTATAAGCCGCATAGGAAGACTGAAACTGAAAACGCTCTATCTTCGTCAGTTTTCATCGGATCAAGCTGAAATTTTTACACGATATTCTCGAAACATTCTACTGTCACCCCACAAATTTTGGAAAAATCCAAAAAAAAAAAAATTTAATACCTTACCCCCTCCTTAAGTGCAGCTTGTGTTTTCAGCTTTGAATTTTATGAATAATAAATGTCTTAAGTTTATTTATTATACA
The DNA here is from genome assembly GCA_034638295.1 of Phortica okadai. Taxonomy (NCBI): domain Eukaryota; kingdom Metazoa; phylum Arthropoda; class Insecta; order Diptera; family Drosophilidae; genus Phortica; species Phortica okadai. The sequence continues at coordinate 13,246,554 of CM067851.1, read as the reverse complement.
TATATTCATCCTTTTCATGCAATGTTCAAGTGCCCCAACGTTGGACGTTGGGAAGACAGACAACTCAGTCAAATAAAACTTTTGGTTAGTTTCTATTTTTCACTCGTATTTTTTTTTTATAATTAAATTATTGGCCCTGCATCGAATTTGCATATCTTTATTATCTTTCTCTATTATTTAACCCTTTAAATTTTCACTGACGCCGATTAGAACATTGTCAATCAAACAAGTGCATACACACACTTTTTCGTACAGAACACAATTAAGAATTATGTAAAGTCTCTTTCAATTTAGTTTTGTTCCGTTGAAGAAGAAACGTGGTTTAAAAACATTAGTGGAAAACAAAAAAACATTAAAATTGCTACACTAATCTCAGAATAATTGAATTTCGGTTTCGCTTCAACGAAATTGAAAACACACAAGACAAGCACAGACCCAGAGACAAGATACAATTTAACCAAGACTGCGGTTTCCAGATAAATGCAATAAATTTCATTGCAACTCAAGCGAACAATAGCACAGATTAAAAAAGGTCAACGACAACAAAAATTGCTGGCTGCAGTATTGTGGTGCTGTGTAATTTCCAACCGGCTTTTAGCAGCGATAAAGAGAAGAAGAAATGAGGTGAGCAAAATATTCTCGACGACACTTAAATGCACAACTTGCAATCCATAGCGTGAAAAAGGTATTCTCAACAATTGTCAGCGCAACGATGCATATAAAGATGCTGTAATGTTGAAGCAGCGATAAGTTGCAAGAAGCGGAAACTTTATATACTCTTGCGCAATTGAGTGAGTCATGTCACATGAGACAATTAGCAAATACAAATCGTATCCAAGTTGACTTTAAGGTACACAGTTGAGCTTATTGCCATTTTGTCTGTTATTGCAAAGTCAATACATTACGTGCTGTCAATACTACATATCGTCTTTGTTCACACCATTTACGCTCGGAGCTTTGCAGTGCGAAAAGAACAAGCCGAAATGAAGCGAAAAAAAAGTGCAGGTACCGACAGTTTTATCACTTGATGAAAATCTTAAACAAAGATGACACACGTCGACACGTCCAAATTGTGTCGGCAGCTGTCAACATCTGGAAGCGTGCAAATTAAATGCAAACAAACTATTTTATGTTCGCATACACTTGAGCACATGCGAAAATGTCACAAAAAAGCAAAAACCTCACATCATGCATACTTCAGCGAACTCGTCTTGGCAGTAAAGCAAATTGAAAATCATCAAACAAATATTAACTGCAACGCCATCGCATGCCGCTGCAGTCAACGAGCCACTCACGTTTGATGGTTTTGGTCGCCAGTTGTGACAAAACCATGAGAATCGCCGTCGGTGTTACACGGTCGCAGTCTTTGGCAGTCAGCGCATAGAAGTATGCTAAGCAATTTGTGCAAGCCAGCGTCGAAATACGTTTCAATGCCTGCACTAATGTTCACTATGAGTTTATTCACTCTTGCTTCGTTTACATGCATTTGAGTGTGTAAGTGTGCGTGTGCTTGTGTGAGTGAGTCAGAGTGATTTGAGCGCACACCACTAATATGTGTATAAGTATATTTAGTTAAATAATTTCTAAATATAAAATCGGCAACAGCCTCATGGCCGCAAAATCAGCAAGAGTGCGAGAATCTATTGTCGGAATTTGTCGCTTCGGGCACTATGTGGGTTAATCGTGTTTTATCAATATAAGCGAAAACTAAAAATGGAATTCTGATCTAAAATATTACAGCTTGTAAAATAGCAAATATTTGTAGTCCGACCACAAATATCTTTTTTTAAGAATAAACTGAATTCAAAACAGCAAGCCAGCCCTAAAATTCAATGTAAATCGATTTTATATTTGTCACTTATTAAATTGGCGTCAATATTTCTAACTTGCGTTATTTAGAAACAAACTTTGTTAAAATTCATACCAAGAAAACCAATAATGATCTCTACATCAACATTCATACATATTTTATATTATATTGCTTTTGCGCGAGTACACAACAATAAAAAGCAGATACAATAACGGGTTTGCCGCTTTATAAGCATATGTGTGTTGTGTCTGTGCCTGAATCCTAGCCCTGCTCTATTTAAGTATCGGCTTGACTTTCACGTCACTGATATTCATGCAGATTTGTGCTCATAAAGAACAACAAATATACAAATAAAAAAACTTAAAGCCATGCATGAATAACGGAACTCTAACAAGTGTTGTAATAACAAATAAGAGCGAGTCGAATGTACCCGACTATCTTACGTCCTGCCCAAATGCAGGACAAGCTTACAATCTTGACACACACTCAATACAGAAGCTTCGCATACAGCGTGTGCAGGGTATCGGATTATTTAGTACTTAAAATATTTCGTTTTTGAGCTCTTGTGTCTGACATTTTATATGTAAAATGGTTTTGTAGCTGATTTTTCATTCTGTTATTTGGCTTTATCTGAAAATATGTTACATCGTTATGTGTTGTGGAATGCATTTATCGCAGCTAGTTGGTTCTTCCGTATGTCATGTTAACGTCCTTCATTCTTACAAAAGCTCAAAATTGCTTTGCATTAAACATAATTGAGACAAATGTAAAAAACACAGACAGCTTACTACATATACATATATGTACATATATGTGTGTAAACATCATTGGTTGATGCATGCAACCATAAATGGGCTTAGGAAATTTAGCAATTCTTTGATATCAGAATTAACATTTCTCTAACAGAGTTTCAATTAAATGCGAGCAGCAAAGAACTGTTTGACGTGAAACATTACATTATTGCAGAGGTTAATTAACCTTAGAAAAAGAAAAAAGGCAAAATTTTAATTAAAATTGTGCGTTTGAAAAATTCCCCTTTATTTTTCACAGCTCTGTCGTGTACTCCTCAATAAATATTTAAATTCGCACGAAATTCAATTACATTCTGCTTCCCTTATTCGAAAAGTCGAGACAAACGCAAATTAGAAATGACGTCAACCAAAAGTGTGCGTGAATAAAAAATGTAATTCATGTATTTAAGCCCGTCGGATGAGTCACTTTGTGACTTGACAAAGCGTGGCTTTAACAGCCATAATAAAAAATCATAAAAGACACGAACAAATAAAGACAATAAAACAAAAATCCACGCCGGCAAATATGAAATCTGACGAAAAGGCACATTCCACAAGCACAGATGAGAAACAAATGAAACAATTTCACCAAATAACTCAAAAAAAGCATCTTTTGTAACTGCCCTCGGCTATAGCAGACACTTAGGTGAGGACAACGGGGAGGTTTCGCCAGTCAAAAGAACGAAATGTACAAGAGAAAAACAAAAGGTAGTAGTTCGTTAGAAGCTTTAAAAGAGAAATATTTCTAAAAATGTAATAAATTGCGAAATGCCAAACAAAGACAAAAAAGTAGAAAAAAAGTAAATAAAAAGTAACAAATTTAGGCAAAAATTGACAAAAGTCAACGCCATCAGTTCATGCGATGCAGAAGTCATGACGCGAGTCAAACAGTCATGGACAAAGTTGAGAAATGAAAGGAAAAAACGGAAAATGAGAAGAAAAAAAAATTCAAAATGTCTGCCGAAAAAATGTTAATACAACACGGCCATCTGTGCCAGCGGCAGTAGTCGGGCTGGGGCTGCGGTGGGGTTGGGATTGGGGCCCTTGACGCTCCTTGTGCCACTTGTGCCGTTTGTCAAACTGTGACCGACTTGTGATTGCGTTGATGATGACAATCATAACAATGATTTCAAATAAACAGCTTTTTTATTTGATGCTTTCGCTAATTTTTCAACAAAGTACTTTTTGTTCTTTTGTCGCATTTGTCTGACTTAACGAAACATTTTAATGCGTTTCTTTGTTTTGTCGCTTGCCGCCTTTTATTTTAACACAATAATTCGTTTCAAACTTATTGTTTAAATGTCACTTCTCGACAGTTATTACATTATGAAAATACAACAATAAAAATATGTAACTTTCCGCAAAGGAATCTTTTTTTATGTCGGCAGGAAAAGCCTGATGTTTTTACATTTTATATACCTTTAAGTAAATATGTACATATATTTTTTCGAGAGTCGCAAAGTTGCGTTTCATAATTTGAACAAAAGCGTTTAAAATTTCAAAGCTGTCATTATTAAGAATCCTTTTGAAGGGATAAGTGTTTCTTCTTTGTAGAGTTTCAGTTGCTTTTTCACCCCATTTTTATCTTGGTGCTTTTCCTTTACTAATGCCACAACGCCTTACACAAAGTCATGAAGGAAAACTCAATCAAGTTGGAAATTGCGTTTCACCTTTCTGCATCTTTTTTTTTTTGTGCACAATGGACATGTAGTGCAAAGAGCTGAAATGATACCGGCAAAACCAATAATGCATTTTTTAATTAGATTTGCTTTGAGTGCATTAATTTTCTAATGCATCTCTTCCCGTGCTATTACGGCTAATATAATTGTGTTTGAAGGTAAAAAACAAAGCCTGTGTTGCACTGCAAACAATGGAGCTTTTATTCAATTATCGAACGTATGCATGAGTGCATTAATACAGTGGAACGAAATAACAATGCCAACGTCATTAGTGCTCGTACGAAAGTCACGACTATTGATTCTTCAATACTTTAAAATGTAGTTTTTAGTATGTGCACATGTATGTACAAATTGGAATTTTAAATTCTCAGAATGCCATTTGGCATTCTGAGAATTTCTCATGCGTGAATTATAAATACTAACATAGGCAAATAGCACAGACTTTGTGTGGTAGATTTCAATTGGATATTAGATTACTTTGCATCAATTTGATGTATTCACTAATATTAACGTAGCACAGAAGTTCGTAGATGATATTCTAGGCCTAAGCGGCTGCAACAAAAGCACTGCTAGGCAGCGGTTTAGCCGAGCATACAAAACGAAGGGCGCGCTGACCCATGCTGACCAAGCGGAAGTGTGCTTCCACACGTGCACACACAAACATACGGCCAACCATGAGGGAATGATTCAATGGCTAAAGGCTCTTTTGAATGTTGCCAATACAGTCACGTATACGTACACCGTTTGCGCTACTTTTAGACATTTTTTTTTAGAAACAATTGCATTGTTTTGTGTTTGTTTTCTCCATCGACTGCATCAAGGTATAAGCATTTCATATAAAATACACAACAGACAAGTGGTTGATGGAAAGTAAAAAGCACAAAACTTTATTTCGCTTATTTTTTTGTATTACTTTGAATAGTTTTTTCATTACACTTATTTTTATTTAGTTTTTCTGTTTGTGTGCAGCCGTTAAAATTTTATGCAACTTGCCGTCGATTCAGCTCGAGTTCGGGCACCGAAGTGGCTTCGACAGCAACTGTTCTCGAGAAAACAAAACTAAGATAAAGACAAAAAAAAATGGTCATCCTGTCATGTCAAGTTTGCGGCATGGCATTTAACTTAATACCGGCTTATAAAATTGCTTGCTTAGTTTTTGTTTTTGGTTTTGCATTTATATTTTTATTATTTTCTTTTTATTTTTTTTGCCTTGTCTCAATAGTATTTTATTGCTTAGTCATGGTCCCGGCCTCGTGTAAGTTGTTCTAATTTTATCTTCTCATTTTGTTGGCTAAGCCATATGGCAACCATAAATGAGTTGCAGAAAACTTTCCACAAATGCCTGGGTTACTTATTAGAACTGTTAACAGAAACCGACAGTTTGTGGTTTTCAAGTTTGTAAAATCATTACTGCTCTTATTGTGGTTGTTGTTGTTATTGTCGTTTACGCTCAAAGTGACACAATGCCTTACAATGGAAAGAAAACGTTTGAGAATATTTAATAATACTTATACAGATGTATCTGTGTGTGTTTTCAGTTTGATTTTCCACTTAGTTAAGTAAAAAATTCATATTGTATTTGTCTAGAAATTTATGTATTATTCGTTTAAATTAAATGAACTACAATGGAAATTTTTATGATACAAAATTGCATTTAAAATAGAATTAAGACTTCTTATTTGCGTTACTTTAATTAATAAAAATTCTTTTTTTATTTCGTATACACTACATATGTATGTATATATATACGAGTAGTGTTTTTTCAAATTCAAAATGATGGGTTTTAATACATTAAAGCATTGATTTCAATTTCTTACGAAAGTAATACTTTTTATGCGAATAATCAACATTCTTTGTGGGATGTTATTGTACGTGCCTTAAAAGGCATTTGTGAAGCAGTCCAACTGATTTGACTCGTTAAAGCACTTATTTGACTCTTGATTTGAAAAGTTCTTTTGATTTTTTCTTTTTTCGTTTTTATTTTTACTTTCTTTGTTTTTGAGTGATTTTTATTCGAGTTCACTAAAAGAAATTCTTGACTGATTTCTCATTGTGTCATTCTCAGAAAATTCTTTTGACTGCTGAGGTACCAATTTTTAATATATTCTTAAGTGAAATCTTGCTGTCGTTAAGCGACGCATTTAATTTATCTCAATTTGTTGACCGATGACAAAATCACTTCAAAAATAAAAATAAAAATCCAATGAAATTTCAATATACTTTTATACTTTTTAGAATTTTATGAAGAAAATGGTTACTGTTCACAACATTACACATTAAATCGAAACACAATTCATCATGACTCGACTTTACCGAGAAAGGAAAAAATAAGTTCAAAGGACACACTTTAATCAATGATGGGGCGTACACATACATACACATATCACAGATGACCACAACGCAAGAATACACAATCAGTGTGAGTAAAATGGCTTTTGTCGCGCCGTCTTTTCAACGGGACGCCTTTCAAGTTGAGGTACGTGCTTGAGGACGACATCGAAAGCATAATATGATGAAACATGCGAAGCAGAGGCTAAATTCCCAGTTCGAGTTGAGACCCTTGTTCGAGCGTGTCCCAAAATGAGAAAAACTATTAAAATATGTGAAAATGGGCGCAGAATGTTTTAACAAGTGTGCATTAGTGCAGAATTGTGGGCAACTAGACAAATAACCACACACACATACACACGCAGTCAGCATTACATGTGTGCCCGCCATACTCACATAAACAAGCATGGTCCGACGCAGGACCAAAGCTTATGTTATGCATGAATGAACTCTTGACAGCTAAAGTAGACACTTTGAACATTTTATGTGCTTTTAATTTTTAAATTGCTCTTATTGGTTGGCCATTCTGGGCATATATTTGTGATTGCTTGTGGTGATGTTGTCATCGTCATTGTTGCTATCTTCGTTGTTGTTGTTATTGCTGTTGATGTTGTTAGAATGAGTATAAGCATTAAGGAATACGTGTTGTTATGCTATAGAGCGCACTAACGAAGGAACCATAGAAACAAACGCAGATACACGTATACATACATATACGCACATAAATCCATTTTCCCATACGACTTTAGGAAAATCTCTGTAGAAACCAGAAGTACCATTTTGGTTTGCTAATGGCAACATTTGCGTTGGACGAGCCACCATGAACGAAATACAGATGAGAATCAAATATCTGACTTATTGTTTTTGCAAATCATACCTTTGCTATTAAATTGTAATTTTATTATTCATTCGCTTTGTCTCAGGAGCAGGCTGCAATGCTTTAGGACCGTGTGTGAAGACTAATGATGATGAGTTCTGGCAGCACAGTGAAACAAATAATTTGTAAAAGGTCAGACGAATTAAGACCGATACAATGTTCGGACCAATAGTAAAAGGCCGAAGTTATTTATAGATTGAACTTCAACGTAATATTAATAAACGTATAAAAAGATGCATTTATATGTGGTACATAGATAGTTAGAATTAAATAAAAATATACATTACATTACATAAAAAGCATTGTTAACATGGATATTAATTATTTCGATTAGCACACTACGCGTTATAATTAATTCATTATGTAAGCATATTTGTTTATGACAATAACAAAAAAAAAATTAAATAATAATAATAATGAAATAAATAAAGAAAAACAGCCAAAACGTAATCACACGCGGAAGAAAATGTGGGTCACAAAAATATAATTAATAGCTAACAAAATATCTTTGCCAATATACACATACGCCAACACATGTCGTAGCCAGAATATTACAGTAATAGAAAAAAAATAAAAATATTCGTTATGAGTCAGTAAGCAATGACTACATCGTCTGTGTCTGCGTGCGTTTAACTGCGTATGTGTTGGTCAAATTACATACAATGATGATGCCACCAAACTAATGAACCGCACAAACAGACAAAAACAACGACCTTTGCTAAGCACACAGAAAGAAGCAAGTAGGCGAAATAAAAAAAAAAGAAGCAAGGAAGAAAGCAAAACCGTTAAATGCACGAAATTCATCATGTCACCAAAATAAGTTTGCTTGTACATATGACAAATTGCCTGAAAGTACTGAAAGCAAACCGATTTAATAAAGACAAGCGTCAACCATATGGATCCTCAAATGTCTTTGTCAACTGCTGCTGCCTTTTTGCACTGCCGCTCTCATTCTCTCGCCGGAAATGTGCTCAACTAAGTGCCGCAATTCTGTTACCGGCCGCATCGACTTCAGCATTGGCATAGTCTTTGACGTTCTAAGCATTCTTTTTCGTGTTTTCAAGGAAAAAAATAAAATCAGGTAAAATTTAGTTTTACTAAAAGAATGGGGAGAAATTGTTCTTGACATTGCAGTTTCGCTTTCATTCCTTTATCATTTTTTTTGTTTTTCACGTAATAAAAAAAGCCAAGAAATTTGCCTTATAATTTGGAAATGTTTTTTCTTCGTATGCTTGATAATATAAGAAAACAATTTCCGAATATGTTAAGCGTTTTGTCGCTAATGTACAAAGATAGTTTTTCATTTCATTTTACCAAAGGTCTTCTTCAATGGACTTAGTTTTTCAGGACTCTAAAGCAATTTAAAATAATACAATTTTCAAACGATATCAAAATATCAGTTGCGAAGGAACCTTAATTGGTTTTAATAAGATTATATTTCATTCACATTTTTCCGCTCATTATTTGCTAAATACAATTAGAACTTTTTGATTTTAATCGGACATTTGTTGTAAAACACCGTTCCATTTATTTCATACAAAAATAGACTAAAATTTTGTTTTGCCAAAGAGATTTTTTATTGTATATAAGTACACACACACCAAAACCTTAACTTGATTTTTCATTATAACACTTTTGTTGGTAGCTAGCTTCTTAAAAACAAAAAAAGGCAAAGAAAATCCAATTACAAATGGCAACGACAGCATGAATTTTCTTCAAGCATCTCTCCAATACAGAAACAGCTTAGTGAAAATTTAGAATTTATGACAACAAATACACACAAATATTAGAAAATACGCTTGGGCGACTATAATAAAATAAAATTCTTAATGCAGAAGGCTCGACTTACTCAGTAAAAATGCACACGAGCGCAGACGTGACGTATTCGAGCGGAAGGAATCAGTTGTTAAATAAAAAATTGGTTGTTTGTTGAATCCAAAATGGATTTGCGATTGTACGAATTCTTGTCCTTGACTGAATTTAATGTAAGACTTGACGCAATTCGTTGGTGCGACAAATTTAATGCGACTAAGCGAATGTTGTTTTTGTTTTTTATTGTGTGTGAGTGTGTTTTTTTTAAATGCGAATCAGCGTTGGCGAAATTGCTTCGATTACAAAAACAAAAAAACCAAATTGTTCAAAGTGACACAATTTACATTGCACGGAAGCAAAGCTATCCACACGTATACAATATGCAAAATAAGTGAACGTGCCACAAAATATTCACATTTTAAAGACAGCGACTTACAGGTCAGCAAAATATTTATGGTGAACGATAACCGTTAACTTGCGATTAAAGGTCAGTTTATAATGTACGAAAGCAAAACAAAACAAAAACAAATTTAAGTCCTGTCGACCAACGACTTTTGGCTGACCGATGTACCAAGCACTTCCGGCTTGTGTGCGTGTTGCTGTTTGTGTTTTAGCTTTTTTTCGTCCTGCTTTGTCTTTTCGTATATGAGCGCTAATAAAATTCACAGTGTGCCACAGTAAACACACAATTCAAATGACCACACACGCACGCACAGGCAAGCTGATTGCGCATACAAACAGCCGTCGAGAATATCTTTTGTAGGTCAAAGTGATTAGTTTACATTTACTTTACAACACCTGATGTCCGTTGACAACATAAATCTGTCACTTTGTTTTTTTAATTAAAGTTTAATCCATGTAATTATGCACAAAACACTTGTAATTAAGTTATTTAAAAAATCATTAATTTGAAATATTGCTTTTGTTTTTATGGTTTGTTTATTTTCACAAACTTTTGCTGATTTCTGAAGAAGTCACAGTACTGTTTTCGCTTCCTTAATTCCGTTTTTATCTTTGGGCCAACTACATCAAAAGGCCAACGTTTTGCAACTGATTTTGCGACACGATGATACTTCGTATTTAAACGTTATCCTTCGCACAAGTTTCAAAACACAACATGTTGCAGTCTATTGGTTCGCCTGCAACTTCAACCGACTGAATTGGCGCAGGCGTCAAACTTTCGTCCTTTTGGCGTAGTTTTCGAACAAACGTACAAAATGGCGTTTGGTTGGTACTGTTAAGCTCAGACTTGAACCGAATCTATTAGAAAATGGCGTTTATAGCGGATAAAACAGAAATAATTTCTCCTGCCTTTATTCACGCATGTAGTTTCCACGTGGTTTGAAGCTGTGAAATGTTTGAATCGAACTTGGCGCCGCCGCCGCCGCAAATTTCGCAATTTCAAAATATTCCTTTAAAAAACGATATCGCAACTAAAAGAAAAAAGGACAGAAAAATTAAATAGCGTGGCGAGTCAGTCAAATCGAACTATCTTCATGCACAAGGCAAACTTTTATCATTGAACGGACGAAAAAGAATACTGCTCGTTATGAAACGTTAGGGACAGCCTAGCTAGCGAAAACCCCGAAAGCTAGCGAAACAGCCAGTGGCACTAGCTTGCACCGAACCAAGCGGCGAAGGCGTTCTAGATAATAACAATGTGTGGTATGTGGCCGATATGATGACTTCCTCGTAGTGCTAGATGTCAATGCATAGTATTTTTACTATGTAGCTAACATCATAAGGCTCGACAAGTCCACCAATACTTGGATCTACAGTTGGGGATCGAAATTGGTAGTATTGCAACGAAGCACTGCTGTGATACGAACCTGACCAAGGTATGGTGCCACGGGTGACAAGAATAGCCGGCTGATGGTTGCCTGGGTGATCATTGGTCTCTTGTCTATGGTAAGGCCTGTAAGGGGCACGTGGTGGCTGTGGTTTAACACCCAAATGCGGGTAAAACCTTCGTGGTTTGGTGATTGAGCTGCACCAGCTCAAGCTTGACTTGAGCACCAGCCTCGGATGCTGTTATCCAGAAAACAGTAGGGGTTTTAGATAGACTCCGGCCTTACCAGTGGTTGAATTCCGGCCCTAGTCAACGGAATTTAAACTGGAACTGGACTTGCTCCAGAGCGTTGATTGTCGTCAGGTTAGACACCAGCTAACCAGCAATCCGTTGCATTTTGAATGCCATGAGATTAGGCCAAATTTTGGTAGGTGCTCATGTAAAACCATTCGACTAACTTGTTAGGGACAGCCTATGAAAATCGGTAAATTCTTTGAGAAAAACAAACATTCAATTGTCAAATCGGAAATGAACTCGTACGATTCCAGTGAGGGCCGTCCTATCTGATAAATTTGCAGCGGGCCCCAGATGGTAAAGATATGCCACTGCATGTATGTTCACTTGGTTTGAAACTGAGAAATGTTTGAATCGAACTTGGTGCCGCCGTAAGCGCTTGATTTGCTTGGCAGCTCAATTTACAAGTGTTAATTTCGCAATATGACGCGCTTATCGCTTTTGCCTTTGGCGACTTTGCTACATGGCATGTAATAAATAAGCGAAAACGCATGGGCCTTGTAGAAAGTGCATCATGGCCTGTATATGTACGTATGTATGTATACAAAGGAGTGCCCAGATGCGTATGCGGAAGTCTTATCTTCCCTACAAATATGCCCAACTTTAACTACCCAGGCGCCCCTAAAGCCGACCGTGGCGGAAGTCAATGCGGACGTTCTAGTACTATTTGATTTCTGAAGCAATCATGTTAGATACGAAAGTTTCCGTTTATAGAGAAGCAATAAATAAATAAGTTAAAAGTGGTTTGAATAGACAGTGCGCCACTTGGTTATTGCAAAAATGCTTGACAACATTTTTCAGGGTATCATGAATTTGAGTTTACAGAAACCGCTCGACATAAATTTTGTGAGCTTAAATTATTTTGGTTATTCACGAGCTTGCGTTCTTACTAAATGACTTTTAATTCTGTTACATTTTTTCAATTTAGTTTTATTAACTTGCAGTGTCAATATGATATATGTATGTCCAATACATAAACAAATTAATTAATTGTTTGGCATCGTGGCGTGCGCCATTGACAGACACGCAATTAACATTTTCGTTTTCAACAATTTACAAGCCAATGATTTAAGTTGGCCAAGGGCTTAATAAGGAAATGCTTTTCTTAGAATGCCAACAATCTTTGCATACTAGAAAAGAAACGCACCGACACACAAATTGTCTTCTACGATAAATACAAAAGAATCTGTGATGCGAACTGTCAGTTTGTTTAGCCTCCTTGTCTAACGTACACAAACACTTAATATCGTGCCAAAGAAACGAAGCAACTTGTTGTTCAAGTGAATATTGTGTTGTTCATTTTGTTGTTTAATTGTTTGTCTTTGTAAATATTGACATGAAAATGTTAATTACCTGCACAGCGGAAGAAAGGTACGCACGCACAAACACTTCAAATACACACATTTAGGCAGTGCCGGCATGGGACTGTTTGGCACCTTTGAAATAACTTTCGTTCTGAATATTTTGATTTGTATCATTTGTTTTTGATACATTGCGCGCGCTTCAACTCCTTTTCACTTCAAAAACATACTTTTCTTCTTGTTGATGATAGTTAAATCCTTAATGAATTTAATATATTCATATTTTTGCATTGTTTGCAGATTTAAGCAGATTTAAAATAACTCATTTGAAAGGGCAATGCAACGACACAGGACGCCACTCATGAAGTTGGAGCAAAGTTGACAAACCCCTGAGCCGCTTCTGCACAAATGTGTAAGGCAGCTCATCGAAAATGTGAAAATAAAGAAACTGACAACAAGTGGCAATAAAAAAAAGTGTTAATAAGAACTACTTGAACTTTGATTTGTCGATTTTGCAGCGTTAAGGTTTTATTATTTGTTGTTACTTTTCCTATGCGCACTTTGATGCGTATGCGTAACGAAATGTCGGTTTTGCAAGTACCTTTGGCATATTGAGACAACTTTAAACAGCAAAGAAAAGTTGAAGTTGTAATAAGAAGTTGAATTGTAGCAGCTAAGAAGTTGAATCATTTCAAACTTTACATTTTCCTCGTATACGTAATTTTTTTTGGAATTCCTTTGTGACTCACATATATGAAAAACTGTGTATTAATTTGCACTTTTCCCAGAAATTTATTTATCAGAAACGTGAAGTCAAAATGAAATCAGTTTCTATCGAATTGCTCCATAGAAATTTAAGTTTGAACCGAAGTCTCTAGCAAAACTTGTTTTGTTTGCATTGAATTTCAATGCTGACACCATAAGCACTGTTATGTATATGAGTTAATACTCATTTATGTATACATAGTAAAAAAAGCAGTTGAAAACTTTTACAAAATCCTGCATGCCAGGTGTGACATTGTGAAAATGAAAACATTATCTACAACAATAAAATAAGATTTCATAGAAATATGCATTTGTGCGCTTGACAACATTTCATAATTAGCAAAGTTGTCATAGTGCAGACTGAAAGTCGCTTCGTTTTTGCTACGTAAACTTTAAGTAAACTGCATCAGTTTTGAGCATTGCATTTGTTCAAAAAATAAAATTCGAAAGGCTATTGTCACAAAAAAAGGCGTACAAGTGTATTAGTTAAGCAGAACATAACATACATTTCGATGACACTTAACCAAAAATTTCAAATATTTCGTGCATTTTTTTAACTCTCTTTGCACAAAAAATTTTTTTTGCTTACAGTAAAGTAAATAATTTTATTATTTCTTATTAGCTTAAAAACAAAATGCAAATATTTCAACTTTTTTGCCTTCCAAAGAAATAAAAACAAAATTGTATCGTGATGTTATTTTCACCATAAACAAACATTTTCAAAAGTTGCTTTGAGGTGTATTTGTGTAACTACAATATGTAAATGCAAATTGAAGTGCTTCTCCAATTACTTTATGCGTCATTTATACAATTTACTTCAAAAAATAGGAAAAAATTTCACAATAATTGAAATATGTTCAGCTTGAATGGCGTTCATGATGGTGTACTCATGAAATTTGATTACGAAATCAATTTTTTTCTAATTTTGTTTGTTCATTTCGTTTTACAGGTCATTTATCACGGCCTTTCCGCGTTCTGTTTACGCTCACAAAAATTAAGCCAATATTGTTTGTTTCTTATTTACTTTGACGATGTCAATCAGCCTCTTAGCTGAATACCCGGTCAGTTTTATTGAATCCAAGCCGTCATGGTTGCCATGAAGAGTTCAATTTGTTTATGTTTTTTCTCTAGGTTTTCAAAATGCAGCATGACGAGACATTATGATACATATTTCAGCAGCTAACACATCAATGGAAACTTCAAGGTTTTTTTTCGTCAGTATCTTTTTTTATAAGCAAAATTTCTGTTACCAAACTTTCTTATTTAATTTGTGTGACGACCTGAAGAATAACGATTTCTACAATTCTAAGGTCTCATTGCCAAACTGTCAACTCCATTCAATTCTAAAGCAAAATGCAGAAAAGCAAAACGATGTTGTTAACAAAATAAATTTGCACGTAAACGTAATCCAAGATTGATTGGAAATACTCAATTGTCAATTTGGTGTCATTGCCAGCAAAGAGGCTGTCATCAAGTGATGATGTTTGTATTGTTGATATTGTTGTTGTCGTTGCCCCTGTCAATATCGTCATTTCCCTTTTTTTCATCGCACTTATTTAATTTCTTATTTGATGCACTCAACTGCATCACATTTCCTAATTTTGCGTTGCTGCATTTCAAAAGCAAATACAAACAAACAAACAACTTCCCCGGCAAACTCATCGCCAAGGCAACTATTTCAATTTCGCCCTCATTGTTCGTCTTCGGTAACATGATAACAGTTGAAGCGACGCTGTCACAGCAACGTATTTTCGATCAACCTTTTACACCCACGCTATGGAATTTTTTCAACTAAGAGATAACTTTCCAATGCGTAGTTCAACCACGAAGCCACCAATTAGTGAAGCAATTAATGTGCACAAAGCACTACCAACTAACAAAGGCAAACTATAAAATATTAATTAAAAGTTGTGCATTGTTAGTGGCTCACAAAAATACATATATAAATACATTTAAGCCATATGAAATGTATATTAAATATATTTTAATTAAGTTGGGTTTGAGTACGTGCTATTTTGATTTGATTGTGAATAAAAAATTAAGCAACTAATCAGCATGCGCAGCATCCGATTGTATCCAAGTAGTCCAAGCTATTATTGTAGTTACTAAAAAATAAAGTAACTGTTTCGAAAAGTATTTATCTGTCTTTTTTATTTCTTTATTTTTTTTTTAATAAGGGAAAGTGCAGCACTTTACTATTAAGAAAGCTTAACGCACAAATCGTCAATGTGCATTTTTTTAAATGTATAATTCTTTGATAAGGTGATTTGAAATTCATGACAATAAGAAAAAAATGAAAAGAACTTGTAAACAAAAAATTGGCAATCCACTTTGCCGTGCATATTGCCAAAGCAAGTTAATCTTCGTAAATACATATGTATGTATGTATATGCCAAAAGCAAATCCCGCACAGACACGGCCGTATAATTTCAACGTAACTTGGTATGGCAATGGTTGACCTGGGCAACGAATACATTGCCTACACTCAAGGCCATTCTTCAAATTCATGTGTGCAATTCTCAGTTGTGCCAAGAGCGCTGGGGGATTGATAACTGCAACTGTTTGATTTATTGGCAACTTGTACAACAGAGCAGCACAAAAAACAGTCAGAGCGACATGTAACCAGATTGGCACGATAATTGACGGTTGTATGAAACGTTGTTTTTATCCCTTTTCGTTTTTAACCAAGATACAAGTGAAAAAATTAGAATTGCAAAAAACCCTTTATTCATTTGTGAAATCTCTTGAAAACCGAAAAAGTGTTTTTTTTAAATATTGACTTCGAATGAAAAGCCGAAACATGCTGTGGCCTTCATCAAAAATTCATTTGTTTTTGTTTTTAAATCTTTATTATTTAACTTTTGCACTGCAACTGACATTGACATTGAGTAAAAATAGCTTCGGTTGTTGATTACATTCATATTGTTGGTCACAGCCATGTTCAAAACACTCACGCCATGACAATGACTGTCCTGAATTGCTGAACCCTACTTATACAATTCATTTATGAAACTATTATACAGCTGCAAGTTGCCTGAAATAATAATGAATGTTGTTTTTATAGTTTCGTTGCCACATGAAGATGGCTTGTTTGATTATCCCTACCAATGATATGATTAACTTTAAAAATGTAAATGTCTTCATACAAAGACAAAGTTGTTACATTCAGCTTTAGGACCAGAAATCTTTAAAAAAAATCAACAGACTTAAATAAAAAGTTATACTACCACTTCAACGTTTTTAAAAAAAAAACATGTCATTCTATGATAACCCCTAATACTGGGACACTCAATGGCTCTACTTTCATCTTCTCAGTCTTCATAATCACATTTAGCTAATCAGCTTGAAAATAAATAGCATTCAGCATTGACCACGGCCGTAGCGTTGTCGACATTTGAATTATAAGCGACAATTATTTCAGCGTTTTCAGTTTTTGTCTGTGCTGCGGTCGTTATCTGCTTTAAGAACTTTCGAAATCTTCCCTCTGTTTCACTATACAATGACCATAATATTCAATATGTTGTTGTTTAATGTAATTTAATCTCTTCGCTTTTATTTTTTTAATTAATTGAATACGAGGACTTTCTGTTCTTCACATCCACTCAATCACACATTCTCAAAATTTCAACATTACTCATTACTTGCAATTTGAAAATGATGTCATTTCAATAAAAATAAATTTGAAAAAAAAGACATTAAATATTATTATATTACATTATTAATAACATTTCGAAATGGATAGAATCTTCTCAAGCGTTATTACTTTTAAAGTTTCGACACATGTCCTGCGAAGAAAACCGCTTTGCTGTTACGTATAGCAAAGACGAAAGGATGATTCGCATAAAAGTGTTTTTGATTCAAGTTTAGACTCATGGGCACAATTTTCAAAACTGAAAAGTTTGAAGAAAAAAAAAGAAAATAAGAACTTTTTTATTACGATTACATAAATATATCAATATAGGTTTGACTTACATGTAGCAGCAGCTGCCTCAGAACCGGCTTCGTTTACGGCCAAGTAGGCTTTGTGCTTAGCGTTCGAGACCTTTTGTTGTCCGGCATTTGTGAAAAGACCGCTTAAGTTTGATTGATCCGAGAAAAGTTGTGTAATGCCCAACTGAAAATACGAATAATTTTATAAATCGTTAAAGAGTTACTTTCAAATCTTTACACACCTTTTCTAAAGGTTCTTTAAGATCAACATCAAATTCAATTTTAAACTTTGGCAGTTGGACATCAACATCTTCAGTGCGCATTTTTTGGCTGAGAAGATTTAAATCGATTTTGCTCAGTTTGTTTTCGAGTTCTATGAGGCCGTCAAGTTTGTTTGGCAAAATGATCAACATCGACAAATCGGAGTTTTTATAGGGCAATTCGAGAGCCTTTGCATCGAAGTCAGTCAAATCCGCATAACGAAACTTGTCATCTTGACTCATCGTATCTACTTGACTCTTGTGCTTGGCGCTCAAATGAAAATCGCTCTTACGTGTCAATTCTGGCGTGAATGGAATAGCCCATTTCCCTTTAAAGTATATAGCATTAATGAGCACAGAACTTGTTTGAGCATCAACAGCGTCATTCTGAAGAAGATTCTGAATTTTATTCTCCGTTTGTTGCTCCACCCAAGTGTTTATTTGTTTAACAGATGCTGATGAATCGGCAAAGTTTACTTGTTCTGCTTCCGAATTAAAATAACTCTTTGCAATCTCATTGAATTTTGGAGCGATAGTTAATTCTTTGTTCACATAAATACGGTTAGCCATTTTCAATATTGGATCTTCGGGATTTGTTGATGTTTTAAACTCTGTTTTCAAGAAGTTACCATAATCTTTGGCAATCTGATCTTTATCCAAAGCGCCTAACTTCAGTCCCGACCGTAGCTCATCGGCCGTTTTGCCTTCAGCCCCAATGAATGCCAATGTGAGACAACTCTGTATGGAAGCTGGTGAATAAATAATATTCTCGTCTGCCTTTCCATTGGCAATGACTTTGAAAACATCCGTTGCGAAGGCATTATGACTTGCGTCGTGTGAAGGAGCTATCGTGCCCGCCACTGACATCTGAAGTAACAGCAAAAAAGCACAGACAATAATCACTAAATTAGCTGAAAACAAAAAGAAACTTTACTTTTCACATATTCAATTAAATTAGAAATAAAAAGGAAAGAACACGTCAACATATTTAAACAAACTCAAATTAAAAAATTCACTTTGTTTCTACTTATAGTATACAATACTGAACGAACCCATTCATACAAAGTCGTTGTTCATCCGAAATCGAAAAATAAACTGTGATAATTAACATGCAAGCGACATGTATTTATACTCACAGAGATCAAGTCTGTTTTATTAAAAACATTTGCAAGTGTCTGTAAGAATAATGTATCAATAGCTGTAATAAGCGTCTGCTTGTTCACAGCTGCGATACCTTTCCAGATCCGCTCAGATTTAAAAATGAGCAAAACTAATGCGCCACGAAATCAGTTTGAAGAGTTCCGCGTACATCAACAACAATGACGTCAACATTTTCAGATTGAGTTCGCAACATAATTTGAATTCTGCCGATAAATATTGTATTACATTTATGGTGAAGTACTGAGAATTTCAAAATCAGTTGATAACAATACTGTTTATATATTATAAGTTGATTAGAGCACAATTGCACTTTTTTAGCATCATTAAAACAAAAATATTTTGCAAACAATAAACATTGTACAGTATGGCAACACTTGGGACGCATTCCGATAGATAAGAATTTCATATTTGCAGTTTAGTTTGGCTCTATAGATGCAGTAATACGCTATATTTAATCAAAGTTAATTCTAAATGACAATACAATAGAGGAACCAACGACTTTAAGCGATAAGCATTTTTAATAAAACATGATTGTTTCACTCTGAGAGATAGCTTGCAAGGCTCATTTACTTTGAGGAGAATGCAAAATAAACACAAGTAGTTGTTAACCTCTTTTAATTTTGAAATTTTTTGCACAATCAATATATAATTTTTATTGCAGGAAACACAAAAAAAAAATTTTATTGAAAATAAAAACATACAAAGTATGGATAACTATGAGCTAACTAAGACGAACACTTTTTGCCGTTCATGGCGTAACTGAATTGTGAGAGTTAACATATTTTGTGAAGCACCAAACGCCTCAGAACAACAAACGCGACGTTGACGGCCAAAGCAGAAATGAGTCATTAATTTTTACTTCACAAATACGATAAGATAAGCTACCTATTGACACTTGGAAAATATTAATTATTTGTTTGATAGAAAAAATCAATAAATTTTGAAGTAATTTGTTTCCTTACTTAGATTTTTATATTATAATATTGTAGCCATTTCTGATGTAAAGTGTTTGAAAGCCTAGTATTGTAATATAATATATGTATGTACATTAGGGTGTCCCTTATATGGTCGATTTTTATACTCTTGCAAGAGTATATTAACTTTGTCATGAAGTTTGCAACGCAGAGAAGGAGACATCTCCGACTATATAAAGTATATATATTCTTGATCAGCACGACGAGACGAGTTCATATAGCCATGTCCGTCTGTCTGTCCGTCTGTTTCAATACCAACTGCGGGCTCAGTTTAAACGATATCGAAAAAATTCAAACGCAGAAAATTTTCTTATAATTGCAGGCAGTTTGTATGTAAAATCCAGCATGATCGGATAACTATAGCATATAGCTGCCATAGGAACGATCGGTCAAAAATGAGGTTTTTGCTCAATAAACGCCTTGTTTTTAAAGCTATCGCCTCAATTTTTTGCACAAGAATATCTTGGACGTAAATTAAAACACACTGCAAAATTGGTGAAGATCGGATAACTATAGCATATAGCTCCCATAGGAACAATCGGTCAAAAATTCGGTTTTTGTTTGAAAAACTTTTTTGTTCTTAAATATAAACGGATTAAACTTTGCAGTCACGCGTTTTTATACATCCTTGACCATATTCCAAAGTTTCGTACAATTCGAACATGAGGGCGTGGCACCCCCGATATAGAGAAAAACTTAAAAATGTGATTTCTCTGTAAGCCGATGAGATATAAGATCGCAAAATAAAGTGTACAATGATTGCAATATATTTGTTAAAAAAATTGAAAAAGGGGCGGGGCTACGCCTTTTTATCTTTATAAACGTATATGATTCTTATTGGAAAAACTTTAAGACAGATTTTCTAATAAGGATACTTGAGAAAATGCTTGCAAGAGTATATAAGTTTCAGCAAAGCTGAAAATAGCTCCCTTACTGGTTTTATATACTTTTCACGTATGTGAAATAGTTTATTAACTTTGTGCTGAAGTTTGTAACACACAGAAATATTCACTTGCGACTATATAAAGTATATATATTCTTGATCAGGACGATAAGACGAGTTGATTTAGCCATGTCCGTCTGTCCGTCTGTCTGTATATATACAATCTCCTCCAACAGTTTTGAAGATATCGAGCTAAAATTTTGCACAGAGACTTTTTATTTGTAGGATCAACTCATTTGTCGGATCCAGCCATATCGGACTACTGGAACTAGTAGCCCCCATACGAAAAGAAGAAGAAAAGTGAACAAAACTTGAATCGTTGTATGGAAAACTTTTTTGTTTTGAATGATAGAGTGCTGAAATTGCTGAAACATAGTAGTTCTACATAGTCCGACTACATGCCTGAAAGTTTCATTGAGATTGGACTACTGGAACTGGTAGCTCCCATACAAAATGAAGAAGAGGAAGAGAAGCAATATTCCCGTCGTTGTATGGAAAACTTTTTTGTTTTTTAACCAATTGACTTGAAACTTTACAGTTATGTTCTTAGGGAGGAATGAAAACTATATTGACGAAAATTGGGCGTAGCCACGCCCACTTATAGCGAAACTTGACCCGTTGTATGGAAAACTTTTTTGTTTTTTAACCAATTGTCTTGAAACCTTACTTACAGTTCCAGATGTCCAATCTCAATCTCAGGCATGTAGTCGGACTATGTAAAACTACTATGTATAAAATTTCAGCACTCTATCGTACAAAACAAAAAAGTTTTCCATACAACGATTCAAGTTTTGTTCACTTTTCTTCTTCTTTTCGTAATGGGGCTACCAGTTCCAGTGGTCCGATATGGCTGGATCCGACAAATGAGTTGACTGCACGAATAAGAAGTCTCTGTGCAAAATTTCAGCTCGATATCTTCAAAACTGTGGGAGGAGATTGTATATATACAGACAGACGGACATGGCTAAATCAACTCGTCTTGTCGTCCTGATCAAGAATATATATACTTTATATAGTCGCAAGTGAATATTTCTGTGTGTTACAAACTTCAGCACAAAGTTATTATACTATTTCACATACGTTAAAAGTATAAAAAATAAAACTGCGTGAACTTGGCGGATAGATGGTATCTTAACACCCGTTATTTGGTGATTGATCTCACCAATCAAAAATATAGTTTTTTTTTTTTGTATTGCTTTTAAGTTCCACAGACATTGTGCGTATTGTTTGTCCAACAAATTCGAAACGAAATGACAACAAAATGCAGTATCGTATGTTACACAATAGGTTCCGATGTAACTTGCTTGAGAAAGTGTTCCAATGTTACATTAAAGACGCAGGTGTAACTTGCATGTTTTGAACGCTAGTGATGCACGAATCCTCAATTTTTTGGATCCAAATGGATTCGAGTACTTAACGACAAATCCGAATCCGTCAGAGCAAAAAAAAAAAAAGCCTCAACCCAGCTTAATAAAATATTTAGTGATTTGTTAGTTTATAATTTTAAACATAAGAGGCTAATATTTTTTAAGTCACTGTTTACGCATTTTCTTCTTTGCTTTTGGTTCTTTGACTTTTTGCTTGTCTGCATATTCATAGGTACAGCTATGGACACAGAAATATCAAACTCTCCAAAAATGGCAAAAAGTGTTTATTGAATACCTAAACAAATTAATAAGATTTCTATTTGATTTGATTTTTTTTTATAATAAATATAATCGAAAATAAGTTGTAAACTCAGCTCAACTGCTTTTATATACATGTATTGATTATGTCAAAATATTAAGTTAAATAGTGTGCTATTTTCTTGACAATACCTGTGCACACTTACTGTTTGTAACATTTATATGTCATTATCTTACTGATATTTCTGTGCGCCTAGTTAGCTAAATCACTTTAGAGAAATTATTTTGTATTGAATATAAGGAAAAAATACAAATTTGTTAAAGGATGGTTGATGCATGCATAGGATTAAATCATCAAAATCGATTTCAGAAAAATAAGATAGGATCGTAATGTTCGTATAGGATTCGTTTATGGTAGGATTCGTAATCAGATTCGTAACCGGATTCGGATTCGTACTCGGGTTCGGATTCGTAAACGGATTCGGATTCGTACTCGGATTCATACTCGGATTCGGATTCGTTCATTGGATTCGATTACCACAAATACTTTTAAGATCCGGATCTTCGAATCCGAATCCAAGGATTCGTGCATCACTATTGAACGCAAGTCGGCCCGTGTTCCTGTGCTCCAAAAAAAAAAATAAAAATCATGGGAGTGTTTTAGAGTAGACTAAACAAAACTGGTTAAAAAATAAGAACATTGCAAAATAAGACACACCCTAATGTACATACGTTTAGGTATTTAGAATTGCGTACTTCAATCAATCTATTTGTACAGATTTTATCGCTTAACAATGTTAACATAATGGTCATCTTTAAATAATAGACTGTGGTTTTTGAATACAGATACAACTTCAGAATTAGCCAATTGAATGGCTGTATCTGAACATAGAGAATTATGTTTATTTATCGTATTTATAAAAATATTTTTTTGATAATATGCAGTGTTACATTTTGGTTTTGAAACTATTTTAAGATTTCGGAAGTATTCATACTTTAATTCTTAAATTAAACTTCCAAACCAATATACAATTACTTTTATAAACCAGTAAGGAATAGCATACATGCAAAGTTTTATTCTTGTGAGTTTTATGATTCCAGCGATATAAGCGTTTAAAATGATTAATATCTGTAGGTCACGCCCATTATTCTGTTGTATCTTGTTGGGGTATGAGTCAGCTATATACACTCCAAATTTGGTGTTTCTATCTCAAAAGACAACCGAGAAAATACGACTTTCGTAATTTTTTTACCCGAGGTAGCTTCAGTTGGTTGCCCGGAGGGGAAAAAGAAAATAAACTTGATCTGCTTAATGAATAACAGAATCGACGTGCAAAAGAATTTTGGTTCTATCTATTAAATTTTCCGAGATCTAGGCGTCCATACAGACGGACATAGCCATATCAACTCGTCTTGTCGAGCTGATCAAGAGAAACAGCAAAGGAATTGGAGAATAGCCTCGGCTTGCTCTCAAGTGATAACAATTAAATCGCTGAAAACTATTACAATGTGCTGGCTACATATGAAAATAGTCCATTGTTGCATATTGCAAATAAAATATATGTAATGCATGGCTACAGCATGCATGAAGAGTTCAACGATCTGCTCAAAACTAAATTCTACTCCAGCGCAGAAGAGATTGACTTGGCAAAAAGCCAGGCAGCCGCAAATATCATTAATGAATGGGTCGAGTCCAAAACAAATAACTAGATTAAACAACTTATGTCAGCTGATGCTTTCGATAGTTTGACACGTTTAATTTTGGTCAATGCAAAGTGTATTGCAGAGAATGGGTACATCAATTTCCAAAATACGCCACACGTAAAGAGAATTTCTACCTAGATGTCACAAACTCCGTTGAAATTCAAATGATGAATTTGAAACACGTATTCCGTTATGCTAATTTGAAACTCGGATCTTTCGATATTGGCTATTCTACCAAACTCTCGTACCGGTCTGCAAAACCGAAGTTTAAGAAATGTTTTCAACGAAAGTATCCGTAAAACCGCCAAAATTCAAATCAGAATTTTCCGCGGTACTTGAGCAACCATTTAAGTATGTAAGTTTAATCACAACACAATTTTTTGTTTTTGTCAACCAATAATTTCATATTTTATAGTTGGGCATGCATCGTATGTTTACCAATTCGTTTCAATTTGGTAAAATGGTGAAATCATCGGAACCAATAAAAGTATCAAATATAATACACAAAGCATTTATTGACGTCACTGAAGAGGGCACCGAAGCGTTTGTGGTATCCGGAATGTTTATAAATGTTGTATTTCTCGATTTACACTTCCTAAATTAAAATGTCAGGTCTAAAATACATACATATATTGTTACTAACAATTTGCTTCCCAGAAGGAAAACTATCCTTACCCTAACGAAGAAGGCTTTCCAAATCACCTTCCCAACAGGGGGAAAAAAAATACTGACAAAAAAGCGCTTCAAAACGCCTTGTTTTAAGGCTTAGTGTGAACCGTTTAAATTGTAAGGGGTTTTGAAACAAGCATGAAAGGGCTTTTACGTCATCAAGTTTGAGTCAAACAATTTTAATTTGAACCGAACCCTTCTAAAACTCCTATTTTTATAACGAACTTGAAGCACCTTCCCTTCAGCTTTTTTAGAAGCTAGAAGGAAAGGGACACCTTATTTTGATAGGTTTCAGAAGCGAGATGGGAAGGAGTAGCCGATGACTGAAAAACGCGAAGTTAGACTCGGTATTCGGATATATTACTTCAAACCAGATCATTCCATAATGCTTCATTTAGAAGCGAGAAGAGAAGGGTAACCTGATTTAGGAGGGCTTGTGAAGCGAGATGGTAAGGAGTAGCCGATGATGTAAAACACAAAGTAACTTTGTTTTTGGGCTTGAGTTAGTAGGAAACTAAAATGTTGTTCTCTAGCTAAATTGTAGCTTATATAATATAGTATTTACGAAATTTCAATGATATTTTTAGTCGAGTTGGTTGAGTGCCGGCTTTCAATCCAAAGACTCTGGGATCGAATCCCACAAAGGCCGGGGTGTATCATATAAAATTAGTTTGTAGTTTTAAATTTAATAGAAAAATAGCAAAGAGATAGACGAAGATAGGATAGCCTTAATATTACTGTTGCATATGCAATGAAGATGACTCATGAAGATTGTGCTGGTTCTCAGCTGACCACAGAATAAATTTGTTCTTTACAATACTTTTTTATATTTTTTTTCTTCCTTGAGTGGGATTCGAACCCACGAAGTCTGGCTGATAAAAAGCAAGCTGTTAACATATTAACAGAATTTTAATTAAAGAACAGTACAGATTTAGAACAGTACATCATGTATGATAAAACTAAAATGTTCGTACATACTTCGTGTTACAACAAGACCTTCCGTTCAGCTTTTTTTGCAGCGAGTATGTAAGGGGACTAGCCTTGCATCTCGCTGCTTTTTGCAGCGAGTATGTAAGGGAACTATCATATCATTCGCCTTCTTTTTGAAAGGAGCCTGTAAGGGAACTATCATGGAAAAAGCGATCACTCATATGGCAAAATCCATTTGAATCGTAAGGTTTAAAAAGCACTTTTGTGCTTACTTATAAGGCATGCGGAACCAAATTAGAAGGCCTTAAAGGTCCTAGGGGGTTCTTAAACTGGGAAGCTATTATATTCCAGTTTTACTCGGCTCTTATGTCCCCAAGCCCAACAATATTTATCGTCGATAGACTATTCTTCAATATAATTTCTTCTTGAACAATTTTTTCTTTTTTAATTAACAATCACATATTTTTATTTTTTCATGGAATACTAGCAGGTTATGGGTTCCTCGGAAAGCCATCTCCAAGAGTAATGTCAACAAAATTTTATGTGGGCAAACCTTTTTACTAAGTTATAAAAAACTTAAAAGGCACAATTCTTTTCGCTGGAAAATATATTAAAAATACATGACTTAAGAAAAAAATTAATAAGTATTAAGAACAGAAGCAACCACTATAATTGTATATATGTATGTATATCACATTCCAAATCGTGTTATATGTATCCCTAAAAGGTATAGAGCAAGTATCTTTTACAGTCAGCCACATACGGAATATGAATGTGCAGCAGATTTACAAATGACTTACAAGACCTCGTTTGGTTAATGATGATTTGATTGTCACACATAAAATAAACTTTGGTTTGTTCGTCTAATTGGAACGCTTCTAGCCAGGCTAACAAATAAATTTTTCCATTAAAACTCATGTTGAATACACGTAGTTACAGATGAAAATATAAAAATGAAACAATCCGGTTTTGCACACGTTTTTATTAAGTGTATATTACGAAATATGTTATAAAATTTGTTAAGTCGGTATAAAATATACTTTTTCCACATATATTGTATAAATATATATAGAAAAACTACAATAAATTTAAACAATTCGCTTTACTTGTGTTACGTTATTGTTTGCAATCATATTCTTTGTATATACATACATATACATATGTATAAATTTCGCAGCTGCCGCAATACAAATTTGTATCTGAGATGTGTTAAGTTTGCATCAATACTATAAAGAATGTATTTATTAGAGTTTATGTTTTTAAACATTATATGTATGAGTGTACTTACTATTTAGTACGAATTAGTTTGTATGCATATAAGTATTCATATTGTATCATATATATATATGTATATATTAACCAAAGTTGAAACCACTGCAGGCAGCGATGCTGTACTGAGCTGGCTTTTTTATCTTAATTATTATAAATGCTTAAATGTTTAATTTGTACTTGTTTTGTACTCAATTGCTCCATAGACATTACATATGTGTTATATATATTTATATGTTATATATACATGCATATATATTTATAACATATAAAAATATGTATTTTATTTATTATAGATGTATATATATTTGAATGTATTTGTTTGTAAAAAAAAGTGATTCATTTAAAAAAGTTATTTTGGAGTTTGTTTCGAACTTATGACTATATTATTTTTTTTTTAATTTTTTTTTTTTTTTGTTTCATTTTTCTTTTTGTTATATATATATATATATATTTTTTTTTTTTTGTTTTTATTTTTTTTTTTATTCAAAATTGCATTTTGATATACATTTATGTATAAGAACTCTATAAGCATCGTTTATTTCTGTTGTATTTTGGAACAGTTTGCTTTTTTATTTTGTTATTTATTTCATAGATTTTTCGCAGCCCCTTTTATAAATTTGACTTATATGTATAAATATATATATAATTTTACTAATGTATAATATTTGAAAATTGGTTACCTGATCATATTCTTCGTATTCGTTTTGAGTGAGCATTATGGCAAGTTCATGAACTAATATAACGTGGAATACCGTCGCACGACACTTTAAAACATTATGTTTTGTGCTTTTATTTATTTATTTATTTTTTTTGATTTTTGATCTTGGCCTTTGGCAAATGGTTCAATTTATGACAATTTTTTATGCTTTTATTTTAAATTATGGCATTTCGCTTGATTAGTTTTACACAATTAATAATTGTGGTGTTAAAAACATTTGCTTTTTCTTTCGTTTTACTCATTTGCAATGATTTGTTGTTGTTTTTTTTTATGTATCTTTTCCATAAATTGAATCTCTTCGATTTTATTATGTATAATAGTTAAGGGTAAGGTTAGAAGGATTTGTCTTCATCTGGTCTGTACCAGCGATCACAAAAAAGGACAACGACTTTTATAAAACATAAAATAAACCTATTTTGGTATGACAAATGATGTAAATATAAATAAATAAAACAATACAAAAAACAAATAATTAAAATTCTACAAATATGAATTCATGTATTTATGCACATGTAAGCAAAGTATGTTTATGTGTGTGGGTCTCGCTTTAAAAAAATTGTATAATGTTCTATGCATGAGCTCTCGTAGAGTAAATTTGCGCATTAGATGCAAGTTGCTTCGTTTGTGGAAGGATTTAAAACACAATGTCAAGAATATGTTTTTTTTTTGTTTTGTTTTCAGCTTGTTGACAGCTAATTTCAGCTAATTCCAATTGAGTAAATGCATGTAGCGTCTTTTTTTTTTTTTTTTTTTGATTTTACTAATCTTTACTAACATTTACTTGCATTAGTTTTGCTAAAATTATTATTAATTAATTAATTCATGAGGAACCTGGCACCTATGTAAATATCTGTCCAATCATTATTTTATTTATCCCTCGTTCTAAGCTCAAAAGCCCCACTCATTCGATTCCTTATGCAATGTATTGCTTAAGTTTTCCGTAGCTTTAGCTTCACATTGACACATTTGCTAAATTCCTCTAGGCTAAGTTTAGATATTTACTAAATACTAATGAACACATTTATCTTTTATCTGATGCATGATATCAATGGTTGAATGTACTTGTTTGTCCGAAGCTGTATCTGAATTATGTATGTATGAATGCGCGTTTGTATGTATGTCCAGATGAGTTTTTGACGGAAAACGCCTTTGTTTTGTTTATCAGTCTTTGTTAATATTTAAACCAAAAATCAGCGGTCATTAATAATTACATTGTTAATATTTCTTCCATTTTTTAAGTTTGTTCTCACTTCTTCAGTCTCAATTATAAAAAAAGTCATAAATAATAATAAAAAAAATGTTCTTACACCCCAAATAAATTAAACTATATCGAATCGTTTTCGAACGAGTTTTCAGTATTTGCCTGTCATGACTCTCATTCACACTCCTCCTAAGGAGATAACTTCGTCGTTTTAATTATTTTTATAAAAATCGCGGCCATGCTTTCTATTCCACTTCAGTCTAACTAATACTATTCTATAAAGTGATTCTAGTGTTTCTGACTAAGAACGTCGATTATTTAAGTATTAGGATTATCTTAATTTTTATAGAGGTAATCGTTGTAGCACTTACGCTAAAGTTTTTGCTAATTAGTTGCCTTTCTTAGTTCTAATATACCTAATTTCCTTTCTGTCCTTTTGTTTTTGTCTGATGTATTTAAATTTTGTTAGTTTATCATTATATTCATTGGACATTCTTGGTCTCAGAATATGTGCACAAACCGCTTGTAAGGGTTAGACCCTTCCTTGGAATCAGGTGACAATTCAATAAGGAACACAATTCTGCCATCGGGCATCAATGCCACATCGCAAGTGCGATCCTTTTCGTCTAGTGTTGGCGGCATTAATGGATTTATTGAAGGGCGCACTTCGATCTGGAATTTATAAATATTGTTTAGTAAAATCACTTGGTATTGCTCATGAAATTACTTACGTCCCACAAAAAGTCAAGATTTTGATTAAATACTAATATACGTTGATTTTTCGAATCGGCAACTATTATACGACCCTCGTCATCGCAGCATAAGCCAGACGGGCGATTGAATTCGTGGAATCCAGAACCCTCATGTCCTTTTACAGATAAAATCTGAAACCAAAAACAGTTTTATATGAAGGCATACTGAAAATTAATGCAAGGTATACTCACGTCGTTAATATCTGGATCGATTAAATAGAGGCAGTGATTATCGAAGTCGGACACAATAATGTTACCTGTCGGCGTATAACATACGCCACGCGGAGAGGCTATACCCTTTGTCTGGCCATGATTGTCGAATACGATTTGGCGTATAAAACGACCTTCAGAATCAAACTGTTGTATGCGATGATTGCGTGAATCGGTGACTACAATTTGGCGGCGAGAGTTGACAGCCACGTCCCAAGGATACTGAAATTGACCGTATTCCTTGCCGTAGCTGCCAAACTTAAGTAAAAATACGCCGCTGGCAGTGAATATCTGAACGCGGTGATTATCTTTGTCTACAACAATAATGCGATTGTCAACGTCAACGCAAATTCCGGCAGGCAAATCAAACTCTCCATTGCCGACGCCCTTACGACCAAACTTGAATTTGAGTGAGCCATCCGGATTAAAGACTTGAACGCGATTGTTGCGACGATCGGACACAAGAATATGGCCCAATTTGTCAACGCACAATCCCCAAGGACGACTGACTTGGCCCTCCTCATGACCCTCAGTAGCGAACGATAGTGATAAAGCGTTTGAGTTACGTGCTTTTACTAGCTCCATACAACCGGGTATGGCTTGTGTAGTACGAGGCGCGCTAAAATGTAAACCTGGTGAGCTGCGCAAGCCATTCAGCTCCCAATCGAGCACGGCACTGGACATACCGCATGCACTTCCACCACGCGGTTGTGGCTGCATAATAGGTGACGGTATGCGAAAGGCATTGTCGCGTAATAGTGGACGACGCACATTACCAGTCATAACTCCAAGCGGATTATTGCCAATAGACAGCATAGATCCGAACGCCATTTCCATGCCAGCTGTTCCAGAGACAATGCCATTAGAACTTGATACAATTGGCATGTTGTTATCGTCAACTAATATAACACCTCCTTGATTGCGTATGTCTTGCAATAAGCTATAATCCGGCGGAGCAAATGCGAAAACTTCTTGCTTCGGCTGCAAATCCTTATAAATGCCAGCGAATTGCTCCATTTGGCGTTGACCGCTGGTTAATTTCATGGCTATTTCAATTTGATCTAAATTGGCGGCGTTCTCAGCAACTTTGCTCAACATATCTGATGTTTCAGAAAGCCCGGCCAGTGCCGATTTTAATCCAGCCATTTGATCGTGTAATATTGCTAAACGACGTTGTCGGAGCTTCTCTACGAAATCCAAAAGAAATCGCTCACGATCCTCAATGGCAATGATAAATTGCCGAAAAGCCTTACGTATATTATCGCTGAGTTCACTACAGTTACGTTCGATGAGACGTATGAAAGCCAAAGCTTTATCGATGCTGCTCTTGATACATCTTGTACCAACTTGACTACTTTCAATTGCACCCTCCAGCTTGTCTTTTGAACTAGCCAAGAAACTTTGAATTGATGTGTAGCTGTGCTCCTTGTGCTCATGCAACGTGCAGCATTGACACACCAACTTACGACAATAATCGCATACATAACGTAGCATCTCGTTGTGAATATCGCAAACAAAATTTGACGAGGGTGGTGCGTTAGTGACCGTTGTAGACATGCCACCTGTCGGCGAGGCGCCAATTGGTGTCGGCAACGATATTAGGGAATGACTTGTCGAGTGCTCACGGAGGCAATCATTACACATGAACTCGTTACATTCGAGGCAACGTATCGAGGCGCTTACTTCGCACCAGCCACAGCTTACACTTGAGTTGTTTGATGATTCTGGCGACATTTTCGCATTGCGTGGCGCTGTACCAATGGGACCAATTGTAAAATCGGGGTTCTGGTCAAGTCCGCCCAGAAAATTGTTAATAAAGAAGTCGTTGCGTGGCGGTGAACTGTAGAGAAATTTTATTGACTAAACTTAATATTCTATTAGTTTATAACTGACGTGGTTAACTTACCAGTTAGTTGGCATGACACTTGGCATCATTAGACTGGCATTAAGATCCCAAGCTGGAAATGACTCTAGAATTCCAGCCAACAGACGTTCAGAAGAGTTGCTGGCGTTGCTACTATTGTTACTACTGTTGTTAATTCCAACAGAGCCTACGCTTACATTTATTCCGACACCGGGATTGACGCCAACTCCGACGTTTACACCAAGTCCGACGCCATTGTTCATTTTAACACCAGCTCCGCTACTGCTTGCTCCCGTATTGGTACTGATGGCTGTGTTGCTGTTAGCTATTTGTTGTGGAACCGAATTGTTTGACAAGAGTTCCATCATAAAAGTCCACCAAATGCGTCTGAGATCACTGAACTATTCACTGCAGCGGCAGTGTGTATGACAAGGCCAGCAGTCGAGAAGACACGTTCGCACTAAGACGACAACGTACAGGAAACGATATGAATGATGCTTCTGCAGATTTTTTCAAAACGCGACCGATTGTTAATGATTACTCAACTGACAGAACTAACACTTTTATAAAAAATTTTTTTGGCAAAAGAAATTCTATCTACTTTGTGTGGAAAATACTCTATTCGATCGTATGCGCAATAGAAAAACTTGAGTTTAAGATGCACGCTTCGCTCAAAGCGAGGATTTTGATAATAATGATGGTGCACGCAGATGTCGAAGAATGTTACTGAACCAGGAAAACGCAGTGCTGTCGCTTAAGTATCTCAGATTGTCTGTCGCTTAAGTATCTCAGTTTGTCGACCGTCCAAAAAAAAAGGCAGCGAGGACTTTTGTATGGCTGTGTGTGTCTATTTGCGCATGTGTGTGTTTATGTAAGTGTTGTAAGTAGGTAGCTGCGTTGTAGAAAAGAAAACTCTAAGGCGTACATCATTCGTCCGTCCCGATTTAGGACGTCGCGGCATGAGCTGCAACAACAACAAGCGTAGGTAAAGCCCTAACTGGCAGATGTTATGAGCAGGTCAGATTTTCTAATTTTCAAATTGCTCTGTATCCAGAAATGTTCTATTCACAAAATTTATAAAGATAGATTTCTTATACCTTTCAAAGAATGTATGTGTACAGAAATCCAAGAATTTCGTATTAAAGCCATTTATATACTTGTTCGTGAATTTGAGAAGTTCTGGTGAAGAACACCTTTGTAGCTATTGTTGCTATAATTTTATTATTAATCTTTAAATAATAAATGGTTTCAAAGAAACTAATCTTTGCTAATTATTTTTAAATTCTATAAAAAAAAAAAATATACTTTTTGTAAAACAAAAAAAAAAAAAGGATAAACAGATTTATAAGTTTATCAGTTGGAAGAAGTTTCTCGTTAATGAACCCCCATTGCTCCACTTTCGTGTATTGCCGCCCTATACTGTCATTGAATTTTTCCTTTTTCAGTTACAATTCAACCCCTCAACATATCAATGTGGCTAACACTTGAAAAATTTCTTTGCGGCAAAAAATTTGTTTGTTTTGTTTGTTGTACATTTTTATGTTCTACTTATTATTGAATAGTGAGGACTTCGTAGAGTTCCCTCAAGTTAAAAGACATTTTAAGTATTTGATGTAATACTTTAAAACTAAGGCAGTTAAAAAAGGTAGTCACTAACAACAAAACTTAAGGTCATAACAAATTACATTGAATTCGGCAAAAGTGGAAACTCCCACAAGGCCTAACAAATCGTTTTTTCCAGTGCACAAGAAAAAAACCACCCTTGTCATCCTTAAATATTTCGCTTCAAACATGTTTCCTACCTCATAAGCTGGGCCAGAAAATGGTATAGTACATTTCAGAAATTTAACATAGTTTTCCAGGGATGAGGGATGATTATAAAAAATCCAGAAATTGCTAAATTGTGACACTTGTCGCAAATCAATAAAATTTAATAAATCTTACATCGCATAAAAATAATTCGTATATGCAGCATAGATTACTTCAGAAGATTTTCCACACAAAACATAAAATTATATTTATATGTACGTATGTTTGTATGTACGATAATAACAATATATGCATTTCTAAGTGTTATACCAACCTTTTTTATCAGATTCATGCAAGCGTCAGATTAAATTAATTCCGCGAATATATCTGTTCCTTTCGATGAGTGATGCGCTTGTTTATGATTCAGTGTTCTTTTTCGCTTCGTTTTCGTATTCGTAGTTTATCGATTATTGTTTAGCAAAATTACGCGTTTATCGTTTTGTATTTTGTTTATTAATAATATTAATTGTTTTAAAGAACGCAAGATTTCTTTTCTTTTCACTTCTCGTTTTCCGTCCGTACTCCTTTTTCAGATGTGGATGATTTTCAACTAAAAACAAAATATGCAAGTTTTTTTTACTTATTCGAATCTACACTCTTCGACGTTAAATATTATCTGAATGTATAGAGAGGACCCTCGTGTATGCGTTCGTTTTGTGTATTGCCCTCCAAAAGTATCTGAGTATCTCATCAATTTACTTACACTCTCAGAGATTCTCTTTGTCGCTCTCTCTCCCGCTTCTTTATTTACGAACTGTTCGTTTATTTATTCTCTTATTTTGCATGCGGTACGACTTTAAACAAAAATCTAAACACTTTAAAACTCTTATCTAAATTTTCTAAAACTTCTGTTTTTTTTACTTGTAGTTTTTCCAATCGTTCAATATGTATGAGTGTGTACAAATATATGTATACGAATTTAAGCATGTGTAAATTATATATATATAAGTATATATGTATATACAAAGAAGTATTTGTTTATTTTGGAGTCGCGTTCGTGGGATCTCCGCGTTGTTTGGTATCTTGTTTTTGACCCACTTTCTTTAACACTCAATCTCTGTCTCTCTTTTTAAGGACAAAACGAACCTTCACGTTTGTGTTTCAACTCGAAAATGATGCAACTTTTTAATGTTTTACTCTGCTCTGCCATTTTTTACACATGCTCTTATTTACTCTCAACGGTAGATTATGCATGATGCAGAAACAGCGCAAGAGAGAGACTCAAACAAAAGTAACAAACGGTGGTTGATGGTAGTTTTATACTTATTGGTGGTGGCGTGTGTTTGTATATGCCATAGAAGTCATCTTTGACAGTGTCGGTTTGAAGAATTGCATATTATTTGTTGTTTTTGTTAATTGATGTTGCCAACAATCTAAAAACCCAATAATCATGCAACAGTGCTAAACATCTTCCTTATGCTACTACCCGTCTCAATCTGTTCCGCGCCTGAACGACTCATATGTATTTATTTACTTATACTGTGTACACACCGTTACATGCGCCCATTTACCATTTGCTCTCTTCTTTGGAGCTATGTATGTATGTATAATAAAATCACCTTTTCACTCAGTGTTTTTGTCACTCATCCCTTATGCACTGAAAAAAATAACTTAATGATTCTTGGTTTGGATATTATTCTGCACACAAAACCCAATATAATTGTTGTTAGTAATTCTTCAATAATGAAAAATTATCTAAATTTTACCATATTTAATAAATTTTGATACCTTTGCATTCTTTTTGTTGTTTAATTTGTACTTCTGACTTATTGCACTAATCTTTTTTTTTTATTTATAATATGTAATTCACCGAACTACCTGCAATGGATACTAGATGAATGACATTCTTCGTTTGTTTGAGTACAGGATTAAAAATTTTATACATATATAGAACTAAAAAAAATCTCATATTTACATACATATGTATGTATGTACATATGTTGGTAATACGAGGGTGGTTTGAGAAATCATTGACTTTTCCCGGGCAGTAACCTTAAATGCAACTGTCAACTACTGTCAAATTTTGAGAAAGTTGAGCAAATTTCGTGAGCTAATAAGCATTATTTTTGCATAAAAACAATCACCGAAACCAAAGAAATGCTTGATATATACTATGGGGACTTTGCACCAGCAACTTCAATAGTTAAAAAGTGGTGTACTGAATTCTGTTGTGGTCGTACCAGCGCAAGTGACTCCGGATTTTAGGGCGCCTAATGGAGGGCCAGAAATCGTCAAGGAACGATGGTGCATGGAGGTTTTGTCGGACAACAAGACCATTACCTTGAGAAGGGTAAAACGATCACCGGCAAACATTCACAGTTTTTGTATCAATTCAATATTAATTTCAAGCAGAAACAACAGCATTTGGCGAACAAAACAAGTGCTGTTCCATCAAAAATTGGAAAACAATGGACTTTTTGCCTCGAGCTAAAAGGAAACTATGTTGAAAAATAAAACGATTTGTTCAAAAAGATGTCTTTTATTCAAAAAGTCACTGACTTATCAAACCACCCTTGTAAGATGCATTTATTAAAACAGGTGATTAGATCATTGTTTTGTATGTGCATAAGTTCCAACATTGAAGACTCATAATCGGACCAAGGTCTTACAAAACATAAAATTCAATGCACTAGAGCTTAAAATTATTAAAATGATAAGATGAAGAAAATACATTAAGGTGAAGATAATACCATTCCGATATGCTTACATCTAAGAAAAGCTTAATCAGAGACTAACCAAACTCTTCAATCAAGGCAGTTTGAAATTTTTGGCGCACCCGCAGTTTACTCTTCTCGTCGATTTTTTGCATGAATGGCAATAAACTGAGAAGAAACATACGATCCGGGTCGTCTGGAGAGCCGACGATATGAGACTCAGTATTGGTTGCAGCATCTACAGTAATGTTCTTGAAAGGTAACCTTTTTAAAAGCATCGCATTTTCTGGTACATTCGGATTTTTACTTTTACACTGCTTAGTGGAGACTTTATCCTGTTCTTCTTCATCGTCAAAAACTTCAATAGTGAAAAGATCAGTGTTATTCGGGCCTTCAGTTTTGATTTGACTCTGTTCCGATACCGGTTCAGCTTCGTTTTCATCCGTGGCGGCGTCCTCGTCAAAATCATCATCATTAAGGTGATCATCGTTTTCCAATGACCGATCATCTGGTGCTGTATAGTCGCCAGACATGCCCGTTGTAAAAGTTGGTATAATCTTTCCTTCAAACTTGATGCGTTTCATAGGTGGGCTGGTGCGGCTATCATCAAAAAATGATGATATATCCGAAAAACTTGGCTGATGAATTTCGCGATCGTAACCTTCCGTAAGCTCACAAATAGGCACAGATATATCCGGCGTCGTAATTTTGAAGTTTATTTCACTATTTGAATCATTAGAGTGAATCGTTTTCCGACCGCTACGATTTTGTGAAATAATATTCTCTGCTACCGGCTGTTCCATGAACCGCATGTCGTTGTAGAAACGCCATGTAGTCGGCGTGGCGTCCGTTAAATTATTCCTTATGTACACTTTACGGAAGTTGTCTCGCAAATGGCCCCATTTGATTCTGCAAATGTCAACTAACATATGAATTAGAGAAAGTAAAATTTTAGTAGAACTCACGAAAAAGATACCAAAGCTTAACTGAAAAAAAAAAAAAATTGATACACTTGAAGTACTCTGTACATATAATTGCGCGCTACACTCAAAAACGGTTCTAGAGGTTCGAGAGTTTTGTCTATATGAGGAATTGATTCTGCATATGTACATATGTTCGAACAAAACTGATCAAGACCCCTTGAGGGAAGAAAAGCAGAGGTCATTTTATCATATTTTTCTCATAGAAGTATACAAACCAAAAAAGTTTTATGGAAATTATAAAATTCACCCAGAATTCATTAGATTATCTGCTCCTACACTTTCTACTAGTACATATGTACAAATAACATGAGAAACTTTATCTAATAAGCTATTCCTCATTAAAATTAGTGCAATTTTTAACTCTTTTCGCCAAGCGAACATTTTTGTTAGCAAAAAACGATTTATGTTTACACAAATTGTTTCACTGTACGCATGTACATACATATGTACATAATAAATTGATGGCTTGAAAACCATCTACCCCTTAACATGCTTACTTAAGCCGAGTCTGCGCTCAGTCCATCTCTAACTTGAATACACTAATAGTGTGAATACATACACAAACCACAACTCACACGCGTACCTGTAAACACAGCGCCAATAACAAATTCCAGAACAGATTTTGGTTTACTGTTAATATGTACACACAATTTGTATATACGTATATATGTACATATATTCGTAGATATGTACATACCTGGCAGATTGCAATCCTTACTGACTTCATACCACAGAGGAGTAATGTCACAACGTTTCTGTCCATTAGTGTTATTGCGCAACCACAAACTTGGCCTACGTTCAACTGCTGAAATTAGTCGCTTAACGACCTCAATGGGTAATTTTGCCGTGTTTGTATATGAGAAATTGGACTGTGTAACTGATGTTGTTGTTATTGCTGCTGCTGCGGATGCGCGCGCACTGTGGCGATCCATTCCTTGACTTGCGCGGTTTCACTTCAAGCGCCGCTCCGCGACTGAAAATACGGGGTTCATAGCAACCTGTTTTTACGTCAAAATTACTACTGAGAGCAAAGAGAGAAAGAGAGATGTTTTGTTGCTTGCTATTTTCCGGATGTTGGTTTCCGCTTCTTCGTTTCGTCGTTCCCTTTTATTACGGTTGTTAACTTTCTATTAGTTAAGACGACTTTCGCACCGCACTACGACACAAGTCGTAGCACATAAAATGTATTCCAAATGAAGCTTTGAACTATAACAATGAGAAAACATCAAACATTACAGTTGAATCGTATTCAGCATTGCAGAATTTTAGATATCAGATGATTGAACGTGTGGCACCTCCCAGTTGCAACTGAGTTGCCCCACCGTATGACTGTAGCGCACCATATTTGTTTTACTCAGCTCGTTTTTATCAAAACTGGATTTTTCTCTACGGTCTGTTGGAGCGACGTGAATAAACGAACTCATATCAAGGGAGTTCACGAAAACTACTGAAAGAGAAAAAACGAACTCCACTTTGTTATATGTCTTCTTTGTTCGTTGTCCGTAGTCTCAATTGTAGTACAATAGCATTATCTTCCTCACAGCATAGGATTTTAATTAAACTGTACCCTTGATTATTTTTCTTTTATCTAATTTATTTTTGCCAACGTAAGGATCGCGACGACTCGGCGCAAAATAAAGTGACAGTTATTGATGATTGATTTACAACTGAGATGCACATTGAAAAAGTGGAAGATTTGAGATAAATTAAGTTATTGAATTAAGTATAACATGACTCGTTTCAATTAAAAATCTGGAATAAAATAATTAAGTTTAACCTCACGTAGAGTTTAATACTAATCGTTCCTGCAACAACTGAGCCGTGGCATGCACGCTTTTTGGTTTCCTACTATGTAGCGACTGATTAATTTGTTACAGAGACACTGATTTATTAGTAAGATTATAATCGTTGCTGGTATCCGATTCTGTTAAAGTGGATTTTATGGTCGATTCACTGCAATTAGGATTTCCGCCGGTCATGATCGAGTAGTTTTTCATTGATGATTTTTTGGAGTTTGCAACGCCCGCCACACCTGTTGCACCTGTGCCATTTTGAGAACTGCTTGACCCAAAATCTGCACCGCTCTCATTAAGATAAACTTCCATTTGATCAATGGTATCTGCTTTAGCAAAGCTTAGATCTCGACGCTCGCTCTTTTTCCATAAATAGTAGAATTGTACCATTTCACGCATGGTGCGTGTTCGTACCTAAATTCACGTAGTCGATTGATTAAATATGTTTATTCTCAGTACACGTCATTTTCATACCAGACTCTGTCGTATCTTTAAAAAGTCTTTGCCAAATTTTTGTATTCCTTCTTCAAACTTTTGACATTCCTCTTCTGACCATGAGCTCATGCTATCACTCAAAGGTAGCGCATTTAACCTTTTACGTCGTAGAGCTTCATTAAAATCGTAACCGCATTGGACAAGTAAGTGTAGAGCCTATGTTGAGATGAAATATAATTTAAAAAGTATTAACTTAGATTACTTTTTTATACCTGTTCGTTATCCTTTACAATATGTAATTGCTCCAAATCACTGCTGCCAACCAATGTCTTTGCAATTGTTTGAATTTGCTTTATAGTGTCTTTTTTTTCATTATCTGTTCCATTGTTCTCTCCTTTAGCATTCGGAACAATCTCTTCCGCCGATGATTCTTGCTCCTCTTCCGATGTATTTAAGTGTTTCATTTCCTGAACTTTTAACAAGAAATCTTCAACTTCACGCTCACTTACTTGGCTAGGTTCCCATATAAGTTTATCCTCATTCTCGTAAGGCAAGATGTCGCCATATTGAGATAAACCTGGCGGAATAAGCGCCTGATACGCTATACCCACCATAATACTTTTTCTCGATGAATCCGTGTCGGAGTCATCATCCTCCTCTTCATCACCAACATCATTGTAGAGAATTTCTAGAGGAATGTCTGTTGTAAATGTAAAGAAAAAGGGTTCATTAGTTAAATATCATTGAACTACATAACGACATCACTTACATTTTAGGTCATCTTCAATATCTGTCTTAGTGTCAATAAAGGATTCATCGGGGTATAAATCGTAAAGATGAGATCGTTTTGCTTTCTTTACTTCTGGTGATTGACCAATTCCCGCTGAATCATGCAAATCAATTTGCGGGGACGCTGTAGCTTCATCATCTGGTTTTATCTCTGCTTGGCTATCTTCAACAGCACATTTTGAAACTGCATCGTTGCAAACCTTTATGCATTCATCAGTTTCGCCATTTTCGTATACATAATTTTTTTGTTGCCTTTCGACCTTTTTTCTTTTTGTCGATATTTGCCTTTTTGTTTTCTTAGGGGATATTGAGGTTGGTTCCATTGGAGGCAAATTCCCATACTTGGCCAGAAGCATTTCTAATGGCATTTCACTTTCCTCTTTAAGAGTAGCGATTTCGTCCTCTGGATTTTGTGACTCTAGGTTTGCTAAAGTCTCTTCTTCATTAAGTGTCTGTTCATCGTCGAAGTCGTTTACCATCATGTCTATTGTTGGTTCAAACGTTGCATCCCCCGACAAGGACGAAGAAGGTGACAAAAGTGGTTCATCCAGAGGAAAACTAAAGGATGCTGGTGACTGACGGCGCTCGCGCTTGACCGATGATGATGGTGAAGTTGACGGCTCCATATTTATCAAGTTGGATGAACTACTGGAAACACTTGATAACGACAACAACTGTAGGTCTTCACAACTATGTTAGATAACAGTCGGTATTTCTGTTATTGACAGAGGCGAGAAAGAGGCGGCATTCGAAAAAAGAGACAAAATGATAGAAATCGGTCCATTATTTTTCTGCCGAAATGTAGGCTAACATAGCTGTTAAGGCCGTATGTTAAACCGAGAATGGAAGTCACTTGTCGTATGTTCGCGACAAATGTCAAGTGACATGAGATGGTTCGCCTGCAAGTCTCTAGGTACGTGACCGATTGTCTGAAGTCTAATTTACTCATCTCTTAGTAACGAATTTCGGATTTGAATGCGGCAGAGATTTTTGGGAGAAACGCAAGCTAGAGCTGCGAAAAAATCTGTTAATCTGTCTTTGTTAACTTAAACTTTACGAAAATTGTTGCAAAGTACTTTTCCCAAAAAAAAAATATTTAATGAATTACTACTGGGAAACAATCGATGGCACTATCGAGGTATCGAATATTTACATCTTTGAGCCACTATCGATAGTCTTTTGTCACTATCGTTCCCGCTTTTATAAGTGTTTGCTAACAAGTTTTTTCTAATGTACTAACAAAATGTACTAAATATACGAATTCGTCAATATAACTTTATGAATAAAGTCCAAAATCAACAGGCTATTATTATTAATGGTTGGTTAATGTTTTAAATGTAAAATCATGTCAAAAAATAATGTAAAAGTAACTCTACAGGGATATTTTAGGGTGTCTTGGAAGCACAATTTTCGAATGCAACGCTGCGTCAAAAATGTAAACAAACTGCTTCCTCTTCTGGTCCAAATGACTCTGTTAAGCTCTGTTTACATTAGAGATTTTTTGTGTAGATATCTCAACACAAAGTGTAGATAAATTACGTTTTATGTTTACACTGAAGTGAAAATCTACGAAATTTTTCTTTCGAGTAGACAAATTTGGAAAATATTTACATTTCTATCTACAAGGTGTTTACACTGACTACACTTTCGAGCAGAATGTAGATAATGATAGAGGGCGCTAATGTTCCGCTTTTGACATAACTGATTTTTGACATTAAAAAATTATTCCCAAAAATAAATTAACAAAAAAAATTAAAAAAGTTGGAAATGCGCCAGAAACAATATGCATCAACAAAATCGATTTAGAAGAAATCATAGATCACAAAAATAAATGCTAGGAA
The DNA here is from genome assembly GCA_034638295.1 of Phortica okadai. NCBI lineage: Eukaryota > Metazoa > Arthropoda > Insecta > Diptera > Drosophilidae > Phortica > Phortica okadai. The sequence continues at coordinate 13,204,591 of CM067851.1, read as the reverse complement.
TGCTGAGAACGTTGGATTTTACCAGCAGTTATTGTAGGAGTTAAAGGAAGGAGTCGCAGCTGTGTGCCAACATTTTTTGAAGAATGGCATTGTCAAATTATTGATATTATTGAGTATGGGTACACCATACATTCAAAAACAGTACACTCGCATCCGTCATTTGATATAACAATATTCAAAATATTTATATATACACATAATCGCATTTGCCACGCATTTTTGTTTTGGTGAAGGGGCCATTTTATTCTTTGTTTTTGTTCTTCCTTTGATTCTTTTTCCCAAATTGGGACGAATTTTTGGAAGTGTCAAACGTGACAAATGAATCATCGATATTATTTTTATGTGAAAATAACAATGTAGAAAAAAAAATTTGTTCTGTTGCTTAACAAACTTGTAGACACAAATCGAGGCTGTTTTATCTACTCTAAAAGTTGTTTACACACACTACACATTGTGTAGATAAAAATTTTTTGTAGAGACAGTGTAGATAAATCTACAGGGTGTTTACACTTGTAGACATGAGATTTTTGTCTAAATCTACACAAAAAATCTCTAGTGTAAACAGAGCTTTATGAAACTGCATAACATACATTGGTTTGGCCTACGGTGCACTCCATGGGGATATTTCCCTACCCTCCATTTCGCGGGAGTTTTACATCACCGATTTCTTCCTCTTGTGGTCGTGGACACTTTTGATGCAATTTGTCGCTTTTGAGTAAATGTGGGCTCGTTTGCGTTTTTCCAAAATCCGACTCATGTCCCACAATACCAAACAACATGGTTGGGCTGGGAGAGAATGAAGGGCTCCCGGATGGATCTTTTAAGGTCCTATTCCTCGAGTCATAGAAGCTTCGAAAAGTTTGAAATTTTCTGTTTTAAAGACTGTTGGTTGCAGTTCACACATTGGGGTGGTAGACAAATGCGTTCAACACGGCGTATATCATCTAGAGTGTTCTCAGCCATGGCGTGTATTTAGAGGTTACTTCACCCGCAAATTATAGTATTCTATTTTAAATACTATATTCTTATGCCAATATTTACTAAATATATAATATTCTATTTTTTCCGTTGTCGACATCATCATTTTTCCTTTCATTAAAAACATGCTTTTGGGTACTTGCATGGGCATTCAACGACTTTGTAGTGAAGCGTATTCGACAATTGCAATGTTTGCAGGTCACTCTGTTGTTGTACTCCGGATCCTGTGGATCCAGGTGCTCAATCCAGTCGTAATTCGGCATTTTAAGATTTTTCCGTTATTTTTCCGTTATGGCAGCGTTGCCCATTCGTGCGTTCGGCGCCAAGTCGGCGAAAGAGGCAAATGTGTCATTAATCGATGCAATTGGTGCAATGACTCGGTCGAGGGCCATTAGAAAATGTCTCGAAAGTACTGGCCTGGCCAATGTCGCTCGAGTTGCCCAGCCACTTGAGCCGAGTCAATGTTGGTGACTCCCCCACATTTGGCGGTGTTAATTGACTCACAAAGGCTGTAAGTACTGGCTTGCTCCATGTCGTTTGGAGTTGCACCGTCACTTAGGCTATGAGACAACCAGAGTGCGATTTTTTGTCGATAATATCGATTTTATCGAATATTTAGGTGAAAAACATCGAAAATATCGAATATGGTCACTATCGATGTTTTCCCAGCTTTATGGTAAAGACCTTACGTTGTTGTTGGGGTTCAGTGTTGCCATATAGACAATTTTTTGTTTGTTTTTGACCATTTTTCAAATTGGATAGCCAATAAAAATGTCTCACAGACGACGTCTATTTTAATGTTTTAGTGCCGTAAGTGTTGCGTGTGTGTTAAATTACATAGGCGATGTGAATAGCTTAATTAGCATCAATAATTTTACAAGTGTATTAAGGGCGAGTCTAATAAAGTATTAACATTCATTCAACAAAATACTTGCGGTGTTCACGCATTTGTCGTTAATCTATGAATGTATGAAAAATTGAACGTTAACGACGCAAATGCGTGAACAGATTTTTTTGAGAGTCTCGTTAATGTTGTGATTTCTCTTCTTCTTATATAAACAAACGAAAAATTTAATTGCGCCAATTGAGCGAAATAATTCAAATAAATAAAAAATGACACGAAAAACAGTTGAAAATCATATAACTGAATATTAAATAAATCAGTTTATGTGCGTTATTTAGTTGTGTTGTGTGACTGTTTCTAACATAAGAGTATTCTTCACAAAGGTAGTTATATGGAGTGAAATTGGCAATGTAATGGTCTATGTTGAGTAAAGTGACATAATAACGTACGTCATTTTAAAATTAAATTCTTCCGAAAGTACAGCCACTTTTTCATAGAAAATAACTAAAAATTGCCATTTTCATATTTTCATACTTCCATACGTTAACTAACAACATGCCTCGGGGTCTATGAATCTCTATGAAAATTAGGCCTGTGCATTTTGTTGTTGTCAATTTAACTTTTCATAGACTTATAGGTTAACGACAAATGCGTAAACACCGCAACTATGTATATTGACTGATTTTAAAGAACTTTAAGGACCCTAACCCAAATTGTTGCCTAAGGTTTTTATTGCTTCATCGTGGACTTGTTTACAAAAACGAAAAGAATCTTTTAGTCGTTTTTAATTAAAACTTTTTGAAACTTTTGAAACTGAAATTTTCATCCGTCTTGGAGGTGACATAGGTCAACTGCCCGTACAACTGCAGGCGATATTGAGCCAGTCAGCATTTTCAATTCCCGTTTTTTAAAGCAAGTGCCCCACTTTTGGCGCAGGTGCCTCTTAGACTTACAATTGGTTCTTTCTTGACACCGTGTCGGTATTAAATGTACAGTAAAACACGATTCTAAGGACTTCGATTATCCGAACTCATTTATCACGACTCAAATTATCAATTTCAATTTTGTTTACAGCGCCGGAATGAACTTGTTTCACGTTAAGTTTTTTCCGCCTTTTGACTGTGTTCTGCGTTGATGATTTGGAATACCACTCGTTTTGATCCGGATATCATGTTTTTACTTTATTCGGACGTGTTTCATCTTAAGCAAATATAATATTTTTGTACCTAATTGTTTTGACTGGAATACATTTACAAACATATATAAGACTAGGAATTGATAGGTTTTAAGAACATATCGCTTGCTTACTGCAAGACTGTCATAACTCTAAAAATGCGATTTTTGAGTTAATTATGCAGGAATGATCATTAACTAAAGCTTTATATTGTGTCAAAGTTTCATGTTTCTATTGTTAATAGTTTCTGAGTTATGCAACTTTAAGTTTTTCATTCTTTAAGGAAGTAAGTGCAACTTGAAAACTTCAAACGCGTTTTTCTCCAAACGGCAAATTTTGAGTTATGCCGGTCTTGCAGTAAGCAAGCGATATTAGGAAAGTACCCAAACAAATGCCAAGCTAATCTTTTTTAATTTTGACAATACTTTATGTTTGAACAAAGATATACATACATAATCGAATTTAAATTGAACTCATTTTGTAGTTTTAAAAGTTTATTGAATATCAACATAAGTAATGTAAAAATGGGAACGTAAAACATAGTTGTAGTGATCAAAAAGTTAACAAATCCTTATCGTATTTTTGCCCATTACCACTACAATGCCTTCATCTTGAATCTCTTTTAAGGCATCTTCAAACTGCTCTCGAGTTATTAACTGAAAAAGGGCAACATTTTAAATCACTTTTTTGTGTATGTAAAACAAAACTTACTATTTGTGAGCCTTCTTTAATTTCTTTGAATAACTTTTGATAGGGAACAGTTGGAATCTTTCCTTTTTTCTTAAGATTTTCTTTAATAGCCATCACCAAATCAGCGCGTTTTTTACGCGCAGCTGTCGAAAGGCCAGTTGTTAATATTCCCACATCAATTTTGCCTGACAACGGATCAGTAGCCGACTGTTTGAGAGCTTCACGATGGAGACGCCAAGCCTCTTCTACATCTTGAATTTCTACCTCATTGCTTAATCGCACTTTGGCATGCGCTTCAGAGAGGCGTATTAAACTCTCTAGCTGACGTGGATATGCAGAAATTTGCCCGCGACCTGCACCAATTTTGCGCATATCAACGTACGCTTGAATTAGTCGTTGTTGAGCTTCATCCGACAATTTCGGTAATATGTGTTCTCGTGCGTATGCAAGGTAGTCCCGCAAAACACTCATATCCTTGAATTAATAAGTAATTCTGAATTTAATTTTATCTTCCATAAACGGAATTTACTTACAAACATTGTATCTTCCTCTTCGTGGCGGGTCACATAATATAATGAGACTAAATGGCTTGCCAAACGACGATCAAAAATTTCGTCCTGTGGATCCAAAACCAAGAATATCAAATCGAAACGTGAAAGAAGTGTATGCGGAAGTTGAACATTATCAATAATATTTTTGCGTTTATTCCATTGCGATTCTGCTGGATTGGCAGCTGCTAAAATGGACGTACGGGCATTAAGCTGACAGATAATGCCAGCTTTTGCGATGCTTAAAGTTTGTTGCT